>OX422222.1:287684191-288307108 GCA_949130495.1 Sambucus nigra
CAGAGTATGAAGAGCAGAAACGACCGTAAGCATAAACAAAAGTTCAATTTTATTATATCATAAAGTTCAGAGTTACATGTTCAGGGTTACATTTGACAAAGAGAAATAAAATAGAAAGAAACTCGAACAACTCTACACCTTTTCCTTGTCTCCCAAAACTTTCTCGGGAGGCTGGGACGAGGAGGTAGGTTCCTCGGAGGGAACAGAGAGTTGCTCGGGGAGCGCTGGCAGTTGCTCGGATGAGGTAACGAGTTGCTGAAGTTCCTCGTTAGTAGGCTGGATGGCTGGGGGATGAGAAACTTGATCTCCCATCACCATGTAAGACTCTTCAGAGGCAACTTCGTCCTCTTCTTCGTCTTCAGGAGTTGGAGGGGGACCAGGGATGTGTCGCTGAAAGAGCTCAGAAGTTTCATCAACCTTCATCTCCTGAAGAGCTGCGACCCACTCATCTCTAAAGTATTTTAGGCTGCCATATTCGACTTGCGACATCATGGCAACCAAGCCTTTGTTCCACCCCTTATCCCATCCAGCGCTGAAAGATTTCTTCACAGCCGATTTCCTCTTTAACTTCTCCGAGGAAAGCTTCTCGGACAGAAGAATTTCAGCAGCCTTTAGTTTATTCTCAGCTTCTTCCTTCTGCCGACTTACTTCCTGAAGCTGACCCAACTTTTCCTCAGCAACCTTGAGTTTATCTTCAAACTCCTCAGCATTCTTGAGTTTCCTTTCAAGCTCTTTATTCTTCTCCTCCAGACTATTTAATTTTTTCTTCAACTCCTTGGAGACTTCAATAACTTGAGCATTCTCCTGATCAGTTGAGGTAATTTTCTTCTCCCAAGCAGCCTTGTTAGCATCATGCTTCTGATGAGAATCTTCCAAAGATCGTGTCAGACCCATCAGAGCTTCCTCCACACCAGATGAAGAGCTTGAAGCTTTAATAGCTTCATCCTTCTTCAAAATTGTATTAAAGCAGCCCACCAACTGTGAAAAGAAAATAAAAGCAAGTCAGAGATAGATATAGCAAGGGAAAGATGAAAAGTTCAACACAATAGGACTTATAGAAGCAATGTGGCGAGCTGCCAATGTGGTAACTGTGTCCCGAGAAAAGTTTTCTACAATACCTTGGATCTCGGGAATGATCCAAGTCTTCACCGATCTCATAGCAGAGCTCGGGGGAACAAAAGTGGGAACTCCACTAGTCGGGGGCTGAGAGACGGTGTCAGCCAAATTGACCGAGGAGCTCTTCTTTAGCCTCCTCGGAGGAACAGGAATAGTTTCGACCAAGGAAGAACTCTTGGTCGGTGATATGACAATCACCTCGCCTGGAGAAGCAGCCTTGCTCGGGGACATTGAAGGTTTCTCAACAACCTTTGCAGGAGCAGCTGGAGGGGCTGCATAAATTTTCTTTGTCACTTTTGGGACATCATGTTTACTTCTTTTTGCCTCTCCAGCACCAGAGGCAGGTTTCTCGAAAAGGGTGGGAGATCTTCTTTTCTTCATCCTTTCACTTAAGGAACGTGTGACTCAGACGAAGAACTGGTAGAAGCTGGTACTGGCTCTGCATCGCTTATCACCGGACGAGCAGTAAAAGAAGTTGTGTAACTCTTGTACTGAAGCAGATATTAAGCTGACCTAATATGCTCGTCGGCAACAGTCTGATGCAAACTTCAGATAAGTTTTAAGTGCCTTATATTAACGTCTGCCTCTTTTGGACACTTTTTTTTGTTGTCAACTGCAAATAAATAAACATTAAAATATCAGTGGCACATTTTATCAAACATAAAGGAAGCATAATCTCAAAATAAATAAAATAAAATAAAAATAACCTATCCCATTGCCATAGGGAGGGCATCTGGGACCCTGATACATTTCATCTCCAGATAAAGGAGCATGTTGCCAATTTTTTATAACAACCCCGTGCGCAAAATAGTCCCTATTGGCATCCGGGAGATTGACCACTAAATCCCTATTTAAAAATCTAGTTTTTAAATATAAAGTATTATCGCCTACAGCCCATCTATAACAAAACATGATTTCTGGAATTCCTATGCGAGTCCCATGAATTTGGTTTAGTCTATGAACCCCATTAACTATTCTCCATGTATTGGGGGTTATTCTTGCAGGATTAACGTCAAAATATTGACAGAATTCCAGACATAAAGGATTTGGCGGAAAAAAAAATCCACACTCAGTAACAAAGAGACTGGGGAACCAATGTCCCTCAGCCAAACGAAAATAATCATAAGGTTTAGAAAGTTCCTCCAGAAAAACTCATGAAGGAATAGAAAAATTAGAACGAAATTTATCAAGAGATTCAACAAGGTAAACCATGATGAATAAAGGAAATGAAGAAGAAGGAAGATGATCTTACATAAAAGGAATGGATCTGTTGACAACGAACGATGGAAAAGATGAGTGCACAGGAGAGAAAGAGACGATGGAAAACTCGAAGATACAAATTTGAAAAAGTAGAAGACGATGAGATTTTCTGTAGCGTTTAAATACTTTGCCTTGGGAAACGGTAAAGTTAATGATTACAAAAAGGAACGATTACGCTACCGGCGGCTAGAAGGACAAAAAGTGCGCGGAGATCGAGGCGGTTATAAAAATTCAAAAAAGCCTGATTCTACAAATTTGAAAGGAAAAATAAATACAAAGGAAACACTCCTAAATTTCAGGATAACCATTTAAAACCGCCATATATCGAGAAAGAATGTTCCACACTCCTCAAATTTTGAACTATGAAACATTGGGGGCTTCTGTTGATACCAAATTTAGTCTGCTGACATGGCTCAATTAGGTGAAGACACGTGGCAATCTACGTGGCAACAACAAAAACTTTCGAGGAACTTAGATGCTCCGAGGAACCATGCTACAACGAGGAACACTGCTTCCCCGACCAACTCAGATGCTCCGACTTACGAGAACTCTCCGAGGAACTTTTGAGTACCGAGGAACTTAGGCGGTCCGAGCAGCTTAGGCAGTCCGAGCTGCACCTAGAACAAAGCATTAACAGCAGGATAACCAACAGTTTGACTGTTCATTAAATGCTTATCATTCAGATGTATCCACTTAAGGGGCATTTAATACATTACCCTTTCACATGTATAACCCTTCCACATTACAGTCTTAGGGCTATAAATACATGGTATTACCCTCATTGAGAGGGGACCGGAATTTCTTGATTGAACTTGTAATCGAGAATTCCCAAATAGTCATCAATAACAGAAACAGTGGACGTAGGCCATTCTTATAAGGCTGAACCACTTTAAAACTTCTTTGTCTCATTTATTTTATCTGTGATTAAATAATTAGATATAATCTAATTTTTTACATCAATAGTCCCAAAAAAATTATGTTTTTTTACAATTTAAAAGTCCAAGCATACAAAACTAATTTTAATCTTTGATTAAATTAGTTGTGAAAGAAAATATATGTTCAAAACAATATGAATGAGCTACGCATTCAAGAACACAACGATTGAGGAAAAATCCATTTTCGGGGCAAAACTTTTATTCAGCACTTTAGACAAATTACAAGACAGTTCACTTACAATAATACTTAAGTACCGCAACAAGTATAATGCTCTACTCTTCATAAATATCTAAATAATACTACTTGTCTCCAAGTAATCCACAAGCGACAAATTCTCTATCGATATCCACCGATTAGCCCCAACCTTCTTCTTCAATAATGATAGCCTAGAAAATCACAAGTCAGCCATGGAGTACCTCTCTACATGGTGTATGCAAGGATTAAACTTCATAGGGTTTAAACCAATTCACATAAACTATTTTGGGAGTGTGTGTAGTGAATCAAAAGTATTTTTAAAACACAAAAGTTTGAAAACTTTTGGAATAAATATGCAAAAGGCGCTCCTTCAAAAGTCTAAGAAAAATAAACATGAAACGGGTATGTATAAGGTGAACATAAATCTTGAGGCAACAACTCCTTCGAGCAAAAATGAGTCTCGTTCGTACGAGAATGGCATTTCATTTGAATAAAACAAGATCTCATTCGAAGGACTTTGCCATCTCATTTGAACAGGCTTCAAATGACCTTCAAACGATGCTAAACAATACGTCAGTACGCCCTTGTTAGATGCTCGTAGATAAAGGTATCAAATGACCTTCGAATGACTTAGCCATCTATCTCGAACGAGAATGCCTTCTCGTTTGAACAAGGTTGGCGAATTTTGAAAATTAATTTTAAAATAAAAAAGTCAATTTTTTAAAGAAAAAAATCATGTTTCAGACTTGATAAATATAAAACATCCCAAAATACATTTAATGGATAAATTTAAATTCTTAAAAAGCTTTATACATTTAGGGGATGTAGAGGAGTCTTGAATGTTGACGTTCGACTCGACGAGTCAGCGTAAGTCGGTTTGTAACGGAATACGCTAAATATGACAAAGTGCAAATAAAATAAATAAAAGCCTATGTTAAAATATTCGCGCTTACAAATCTCCTCCCCCCCCCCCCCCCCCCCGGGGCCCCTTGGCTATTTAGGTATAAAAACTAACCGAAATCCAAATTACATACAATTCCCCATTAAGACGAAAATTATAATACCCTTCCTAAACCCTATAAATGGAATGGCATAGAAAAATAAGCTTTATATTCAATATCCTCTAATAGAGCATCATATAGTAGAAGTAAGATATCATCACATAGATATGTAAACATTGCACGTGTAATGATAATCTCAAAGGCCTCACCAACTATTTTTGAAATTTTTTAAATTTTTTCAAGTATAAAATTTCACAAATATAACATAATACTGTATCTAATATATACAAAATATACCACTGAAAATCCGGCACACATATATAGGCATAAATAACCCCAAAATATATAATCCTTACACATTAGCATAGTATCGATGTGTCTAAATATGTGAAATGGAATGAATGGGTGTGAAGTATATACAAAAGAATTATAACCCAAACACTCAAATACGTTTAAAAAGTTCTCAATTGACCACAAAACTTTATCAAACCGAGCTTTAGCCTTAAGTGACAAATAACGTTTAACTTAATGAACAAAATAAGCACAATGCACACAAGCCTAGAATATTAATGATTCTTCAAATCAATAAAGTCATGATAAAATAATCATAACTATGATTCATTGTTCAAACCCGTTGATCTTCAACTAAACTCCCTCAAAAGATAAATACTAAATATTCTATTCTTTTCATTTCTTTTCTTTTCTTTTCTTTTGAAGTTATTTGCTTTGAATGATTAAACATTAAAACTATGTTGGTCCCTCTTTAGAAAGTTTTCTATTTTTATTCCCCTTAATTTTTTTGGGCTCTTGCTAATGATGGCTTTCACGCAAAGACTTTGTCTTTAGCAACCCTTTTCTGTGCACACTTAATTTTTTTAGTACTAAGCAAACTCTCTCACGGGCAACGATTCTTACATGTACAAATACCCCATACTATCAAAATATGTAGATGACGGAATTGATGGTTGAACATCTCACCAAGCTCAAATATACATAGTGAAGTTAAAATCCAGAAGGCTCGTGCATGTGTGTGCGGAGGCACATACATTGTCGAATCCACAATGCAAATCAATCTTGATAAAACTCCATGCAAAGATGGTTAATATCAATCTAAGTATCTATAATCATAATAAAATGTTCTAGCCATATGAAAAGTGTGGTATGAATTGGATTCAAGAACACCAATATGCCACGCCAAATGTGTAAAACTAAAATACACAAAAAAATAAAAATTCTTTCTATATTTTTATAAAAATTTATCAAAATAGATTTTTTTTGTATTTTTCCAATATGATTTAAAAAAAGAAATATATAAATACAAAAGATACACATGTCATAACACTAGCAAACATATATCATGAAGCACAACTAGAGTATGATAAACAAAATCATGCAAGTAATCACCCATAAGATATATCGTGTGCAAGCATGAGAGAATCAACTAGTATATCATTTAGCGCCTCTAAAAAAGATTTCTTAACCCAAATAAATGTATAAATAACGCGTCGAGATTTGAGAACCAAAGGGACACTAAACTTCAACTTTCTATAACCTCTTTTAAGATTATAACAAAACACCCGAAGGTGACCTTTCCAACCGCAATGTGTGCATGTGTTGAAGAATGTTACTTAAGATTTGACCTTTTCTAATGTTACTTGGATGCGATTGACCCTTGAAAACAAACAATGGTCTTGGCTTTAATAGTGAAATTATTATAAACATGAGAGCTAATACAATTACTACTAACAATGCTGGAGTCTTTAAATCATCTTTTAACATTAAAATTTTAGACTTAAGTAAAAAATTAGACTCTTCCAGCTTTAGAGAATCCTTCTTCAAATTTTCAATCATTCATAAAAGGTAAACTCGCTCCCCCTCAACCAAAGCGAATTTATTCCTAAGAGTCTTCTCACGTGCCTTATAATCATTAATTAATTTATCACTATCTTTATTGGCACAAATACAAACCCTAGAAATTTTGGAGTCTTCTAGTTCATTCTCTAAAGACCGGACTCTATCATCACTCTCTTTCTTGGACAATTTTAAAATTTTAGATTCCCGATCCATGTCCACAAGTTTCTCACAAAATAAATCTATTCGAATTTGAATAGTTTGCAAAAGTTCCATAGCCGATTTAAAACAAAAAATTTCTTTTTCAAGATTTCAATTCCTTTAGCAAACTTCGAATTCCATCGATTTAAGTCATCAAAACTATGGGAATCCATTGAGAAGAAAAACAAATAAACCAAAATAAGATAGATGAATAATAAGCCACCCTAAATCTGTACTAAACAAGGATCTACATGATAAATTAGTGCAACCTGCTCTGATACCACTTGTAAGGGTGAAAACAACTGAATGCTCTAATGCCATTTTAAGAATGCGAAAATAAATGTGCTTCGCAAGGATGGTAAAAAAAGTTCTATTTTTGTGCTTTTTAATAATTCAAAAGTCCAAGCATATAAAACCAATTTTAAACAAATTTTAATCTTTGATTTAGTTAGTTATGAAGACAAATATATGTTCAAGACAATATGAATATGCTATGCATTCAAGAACACGACGATTGAAGAAAAATCTATGTTCAGGGGAAAACCTTTATTCATCACTTTAGACAAATTATAAGGCAGTCGACTTACAGTACTAGTTGATTACCGCCACAAGTATAATGCGTCAATCTTCGTAAATCTAAAAGCAATACTACTTATCTCCAAGCAATCCACATGCGGCAAATTCTCTCTCGGTATCCACCGATCAGTCTTAACATTCTTCTTTGACACTGATCCCCTCGATAATCACAAGTCATCCATGCAGTATCCATCCACAAGGAGTATATAAGGACAGTAGACTTTTTAGGGTTTAAACTGATTCGCAAAAATTATTTTAGGAATGTGTGTTGTGAATCAAACGTGTTTTCTAAATACAAAACTTTGAAATTTTTGTAAATAAATATGCATAAAGCGTTCCTCCAAAAGTCTTAGAAAAAATAAACATGAAAAATGTATGTAAAAGGCGAACACAAATTTTGAGGCGGTGACTCGTTCAAATGAAAATAAGGCTCATTTGAAAGAGAATAGAATTTCATTTCAACAAAACAGGATCTCATTTGAACGACTCTACCATCTCGTTTGAACAGGCTTCAAACAATGACAAACAGTATGCAAATACACCCTCTTTAGATGTTCGTTCAACAAAGATATCAAACGACCTTTGAATGACTTAACCATCTCATTCGAATGAGAATACCTTCTCGTTTGAACGTGGCAGGCGAATTTTGAAAATTAATTATAAAATAAAAAAGGCTCAATTTTTTAAAGAACAAAAATCTTATTTCAAATTTGATAAAAATAAAGCATCCCAAAATAAATTTAATGAATAAATTTATGAAGAGTGCGCTTGCGTTCAAAATAAGGAAATTGTTTAATTAAATCTTAGTTTTTCAATTAAATCCTAAAACATGCATCTAGGTGTGAATAGAAATAATATGATCATGCAAGAATATTTAATCACACACAAAAACACACAAATGAGGAAAAATCCCCAAAGGGGCAAAACCTTTTATTTTCACTATAATATGTAAAAACGGTTACACGGATTATAATGAAAATAAGTGTGATAAAGAAATACCCTTGGGTGTCGATTTCTATGTCGTCGGCTGAAATCTCCCGCAAGAACTCCAGGTGGGAAGCAGTAGAGAAGAAGACGGATCCTCCACAAAGTACTCCGGATGAGTAGAAACGATCCTCATGAAGGTTTAACAATTCACATACATAGATGGGAGTGTTTATGTGAATAAACAAGGTGTAAAACCTTAAAAAGTGAAATTTGTTTCTGGGCAGTTTTTCGCAGAAATCGTGTTGTGAAAAGACTTGGAAAAACGTGTATAAGGTACATTGGTATTCATACAAAAATCGAGGCGGTGGCGTCGCTGGAACGAGATAGGCATCTCGCTCGAACAAAGGACACGTGTCGTTCAAACGACTTCGCGCGAGATGCTGATCTCGCTCGAACGACAGTGCTAGCTCGTTTGAACGAGCTCGTCGACCGAGGCACTCCTCTTCTACACTTAGAAAAAATTCTGCTTTTGATAAAAAAATATTTTAGACTTCAAAAATTATTTTCTGAAAAATTTCACAAATATTTTTGCAAATATAAACAACTCTAATAAATCATTTTACCGATAATGCAAAATGGAGTAGTGGGAAACAGTTGAGGAGCACGTCACAAGTAGCGTGATGCACGTGTGAAGATGATGGATGCATGGATTCGGATAAATGCCATCGTGGATAATCGTGATGACGTGCCGAATGTAGCGGTATCAGTTATACAAACTGTGATATAAGGAAAACAGAAAATTCCTAGATTCTACCCCGAATATTTATAAAATTATGTCCTTACAATTTAAATTCCTAAACCTTTATGGGAGGTAGACGAGTCTTTATCTTGTAGATGTTGGCATTCAGTTCGATGAGTCAGCGTCACTCGATTTGAAACGGGATACACCAAATATACCAAAGTGCAAATAAAATAAAATAAAAGCCTATGTTAAAATATTTGTGCTTCTAATTTGATCGACTCCTCTTTTGTTCTTATATCTAGTTGTGATAACTAATCAAAACTATCAAACACGTGTTAGAATTTCCCATTAGGTCAAATAATTCCCCCACATTTTCCCCCAAAGCTTTGCAGTCAGACTGGGGTCCAGATGTTTTATTGCCAGTTGATTTCTAGTACTGATCGGTAGTGATGTTTGATCGCCCATTTAAGCTATGGTGGGTGACGCAACGAAGAATGTGTCTCAGAAATGCGTTCACTCTAGGCTCAAGTGCAATTCTGTCGCTCAAATAATAATCCGATAAGTCGGGTATCGATCCTCAGGGAACTACGACAACGAAGTTGTGACGTCGGGAAAAGACGAAGGAATCCAAACATTGACTCTAAACAGAAAAAGGGAAAATGATTTGGTTTGGGGATTGATTAAACTAAATGCAATTGTAAAATTATGAAAAGATGAAATTATACTAAATTACCTAAATTGCTAATGAAAATTGATTTAAAACTTTAAACTATGTATGATAAAAACAGGACGGGAATACAATCTCCCAACCCTAGTGTATTGCAGTTATAATACTAATCGTAAATTTAACTGATTAATTTCACCCAGAATTTAGTACTACCAAGCATTACGTATACAAGGTTCAAGCCCGTGTCATACTTAATCTGAGGACGAGTAAATCGGTATCGCGATAGTGACACTCGAATTGCATTCTAAATCATCCCGGTTACCTAGAGGCAAACGAGATATAAAGATCTACAATTATTGTGTTCCTACGCAATACGGTTGTAATCAATCACTAAATTCAGAGTATTAATGTTATACACATGCAACTAGCACATCAGGCTGGGTTTAAGTATCCCGACCTTAGAAAATCTAGCCTAGCTGTAAGTAATGAAAAGAGTGTTTGATGTGTAAAAAACCATGATTAATCTAAGGAAAGCTTGTGAATTGATGTAGAATAGAATTGAAAGGAAGAAATAACTCACTAATCTTACCAAGCAGTATCAGCAGCAATTAATAAAACTGGTAATCAAAGAACTTCTGAATAATCTTCACTATTGAAATTGAAATTATAAATTGTACCTAAACTAGGGTTTCTGGAAAAGAATGGAAAATTAACTAAAATTCTCCCTAATTCCCCGTCCAAATAATGATAATAAAACGGGTTTTTATACCCTACAACAATGCAAGAGCTTCAGCTGCACTAGGACTCTTTTTAGGAGAAGATAAGATTTGAGAATCTCGATGGCCGGACCGGTCCGGGCCTTAGGCGGACCGGTCTGCCTCCAATACGGATCGGTTCCTTTTATTTTCGGGCGGAACGGTTCTTTTATTTTTCACCCTTCTTCGGTTTTCTTTCGATCCGGGGTCTTCTGGAGTTTTTCACAGCGGACCGGTCCGGGGTAGGGGCGGACCGGTCTGCCTGTTTGACTTTCTTTCTCAACTTTGACTGCTCATATCTTTTGTTCCGGGATTCCGATTTAGGTTTCGTTTCTTCCTATGTGTTCATGAGTGTGATATCTTCAACTTCTCTTTAGGTACCTCATCCGAATTCCGAATAGAATTTACGCTTTTACCCTTTTGACTTTCCTTCTTTTCTTCCTTTATTCTTCCGATCTCCTTCTTTCGTTTCTTGAAATCAAATACCTGTAAAAGCAATACGAATTACCAGAAACTCGGTGTACTCGTTAGGATAAGTCAGTAGCAAGATTATGAGATAAAGTCAACTCAATTACGTTATTCGAGGTGCTAAAAGTAACTAAATTAAGGGATAAATTGGGAAGATTTTATGCCTAATCAAACCCCCCTAACTTAGAACTTTGCGCGTCCCGAGAAATGTAAAAGAATCCTAGAAAGGCTCAACTCTTGAAAAACATTTTATTAAGATAGAGTACCTTTTTCGCGGGCAAGCGATTGCATTTAGCGTATGCAACAAGCCTTTAAACCCCTAGGTTATCCTAGTAGGACGAGTTGTGTCTCGTGAGGGTTTGCAGTGAATATACCCACAAAATTCGACTCAAATAAAAATTCAAAATACCTAAAAATTGTACAATTCAAACTTTCCCAGAAAATAGTCATCATCAAGTCATGTTTTAGAGTCTCAAATCATAGTGCGTGTGTGCGAAGCCGGAAATATAGTCGCAGATTTCCACCGATTGACCATTACGTTACTTATCCAAAAATTCATTTTGATTTCAAAATCTCACAGAATGCTCTCTCAAACAAATCACTCGGAATGTGGCTATTCTCTTGGTATGCGTGATGTAAAGAGTAAATGTAATGGACGCAAAGTCACGTATACAAGTTGAAAGACGGAAATTTCATAGTTATAGGATCTCACCAATAGATTACGGTTTTAAAAACAGGAACATTGCCTCTTTTTCGCACATTTAATCTCTTATATTATCTTTTGGTGTATTAGCTCTCCATGCGGTAACCAATATCGCAATTTAGACTCGGTTAGGAATTTTTCGGGTTTTAAGGTATATGGGGTAAAATGAAATTGGTAGGAAAGATTGAAATTGGAAAAGTCATTTGTGATGTCCATTTGTTCTTTTTCCGGGCTATTGCTCATTTTTTTTTCTCTATTTTTTTCTGTTTTCACTTTTTTTCTTTTCTTGCTATTTTTGTTGAGCATATCTATTTTTTCTTGCCCCTTTATATGCACTTTTCGGACTTAAATTCTGAATTTTTCCATTTTTCATAATTCCGGGATATATGGGTTTTTCGAGTTGTCAAACGAAAGGAAAAATTTATTCGGCTCAATTTGGGTTGCAAAAGGGGTGATTTTTTGCTACTTTTTCTGGCCAATATTTTTTGGTGACAAATGAGGGCCTACTTCATTGTCCAAAATGCCAATTGCGTTACCATATGCATTTCGAGATGAATTTAAGTTTAGAGATCACTTTTGGCACGTTTTTCAAAGCAATATTACACACGTTTTTCATAACCGATCAAAATGAAAGGATTGAGATCCTCGACGACGTTTTAGCTGCTAAAAAGAACTTTGAGTTAACAATTAACTCGGATTGATTTAAAAACTCGCAAAAAGTGATAGGCTCGAATCTCACCGAGTTTGTTAATCTCCACACTTATTCGTTAAGTCGTCAATTTTCGCTCAATTTCTATCTTTAGTGAATTTCGGCTTTGTGTATGTTGAATTTTACAACTTGAGACTTTAAACCGACTTTTAATGATATTTTTGAAAAATTTGAATTCCAATTTTTATTTATTTTGAACAGAAATATTTTTGGGTTTTTCAAAATTTTATGATTTTTTTTGGAAATTTCTGGACATTTTTAAAAATTTCTGAAGTTTTAGAAATACGCACTTGTAACTCCCCCTAACTTAGACTTTTGCATTGTCCTCAAGAAAAAAGGACTAAAATCTAAACAAGGCAAAATAATAAGTGCGATAAATAAAACAAACAAATGGAGAAAAATGCAGATTTTATAGCAAACAAGACTGTGGTACGATTACAAGAAAAACAGACAACAATGTGAACAGGGAAAAGCACATAAAAACTGCCATAAACACATCATGCTTCATTGGGGCGGGTGATGGGAATAACCGGGCGCATCAGGGCCATAGGGGTCATAGAAATAGGGTGGCAGTGGCTCATTAGGATCCCCTTGGCGTCGATATATGTCCGCTTGGAAACGGAGTATCAAGCTCGTGTCGCGACGGTAATTGGTCAAAAAGTTGCTAAAGTTCGTCTCGAGTGCCACCAATCGGTGGGTGAAGTCGCTACCTGCCCACTCAAAATCCTGGTCGTCTTTTTCGTCCATCGATTCTTCATCCGGACTAACATTCCCCATTTTGACATTCGCACCGGATTCCTCTTCTTCCTCGTCGCTCTTGCTCGGGGTAGCCTCTTCTTCACTATCATCTCCTCGCCATGCCCGTAGGATAACTAGCTGTTTGGCGCTCTTTGTGAGGGTTCCCTATCCAAAAGGACCGGGAATGCGAGTATTATCGAGCAGCGCCTCTATTCCAGCATCCTTGAGGATGGAAGTGATTAAACGGGCATAGGGCAGTGGGGCAGTACCCTTCTCATCCAAGTACGCATTGGTGATATCAGCGTATAAGGTGCAGGACAACTGGATGGAAGTATGGGGGTCAAAGAGGTGATAGGTTAAAGTGGCTTGCCGGGGCCGCATGGCGGAATCGTTGGACGTTTGCAATATGTTGGCGCACATAATTTAAAACGTGAGGCGCGCCTTCTCCTTAAGGCGTCCAACGACGATGGTTTGCCCCGTCCAAGACACATTCGGTGCAATGCGTGACATGATCACATCTTTGGCGACCAGGGGGAAGTTTTGTGGATAGGTGAATTCTTGAACGTTTGGAACATCATACTCGACCAACTTGACCGTGAGAAGAGCCAAAGAAAATGGGATGACATTCCCATCCATGTAAGCTTGGGCCTCGAATTAGCCCGTCGGAATAAGGGTGCCATAAAAGGATCGGACTTCGATTGCCCAAACCGCTTCATAGGGTTCGTTGAGGAATCGACACCAACCCCTAGCCATAAATAGGGCGGTGACAAAGTTGGGCAGCCCGATCCATTGGACAGCGCGCTCCATATAGAGTTTACGATCCAAACCGAAGAACCGATGGCACCTTCGCTCTTCTTAGTGGGAGAGGAATTCTCCATGGCCGGAGGGGTGGATGTAGGTGGAGTTATACTTGGTGGGGGCAGCGCGTTGGGCCATGATAACAGGAGGGATTTTTTCTTGGAAAACTAAGGAGGGAGAAGAGAGGATTTTGTTTGAAGGTGTGAAGCGAAAGGGAGGGTATGGGTGTGTATTTATAGGTGAAGGGGTGGGTGTAGGGGTTGGAATTGGAGGAAAAAGGGTTTGGAGGGAAAAGGGGGTGAATTTGGGAGGGAAAGGGTAGGTTTGGGAGTTGGGAAGACGAATTGGAGGGAATAAAGAGGATTGGGGAGAAGGGGGGTGAACCTTAGGAAGGGTTAAAAATAGATCTGCAGAAGGCGGACCGGTCCGGGGTAGGGGCGAACCGGTCCGATCCTTTAATATTCAGGCAAATCCGACTAGAGGACCGATCCGGCTTAAAATTAAAGGAACCGATCCAGGGTGGACCGGTCCGGCCCTAATATAAAGGAATTAGTTCGGCCCAGGGTTTTTGGGCTGGATTTTCCCCCTAACTTGGTTTCGAACGCTCTTCTCCAAAAATTTTCACTTTCACAACATACTCCGGGTCAATTTTGGTCCAAAATCTCTCGATACCAATGGTCAACACGATTTGACAGAATTTTTTGAAAATGTGAATGCTCTTTCCCGAATGTACCCTAGTCCTATCGACGCTCACTAAACACATAACTCTCACTACACACGCGACTCTCACCCCATACACGTCGGGGGTGTGACGACCTCACTGTAATAGCTCACTTTACCCCGTAAACGAGGTCCAACAACCAGATGGTGTCGACTTCTTCCACACATGCCTCTAGATATGGCTTTAGGCGTTGTCCATTTACTTTGAATGTATTTCCCCCTTTTAAATCGTCTAATTCAATAGCTCCGTAAGGGAAAATATTCATCACCACGAACGAGCCAGACCATCGTGATCGCAACTTGCCCGGAAAGAGATGAAGCCGAGAGTTATAGAGAAGAACTTTTTGCCCGGGAAGAAACTCTTTGCGTCGAATGATGTTATCGTGTGCGAGTTTCATCCTTTCTTTGGAAATCTTAGCATTCTCATACCATTCATTGCGTAGTTTTTCTAACTCATTCAATTGAAGCTTGCGGGCTTCACCGGCCTTGTCTATGGCATAATTTAATTGCTTAATTGCCTAATACGCCTTGTGCTCTAATTCAACCGGAAGATAGCAAGATTTTCCATACACAAAGCGAAAAGGGGACAGTTGAGTTGATTTTTATATGCGGTGCGATAGGCCCATAGCGAATCGTTCAATCTAAGTGACCAATCTTTCTGGGTAGGATTGACGATCTTTTCAAGAATGTTCTTGATTTCCCGATTTGCTAGTTCGGCCTGCCCATTCATTTGTGGGTGATAAGTCGTTCCAACCTTATGAACGACACCATACTTTCTCATTAGCTTCTAGAAATGGCCTATTGCAAAAGTGCGTGCCATTATCGCTGATTATCGCTTTCGGAGCACCGAAGCAAGAAAGTATGTGTTCCTGCAGGAACTTAATCACCACTTTGTTATCATTCGTCTTGGTAGCTATAGCTTCCACCTATTTAGAAACGTAATCTATCGCGACAGGGATGTATAGGAAACCAAAGGACGGGGGGAAGGGAACCATGAAGTCAATACCCCAACAGTCGAAGATCTCAATGATGAGTATGGGGGTAAGAGGCATCATGTCTCGTCGAGTAATGGCTCCCATCCGTTGACACCTATTGCAAGATTTGCAAGCATCGTTTACATCCTAGAATATTGTGGGCCAATAGAGGTCACATTGCAGAATTTTAACGACCGTCTTTTTCATCGAAAAGTGGCCTCCACAAGCTTCTGAATTACAAAACTGGATGACTTTTGGGATCTCGTCATCCGGTACACATCGTCGGATGTATTGGTCGGCGCAATATTTAAAAAGGAACGGATCGTCATAGAAGAACATGCGCAACCAAGTAATAAAGCTCTTCTTATCTTGCGGTGTCCAGTTGGGAGGAACGGCTCCGGTGACAAGGTAGTTCACTATATCCACAAACCAGGGCAAAGGAGAGGTGACAAAGAGTTACTCATCCAAAAAGTATTCGTCTATGGGTATGGTATCACTAAGTACATCGGATGAAAGTCGTGATAAGTTGTCGGTAACGACGTTTTCTACTCCTTTCTTATCTTTAATGGAGAGATTGAACTCTTGTAAGAGTAGGATTTACCTTATGAGGCATGGCTTGGCATCTTTCATTGCAAGTAATTATTTCAATGCCGCGTGGTCGATGAAGCAAGTAATGGGAGAATCGATAAGATATGACCGGAATTTATCAAGGGCAAAGACTATCGCTAGTAACTCTTTCTCCGTGGTCGAGTAGTTGAGTTATGATCCGGGAAGAGTCCGGCTAGCGTAGTAGATGACATGAGCTTGCTTATCTTTTCTTTGGCCCAAAACAGCCCCTATCGCATAATCTCTAGCATCACACATAAGTTCGAATGGCAAAGACCAATCCGAAACTTGCATGATGGGAGCGGACACAAGCATGGTTTTCAATTTTTCAAAAGAGCTTTGGCACGCTTTCGTCCACTCGAATGGGGTGTCCTTCATGAGTAGGTTTCTTAAGGGTCTAGCGATGGCACTAAAGTCCTTAATGAATCTTCGATAAAACCCCACGTGGCCCAAGAAAGAGCACACGTCCTTAAGCGATTTTGGTGGGGGAAGATCAGCTATAACATCGATTTTCGCCCTATCAACTTCTATCCCCTTGGATGATACTATGTGGCCAAGAACTATTCCTTCGGTGACTATGAAATGGCATTTCTCCCAATTCAGCACTAAGTTCTTTTCCACACACCGGGCAAGTACTTTTTCCAGTTTTTCTAGACAACGATCGAAAGAGGTCCCAAAAATGCTGAAATCGTCCATGAACACTTCGAATCCTCTCTCGACCATGTCGCTAAATAAGCTCAACATACACCTTTGAAAGTTTATGGGTGCATTACACAAGCCGAATGGCATACGTTTGTAGGCAAACGTACCGAAAGGGAAGTGAAGGTTGTTTTCTTCTGGTCAAGTACATCTACCTCAATCTGGTCATATCCGGAATAACCATCAAGGAAGAAATAGTAAGGGTGGCCCGCTACTCTCTCAAGCATTTGATTAATAAATGGTAAGGGGAAATGGTATTTCCTAGTACCCGCATTGAGTTTCCGGTAATCAATGCAAACGCGCCACCCGAAGGTGGTACATTGGGGAACTAGCTCTCCCTTAGCATTCTCAATCACTGTCATGCCCGACTTCTTCGGGACGACTTGAATGGGGCTCACCCACTTGCTATCCGAGATTAGGTAGATAATCCCGGCATCCAATAACTTGATAATCTCGGTTCTTACTACTTCTTTCATGTTGGGATTTAGACTTCTATGCATTTCTCTTGAGGGTTTAACATCCTCTTTGAGATGGATCTTATGAGTACAAATCAAAGGACTTTTCCCCTTCAAATCAACAATGCACCAACCAAAAGAACTTCGGTGCTTCCTCAGAATTTTCAACAATTTACCCTCCTGCTCTTCGTCTAGGCTAGAGGAGACAACAACAGGAAATGTCTCATCCTCTGCTAGGTATGCATATTTAATATGGGAGGGGAGTTTCTTTAATTCAAGGGTTGGAAACTTTTCATCGGAGGGAACCATGCGTGTATCCCTCGGTGGTAATTCCTCGAATCTAAAAACCCAATTAATATCTCGTCCGACGCTCTCTCATCGAGTAGTTCTCTCAACTCCCTAACCTTTCTCTCGAAGTCGGTGTACGTCCCCTCACTCTCGTGGCTTGACACTAGACAGGACCCTAAGGCATCGCCGCAATAATTCTCCTCAAAGTACTCCTCTACTATCTCATCTATGAAGCTCACCCCGTGAAGATCATCTTCTTCCCCCGTATGTTGGGCGATGTGCAAGATGTTGGTCTCTAAGGTCATGTTCCCAAAGGTGAGTTGCATTTTCCCATTCTGGGTATTGATGATTGCGTTAGCCGTAGCTAAGAAAGGGCGCCCAAGGATGATGGGAACATGATTGCTTGAGTTGAAGGAGGGCTCTGTGTCCCAAATGATAAAATCTACCAGGAAGTAGAAAGTGTCAACTTGGACGATCATGTCCTCGACTATGCCTCTTGGGATCTTCACTGTTCGATCCGCCAATTGGAGAGTGACCTTTGTGGGCTTGAGGTCTCCCAAATCAAGTTGCCTATAGATGGAGTAAGGGAGGATATTCAAACTTTCTCCCAAGTCAAGTAAGGCCTTCTCGATTTTGTTTTTTCTAATGATGCAGGAAATGGTGGGTGCACCGGGATCTTTGAATTTAGGCGGGAGATCATTTAGGAGAGTGGAGCTCACGTTCTGGGATAGAAAGACATTCTTCTTTACCTTTATCTTTCTATTTACCGTCAATAAGTCTTTGATGACTTTAGCATAAGCTGGAATTTTCTTAATGGCATCGAGGAAAGGTAAATTCAGCTTTACTTGTTTTAGCACTTCTAGCACGTCTTCACGTGGGTTTCCTTTATGGGAACGAATCAACCTTCGAGGAAACGGTGACGTGGGGGGTGGTTTCACTACTACCTCGGGCTCACTAGCATCTTCTTTGTCACTCTCATTTAAGGGGATCTTCGGCCTCTTTCGTGTACGGAGAATACTCCTTATCTTTCGTTGTGTCGTGTGGGGGAGGTGATAAATCAACGACTCTCCCACTATGAAGAGTGGTCACAGCTTGACATTGCTCCTGATATTCAGTAGAAGTGGATATAACACTAGTTTGACCTTGGGGAGGTCTTTGGCCCTGGGCAGGAAACTTACCCATCTCTTGGACACTCAACGGGGATTGTATTTTTGACAGATTTTCATTTATGTCGCTAATCAGATGATCATATTTAGCATTGGTTGCAGTCTGGCTTATGATAAATTGATTCATGGTATCCTCGAGAGTTCTCCGCGGTGGCGGGATATAAGATCCTTGAGGTGGTGGTGCTTGCACTTGTCCTTGCATGTGTGGGGATTATTGAAAGTTTTGTGGTGGAGGAGGGGCAACATGAGAAGTAGGGTTCATCGCAGCATGTTGTTACCCATAGATAAAACCAGAATATTTTTTCCATGAAGGGTTGTAAGAGTTCCCGTGCGATGCGCCAAAATTACCCTTAAAACCTCCTATACCACTAACTGGATCCTGAAGCATCACTTTGTAGGCGGGTATAGTCGGGCATTCCTCAGTTGAATGACCCGCCTCACAAATTGCACACACCTTTTCAACGGGGTTTGGTAGGGATCCAGTTGGTCCTCTTCCACATATTCCACGTAGGTATCGCACTTCTTTCTCAAGTATATCGATCTGATTGTCCGCTATAGAACTCTTTTCTACATGAAATAGGCCGGACGCTGACGGAGTGGTGGCCACTTGAGGATTTCTATTTTGAGCATTAGGGTCAGATGTATCCCAGGATTGGGTAGTCTCGGTAACATACCTCAGGTGAAGCTCAGCATCGTGGGCGTCTAAGTCGACAAAGGGACCATTTCCCATGGTTTCAGCAAGTTGCTTGGAGTTAAGATTCAACCCATTATAGAGAAAATAAATGATTTGCACTGAATCAAATCCATGATGGGCGCATGAAGTAACTAACTCATTGAAACGCTCGTAACATCGATGAAATGGCTCATTTTCAGGTTGTCTGAACGCTTGAATTTGAGCCTTTATGGAGATTGTTCGATGTGGTGGGAAGAATTTCTTGAGAAATCTCGATTGCAACTCGTTCCAAGATGGAATCGAGCTTGGAGGTAAAGACCATAACCATGTCTTAGCTTTATCTTTGAGCGAGAAGGGGAAGAGTTTAAGGCGGATCACCTCTTGTGTGCAAGTTTGATCATTGAGAGTATCGCACACATCCTCAAATTCCCTAATGTGGAGGTATGGCTTTTCAGAATCCATACCATGGTAATGTGGTAACATCTGGATCATCCCATTTTTAAAGCAAAATTGCCCGGCATTATGTGGGAGTATAATGCATCTCAGAGTGACAGTGCGCTCGAGATATAAAAATTCTCTCAGCGAGCGGTACGGGGCCTCTTCCTCACCGGAAGGTGCATTACTGTGTTGTGATATCTCTCTCTCACTTAACGACTCGGTGCTCTCACTTGGTGTGCTCGAATTTTGCTCGGAGGTGTGTCCTAAGAAGTAAAACGGAGTGTTATTGGAGATTGAGTGTGACGGTGTGGGAGGTGGGATCCAGAACTGTGGGGCGTTTGGAGTGTGAAGGCTATCGGGGTTGTGCTGGTTGGACCATTATGAGGTGTGGGAGTGAGTTCAAAATTTTGCATTAAAAGCTTATGAGAGATGGTGGTGAATCTTTTTGTGCTTTTTGAATTTTTTTTTTATGTTTTTGGATTTTCTTGAAATTTTTTTGGTCAAAGTTTTAGATTGACTCGATGTGATCCTAAGTCTACCTAGTTCCCCGACAACGGCGCCAAAAACTTGACGTGACTAAGAATGTGTCTCAAAAATGCGTTCACTCCAGGCTCAAGTGCAAGCCTGTCGCTCAAGTAATAATCCGATAGGTCGGGTATCGATCCTCAGGGAACTAAGACAACGAAGTTGTGACGTTGGGAAAAGACGAAGGAATCCTAACTTTGACTCTAAACAGAAAAAGGGAAAATGATTTGGTTTTGGGATTGATTAAAATAAATGCAATTGTGAAATTATGAAAAGATGAAATTATACTAAATTACCTAAATTGCTAATGAAAATTGATTTAAAACTTTAAACTATGTATGATAAAAACAAAACGGGAATACAATCTCCCAACCTTAGTGTATTGCAGTTATAATACTAATCGTAAATTTAACTGATTAATTTGACCTAGAATTTAGCACTCCCAAGCATTACGTATACGAGGTCCAAGCCCGCGTCATACTTAATCTGAGGACGAGTAAATCGGTATCGCGTTAGTGACACTCGAATTGCATTTTAAATCATCCCGGTTACCCAGAGGCAAACGAGATATAAAGATCTACAATTATTGTGTTCCTACGCAATACAGTCGTAATCAATCACTAAATTCAGAGGATTAATGTTATACACATGCAACTAACACATCAGGCTGGGTTCATATATCCCGGCCTTAGAAAATCTAGCCTAGCATGTTGTAAGTAATGAAAACAGTGTTTGATGTATAGAAAACCATGATTAATCTAAGGAAAGATTGTTGATTGATGTAGAATAGAATTGAAAGGAAGAAATAACTCATTAATCTTACCAAAGCAGTAACAGCAGCAATTAATAAAACTGGTAATCAAAGAACTTCTGAATAATCTTCACTATTGGAATTGAAATTGTAAATTATACCTAAACTAGGGTTTCTGGAAAAAAAAATGGAAAATTAACTAAAATTCTCCCTAATTGCCCGTCCAAATAATGATAATAAAACGGGTTTTTATACCCTACAACAATTCAAGGGTTTCAGCTGCACTAAGACTCTTTTTAGGAGAAGATCAGATTTAAGAATCTCGATGGCCGGACCGGTCCGGGACTTAGGCGGACCGATCTGCCTCCAATGCAGACCGGTTCCTTTTATTTTTTGGTGAACCGTTTATTTTATTTTTCACCCTTCTTCGGTTTTCTTTCGATCCGGGGTCTTCTGGAGTTTTGCACAGCGGACCGGTCCGGATTAGGGGCGGACCGGTCTGCCTGTTTGACTTTCTTTCTCTGCTTTGACTACTCATATCTTTTGTTTCGGATTTCGATTGAGGTGTTGTTTCTTCCTATGTGCTCATGAGTGTGATATCTTCAACGTCTCTTTAGGTACCTCATCCGAATTCCAGATAGAATTTACGCTTTTGCCCTTTTAACTTTTCTTCTTTTCTTTCTTTATTCTTCCAGTCTCCTTCTTTCGTTTCTTGACATCAAATACCTGTAAAAGAAATACGAAATACCAGAAACTCGGTGTACTCATTAGGATAAGTCAGTAGCAAGATTATGAGATAAAGTCAACTCGATTACGTTGTTCGAGGTGCTAAAAGTGACTAAATTAAGGGATAGATTGGGAAGAATTTATGCCTAATCAGTGGGAGAGTATCAACATTTTATGTTTTTTATATGTGTAGACACCATATTCTATGACCCTCCTAAGTCCTTCCTTAGGTCCCTAGCACCTACCCATTCAACACAAACCCTAGGTCATACTCCGAGTACCAAAGAGGCCATCGAGCGCATTTGATCCTCGTTTAACTCTGATTAACTTCATCTTCAGAGCAAATATTTAATGAATCTTCGAAGGGCTCTTCCACATGCATGAATCAGCATAACGGTTCAGATAAATGTACCGTTTTACTATAAAAAACGGATCTAGAGGCCACCGATTGCTCCCGGGCCACGATTTGACCCTAATCAACTTAATCGCCAGAGCGATAGTTCAATGGATCTTTGAAGGGCACTGAAATCCCTTTCTAATGGTTCGTCCCATACACAAAATGGTAAAATCTTTCGATTGAACGATTACTTCCCCCATAAAATTGATTTCGAGGTCATCGAACGCTCCCGGGCACTGTTAGACCAATGTCAACTCTTTAGATCGAACGATATTGCATGAACCTTTAAAAGGAACTAAATACCCTTTTCAACGGTCGGCCTTGTGCGAAGCAATCTTACGGTACCAACGAACGATTCATTTTACTCTAAAAGGTCACCAGTCATTTTCGAGCCCCGTTTAACCAACATAAACTCTTTGAACCATGCTAATCTCTTTGGAACATCGAATTACCTCGCACAACCTTTCCAACAATCCGCCTTGTGCGTGTTTGGACGAACGATCCATCATCGTCTGATGATCTTCTATCCAAAAGGCCGAAGGTCTCTTCCAATCCCCATTTGACCCAAAGAGCGACCCAAGGATTTTCAAGGGTTACCTTTCTAACAGTTTGCCCATGCCCAATTTGGACTTACGAACTGCGTTTTATGATCATTTTTCAAACAATTTACACGAGACTGCCAATCGGTATGTCCATTTCCCTGCTTATCGATAATGTGTCAAAGGTTACTTGCCGATACACAGGACAATGATAGTGCAGATCGACAATCCCCTAGCCTATATAAAGAGAACAGAAGCTCTCTTCGAAAGGAACCTCGGATCCATCAATATTAGTGATCTCAACAACATTCTTCTATAATCAGAAAAGTTTCGTTATGTGAAATTCTTGTCTACCTTTCATTCTCATCACATGCATACCCAATTTAGCAAAAATATCCTTATCTCTCATCCTACATTCATCCTAACTTTCAAGGAAGCTCATCAAGGATCAATGTCAAGATTTAAGTCTCCAAGAAGGTCCAAACATCCTTCTCTCTCTTTAAATTTCTGTATTTTCACATTGGTTATATAAATTCTTAATTTGGCTTTTACTTTATATCATATAATTGTACCTCATCCTTTATTAGTTATACTGCACATAATTTGTTTTCTATAAAAAAAAAAGAGGGTTACACCTATAAATTCCGACGTGATTCTTCATTACATTTTCTCAAACTAAAATTATTTTTTTACACACACACATATAAAAAACTCTCATTTGAATCTATGGGAAAAACCCTACCCTTGTTCCGCATGTGAACTACATGGACTTTGATGCCTTTATAGGATACGTAGGCTAAAACCCGAGACTCGAGTCCTATTTTTATATTTTTGCCTATTTTATCCATATATTATTCATATATATCATACTTGTGATTCATACTAACGTCTTATCAAACATATATTATCGTTTCATCATAACGGTCAATATCTCGATGAACGCACACATCATATTGTTCTAATTATTATTTTGGAAAAATTCCTATGGATGACCTCCCTCCATCTCTTCCATGATGCGAGTCGAGCGATTCTGATCTCCACTTACATATACACACGCACACACTTCACGGAGAAATTGAGAAAAATAATAACACAAGCCACGAGAGACTGAAAGGGCGGGATGGGTGCCTAACAGGTTCTCATTCCTTAACTTATCCCTCTAACCTTTGAACTACTGATTTCGCAAGCATCTGTTTGTCTTTAATGCCGCTCTCTCGAGGCGGCTACATGTTATTTTGCATGTTTAGTGCAAAATAGGTTGACGAATCTATCTCTTTACATCACCCCAAAACCAACGATGGTCGAAGCATTACCCATTGTAACGAGGAGCGCGAGACCTTTATCCTCTCTCTTTTCCCCCAAAAACTCCTGGGGAGGGGAAGATCTCGGGATGGCCATAGTGGAGACTCTACTGGAGACTTACTTAAGAGGGTTAGACTCTATTTGCATGGGTTTTATCATTTTCTATTTGTTTGCATATGCACCCACTTGTATGTTCCCCTTTCTCATATATTATTTCTTATATATATCTAGCTCGTGTTTATGTCACCTCTCATTCACTTTTCACTTCACACACTTGTAAATACTCTTCATGTACACCAAATACAATTTGCACGTATATATAAGTTCATTTATATCCACACGTTTCACGCACCACTTAGAATATCCATGTTTAGGTGTCACTAGCACACACATCCACTTATCACACTTGTATATATCCATGCTTACTTATACTTATCACGCTCCACTCGTAGTTGATCCATGATTAAATTCATTACCACTAACTCACTTATATATATTCACACATTAGTCACTCTCACGTACCCATGCTCAGTGTAATATTCATGCTCCATGATAGATTTACATTTCATAATACTTTTACACTCCTCTCTATTAGTATAGTGCTCATAAAACCAGATAAAATACTGTTTCCATAATATACTAATCAAGAATCATGCATTTTACACACTACATCACCAAGAGCACTGCTATATTATCAAAAATTATCCCGTACTGAGGGGTCACTTTGTGATGGGCACTGATTCGGCAGGTTGCAATTAGCCTAAACAATATGACTCTTACCTTTTATTGGCCAAATACATTCGATGTATGTCAAGCGGTTTTGACGCATTATACCGCTTGACCGAGGTCATCATGAGAGGTATACAGTAGGAAAATCATTCATGTACTTCAAATATATCAAATTCGCTCATAGTGAGGCAATTAACGTACACTCAAGGTATCAAATGGCTTGTCCACATGTGTCGATTGCCCTCAAAAGAAAGACATATAGCATGGAAGTCATGCCAAATGGGGGAACATTTCCACTAACCCAACAGCTACATACCTTCATATAGGCATCAAACCTAAGGCACTCATATTTAGTTTGGCAGTTACTACCGGAAACCCTGTCAAAATGTCGGGTCATCATGCCGCTCAAATTTTCATGCGATTTCATCTTTTTCCAAAATGCGAGCCTATCTATGAGACTGGCAACAAGTCAAGTCATGTTTTATATATTTTTCAAATCCAATTTGTCCCAGGCTCGAATTTCGTCTGTCAATTATTTTTTTCATTTAGGTTAACCTAATACAAGTGAATATAGAATCATAATAATAATCATGTTGAGACTCTTCTCTCATTTTTTTTCTCCTTCATTACCAAAAGTGTCAAAATCATTTTTCCCCTCTTTTATCAAAATATCAAAAACATTTTTCTTCCTTTTATCGTAAAAGTCAAAAATATTTTTCCCTCCTTTTGTCAAAAAATACCAAAAACATTTTGTCCTCATTTTTCCAAAAAAAAATATCAAAAATATTTTCTTCTTTACCAATAAAATATTTTCCCCTTCCTCTTTCCAGAATAAATTCGAATCATTTTCCCTCTCAGGTCGATCGCACGCCCAACCCTTGGCTTGGCTTCCTATTAGTTTCAGTTTTTCGTCGAACCTCCTCGAAGCTCCGTCAGTTCTCCCACTACTTCCTATGAGTTTGGAATTCGCCTTCACCCACCCCCCATGGAAAATGGAGACCAAGTACCAAATGTGCAACCTAATCTGATGACGGTCCTAATCCAACTTACCGCCAAGAATAACAACCTTCAAACCAGGGTTCATGAGATGCAACGAAATTGAGTCCCTATTTCTAAAGAGCCTGAGGTCTTGTTCCCTTGTGCTATTGGTTCACCCGCACCTGATCTTATTTAGGTCCCAGAAGAATATCAGCACGCTCCACGTGCCCCTCCTACTAGTGGGCCATCGACAGTCCAATTCCCCATACCGAATCATGCCCAAACAGGGGATAACATGCCAGTACCCATAGATCCGAAGGAAGAAGAGTTGAATAGGGTCAAGTAGGACCTTAAGGTTTTATCTAAGAAGTTTTACCAAGTTTGAATCTCCGGGAACTACATGGATTACACCCATATGTCTCCATACTCTAAAGCAAGGCTATCGAAAAAATTCAAGATGCCTAATATTGATAAGTCCGGGGGTAGAAGGCCCCAAATTATTCATCTCCGAAGTTACCATCGATCCATGACTCTCCTAGGTGACTCTGAGGAAATAATGACCCAAATGTTCCAATAGACTTTGAAGTACAATGCTCTTCGTTGGTTCTTATCCCTCGAGGAATCCAGAATTCACGATTAGGAGGATGTTGCTCGTGAATTCATATCGTAGTAAAAATACAATAAGGAATTGGAGGTTAAACGCCATGATTTAAAACTTCTCAAGAAGAATCCCAAAAAAACTGTCAGTAATTTCATAGCAAGGTGGAGGGAGAAAGCGACCACCATGACCAACCGACCTTTCGAAGAGGAGCAAGTTAGTATTGGGAAGAAAAACTTCTTACCCCATGTCTGAGCGATGATGGGAGGACAATATTACCCCCATTTTCAAGCCATTAGGGAATCAAGAGTGGAGATTAAAGAAATTATGGCCAAGAAAGAAGCTGAGCTAAAGAGAGTATCCGGACAGTTCACTTCAAGAAAATATAAGAAGCCCATTATAGTCTCGACCATCAATAGCATCTCACATGCTGCTACTTCTTGGGCACCAAAAATTCTTGCTAATCCAGTCGGAAATGAATACACCGAGATTCACACTTCCCTCTCCAAAGTCTATAAAACCCTATTGAGCTGAAATATCAAGTCATTGGACCCTCTTCCATTACCAACCTCATTTTCTAAAAATTTCAAACCCGGTGCCTATTGTGATTTCAATTAAAATGCCAGCTATACCATTAAACAGCGCTTTCATCTTCGAAATGTAATCCAAGGCCTGATTGACGGAGGTGGCATCGCCCCATCAGCTAATCCTGAACCACACACCACCCATAATCCACTTCCAAATCATACGAATGCCATCTTCCTAGAAAATGATCCAGAATTTGACCTATCTACCCAGATTGTACCCAGTAAAGCACCCATCATACTCGTATTTTCACCCAAACCCTTTAAAGTTTGCCCATATGTTCTCCTAAACCCGACCTGTTTTTTCGACCAAGCCCTGTTGCTTCTTACGAGAGCATGTATTGCCATTCATACCCAATCTGAAGGGAAAGATATGAAATTGCCAGTAGTACTGAACCATATCCTAGATTTTGAATTGAAATTGCCCTTAGAAATGACCATTGACTGCCAGAAGTTCAGTACACTATTCATGAAAGTTCGAAAGTGGGCTCGGGAGTAAGATAATTCGTTAGTACCCATTAACGAAGTAAGTTTGGACGATGTAGTTGAGATCATAGTAGGTTATTTCTGATAGACTAATAAGATTTATGGTATATTCGAATTACTCAATGCCCAAAAGATACAAGGGAGGTTGGTCCCTTCACTTATGCATCTTCCCATTGAGTGGGAGGATTTATATAAAGAAGCGGTTGAGGTTATAAAATGCATTGACTTCTCGTGAAAGGATGACATCGTTGCCACCGGATGGAGGGACGTGTTTGATAGTTCAAATAAAGAGCCAATCCAGGAAAGGATTAGTCTAGTAATCAACGTATGTGGAATGATATCGTTTGAAGATCTGTTAGGAGAGATTAATAAAGTGACCGAACAGTTCGAGATAGATAAAAATGGGGTTTATGTTCTTCCCCTCCTTTGTGAACCATACAACAAGATCTGGGAGGCACTATCAGAGTCCGATTCCTTAGTCAGTAGGGATAGATAAAGTAAAGGTTATTATCGAGAAACTACCCATACTAGAAATAACCACTGAGGAGAGAAATATCCTCGACGATTTGAAGAAAACTTAGCCCAACATCACCTTGTCGATACTCTTCAAGTCTTCCCAGCTACACCGAAATGCCTTGCTAAAATTACTTACCGGGACCACAGTACCTCCTTCCACCACTCTAGAAGAATTTATGAACTTGGTCAGGTCCTTAAATTCTACTAGAATGGTTTCCTTCTCTGAAAAAGAAATTCCAAAGTTTGGTCCTAATCAAAACTATGCCTTAATATCTCTGTTGAAGTAATGAGGAAGATAACCCCACTCTCACTCATCAACAACATATCAGCACTCAATGTTTACCCATTAAGAACCTTCAACTGCATGGGTTTGAAAGTAAGTGACCTTGCTTTAACTTCTGCCTCAGTGCGTGCTTATGACAATACTCGTCGAAAGGTGATAGGATCTATAAATCTTACATTAGGGGTTGGCACTATAAATCCCGTTACCAAGTTCCAACTTATTGACATACCTACTTGTTTAAACCTATTTCATGGTCGACCGTGTTTTCATAGCATCAATGGGGTATTTCCCTCTCTCCATTACATTCTGAAGTTCTTCGACAAGGGTCAAGTCATCACCACCTTGGGCGACGATGATAATACCAAGGATGCAATCATTAATAACTCAATACTAGAGATACAGCATCGTTTAAATGATATGATACATTATACCTTTTGAGTCAAACCATTTTCACTCCCAACAGGGGATGATTTCAAAGACAGAGTATTTCCAGAACACAACCCTGATGATAATGTCAATGTGATACAGATGTATAAGAATATGCACTTCATGCTCGAACTAGGTTTGGGATAATGATAACATAGGATATTGGAACCCATGGTCCTGAAAAAACCCTTTCCTCCATATGGCTTGGGTTATCAACCATCATCATAGGAACTCAGAATGCTCCGCCAACCATGATTGAAGAGAAGTTTGGAAAATACCAAGATAGTTTTGGAGGACTCCTTGAACGACAGATTAGTTAAAGAGGGTGAAAATTTTCCCTTTTATGGCTTTCCCGATCTATGGTATAATCATGTAGACATGAATATGAAGCCATGGATGGAGATCCTCTTCCAAGATAACTCTTCATGGGTCGAAAGTTCCCAGTATCATGTGAAAACCCTCGTTGAGAAGACTACAGTTGTTACCGAGGTTTTCGAGGGAAGTGACTCCGAGGACTTATTCGATATGCAGACACTAGGGATGGCACTCTACATGATCCACTCAGGCACTACATCATTGGACCCATTTACTCTAATCAACACTGCTGATGCACCCCTCCTAAACTAAAATGTTATACTAATTTCACCCGTTGAAATGCAACCCAACCCAGATGTTTATTTTATTTCTTCCTCTTTTGTTATTTCTCTTTTTTCTGATAACAATGTAATCGGGACCTCCTTTGAATAGGTTCTCAACGCTGTTTTTCCCGATAATGAAATAAATAAAGATTTTGAGTATCTTGTTGTGGCTTACATTGATTATCTTGATTCTAATCAAACTCTTAATAATGATGATTTTGCAAATGAATAATTTTTAATTGATCTTAATAAGGTTAATAACAAATAACATAATCGCGTTCAAATTAATGAAGATAAAGCTATTATTATTAATCTCGATTCTAGTAACCAACTATGAGAGATTAGGATAGGGTCCACCCTTGGCGAGCATGAGTGCATGGAACTTGAAGAACTGCTGAAAGAATTTTGGGACGTCTTCACATGGTACTATGATGACATGCCTGATATCGATATCGAGATCACTCAGCACGAGATTCTTACCTTCTTGAAATGCAAATCGGTCGAACAAAAACTACAAAAGCTCTGTACCGAATGATCGCTCAAGGTTAAAGAGGAGATGGTCAAATAATTAAATGTGGGATTCATTCGGCTGATCGAATATCCCACATGGTTAGCCAACATTATACCCGTTCCAAAATTTGATGGAAAAGTCTGCATATGCATCAATTATAGAGATTTGAACAAAGCCTCTTTGAAAGACGATTACCCAATATCGATATAATTATTGACAACACAACCAGTCACGCTCTTAAATCATTTGTTAATGGGCTTACTATATACAATCAGATTAACATGCACCCTGGTCATTAAGAAAAGATCGCATTCATCACCCCTTGGGGAACCTTCAGTTACACGGTTATGCCATTCGATTTAAAAAATGTAGGGGCTACCTATCAAAGGGATGCGACAGCCATCTTGTATGAGCTGATACACAAAGAGTTCGAGGTTTATGTGGATGATATTATTATCAACTCTAAGACTCAAGAAGGTCATGTTCCCATCCTTCAAAAGTTCTTTAAACGACTGTGGCGATATAGATGCGACTTAACCCATAAAAATGTGTTTTTAGCATTATCAAAGGAAATCTTTTGGGATTCAAGGTTAGCGTGAAAGGTATTGAAGCTAGGGAAAATACCTATCAAGGAAGGAAATTCTGAAGCTACCCCAGTCTATGGTGTCTGTAGTATTGGAAAAGTAGGCGCTTCATTAGTGTGAAGCTTGCTCCGTGAGCTGGAATGTAGCTATCTTGACTTTGTGCCCTGCTGGAACTTCAAAAATCTCCATAACTCTAGTGACTTCATTGAGCTACTCCTCTGCAACATCCGGGCCAGCTTCCCCATTAAATGTGGGTGGGTGTAACCTCCTAAACTCCTTTAGTATGGAGGTGGAGGTAGTATCACAACCGTTCCACTACTTGGCCCCCCTATTATCGCGAGAGGGAGTCAGCAACCTGGTGCACAACTTGCTCCATGCGTTTAAGCTCGGTAGTACCTGACTCAATAGCTACGTCAAGACGTGGAGGCATTTACACAAGAAAGGAGAGTTCAATACGCAATGATATGTATTGAAAGGAAGTGATTTACTTAAACAGTAACTAAAGTGTTAACTTTACGAAAAAGTATAAGAAAAGCGTACTAAGAAAGCGTAAACACTCTGTCGCACCCAAGGATCTGATTGCTCTGATACCATTTATAACTCCTCGGTCCCGGTTTGGGTCACTATTGGGTCAACCCGCACCAAATCAAGGAGTTAGAGGAGGAAGTAGAAAGCCTAATTTTATTATTTAAGAAAAATTCTTTAATTGCACCATTTAATAGGGACTAAAATTACCGATTTTAAGTTGGGAAAGAAATGACCGCTTTCAGTAAGTCAGTTTACAAGGTTTATTTGTATAATTTGATTTAATTTGCATTACTAATTAGATAAGAAATAAACCATAGTCAACCATGTATTATTACATCACATGGACAAAGGCCCGAATAAAATGTTTAATGTCCCAAATTACCAATGTTTCAAAAGATAATTTGAATGAAATTACAGATCCACTAACGATGTTGACTACCCTCTAGGGCCTTATTCGGATCCTTCCCGACATCCCTACTCAAAGTACCTGGGGTGGGGAGTTTTTTTTAATATAAAAGGCTAGGGGTGAACGAACGCTCAGTAGGTGAACGAACGCTCAGTAGGGTGGGTAATACTATGCTATACGTTTTCTATAAAAAAATACTATATATATATATATATATATATATAACATGTATTTTAATCATTTTGAAAACATTTAACAATTTAACTAGTATTAATGCAACTACCATTAATTGCACCCAAAGCTCATACTAACACTTAACAAACTCATACCACCCTTTATCGGGTCTAAAGACTATTGATCATATCTTATTCATTAGTCTCCTTTTTATCAATTTTTCATTAGGTTGTCTTACTTACATATTTTCAAGCATAACTAATGTCATTTCCTTTTTCCATTGACTTTTCTTGAAATCTTCTAATATCTGCATACTTTAACAGGCTCTACACCACCGACTATGCTACTATATGCTCTGGCCAGTGATTTTGGGTGTTTCACCCCAGGGCTCTGGGCCCTTATTAATTATTTCTGGTGTCATCGGAGTTCATATGAATGTGTGTTAACATTTTTTCCAATGTCCATATTATTCCATTATTTTACCATTTTAATAATTTCTACGGTTTATATCACCATTTCATCTTATCCAACGTGCCATTTTATCCACTGTATCTGTTTTAAACCAAAAGAAATCGATTAATAAGGTCTAATGAGGAAATCAAACCAACAAGACCCTCAATATGTCAAAATTACCTTTTGCCCTTGCTTTTATCATAACTTTGTGAAAAATATATTTAATTCATTATGGCACTAAAAAACAACCTTTTCTTTCAAGGCATCCTTTTTATGATTTTATGTCCAAAATCGTGCTTCATTATTTTATGCCTTACTACATAAAATACATTTAACTGTTTGAAGACCATTTTAGCCAAATCTCCCCTATTTTGCACTGCATAAACAAATGAAAGTTATAATTAAATTTTGGTTTGAAGGTTAAACCCCTTTTATTTTCAAATGCAAAATAACCTGAGCCAATCTTATTCAATCCGTGAGATTGTGAGAGTTCAATTTTATGAAGTTTTGTTTATTTATCAGTTGAGATAGCAACAAAAGTTTATATTATCAAAGCATTAACCAACTATTATCTTCCTTATTCGGTCTACAAGATTTATCAATTAGGCATGATATTAAACGAACAATTTTTTTTTAATATCCAAGTATTTATAAAGTTCCATATAATACATTGTCATTTCATTAGGCAGTGTACGTTTTTTTAACCTCGTGTTACGTGTCAACTGCCTCGGCAGATTTTCTTCCCCTATCATATTCTAAGCTTAGTACCCGCAAGCTATTACTTGTATAGTTACTTAGTTTGAACTTTCTATAAAACTTTAAATTGTTAATATCTATCATTGGGAATCACATCAAATCTCTTATATCTTATTTTGGTAGTACAAATCGATCATTTGTCCTGTCATACAACTGTTCGTAGATATATGAGCATTGTGATTTTATCTATTAAGAGACTTGTAGTGCCTAAACTAAAACATTGGTCAGCTTCTTACCTTATCCCAACCGTATGCTCTTCAAACAGCATGTGCAGTCAATTTCTTTGTACCAAAAACCTTCAGCCACGCAAGATCTAGGGCCCACGACATCAATAAATAATGATATCTTTGAAAAAAATTACATGCAATTCCAGTCCTCGAGCTAACAACTCTACGAATTAATTCAGACCTTCAATCTTTTTTATTTTAAAATGAATTTTTTTATGAATAGTTTAACGTTGATTTGATAACATGCAAAGTTTTATCTTTATGAGTTCAGACTTTTCGAGTCTTTCACAAAATGATTTACATTTATATTAGATTATTTGTATCTCTATTTGGACTAACAAATCTTGTAAAAACTATTTTAAGATATTTGAGAGCTACTTTTAGAGCCTCTTTCAGTCCTATAACTTTGAGGATGCCATTCTCATATTACAATAATTATATTTTTGTTGAGAAGCACAATAAGAAATCAAAAGGTTAAATTTTTCAGATTACTTCACCTCAATAAATCAGGAACATTTAATGCTCACAAGCATTGTGTCTAACAACTAAATTTTTAGATTTCTATTTAAGCATTCAAGAGATGCATTGAAGAGTATGAGACTACGAGAAAGAGACCATGATCAAGAGCAAGACACTTGAAAAATTTATTGAAGAGCATTTGAATTTATTATTCAGCTACTACACCATTCAAAAGGAGTTATTAATTTTATTCTGCTCATTCATTGAAGAGAAGACTTGAGCTTACATCAATATCATTTATTGAAGTCTCATTCAAGAAGAATAAACTTATATTACAAATTATATTTTAAGGAGTTTCATTATTCTACATTGTACTATAAACTCAGATTTGTTTGAAGTTGAAAGAGCCTCTACAGCGGAATAAATGCGACTTCTTAAATAAACTAATTTTAATTGTGCATCCACAAAATCAAATTTAATAAAACCCAAGTTTTAATTCAATCTTAAAACATGCATCTAAGTGATATGGAATCATAAAGCAAGAAACATGTAAAGGTTGGAAACACCAAGTTAAGAAAAAAATCCCCGCAGGGCAAAAACCATTTATTTCCACTATAATTTATAAAGTAACGATTACAATCGTATTACAGTGAAAACACACTTGACTTACGAATACCGTAGGTGTCGGTCATAGTTATCAGTAGTGATTCACATGCAGCTATCTCACAAGAACCGCAGTCCTACTCTTCAACCCAGGAATACCGCATCACTCTCTAATTTGACCTCATTTAGGTGTAGGTTTATCCTCTCTATAAAGAGTAGACTTTAATAAGATTGTATCTCGGATTCCAAAACAACTCACACAAAAGTACATGGGATATTGTGAATTGTAAAACAAGATATTGAACTCTGAAAAGGTTGGAGGATAAAGTAAAACACTCAAAATCGTATTATGTTTAAAACCAGTATTTCTCTACACGAAATCCAGTAGTTTGACACCCTTTAAATACTAAAAATCAAGGCAGTGACGTGTCAAAAAATAACTCTTCTCGTTCGAACGACATGCGATGGAGTTTGAATGAGATCCTATCTCGTTTGAACAACCTATCATACTAGGCCATGATTGTAGATAATTTCGATACAAACGCGTGGCCACCAGTTTCATCATTTTCTGATTTTTTATGAACTAGTTATGATTTTTCTACGGAAAGGTGTCTGATATGAATTTAAAAAAAATCAAAAGCATTTAAACATCCCAAACACTTTTAGATGAACCGTAAATGGACTTAAATACTTTCTCACCAAAACTAACCTTGTAGAGTCTTGAATGTTGAAGAAGCTTGATATTCGGATCCGTCTCGATGCTTGAATGAACTTGAATAATTCTTCGATGGTTGTGGCGGTATACGACGTATTCAATTAATAACATACATGTATAAAGTCATGTCCTTATAAATATCCCCCTATGTCTATGCCGGTACAAAATAAAACTAATCTCAATTATCAAACTAAAATGCCTATACAAATCTAATACCCTCCCATGAACCCAAAAGTGACAAGGTACTAAACATGTAGAACAAGAACTTTCCCTTCAAAAATCTTCAACATCAAATCTTTAAATCTCAAAGATTTTCTCCTCAGGGTGTGCAATCAATAATCTTCAATCTTCGTACCTACACACATGAGATAAAACAAATACCATTGTGACGCATCGAGTTTGAAATGATATAAGAATAAATCAATCAATATAATCAAATCACCCCCTTAATGTAAACTCTCCCATAAAATAATAATTCGTTCTCTCCCTTTTTATTTGTCCAAAATAGGCAAGGAAAGAATAAACACAATAAAGCAAACTGGGGTGTCACGGGAAACAAACCAAACATGCTATTTTTGAATTTTTCAAAAAAATTTATATAAAAATGCAAGAAATATGATGTTATAAAAAATCACACACCATGAATATTTACTAAGACGACAAAATCATGGAAACGAAATGAATGGATGTGAACAAATTCGATAGGAAAATCAACTCAATCATATCATATGTGCAAAATGCATGAGTGTACTCCTAACGAATGAACATAAAAAATAGTCCTTTGGTGTAAAATTATTGAATTTATATGATATCGACTAAATCAAATCAACAAATCAAGGCCTAAGTGATTTTCACACAAATAACGTCCAAAACTATTTAGTGCCATTTCGAGAACTTTTCAAAGGACGTGCAAACCCATTGATTACTTTTTAACCAAAACTCCCTCATATAAAATAATACAATTTTTATATTTAATGAGGTACTAAATTCTCAACTTAGAGAAAACCTATTGGCCCAAATTTTGGCATATTTCATCTTTTTATTGCCTTAATTTTTGTGCGGGCTCTTTTCAAACCTCATTAAACCCCGGATAATTTTTAATTCCTCACTTTTTTAGGTCCAAATTAAATTTCTAGAGAACAATGATTTTTACATGAACTACTTCTATTACTCTCGTATTATTGCACTTGGTTCATTTTAAGGACATGGTTGAGATGAAAACACTCAACCAACATATGATAGACAAGTACAATAATAAAACAAATCCGTGCACGTGTGCAGTAAAGGAAATAATGAGTCAAACATGTAGGAAGTATCATCTAATAACATCTTAATGAGTCCAGACATTATGAAGCACGTGGATGACATGATATATTCTCTCAAAATACTATCAAATTGTCACATGGATAAATGGAATGAAATTGTAACTCGGTCATCCTAAGTGTCAATTCATATACGGTGTAAAACAAAATACAAAAATCTTTTTGTCTTTTTCAAAAATTTTAAAACCGAAAATATTTTTGGTTTTTCAAAAAAAATATATGGCAAAAATGAAAACCATAAATGCAAACATGGTACATACTAGCAATAGGCATAATATCAGCATATAAAACATCCTACGCTAGCAAACGTAAATCACACAAATTAATCATCAGTCAAAGTCGGTGTGATTAAACGAAAATAGGCAGTGGTATCAATTAAGCATGAATATCAAGAATAACTGCATATAAATTGTTCCATAAGCAACCAGTTGTACCAATAAACCTAAGAAGATGAACACAGGGTAGTGTAAACAGAAAAGTGCAGAAAACAAAACATGTCGTTCGAACGAAGTTGAATTTCATTCGAACGAGAAGGCTTGTTGTTCAAACGATAACTTCTAGCGACATTTAATCTCGCTCGAACGAGAAAACAGTACTTTAACAATTTTGCTTAGAAAGTTAAACAGTGTTGACTAGTGCAAAAATTTCAGAAAAAGATACCTGGAAGGTGCTGACAGAGTCCAAAAACAGTAGCATACATAAAAAAAAATCAATGTAAACTACAACAAAGTGATTCATAACACTAGTAAGAATATATCAAGAAGCACAACTAGCGTATGACAAATATCAACACAATCATCCAAAATATCTCACATGGGGTGAATCACGTGCAAGTAAATGAGAGTCATGCACAAAAAGACCATAAGCCTCTAAATCCGATTTCCTAACCCAAATTGATGTGTAACGGAGTGTGGGGGTTTGGGGAACCGGTGTGACTCTCTCTTTATGTTTGCTATGTCCATTTAAAAGCTTATAGCAAAAACTCCTAAGATGACCTTGCCTACCGCAATGTATGCAAGTGTAAATCGGGCGGTGAGTGTTACCTAAAGGCGACCTTCTCCTCAAATTCCTAGGTGGTGCTCTCCTCAAATTCCTAGGTGGCGCTCTCTGAATTTGCCTAGGTTGCTATCTCCTAATGATCCTAGGAGGCTCTATCATGATGTTCCTAGGGGGCTCTTTCCTAACCAACATAGGTGCCTATTTCTTAACAATCCTAGGGGGCTCTCTCACATGTGTGGGAATGGGTGCAACCTATTTTTCAAAACCAATCCCACCCCTATCCTTTTTTGTTTCGACATGGCCTAAAATCTTATCAAGCTTTTTAGGCCTAGACTCCAAATCAAATTTCACCTTACTCTAATCTTTTAATTTTTCTTCTAGCTCACCTATCCTTGACTCGAGCAAACGTCTAGAATCCTCAAACTCAAGAATCTCCTTTTCATAGTCTCCATCACCCTCGAAGAATATCTCTCTCTCCCTCGACGTACTCAAGCTTCTCTCTCAAAAATTTTTCACGTGCCCTAAGATCTTCAACTAACGCATCATTATTTTTTAAAGCACGCTCTTTCAATTGAGTTTAAAGATTCAGTATAAAGTTCTCTGAAAGCTGCTTGCAAGTCACGCTCCTCGACACTCCCATCACCCTCACTTTCATAGGATTCACTACTAGTGGCTGAATCATATTTAAAAGTATCATCATCATTCTCAAGAGTAACCACACAGTTTGGAAGGACACGCTTACTTGCACAAAAATTTTCTTCACTCGGGTCACTCTCGCTAAGGGTGGCAACATAGGCAACTGGTTTACTGAAACTCACCCTAACTTTGGTGGGGCATTTATTTATGCTATTTCCCATCTCCTCACACCAAAGACATTTCTCAGATTCATTCCTTTTAAAGAGAGTTTTGAAAATGAATTTCAAACCAGATTTCCAAATAATTCCTTCAGACAAGTGACATTTGAAGTCGCCAAATCCTCCAAACGGCATATTTAAAAAAAAACTGATTTTTCAACACAATTTTTGAAAAAAACAGGATCAAACGCGATAAATTAGCGATACCATCTCTGATACAAAATTGAGAATGTGAGTAATCAAATTATATCAGGGAAAAACTTTAAAACACATGATCACTCGATAACTTAGAGTAACCCGCTCTGATACCAATTTTAAAGAGCCGCTACAGCGGAATAAATGTGACTTCTCAAATAAACCAATTTTAATTGTGTATCAACAAAATTAGATTTAATAAAACCCAAGTTTTAATTCAATCCTAGAACATGCATCTAAGTGATATGGAATCATAAAGCAAGAAACATGCAAAGGTTGGAAACACCAAGTTAAGAAAAAAATTCCTGCATGGCAAAAACTTTTTATTTCCACTATAATTTGTAAAGTAACGGTTACAATCGGATTACGGTGAAAATGCACTTGACTTACGAATACCCTAAGGTGTCGGGCGCAGTCGTCAACAGTGGTTCACACGCAGCTATCCACAAGAACTGCAGTCCTACTCTTCAGCCCAGAAATACCGCATCACTCCCTAATTTGACCTCAGTCTGGTGTAGGTTTATGCTCTCTACAAAGATTAACTTCAACAAGATTGTATATTGGGTTTCAAAACAACTCACACAAAAGTACTTGGGATATTGTGAATTGTAAAACAAGAGATTGAACTCTCAAAAGGTTGGAGAATAAAGTAAAACACTCAAAATCGTATTATGTTTAAAACCATTGTTTCTCCACATGAAATACAGTAGTCTGACAGCCTTTAAATACTAAAAATCAAGGCGGTGACGTGTCAGAAAATAACTCTTTTCGTTCGAATAACATACGATGTCGTTTGAATGATATCCTATCTTGTTCGAGCGACCTATCAAAGTAGGACACGATTGTAGATAATTTCGATACGAATGCGTGGCCGCCAGTTTCATCATTTTATGATTTTTTATGAATTAGTTATGGTTTTTCTACGAAAAGGTGTCTGATATGAATTCAAAAAAAATTCAAAAACATTTAAACATCCCAAACACTTTTAGATGAACGTAAAGGGACTTAAATACTTTCTCACCAAAATTAACCTTGTAGAGGCTTAAATGTTGAAGAAGCTTAATATTCGAATCCCTCTCGATGCTTGAATGAACTTGAATAATTCTTCGATGGTTGTAGCGGTATACGACATACTCAATTGATAATGAACATTTATAAAATCATGTCCTTACAAAAGCTTTGTTGAAGCTTCGGTTGTAACGGTGATTGGTTCCTACCAGCTTGCAAACATATGTACAAGGTGGTTTGAGCATACCCCCAAGTATATCAGGTTTAGTGAAGTGCAAAGAAAATGGGGGCTCTAGGCGCGTGGACGTAGCGCGAAATTTGACCGAACCACGTTAAATTTCGGTGTTATTTTATTCCGCACTTTTATTTATTTATTTGCATATGCTTGCTTTAGTTAATATTTTCAGCACACAAACTTGCAAATAAATTAATTTCAAAATTTGACTAAATTAATTTTGAGATTAAAATAATTATTTTTTAATTAAATAATTAATTTCAGAATATCACTTAATATTAAATACGAAAATTCATTATATATTTATTGGGTGTTAAATTCTGTAAATTTAACTTGCTTAAATTTATTGGTAGTATTTGTTTGGCATTCATTATTTGAATCATTTAAGATTTATTAATCTAAAATTTGGTTAAGTGTTTTAAATTAAATATTTTTGAAATTTTAATTTAACCCGAAAAGTTTACAAAATCTCAATTCAACCCCCTGAGTATTTTCTGGACAAGAAATATAAATAGTGACATTACATATCACAACAAGCACACCGAATTAATTTTCACAATTAAATAATGCACAAAATTACGAGGTATTACCCCCCCCCCCCCCCCCAAACCAAGTAGGATGAGTAGGAAGGCGAGGCTTCAGCTAGTGGCCAAGAAAAGAAAGGAGTTGAGAAGACGAAGGAGAAAAGAAATCCAAATAAGGACTAGACCAATCAAGAGCATATGAGGGAGAAAGAAAGCCAAAATTAGTAATATTTAGCCCACGTTTTGTTGTTCTCTATATTTTCTTGTCTTTTGTTTATTTGTAGTGTAAGGTCTTGACCATCCTTGTGTTCTAATGAAAAAAGTCTCATTTTGGCCTTATCATTGTTGGCTAAATTCTTAACTACCTGTGAATGTTTTAATTTATATTTTATCTTTGAATGTCTACCCTTTGATCTTTGTAGTCCGTTAATAACTTAGCAATAAATTAAAAGAGTGGTGATTTGGACATGATCCTTGGTTGGGAAGCTTTTGGCCGAGCTCATAATGCATTCTTATATGTTTGATAGGAACCTCAAAAATTGACACTTACGTATAACGAGTAGCCTGGTGTGATTGCTTCGCTCAGGGCAGAGGTCAAAGATGTGGCAAATGTTGCTGAATTACTAGAAAAATAGAACAATGCTCTAAAGGAGAAGTACGACCATGTTGAGAAAACCTTTCATGAAGACCAGGCGACCAAATGTAGCCTTCAATAACAAGTGATGAGAATGAGATACCAGCTTCATCATGCTCCTCGCGAAGTTTGGTCGTCTGACTATGATGCTGGCTGGATAGATGACCTGCCCTAATTGGACGAAGATAAGCATGTCGCTTATAACAATGGGTGGCTAAATTCCTTAGCTTTCATGAAAGTCCCGAGTAATTACCAATTATGACACTGGTACGGGGTTGATTGCCCATTTGTTTAGCTCGTTTTTTTGAAAGTGAGGAGTAATGGATCCCTACAAATTCCATCCTAATTCAACTTATAAGGGAATATCTTTTGGACATGATAGTGTCGACGAATTTTGTCCCAATCTAGACAATAGTCATTATGATACAGTGACAACCGAATTTGAGCATCGAGGATGAAATAATTTTTTCCCTTTTATCTTTCAGTTTATGTATTTTGTGGACCTGGCTACTTGTATTTAACTGGGTATGAATGAAGTTGTTTGATTAATTCCATGTCTTGAATTTTCCCATTTTTTTTATGTCGAGCATGTTTTATTAGTTTCTTTATCTTTTAGTATATGTTTCGCCACGCTACATTAGGCCTAGGACCAAGAATGGAGAAATTCACTCAGCCGTAGGAAATATACCCATTCAAGATTTTAGTCGGCCAAAGTCGAGACACTTAATCCCTACTAATCCCTAGTAGGCATTTTTCTTATATTGGTAATTCTTGATGTTTTCGTATTCATTGGTGATGAAAACATGTAACCTTGAGATTTTATTAGTTGTAATCCCACCAAGTCATTCGGATTACAAATCAAAGTTTTTATCGGATAAATTTGAACAAATTTATAATGAAGATAGCCTTTTTATAATGATAATTTGCAAAAAAAAATAGAGTTGCTCTGCCATTTGGAACAAAAAAAAAGAGCTAATTGCATTAATTGAACTTTAAATCATCCAGTAAACAAAGGTTTAAAACTTGAAACAAAAATGAAAAGTTTTAAAAATAAAATCTCTTAAGATTGGCCACATTCCTGGCCCTATGAATCTCCTTGCCCCTATTATTTATAAATAGTAGAATCTTTGGAGGTCATCTCTCGTAACTCTGAATGGTCCTTCCCAGTTAGAGGCCTAACTTACCATTTGATGGCTTTATCGCGCTGCCAAATACCTTTATGAGGATGTAATCTTCGATATAGAACTTTCTTGGGTTAATGTCTCAATTGTACTATTTTTCCAACTCCCACTGGTAGGAAGCTAATTTGAGCAGAGCCACCTTCCTCCTTTATTTGGCCAGGTCGATCTTAGTCCTTAACATTTCTTTATTTGTATGTTGATCGACAATTGTTATCTCCATAGTCGGCAAGTCAACTTTTAGTGGAATTATGACTTTTATTCCATAAGCCAAGGCGAAGGGAGTTTGCCCAGTAGACCTTTTGGGTGTTGTTCAGTATGCCCAGGGGACATAAGGGGAGCATGTCCACTCAAGAGCCTTTTCCAATCTTTTCCTCATTCCGTCAAGCACTGTTTTATTAGAGGTCTCATCCTACCCATTTAATTTGAGCGTAGGCCACCGAACTATAGTAGTGCTTGATGATGTAGCTGTGACAAAAGTATTTAAATGGTTCATTCTCAAATTGCATTTCATTATCGTTTATTACTATTTTCGGCACATGAAAATGGGTCACAATGTTCCGTTACATATTCGTGTTAACCCGAAGATACTTCTAATTCCCTGGTGTTGTAGGTAGGGGACCCATGATGTCCAACCCCTATTGAGCAAAAGTCTATAAATTCGTTAATGACTTGAGGTTACTAACTGGTTGGTGGAGCACGAGCGATAATTTTTGGCATTTCTTACACTTTATGAAATATGTGACCACGTCTTTTTGCATATAAGGCCACTAGTAACCTTCTTTAATGGCTGTGAATGTCAAATGCCTTCCTCTGATATGACTTCGGTATATTCCATCGTGCATCTTGTATAGGATTTGGTCGATATCACTTATGCACGCATTAAAGGTACATGCCTGTAAAAGATTACTTGTCAAGCTTCCCATCTGGTTATAGATAAAATCGAGAAATTTTCACCCTAGTCTGATGTGCCTATTTCTTTTCGGCAGGCAATACAGCTTCTTCTAAGTATGCTATGATTGGAACCATCCAGTTAGGAGACTTTTGGATGGCGAGGAGATGCTTTACGACCTTTAACTTTATAATGATCACTTAGGCGAGATATTCCACCTTAATTTTTCTTCTGAAGTCGATGTCGACGATTGAACCCATAGTAGCTACAACATATTCGTGGTTATTATTTCCCTTTGGAAACTATTAGATATGAACCTTATTGGATCAAGTGACCGGGTTCTAAAAGACTTGAAAGTATACTGATATATGTTAGTCTCTGGCGTTATAGTCTCCTGATACTTTATTAGATATAAAACTTGTATCACATAAGACGTCAAGGTGACTTACGCAAGAGATAGGTCCTTCTTTAATTAGACGATAAAAGCCTCATATTCGTCCTAATTGTTGGATGCTTTAAATCCTAATCTGATTCGTTGCTCGATCATGGTTTATTATAGGGTTATAAGGTCAATTCATACTCCTACCCCCTTTTGAGTTGGAATCCCCATCAATATTGGGCATCCACTTATCGATTTGGTCAAGCTCCTTGGCATTAAGTTGATCGTCGTGTTACCCTTCGTCAGGCTCCTACTCTTTAGTAAAATTAGCGATGAAATCTACCAACACCTGCCATTTGGTCATAGTTCTTGTTTCATAATGGATATTAGACCTCTCTAGTTCCACTAACTATTTAGAAATCTGTCCGGAGGGATCGACCTTTCCAAGGACCGTCTTAAGTGGAAAATAAGTGATGATTACAACTGAATGGGCTTCCAATAGTGCTTAAACATCCATAAAATGATTACTAGGGAGTAAGATAGCTTTTCTAGAGGAAGGTAGAATTTTTTAGTGTCAAGTAGCGTCTTGCTAGCGTAATAGATCGTGTTTGGTGCCCTTTATTTTCACATATTAAGGTCGAGTTAACTGCATGGTTAGATATTTATAGATAAATTGGATCTCTTGGATTTGGGATCTCAAGTAGAGGTGGTTGTCTTAAGTAAGACTTGATATCCTCAAATGATTTTGAGTATGCTTCATTACAGACTATGCCCTTATCCTTCTTAAAGAGCTGAAATAATGGTCGACACGTCTTAAAGGACTTAGAGATTAAGTAGTTGAACAATATTATATATCCATTTAACTTCTGAATATCTCTTACTATCTTTGGCAGCTGGACATTATTGATCACCTCAATCTTGTGGAAGGTTTTCTGAATCCCCCTTTAGCTTACTAGGTAGCGAAGGAACTTTTCGAACTGTACTCCAAAGGAACAATTGGAAGCGTGGAGTTTCATTCTATAATATTTTAGAACCTCGAACATTCTCGCTAAGTCTTGTAGGTGATTGACTTTATACTCTATCTTCATGATGATATCGTCTATATATACCTCTATGGGGTCACCAATCGCTAATAAGCTACTCATGTATTTTTTTAGCCTAAATGGCATGATTGTGTTGTAATACAAGCCAAATATGGTAATGAATGAAGTATACTCTTGGTCTGAGCTGAACAGAAGACTCTAATGATACTTTGAGTATGCATTAAGGAAACTCATGCATTTGTGGTTGGCTATAGCGTTGACCAACTGGTCAATCTTCGATAGAGAAAATATGTCTTTGGGATAACTTTGTTGACGTCGGTGAAGTCTATGCAGACTCTCCTCTTACTATTACTTTTCTTGACAACCACTGGATAGAGAGCCACTTGGGTAATTTCACGTCTTTAATGAATCTTGCCTCCCAAAATTTCTCCACTTCTTTTTCCATAACCTTTTCCTTATTTGGGACGGTTCATCGCGCCTTTTGTGTGATCAGTGGGAATGTAGCGTCATGTAGGGTCGATGGCATATGAATTTGGGATCAATCCAAAACATATTATAAGCCTACCAAGCAATTACGTATTGATTCTCTTAAAGAATAAATATAAATTTTTCCCTTTCGTGATCAGTAAGTGAGTTAACGATTAGGAATTTCTTTTCCAGATATGAGTCATCGCGTATGAATTCTTGTAATAGTTTTATGACTCTGTCCACGGGGCCTACCCTTATTTCATCCACCCTCGGTCTGGCGTACTTTAGTTGCTACTTGGATGGGGTAGACCCGTCTTTGGTTGCCTCGTTTGTATCCACTTTTTTCTTTTTTCTTTTCTTGCTTATGCATGATGAAAATGATAAATCTTTACTGAGCAACGACCTGGTTTCCACTTATTTCCATTATCTCCTGATCGTGATGCATTTGAGCTTATAGTGATAAGTGCAAGGTACAACCTTTGTGGCATGAAGTCACCCTCATCCAAGGATCACGTTATAGGGGGATCAATGTATACAACTAAAAACTCGATCAACTTTGAGATATTCCCAGTTTGCACTTGCTGACAAAACGTTGTCAGTGGCATAGTCATATTTAGAGTGAAGTCGACCAAAGGGATGATATCTTACTTTAGAGATTCCATATTAAGGTTGATCGTATTGAATATTTTTAAGTACATGACCTCTGAAGAGCTCCCGCAGTCAACTAATAGATCGTCTACATTATAGTTTGCAATCTTAGGAGTAATTACTAGCGCATCATTGTGCAAGGTCCTGACACTGACCAGGTCTTTATCGATGATGATCTATACTTATTATAGTCAATGTCTTTTGTACGACGACGCTAGCCTACTAAAGTCTTATCACGATCGATCTAGAAAGCTTCCATGGTTGCAGTAACTTTCTTTAATTTCATCCGAACAGCATTGCCTTGAATCTGGTTTCGGACTTAATTCTCCATGGATGATTGTAAACTTATGTCACATATTTTCATCATCTAGGACATCGTCAGGTTTGTAGTCATGTTCCACGGTGGCCTTTACCCCTTTATTTTCCACATAATTTTCCAAATGGCCTGTTGGGACTAATTCCTCAAAGTGGGACTTGAGCTCTTTGCAGCTCTTAGTTTTGTGCGCATTTCCCTTATCATAAGAGAATCTCAGTGCAGTGTTCCTCATTAACGGATCTACTATTATATTCATTAGCCACTTGAAAAAATGTTGGTCTTTAATCTTGCTCAAGATCTTATAAATCGACTCCTTGAAAACTGTATTTACTAGTTGGTAAGACTTTGTGGGGTATGACTTTTCATTGCTTTTGGATCCATTGTGTTGTTTCTTGCCCTCCTTCCTGGGAGCATTTTCTTTATTACCGTTCTTGGTCAGTTTTGACCAACTATTATCATGTTGGGTGCCAACTACCGTGCCTTCCACTTTTGCATGCTTCTCAATCCTGGACATCAAGTCGTCGATGGTACTAGCCTCATTCTTTGTGAGAGTCTGGTGCAACATAGAGTTGCTTGGTAGACCAATCTTGAAAGACTCCACAACAATTTTCTCAGAGCACTCTTCCACTTCATTATAAGTTTTCCAGTATCACCTAGCATATTCCCGTAAGGTTTCTACTTCATTATAGGTTTCTTCCTCATAGTTAGGAGAGAGTCCATCTTGTTTGCATAGGAACTACTAGTCATGAATTCGACGGTAAACGCTTCCGCAAGTTGCTTAAAGTTAGTGACCGACCTGTGTGGTAACTTCTCGAACCATTTTTGAGTGATATCCTTGAGACTATAAAGGAATATGCAACTCATTAGAACTTCATTGTTTCTCCAAAGAGTCATCTATTGTCAGTATTGCGAACATAATCGATGGGATCAGTCTTCCCATTATAGCTTTTAAATCTGTGTGTGGCGAGCTTCTTAAAAGGTTTGGGTTACTCAATTTCCCTCGAGAAAGGGGACTTTATTTCATAGATGAGGGCCCTTTTAGCCAATTCCTTAGTGGATTTGACTTCGCGATGAACCGGATGCTTATCTATCTCTCACCAGATGAGGTCACAAATATCATTATTATGGTAACTCCCTTTTTAATCTGTTCTTGTTGGCATAATCCCGTGCCTGGAGCATTCCTGATCGCATCGCAAACTCCTTACTAGACTAGTAGTTTTTCTCACCTGATGGCTAGGTGTTCGGGAGTAACGTTTGCATTTGTCTATTTGGAGCTTTTGCTCCATTATTTCCAAGTAATGTTATAAATGAATGTTCTTTTCCTGTTGACAAAATGTGGCATCCTCCTGTTAACGGATTTGTCGCCCATAGGTGTCTACAAGCTGTGAAATTTGGGTTATTCACTGATATCTTAAGCTTGTTCCTTATGAGGACGATTACGTGAGTTAGGAGTGTTAAGACCATTTGGGATTGACCTTGGACCTGACTCTAGGTGCCGGAGGTCCGTTCTATTTGATCTAATGATCTCCATTAAATGATAAACGAGGGTTAAGCGAGTGAGACATGTCTACTTATTGGATTTGTAAGCCTGAGATAACGAAATTCGTTCCCACAAACGATGCCAACTATAGGTGGTAAAATCCTACTTTGATGAATTCAGCATGGTTAAGCTGAGCAGTAAAAGATAATCATTTAATCATATAACACAAGATATATGTGGTTTGACAACATGCATACGTCCATTATCGAGTTTCTCTTTTTATTGATCAATTATTGATAACAAAGATTAGATGCCCACTGTTGTATATAAAAATTATTCTCCCACGTGGACCAACGAAAAGTAGACACCTGTCCTCCTGTGGGGCCATTCAGTTCTCTTGGTTGGCTTCAGAAACACTTTGTCGACTGGCATACCGACCAAGCAAAGGTTACTCGGGTGGAATGGTGACCGACATCGAACATCAAGAGTCTCATTTATTATATATAGACGTAAGTGCCTAGAAATAAAAAGGCATTCCATCTCTTGTTTCTTAATCAATATAAATACATTATAACCCTTATCAAAAATGACAATTCAATTAAGGACAAACACGCCCCATACTGAGCTATTATAACTGCTTAAAATAATACCAACAGTGGACGTAGGCTTTTTACAGCTGAAAAACTTTAAAAACCTTGTCTCTAGTGTGTTTGTCTAGTTTGCTTATGTTTATTTATTTGTGATTATAAAATTGAACCTATTCCATTTTTAGACATCAATAAATTGACGCCGCCTGTGAGAATGACTGCTCATCGTTTTCTACCTCTTGTGGTTCTTTTGTTCATTTTCTATTTTAAAAAATTACCAAGGTTCTAAAAATCGGCCTAGCGGTAACAACCTAGATCCATCTTCTCCCCCTAGTATGGCAGATCTCTAGAGTATTTTGCTTAACTTGGCTAGTGGAAAAAAACATACAAGAGCCAATTAGGCAGTTGACTCATACGTTGCAAGAAAAATCCAATAATGAACCTTCTAGAAGGGATATATCATATCCTCCGGCCAGGAATGAGAGAAGTCATCACCCTAGGTCTTCTCGTGACAAATCATACCGTCTTGGAGCAACGTCGTCATTACGATCAACGAATTATTATGATGGTTGATCTTCCTCCAACCAGCGACTGAGCGTGTTTAAACAACTAAGTAGGGAATATGCTTTCAATCGTTTGGGTCCCTGAGAAACCAGAGGTCATCACAAGGAGAAATAGTGTCCTTGTGAGCGCATACAATGATCTGTCAAATCTAGGGTTAGAATAAGAGGCTTTGTGCGTGCCGAGCAGACTTCCCAAGAAGAGAGTTCAGTGCATGTGCACAGTAAAGCCACAAAAGCTGCTTTAGTCAAGTCTCAGATAGAGGAACATTCCTGAAAAGGATATATGCAATGACTAGAAGATCGGCTGGGGGAAATGGATAAAATAAATAATCCTTTGAAAAGAAGTTTTATTGAGGGATCACCTTTTATCCAGGATATTATGAACTACCCCATGCCTTTTAAATTTAAGCCACCAGTTGTTACTCCTAATTATGATAAAAAGACTGATCTAGTCCTCCATATTGAAAAATATCAGACTACTGCTGATATGCCCCAAGTGTAACCTTGGCCTAAAGACACCAACCTCGGCCGATATTATGGCCGACGTTAGGCATATCTTGGACACGCGATATCACCCCTCGGCCATATTAAGGTCGGCCTAGGCCGACACTACCATGAGCCTCTCTAAGGGACGTCACAAGGATCGGAAGCACTCTCGGATGCCTTGGGATGGCAACCTCGGCCAGACGCAGGCCAAGCTCGCAGGAAGTCACCAGCAACCTCATCAAGTCACCAGTTCAACCTTGTCTTAGGCCGACGTTGTCCATTATCTCGGATAGGATTAGGCCGAGACCTCCATGGAATACTCGGACTGAACAGGTATCAAGACTCACTAACCTCGGCCTCACCAAGGCCGAGGTCATACACCAGACGCAATAGCCGAGCACCTGCTGACATTTAGATAAGGACACGTGGACACAAATCAGTGATAACAAGATTATCCCCCACACGTGGGGAGAATATTGCATCATCATTCTCTACATGTGACAGTGACTGGCGGAAGAGCCCCCTAGATCTATGGCGGAACTGCTGGCAATCGTAGGAAAAGTAATGAATGCGGAAGAGGTAATGGCCGCCAAGTATGAGGATGAGAACCGCGGTGGCAGTGGAAAGTCCCAAAGAAAGAAAGATGGGAAGAAGAGATCGGGTGACGACAAGTTCACTCACTATACTCCTCTGACTGTGAGCTGTGAGCACATCCTCAATGAGATTAAGAGTGACAGGGCTCTGAGATGGCCAGAGAAGCTGAAAGCCCCACCACATAAGAGGAACAAAAACCTATGGTGTGAGTTCCACCAAGATCATGGTCACGTCACAGATAGATGCTTCGCTTTGAAGGATGAGATTGAGAAGATGTTAAAATCTAAGAAATTGAGAAAATATGTAGACGACAAGGCTCCTAAGAGTGGAAGAGATGACCGTAAGAAAAGGAGGAATGACAGATGCCGTGACAACGTCCCGTCCCGAAGAGACGATGATTCAGAAGGTGATGATGAAGATGATCCGGATCTCCCACCAAAGGATGACAACACCCCGGTGAAGAGGGTTGGTATGATCTCTTTCGGTGTTGGCACACTATGCGGAGGATTTGCAGGTGGTGGATCTGAAGTAGCTGATAGGAAGGCTCATGTAGCCGAGGCCAAATCAGTGGCCAAGCTTGAAGTTGTGAATCTAACGTCTTCCGATACAGTACAGAAGAGGAAGAAAGTAGACATGAACACCCTCGTAGTTGGGTTCTCCAGACTCGACTTCAGAGGTATCTTAGCCCCCCATGATGACCCTTTGGTCATAACGACAAGGGTGCATGGTTATGAGGTGCAGAGGATCCTCGTGGATGGGGGAGCTCGGCAGATGTGATGTTTTGGCCTTGCTTCAAGAGCTTAGGCCTTAGTAGACCAAGACTGGTCCCCTATCATCACCCCCTGATAGGCTTCAGTGGTGAAAAAGGTTCACCCCTTGGGCATGTATGAGATGGACGTACGGATGGGTGACGAATGGCCTAAGAGGTTGACCAGGAGGATTAATTTCTTCGTGATGGACGAGAGTGTCTTCTCGGCCTATAACCTCATCATAGGAAGGGTGGCCCTTAGGGAGTTCGAGGCTGTGCCGTCAGCGGTCCATCAGATGCTAAAATTCTCGACTCCTTATGGAGTAGGGGAAGTGCAAGGTGACCAGACCACAGCGCGAGAATGTTACTTCAACTCGGCCGAAGAGAGAGAAGCCCATAAGAGGGCCACCACCACTTATAGCATTGATACTCTTGATACAAGAGATGAAATAAAATTGAAGAAGGGAGAGGCCGCGGAAGAGGTAGAATCCATCATCCTCGATGAGGACGAGCCGGAAAAAACCATCCAGGTCGGCAAAGCCCTTAATTCGGAAATCAAGGAAGAGCTGATAAACTTCCTCAGGAAGAGGCAGAGTGTCTTCACATGGAGTCACGCAGACGTGCCTGGCATCAATCCTAAAGTGATGAGTCACAAGCTCAACGTAGCCAAAGATGCCAGGCCTATCAAGCAGAGACGAAGAGTCTACTCCAGGGAAAAATATAACGTCATCCGTGAAGAGGTAAAAAAGTTAGATGAGGCTGAGTTTATAAGAGAAGTTACCTATCCGGAGTGGCTATCGAATGCGGTCATCGTGCCCAAGGCCAATGGGAAGTGGAGAATGTGTGTCGATTTCACTGACCTAAATAGATCTTGCCCAAAAGAAAGCTACCCCTTACCTCGGATAGATCAGATGGTGGATGCTACAGCAGGACATGAGCTCATGAGCTTCATGGATGCGTATTCAGGCTATAACCAAATCTTCATGGATGCCGAAGACTCAGAGAAGACAGCTTTCATTACCGAAAAAGGGACGTACTACTACAAAGTGATGCCCTTCGGTCTGAAAAATGCAGGGGCAACATACCAACGTCTTATCAATAAGATTTTCGAAGAGCAAATAGGGAAGACCATGAAAGTGTATGTAGATGATATGCTGACAAAAAGCTTGAAAGCTTGAACTCATGTAGCAGACCTTGAGAAGACCTTCGATGTGATGGACTCATACAAGATGAAACTCAACCCAGCAAAATGTGTCTTCGGAGTAGAAGTTGGGAAGTTCCTGGGATTCATCGTCAACAAGAGAGGGATCGAAGCGAACCCTGAAAAAATTAAGACGTTGCTTGACATGAAGACTCCTAGGAGTATCAAGGATGTCCAAAGACTCACGGGGTGAGTGGCTGCGCTTAACAAATTCGTCTCTAGGGCGACAGACAAGTGTCTCCCATTCTTTAAAGTTTTAAGAAAGGACTTCCAATGGGGCGAAGAGTGTGAAAAAGCTTTCAACCAACTAAAGTCCTACTAAAGGTCTCCCTTATTGCTGTCTCAGCCCATCGCATGAGAAAGGTTGTTTGTGTATCTGGCAGTCTCTGAATCAGCCATCAGCGCGGCCATCATACGGGAAGAGGATGGGATCCAAAGGCCTGTATACTTCAACAGTAAGGCCCTTCAAGGGTCTGAGAAAAATTATCCCCGTATGGAAAAGTTGGCTTATGCCCTGATACATGCCTCAAGAAAAATGAAGCCTTACTTCCAAGCTCACTCCATGGTAGTCCTCACTGACTTCCCACTAAAGCAGGTCCTGCATAAACCTGAGAAGTACGGGAGATTGATGACCTGGGCCATCGAATTAGGAGAATATGATCTTACCTACCAGCCTAGGACAACCATCAAAGGGCAGGCTCTCGTGGACTTTGTTGCAGAATTTACCTAAGAAGAGGCCGAGACAGAGAAAGGCCTAGAGGACGCCGAAGAGACAAACCGTAGTGTCTTTCGAAATTCGGAAGAGACGGCACCAAACGTCTTCCGTGATAGGGAAGAGTTCATCTCAGGCAAAACTCGGGGCAGAATAGAAGAGAACGAAGAGGATCGATACATCTTCAAGTAAGGAGTTATGACAGAAGGGGTCTTCTCATCAGATACAGACGTTTGAAGCCTCTTCGTTGATGGCTCCTCCTATGATAGTGGAAGCGGTGCGGGGCTAATACTCTCGGCTCCAGATGGCGCCAACATTGAATACGCCTTGAGATTCAACTTCCAAGCCTCAAACAACGAGTTCGAGTAAGAGGCCATGATAGCAGGCCTCTTATTGGCAAAGACTCTTCGCGTAAGAGGTCTCCTAATCCACAGCGACTCAAGGTTAGTTGTCAATCAAGTACTGGGAGCCTATGAGGCCAAGAATGAAAGGATGGCGAAGTACCTGGAAAGAGTTAGAAAGATGTTGGAATATTTTGAAGAGGCAAAACTGAAGAGAGTGCCTCGATAAAGTAGCAGCCACGCAGATGCATTGGCAAGGTTGGCTTCGGCAACGAAGATAGAGGTTAGAAGGACCGTTCCGATCGAGGTCTTAGAAAAGGCAACCATCGAGGAAGAAGAGGTATGTAACCCTTGTCATAATTTGAACCTAGGAGACTCATGGATCGACCCGCTCGTCAGATACATAAGAGAGGGAGAGCTGCCTGAGTCCAAGGTAGAGAGGAGAAGATTGAGATATAGAGCTGTCAAGTTCTCGATGATAGGAGACGTCTTGTACAAAAAAGGATTTCTATTGTCTCTCCTTAGGTGCGTGCATCCCACGGAAGTCTCCAGGGTCTTACAGGAAGTCCATGAGGGTTCTTGCTCTAGCCACATTGGGGGAAGGCCCTTGTCCAAGAGGATCATCGCTCAGGGGTACTGGTGGCCTACCTTGTCCAAGGACGCTGCAGACTACGTGAAGAGGTGCGACAAATGTCAAAGGTTCGCCACTATCCCTCATCAACCCCATCAGCCTATGACATCAATCTCTTCTCCATGGCCATTTGCGGTATGGGGAATTGACTTAGTAGGACCCTTGCCAAGAGCTGTCAACAGCTATAGATTCTTGATAGTTGCCATTGACTACTTCTCAAAGTGGGTGGAGGCAGAGCCGATGATAACAATCACAGAGTAGAAGACTTTCCAGTTCATTTGGAGGAATATCATATGCAGATACGGCCTCCCAAACACTCTCATCTCGGACAGTGGGACCCAGTTCAAGAACTCCTCTTTAGAAAAATATTACCTAAGAGTAGGAATAAAGCAATTCTTCTCATCTCCTGGCCGACCTCAGGCAAATGGCCAGACCAAGGTCACAAACAGAACTATCTTGGATGGGATCAAGAAGAGGTTAGAGGATGCGAAGGGAAGATGGGCTGAAGAGGTCTATGCTGTGTTATGGGCCTACAGAACCACGGCAAGGACACCAACAGGAGAAACCCCGTTCATGCTGGCATATGGCTCAGAGACCGTCATACCAACGGAGGTAGGGCTCCCAACTCATAGGATTCAGACTTATGACCCTGATAATAATGGGGAAGAGAGGAAGCTAGACCTAAATCTCATCGAAGAAAGAAGAGAAGACGCAGAGATCAGACAAGCAGCCTACCAACAGAGGGCAACAAAATTCTACAACCAGAGGGTGAAGTCAAGACCCATTGCAGTGGGAGACCTAGTGCTAAAGAAGGCCCTACAGAAAGCAAATAAGCTTCACCCAAACTGGCATGGCCCCTACAAAGTGACATAAGAGGTTGTGCCTGGAACCTACAGGCTAGAAAACCTAGAAGGAGAACCTTTCACTAACCCATGGAATGTTGATCACCTAAAGAGATATTACATATGATATTGCATAGAGTTTTATGTAAATGTATCATCTTATTATGAAGAGGTTATTAATAAAGATCAGTTCCCATGACAGTTCTTGCTTCATTCTTAGATCAGAGATTTATTATGGGGGTAACATCTTAGGTGATGATCTCATACCCTCATAACACCATTCAGTGGTGACGATGTCTGAGATCAGACACCATGATGAGATGACCTCAGACCCTTAACATCATTAATTTGGTGAAGACTTATTATGAGGATAACATCTTAGGTGATGACCTCAGACCTTCATAACACCATTCAGTGGTGACGAGGTCTAAGCTCAGACACCATAATGGGATGACCTCAGACCCTTAACATCATTAATTTAGTGAAGACTTATTATGAGGATAACATCTTAGGTGATGACCTCAGACCCTCATAACACCATTCAGTGGTGACGAGGTCTGAGCTCAGACACCATAATGGGATGACCTCAGACCCTTAACATCATTAATTGGGTGAAGATTAGTTATGAGGATAACATCTTAGGTGATAACCTCAGACCCTCATAACACCATTCAGTGGTGAAGAGGTCTGAGGTCAGACACTATAAATTAGATGACCTCAGACAGATAACATCATTAATTTGGTGAAGATTTATTATGGGGATAACATCTTAGGTGATGACCTCAGACCCTCATAACAACATTCAGTGGTGACGAGGTCTGATCTCAAGACCATTGCAAAAAGACAAGCTTAGAAAGAGGACTTCAGAGGTTAAAGCTCAGATTATAAATTAATTTTTAGCAGACACCATAACAATGAAACTAAGAATGAAAAGCATCACATGACATTCAATGAAAAGAAAGTGAAGATGGTCCTCATCAGAGGTTGATATATATATTCAGAAATTATATGTTCAACGTTTACAGAAACTCTATAATACAACAAGTTACAAACAATGATCAAAAAAGCCTAAGGGTTTGAAGAGGGAACATTGACATCCTCTGCTTGATTAGTCACCTCGGCCGCATCATCACAATGGTCTGCCCCTCCAACCTCGATGACCTCCAATGTAGCAGTCTCGGCAGGAGCGGCAACCTTTTCCTCAACCTCCTGAAGAGCTTGGGAAAATTGGGGATCAGCAAAGCCGATGCCAACGAAATCAGAGGCCTTCAAAGTGCCGGCCTCTCTCTCCCTGACGTCTGCCCATTTAATAGTGGCTTTGATACCTCTTTCAAGGTATTCAAAGCCGAAGCCCATGAACTCATCAGAGGCCTTATAATCAGCAATTATCTTCTTAGAGGCGTCATTAAGGGCGACTCTGATAGCTGAGTTGACTTTCTGCTGCAGAATGTCGTCCTTAGCCTTCAGTGCAGCAGCATGATCCTTGCCGAGCTGGGAGATGTCCTTCTCCAACCCCTTCACCTTCTTCTCAGAGTTATCTAGCTCAGACTTGAGGCGCTCGATCTCTACATTCAGAGTACTCTGGACTTTCTCGGCCTCTTGACCCTTTTGGATGAGGGGCAACTTCCTCAGAGTCCAGTTGGATAAATGATGCATAGCGGTCAAGCCCTACATATTTAGTGGTCATGAATAAGCTAAAGTAGAATCAGATGTTACACTTAAAAGAATTTTTGAAGAAGGATAAAATCATACCTGAACGGCTCTGTGAAGGCCGAACTCAACCAGCAAGGGGGTGTCCAGAGACCTGAAGAAGCGTTTGTCAGCCTCGGTCATTACAGAGCCGATGGCATCCAGGGCCTACATACTGTGGCCGACTACACTGTCAGTTAGCTTCAACTGACCCAGACGAGCCGACAGGACGTCAACTGAAGAGATAGGGATGGCAGCGTCAGTAGTCTTCTTCTTCGGCCTCTGATTCTCAGGGGCATGACCTTCAGGAGCCCTCTTCTTTTTGGCTCGGGTCTTAGAGGCAGAGGGAGATGGGGGAGGAGCGTTAAGACCTACTTTCTTGGCAAGTCTAGTCAAGCTTGGTGCAGCTATCTCCCAAAGCTCGTCTGGAATATCCTTTGGTCGCTCTACAAAAAATAGTAGACCTGAGTTAGATAATCAGATATGAATAAACTCAGAGGTTAAATTTCAAAAACAAAAATGCTTACCAAGCTCGGTAAGGGAACTTCCACCCAGACCTGTCCCAGAGAGGAAGTGGGGAGTCATCAAGTGTTCGAACCTGACAAATAGCCCATGTACCCCCTGATCTTGAAGGGCTTTCACCTTCTGTAGGTTTTTTAGAATTAGGCCAGGATCGGCCCTGGCAGACATGGTGACCTTACCCCACCTCAGGGGCATCCTCTGCTCCAGATTGGACGAGGGAACACTTGGGCCAAACTCCCATGGCCCTGAAGCAAAGAAGTACCGAGGCTTCCAGTTATGGTTGGAAGTCTGAGTCACCTGAAGTAATTTCTTCTCAGGCCTCCGAGCTACAAAATGGTAGTAGCTAAGATGATTTTTGGCCGAGGAAGAGACGTAGCAACCTACGAAGACCTGAACTGGAAGGTCTGAGTGGTGGACAGCCTTGCATAACACTATAGCCCCTATTAGGACTCTCCAAGCATTAGGAAAGAGTTGAGAGGGGGCCAAATTAATATAAGAAAGGATGGACTTGATAATGGGGTGAATGGGCAGACGGAACCCCAACTTGAACATCTGCTCGTACAAGCCGATCTCACCGTCTCGGCCATGATAAGCCCTCTCTTCCCTCAGAGGTCTCCTAAGTTTTATTGAGGGGTGATAGAATACAGATATCTGAAGCAGAGAAGGTCTACCTCAGTAATTGTACTCTCGTGCTCGGCCGCCTCAGAGACGTCGACATCCCTCTCAACCTCATTATTATCCAACTCAACGTCGGCCGGAGCAGATGTTGATGGGTTACTCAGGAACCTCTGAGCGAACTCTACCCCGGTGACAGCCGACAGAGGGATGGCGTCAAGTGGTGGTGGAATGGCCACACTCGACTCAAGAATCTCAACCTCTGAGGAAGACCCTGAGGTGCTTGAGTGATTATGGGACGAGGCTCGGCTGGAAACCTCGGCCTGATCAGGGGCATGATCAGGCCTAGGTGTGAAGTCCATGGCCTCTTGAAAGGAATCCACAGACATGGGGTCTGAGGTAGAAGATTCAGACTCTGACATAGGTATGGGATTAGCAGGAACCTCTGTCTGATAGAAGTTCTCCGGGGGGTCAGGATATATCACCTTCAGAGGTGGTGGAAATATGGGTCTAATGGGAAACTCTTGTGATCTACGAGCCTCCTCCTGTGCTCTTTCTATTTGCCTAATCTTTTCTAAAGTTTTCTCTCTAGGAGAGGGGAACTCCTCAAAAAGCTGATATAAGAGTCTAAGCATCAGAGGACGACACTACACTTAGGGATTTTCCTAAACTCCAAAAATTACAAACAAGACTGGCTGATAAAGCAAAGGATATAAATATCAAACTACTTAAATTTGGCAAGAATAGCTCGCCTAAAATTATGGTGGTCTCGCCGAAAAACTAAGAAACTCGCCGAAAAATACGAAAATAAGGGTGCTTGCAGGAAAAATGAAGGAAAAAGTATGGTAGACCTTACCTGAGGATGAAATGGTAAGGAAGAGAGTAGAAGACGCGAGAAATCACCACCCAAAAGCCTTGAACCAAGATCTTTCTAGAGAGAGAAAGCTGCAGAAACGAGAGCGGCTGAAATGGGAGAAATGAAGAAGAAAAAAGGAAAGAAGGGTTCAAAACCCTTAAATACTCAAGCACAACTCCCAATGCCCATCATTGCCTTGGGAACCCCAAAGGGCGGCTGACAGCACACGCCTACCAAGCAAGCATGTTCCAGTATTAGACAAGTGTCAAGCAAGTATTGGCTTGTAATAGACAGGCCTCGGAGGTGTGGTAATCCCCTAGTCACTTCCTCTCACATATGACTAAGGGCTGGGGGGTGATTGATATGCCCCAAGTGTAATCTCGGCCTAAAGACACCAACCTCGGCTGATATTATGGCCGACGTTAGGCATGTCTTGGACACGCGATATCACCCCTCGGCCATATTAAGGTCGGCCCGGGCCGACACTACCATGATCCTCTCCAAGGGACGTCACAAGGATCGGAAGCACTCTCGGATGCCTTAGGATGGCAACCTCGGCCAGACGTAGGCCGAGCTCGCAGGAAGTCACCAGCAACCTCATCAAGTCACCAGTTCAACCTCGTCTCAGGTCGACGTTGTCCATTGTCTCAGCTAGGATTAGGCCAAGACCTCCATGGAATACTCGGACTGAACAGGTATCAAGACTCACTAACCTCGGCCTCACCAAGGTCGAGGTCATACACCAGACGCAATAGCCGAGCACCTGCTGACATTTAGATAAGGACACGTGGACACAAATCAGTTATAACAAGATTATCCCCCACACGTGGGGAGAATATTGCATCATCATTCTCTATATGTGACAGTGACAGATGGCACTCCCATATTGGTGAGATAACCACACACATGCTCATTGCATGCATAGAGGGTACATTACACCCCCTAGTTACTATATATAGAGGTCATCCTCTACCTTGCAAAAGGATCCCCAGATATTCAACCCTAGCTAAAACCCTGTCTAGATACACAGTAGAGAGAGAAAGCTTGAGAGATTGTATCCATGGCCATTAGTGCCTTATTATAGTGAGTTTATTCACACACACACAGTGGACGTAGGCCAATCTAGGCTGAACCACTTATATTCTGGTGCTCTCTCCTCTTCCCCTCATCTCATTCTCTTACCTTTTACATAACTATGCTGCCATTGTTATTCTTAGATTGAGCTTGAAAACACCTTATCTGGTGGTGCTGATTCTGGCATCATCAACTGCTGATATCTATTTTATCCCCGATGAAATGAGGTGCAGGGATTTCTCTAGTTCCATCACAGGTCTAACCCAGATATGGTACAAAAATCTTCGAGTGGTAAAATTTCTAGTTTCCATCAGTTTGTCGAATTGTTTATTAATAACTTCTATTTTGGGGATAAGCCAATCAAGAGTGTTACTAATATCTTGGCCATATGCTAAAAACTTAGAAAAAGTACTCGGGAGTACGTTACACATTTCAATAATAAGAAACTAGAAGTGGTAGATTATGAAAAGAAGAAAATCATTGCAACACTGATGAGTGGATTACTCCCCAAGGATCTCTACTACGCTCCAGCAAAAAATCCTCCCAAGACTATGACAGAGCTATTGGTTAAGGATGGAAAGATTATGAATGTCGAGGAATCTATGGCTACTAAGGAAATTCCAGTGGAAAAGGCTAAAACTCAAATAAAATTTGGCTAAGAAAGATAAAAAAAAAAAGACATAAAGTTGATTGAATTAAGAAGTATGACGAATATACTCCTCTTACTAACGGTGTTCATCATATATTAGAGGAAATCAGGGGTAGCAAAGATCTAAATTGGTCTAAGAAGCTAAAGTCACCTCCCAATATAAGAGATAAATCCAAATATTATGATTTTCATAGAGATCATGGGCACACCACTGACAATTGCATCGCTTTGAAGAATGAAGTGGAGAATCTTATTCGGCAAGGAAAATTAACCAAATTTATTGATCGAAATGGTAGTCGAGATCCCAGAAGAAGATCTGAGTCACCTGGCGGAGCAAAGTATGACACAAAAAGGTGCGTTATAATAACTATGAGGATGATCCTAACCTATCAAAGAAACCAGATAAATCAGAAGTGGAGGTAGGGATGATCGCTTTTGGTTGTCATTTCATTGCAGGTGGAGACACTGCTGAAGGAGATGCGATTATTGAAAGAAACACTTATCTGAATGAATCGAAGGCTTGTCCTACTATAAGACAAATTAACATGTCTGAATGCACAGATGATCGGTCTCAAGAAGGTCAACAAGGATATATTGGTGATCGAACTCTCTGAAGATGGTTTGAGCGGAGTACTCTATACTCGTGATGATCCATTAGTCATCATTTATAAAGTACAGCATGGTAAAGGGGAAAGAATTATAATCGATAGTGGGAGTTCCACATATGTCATGTTCTATAACTGTTTCCACAACCTAAGGCTACGAGACAGTAAGCAAAAACCTTATCACAAGCCTCTCATAGGGTTCTCGAGAGAAAGGGTGTATCCCTTGGGAACAATCAAGCTGGATGTACCGGTCGACACTTGGCCAGCGAGCAGAAAGGAAAGAATTTATTTCTTTGTACTGGAAAAAAATTTCCCTTCAACTTATAACATAATCTTGGCAGATAGGGGATGAAATAATTCAAAGCAGTACCGTCTATTGTGCATCAGTGCAAGTAGTTTCCTACTAATTATGGAGTAAAAATAGTAAATAACAACCAAATGAAAGCTAGAAAATGCTACTATACTTCGACCGACCAACAGGAAATATATAAAGGTATAACTACTTTCCATATCGACACTTTGGATCCCCGGGAAGAGAAAGATTTGGTAAAAGAACAAGTTATAAAAGTGACAGAAACTATAGTGCTTGATGATGTGAAGCCAGAAAGAACCACTCAAATTGTTGCAAGATTAACACCTTCTCTCAAACAGGAATTAATTACATTCTTTAGAGAGGGGAAGAATATGTTCACCTAGAATTATGAAGACATGTCAGGGATTGATCCTAATTTTATCTACCATGAACTCAACATTTGTAAGGACTCCAAGCCAATCAAGCAGAAACGCAGAGTTTTTAGTCTTAAGAAGAATATGGAAATCCAAGAGGAAGTGAAAAAGTTACAAAAATCACAGTTTATAGAGGATGTCAAATATCCTAGTTGGTTGGCCAATGTGGTGATAGTAAAAAAGAAGAACAATAAATTACGCGCGTGTGTAAACTTCGCCAACCTTAACAAAGCATTCTCAAAAGATCATTCTCCTTTACCAAGGAATGATCAGTTGGTGGATACAACTACAAGTCATGAGCTACTTATCTTCATGGACGCTTATTCTAGTTACAACTATACTAAAATGAAGCCATAAGATAAGGAGAGCACATCCTTTATCACTAGCCGAGGAACATATTGCTACAACTTTATGCTTTGGGGGCTCAAAAATGTTGGAGTAATATATCAAAGGCTGGTAAATGAAGTATTTAAAGATTAGATTGGCAAGAACATGGAAGTATATATGGATGACAAGCTCACTAATAGCAAGTTTGTTGCCGACCATATTACGAATTTGGACCAGACATTTGATTAGTTGGAAAGATATCAAATGAGGTTCAACCTGACCAAATATATCGTTAGGGTACAAGACGGAATGTTCTTAGGATATATTGTGAATCAGATGGGAATTGAAGCCAATCCTGACAAAATAAAGGCTTTAATGGAGTGCAATCCCCGACCAGCAAGAAGGATGTGCAAAAATTGACTGGAAGGGCAGCGGACCTAAATCACTTTATTTTCTCAATAACATATAAATATCTCCCATTCTTTAAAGCACTTAAAAAGACTTTTAAGTGGAATGACGAATGCGAGAAATATTTTTTGGATTTGAAGAAATACTTAGGATCTTCACCACTTACCCACTAGTATCAAGAGGAATATGTGTGTATATATATATATATATATATATATATACACACACACACACTCAACTGTCTCCGAGTCAACTGTCAGCTCAGGTTTGATCCGACGAGAGGGAGTAGTTCAAAAGCTGGTATACTATACCATAAAACTATTTTGAGGAGCAGAAATCAGATATCCATGCTTGGATAAGCTGGCACTAGCTCTTATTAAAGCTTCAATATGGATAAGACGATACTTTCAGGCTCATACTATTATGGTATACACTGACTTACCTCTACGATAAGTTTTGCACGAGCCTGAAAAGTCACGAAGGTTGATGTATTGGGCTATTAAGCTTGGAGAATATGAGATTGTTTATAAGTTAAGAACCACATTAAAAGGGCAAACGATGGCAGACTTCATCGTATAGTTCACGTATGCAGAAGTATTAAATAACCAAGTTTGTGTGTCGATCAGACTTCTTCGAAAGATAGCTCAGCTCAAAAGTAAACAGAGATTATCGTCAACTAACCAGAATCATTAACTGCTCTAAAAAGAGCTCGATGACTGGATGAACAATGAACTAGGGTATTCAAATATGGAGTGTTGTGAGAGGAAAATTTTAAAAATGACATCCCAGTCTAGAAACTGTTCGTATATGGATCTTCATGCACCACTAGCAGTGGGGATGGACTCATTATCAACATTCTAAAAGATTTAGATATGGAATATGCCTTGAGATTTCAATTTTAAGCCCAATAATAAAGCCGAATATGAAGGAAGTAGCCTCATCACTAGGTGTTGAGAAAGTGATATCACATACTGATTCTGAACTTATTGTTCACCAGATGCTTCAGATATATGGAGTTAAAGGAAAAATAATGGTAAGACACCTGAATAAGACTATGGAGGTTATCTCTTCATTTTATTAAGTTAAGATAGTTCAGATTCAAAGCCAAGCATATGCCCTTGTTCGGGTGGAAATTTTCCAGTGAAAATTTTCACCCATAGGTGTATTAATGTGGAAGTTGTCAGTATAATCGCTATAGAATTGGGTCCTTCATAGATAGATCCAATCAAAGATTATATTTAAAAAGGCTTGAAATCATTTGACCATAAAGAAGCTAGGAATATAAGATACAAAACAACCAATTATGTTTTAGAGAAGGACGTCTTATATAGATGAGGATACATTAACTCTTTACTTTATTATGTTCATCCAACTGAAGTAAATGATCGATCAAAGAAGTACATGAAGGCTCATGTGGAGCTTATTTAGTCGGTCGATCATTGGTATAAAGAATATACTGCAGGGTTACTATCGACCAACCATGAAGGCAGATTGTGTTTCTTTCGCCAAAAGGTGTGATAAATGCAAAAAGTTTGTTACTATTCATAGAATATCGAGGGTTGCCCTAACTCCTATCACTTCTCATTGGCCATTTTTTATTTTTTAGATTGACTTGGTCGGACCATTACCTACCATCAAAGCAAATTTCAGGTATTTGGTTGTAGCAGTAGATTACTTCACCAAATGGTTAAAGGCCAAGCCTTTACTAGATATGCCTTATTAGAGGGTTTTCCAGTTTATTTGGAAGAAAATCATATGCTGTTATGGGATGCCTTATGTTTTCATCACTGATCATGGTACGCAATTTGATAACGATGAGTTTGAGGAATAATGCCTCGGGTCTAGAATTCAAAAGCTTCATTCGTACATGGATACCCCCAGTGTAATGGTCAGACATAAATTATTAACAAGACTTTGATCGGTGGATTTAAGAATAGGTTCTATGAGGCTAAAGGCAATTGGATCGATGAATTACACAGTGTCTTTTGGGATTATGAGACTATACCCAGAACAGCAACAGGGGAGACTCCATACATGCTTATTTTTGGCATTGAGGCACTAGTACCAACTGAAATAGGTTTTTCGACTCACAAAGCGATGAATTTTGATTCACCCAAAAGTGAACTCTTGAGGTGACTAGATCTAAACATGGTTGAGGAAGTTTGAGAAAATGTTGTAATTTGGATGGCTGCTTATCAATAAAGGACTGCTAGGTTCTACAACAGGAGGGTCAAGTCAACCAACTTCAAACAGGGAGATTTGGTACTCAAGAAGGTAATCCAGATGAGAAATAAGTTGGAGCCCAATTGGCATGACCCATACCATATCTCGTCAGTTATTCGATCATGAACATATTGCTTGGAAATATTGGAAGGTTAAGAATTAAGAATCCCTAGAACGCGGATCACCTTAGCAAATTTTATCAGTAATTTTATTTTAATGTAATCGATTATTCAGTTCAATGAAGTTGTAATTTCCTACTACCTATGCGTCCTTTTTATGTTTTTTTCGGAGTATGGTGCTACACCAAAGCAACTTAATTAGTAAAATATTTTCCAGCTTCAGAAAAGTTCATATTTCAGTTCAAACTTTTCCAATTTCAGAAAAGTTCATTTTCAGTTCAAACTTTTTCGACTTCAGAAAAGTTCAAATTTAATCTTTCTATTCAAACTTTAAAAAAGTTTAATTTGGAATTCTTTATAATTCAAATTTTTTTCAGAAAAGTTCTCTAGATTACTTTTAAAACTTCATGTATGATTTCGTTTTCATCAAATCAAGAAAAATGAAGTTAGTAAAACTTCATGTGTGACTCAAAATTAAAAAGCAGAGGTTTTACCCGACCAAGTTATACACAAAAGTAATTATACTTTCCTAAAACACTTGATCACCACTAATGACTAATGCAAAAACTTAGTTCAATAAAACTACTTATAGTTTTATCTAAGTGAATTAGCCGAATATAAGGCATTGCAAATAGATTCAACCATGAATCACTCCTTTATCATTAAAGAATATTATTTAGTCAGGAAGTTGATTAACTAATCATAGGACAACTTACTTAGTCGGCAAGTTGATTAAAACCAATCACAAGTTTGAATAAAGACATAAATATATCACAAGCATGCTTATTGAAAAATCAGTCCATTTTATTCCAAACATTTGGTGTTATAATAAAAAAAGAAAATGAAATACAAAGCCTATCCTACTAGACGTTTTCCTTTGACTTTGCTCATCCCAATAGGAAGGTCGTCAAGTTTGCTCGATAGAGTGGTGTATCTAAAATCCATTAGTCTGGTACATCCGTTGCTACTTTGTTGATCTAGTAAATGTTGGCACGAACATACGCATCTTATCTTTCCAGGCCATAGTCCCCAATATACTTTCTTATTAAACTCTGAGGAATGGCATCAGGAGGAATTCAACTAACATCAATCTTAAAAGGAGGATCAGGATAATCTAACATTCCGGGATCATGACAATACCATAGTTTAGTGCCTGGAGAATCTTCAGCAGACCAAGCAAGTGCAATTAACCCCATTTATATCCCTCATTCGTAACCTGCTCCATGTGTTTATCTAAGTAAGTTGAGGCCTCATCGTTCCCATCAATCCAAACAGCCTTAGGTTACTTATTAAAGTTGAAAGTTAGTCGGTCCACCTTGTCCTGGAGTTTTTTAATAGCCTTGTCCTTTTCCTGGAGTAGAGTAGCTTTCTTCATCAATAGTTGGCCGAACAATTATGGTTTGCCTAAAATATTGGCCAGACTTAGTTTTCTTCTTCTTCAAGTTATCCAATTCCTCCAACAGCCTGGCATTTTCCATCTCTAAGAAATACGCTCCTTCATCCGACCAAGTATTTTTTGACTTCTTTAAACTCTCCAGTTGAGTCCTTAAGGCATTATTTTATTTCTCTAGAAGTACAATAATTTCTCGAGCATTTTTAGTTTCTTGGTTCAACCCCAGCTCCTTCTTATTCAAAGAAAAATTAATATCTTGCACCTTTTCATTAAAGCCCCAACCTTCACTCAAGGACTTGTACTTAGCTTCATAATTAGAAATTAAGCAACGCCATGTAGAGTTTATGGTTTTCTTCATTTGCTCAATCATTTCATAATAACCAGCGTTATTTGGCACTGCCCTATCCTGAAGATAATAAAGATGAACTTAGGCATCTTTTACTTGGTCGGAGGCATTTGGGTCGAGCAACCCCATAAAACTTTCTTTAGTTAATGTCACATGACCAGACTCAAGATGACTCCTACACCTCCACAATAGGTTGGATTCAACATAAATTATTACATTTTTCTTGGTAACAAACTAGAAATTTAGAAGCATAAGTATCTAAGATCGACCAAGAAAGATAAACTATACAAATAGTAACAAAGCTAACAGGAAATCAACATCACAATAAACTTGGAAAGATTGAGTAAAAATATCCCATTTCAATGATAATTCAAGAGTTATAAGGGTTACAGAGTTGATCGCATTACAAAGAAGAAAGAAGAAGAAATGGAAAGTACATAAGAAAAAAGAGCAAAAATACACTAGATAAAAGGAGTTAAACCTTCTCCTTATCCTTCGCCTTGTCCTGGTTAGCAGCATGAAGGTCGGCATTGTCTACAAGCACCATGGAGGATTCCCCAAAACCTTCCTCCTCATCATCATCAAAGTCTTCGTCCAGTATAGGAGGAGTTCCTGGGTCATGTCTCTAAAATAACTCAGAATCTGTCTGGGTACCAACCTCCTTCAAAGCCTCCGACCCACCCTCTTTGAAGGATAGATTCTTGGAATACTCAATATGAATAGTTGATACAGCAAAAGACTTTTCCCAACCCTTATTGGTTACCTCTTCTTTGTCCTTATTGTCGTTAGCCTTCAGAGCATTGTTATCAACAATCAAGCTGAAACTTTTATCTTCATCATCCTTTGCCCTATGTGTAAACGCAGGGAAACATTGATACTAATTTGTAAATGCGTGCGGCGGGGTGTGATACAAATTCATTAATGCATAATTTTTTAATGGAATCAAACATATTTATTACAGTCAATCTTCAATCCAATTTTAACTAAACCCTAAACAAGCAACTAGTGTGATTGAAAGTGATAAATACATAGAACATGCAATCCAAACAATCACAAACACAGATTCAGGAATAACCAAATTCAATAAAAATCCCTGTAGGGAAAAACCATTATTATAATAATGTTTGCAAAGCGTAACTTACAACACACAAGAGAAATCTGTAATGAATTTCTATAAGAACTCACATAGACCGCAACCTAAAACAAACAATGAATCCCTTGAGAATAACAAGAACCGTAACTCTTCCTTCAACAATGAATACCCTCGAGTATCCCCAAGTCAGTAGTAAAGATAGCACTCCACAAGATTAAACTTCGTAACAGTAGTGTTTGGGTTTCAAAGAAGATTCACAAAAGTATATGGGATGTTTTTGTGTGAATCAAAAAGGTTTTTATCCCTAAAAGCGAAGACTTAATTGCAGTTGTTTTGCAGTTTGCATGAAGGAAAAATCTTAATTGAAAAGCTTCACTAAATAGGTATTTTTGGCTAACAAAAATTTTGAGACAACGCATGTCGTTCGAACGACTTCACTATGTCGTTTGAATGACCTAAGAAGCGACCTATTAAAAAACAATCCAGTATGTGGTCATTTTATGCATAAAAGAAATGAGGTATTAAGCCACCTATCTAATGACATCTCATGTCATTTCGATGACACTTTAATGTCATTTGAATGACATTGGCCTGTCGTTTGAATGATAGGAACGAAAAATAATATTTTTTAAAGTTCGCCTATTGGAAAATGCCTCATTTTAATAAAGTCATTATATAAAAAGAATCCTAATACTTATTGAAAAATATTAGTAACTCATAACAAATTCTATACCAAAATATACCTCATGTCGTGCATATATTAAATATTCTTGATTTTCGAATCTGTCTTCTTGAATGTATGAACGTGAACTTCCTTTGACGGTTGTATCGGGATACGACATACTCAATGTAAACTATGGACGATGAAAAATATATCCTTACAAATCTCCCCCTATGTTTATGTCGGTACAAAATAAAAATAATTTGAATTATCAACAAACGTCCTATATAAATCTAATACCGTCACATGAACCCAAGAGTGGAAAGATACTAAATATGCAAGTTTTCAAAAAAAATCTTCAAATCTCTTTGTTTTCCTTGCTCTTCTTTTTATGTGCGTTCCAAGTGATCATCAAAGTCCTACACACAATATACAAAGCAAATACCTTCGTGACGTATCGAGAAATGAGATAACCATAACTTAGATATAAAATCAAATCAAGTTATATCTCAAATCTCCCCCATAATTCATAATTCATTCTTCCCTTTTTTATTTGTTCGAAATAGGCAAGGAAAAGAATAAAATAAAAAAACGGAGTGTCACTATAAGCATAGAAAAACATCACAAACATATATCAATTAAGCTCATGCAAGGATAAACTCAAAAGGTTCCACAAACTATTTTTAATTTTTCAAAATTTTAAGTAAAAATAATTTACAAAAATAACACACACTATAAACTAACACTAAGATAATCAAATTGTGAAAACGGAATGAATGGGTGTGAACAAATTAGATAGAAAAATAAACTAAATCAATTATAACATATGTGCACGATGAATATGGATACTCCCAACGAATGAACTCAAAATCATCATTAGGTGTAAAAATATTGAATTTAAATGATATTAACTCAATCTAATGAACAAATTAAAGTCTAAATTGATTTTCACACCAATAACATCTAAAACTATGTAATGCTTTTTCAAGACTTTGTCAGGACGTGCAAACCCATTATTTTATTTCCTTCCAAACTCCCTAATAAATAGTAATTCTTTTATTTTTCTATTGAGGTGAACAAACTAAACCATTTGCCCCTTTTTGGCATAATTTTCTTTTTATTGCTTTAATTTTTTTCTTAACCCGAGCCTTTAAAGTTATCCTTTTATCCTTAGGATTAACGATTTTAGGAAACATGTCAATCTCATAGGTTTGAAGGTCTCCTATGAGTTCTTCTAACCTAAGTGTATCTAATATCCCCAGTGAATTTAAAACAGTGACCTTAGGAATAAATCGGGATGGGAATGACCTCAAAATCTTATTAACAACTCTCGACTCTACAATTTTCTCACCCAAATCAAAACGCATCTTAACTATGTCCAACAACCCAGCATAAAACTCATTAAAACACTCGGACTCTAACATGGTGATAGTCTCAAACTAGGTGGTCAAATTTTGCAGTTTCGATGCCTTAACCGCATTGATACCCTCATGCGTCAATTAGAGGATATCCCATGCCTATTTATAAGTGGTGCACATCATGATACAGCATAATTCATCAGGGGTGGAGGCTTCAGAAATAGAACTAAGGCCTCGAGAGTTATAGGTACGATCAGCATAGGTATACGATTAATGACATTATTCACGGTGACACTGGGAGGAGTCCACCCTCTTTCACATACGAGTCAAACTCTTTCATCGATGGCTTTTAAACTAGATCTTATATGGGCTTTTCAATAGGCATAGTTTGTGCGATCAAAGACGGGCATCCGATTATATAAGTTATCCATCGGAAAAAAAATTGCGATTTTTCAAAAAATAAAATTTTCAAAACGATTGATATCATAAAAAAAATTGCGAAAAAAAGATCTCACGATATTTTGGTGAAAACTGCCCTGATACTAATTTGAAAATTTGAGAAGTCAAACGGTAGCAGACAAAAAAACTTTTTTGAAAAATCAGGGTCACTCGATAACTTGGAGTAACCAGCCTAATACCACTTTATAAATGCAGGGATGTTCTGATGCAAATTTGTAAAGGCGTGCGACGGGGTGTGATACCAATTTATGAATGCGTAATTTTCTAATGGAATCAAACTTATTTATTAGAGTCAATCTTCAATTCAATTTTAATTAAACCCTAAGCATGTAACTATTGCGATTAAAAGCGATAAATCTACCTAGCATGCAATCTAAACATTCGTAAACACAAATTCGATAACAATTAAATTTGGGAAAAATCCCCACATGACAAAACCTTTATTGTAATAGTGTTTGCAAATCATAACTTACAACACACTAGATAAATCTTTAATGATCTCCCACAATAACTGACATAGATCGTAACCTAGAACCAGCAATGACACCCTCGAGAATAACAAGAATTGCAGCTCCACCTACAGCAGTGAATACCCTCGAGTATCCCCAAGTCAGTAGTAGAGATAACACTCTGTAAGAGTAAACTTCGTGACAGGAGTGTTTGGGTTCCAAAGACGAATAACAAAAGTATACGGGATGTGTTTGTGTGAATCAAAAAGGTTTTTTGCCTAAAAAAGTGAAGACTTAATTGTAGTTGTTATGCAATTTGCGTAAGGAAAAAATCTTAATCGGAAAGCTTCACGAAACATGTATTTATAGGCTAATAAAAAAAATTAAGGCAGCGCTTGTCGTTCGAATGACTTCATTATATCTTTTGAACGACAGTGGAATGTTGTTTGAACGACCTAAAAAACTACTTTATAAAAAACAATCCAGTACCTGGTCGTTTGATGTATAAAAGAAATGAGGTATCGCGCGACCTATGTAACGACATCTCATGTTGTTTGATCATGTCATTGAAATGATATATGAATTTCGTTTGAATCACATTGTCTTGTCGTTTGAATGACAGGAATGAAAAATAATATATTTTATAAAGTCTGCCGACAGGTCTTTCAAAAAACATTTTAAGTTGGAAAAATGCCTCATTTTGATAAAATAAAAAAGAATCCCAATACTCAGTAAAAATTTTAGTAACTCAAAACAAATATATACCAAAATATACCTCATGTTGCGTATATGTTAAAGATGTTTGATATTCGGATCCATATTCTTTAACGTATGAAAGTGAACTTCCTTTGACGGTTTTAGCGGGATATATCATACTTAATGTAAACTATGGACGATGGAAAATATGTCCTTACGCTACGCTCAGCTTCTGCAAGTTTTCACTCGGTCTGGGTCAACTTATTAAAGGTAGTCTTTCGATGATCCTCTGCTGCCCTGACCTTATCCTCTGCAGATTTAACCTTATTTTGCCATATTTCTCTCTCTCTCTCTCTCTAGAGCTTCCTCCACATTAGCAGATGAGGATCTTAGTTGGTCATCTTTCCCCAATTTTGGTTTAACTCTATGAAGAACTGCAAATAAATGAGTTTGTTGTATTAGGTCAGAAGAAAAGCACTAAACATTGTTGAAAATCTATAAAAGAGCTACGAACTTACCAAGGCCAAAGTTTGGGAATCCCTCTCAGTTAATCGAGCTCTCATCATGGAAACAATAGCCGAATTATTTACTGGTAGAGTACTAGCCATTATCAAGTCCCTGACCAGTCTAGGGTTGATCATCACAAAGGCATCTTTAATTCTGCTTTACTCAGCAGCAGACTTCTTGCCCAACTCAGCAGACTTGGCCAACTCATAAGACTTTTTGACTAGTTTTTTATACCCTGGAAAACCTTTTTGTAACCTCTTGTACTGAGTTTCTTTAATTCGTGCCTCCTCAGTATTAAGGACTTGAGGTCTCTTCTCAGTAGACCAAGGCCTCTAGTCAGTTGTAGCGATCTTTTTGGAAGGAGGGGGAGAATAGTTAGAGACAACCAACAAGTTTGGAATTTTTCTCTTCACTATATCTGTAGTGGGTGAAGTGGGAATAGTGGTGATGTCAAGAGATTCAAAGGAAGAAGAAGTTCTTCCTTTAGCTAGATATACTCCAGCTAACTCAGTAACAGAAGAAGTGGACACAGGTTCCTCGTCCAAGTTGATATGTGATGGAGGCAAGAAAAGAGCTGGTCGGGCAATAAAAGATGTGACAGTACTTTTGTATTCTAACAAGAAAGAAGCTGACCGGGTATGCTCCTCTCCTGATCATTGATGAATGGCCTGAAGATACTTGAGATCGTCGATATTAATTTCACCCACATTGGGGCACTTCTTCTTGCTTTCCTCTACATAGAAACAGGACAAGCCAGTTATTCGATAAAGTTTTAAACAATTAATAGACAGGAGAAGAAATTGAAAAGAAAAGTATGACATATTCCACGCCCTTCCTGGGGGCACCGGGGTCTAATGTATGTTACCCTCTCAGGAAGAGGGACATATTGCCCTTTTTTTACAATGACACCATAAGCACAGTAACCTTTATTGGAATCTGGTAGGTTGACCACCAAAGCCCTATTGGTTTCCATAGTCTTTAAGTAATAGGTACTATCCCCAATAGTTCCTCATTTATAGCAGAATATCAATTCAAGGATCCTATTATGGGTCCCATGAATATCATTTAGCGTGCTCACTCCATTCACAACCCTCCATGTATTTGGGGCTATTCTCCCTAGAACAACATCAAAATATTGACGCAGCTGAAAAAAAAAGTGGGCTTGGGGAAAAGTAATACCACACTCTGCAATGATTAGAGTGGGAATCCAGTGGCCCTCAGCCAAAGAATATACATCAATAATGCCATGAGCAATTTCTCAACATACCCAATTTGGAATTTTCCTATTTTCCCTTAATTCCTCTAAGGAATTTTCATCTGCGATCTACACAGTGATTAAAAGGTAGGAAGATCAAAGAAAAAAAAGGAAATGTAGCTTACAGAGATTACAGAGATCGAAAAATTATAGGAGGTAGTAAGCGGTAAAAAACATAAACGAAAAGCTTGAGAAAAAAAAGAAAAGCTAAGCGTAGAAGATTCGATGAATAGTTAAATAGAGGGTGTGGCCATCTTGGTCGGCGCCTGGGGGGAGGAGAGAGTGAGAGAGATACATCTCCCCTCGAGAAGGTCGCGCCGTGATCTCGCACACCTCTTAAGAAGGTTGCTTCGACAATCGTCGGTATGGGGGTAAATGTGAAGAGAAAGAGTCGCCAACCTATTTTTCACAAAACAGGCAAAATAAATGTTGCCACTTCGAGATAGCGGCATCAAGGACAAACTGATGCATACAAAATCAATAGTTCGAAAGTTCAGGGGCTAAGTTATGTGATGGGAAGGTGTTAGGCACCCATTCTACCCTTTAGGACTCTCATGAGCTAGTGTTATTATTTTCCTTTATATTTGCATGAAGTGTGTGAGCGTGTTTATATAATGGAGATTAGATTCATTCAAATCATACCATGGACAAGGCAGAGCGTGGTCATCCATAGTAATATTCCCAAAATAACATATCTAAAAAGTATGATTTGTGCATTCATCATGATATCGATCGTTATTAGGGAACGACAATATGTGTTGTATGAAACCCAAATAATATATATATATATATATATATATATATATATGTGTGTGTGAAAATGGGAGATTTTATAAAACTAGGGAATTTGGCAAATAGAGAGAATTGAAAAATTAGACTCGAGTCTCGAATTTTAATACAAGACGCCTACGTAGCCTATAAAGGCATCAAAGTTCACGTAGCTCGAATGTAGCATAGGGGTGGGGTTTATCCCATAGATCAGAACGGAATTTTATTACAAGTGTATGTGTAGAAAATATGTTATTTTGATTTTGGAAAAAGTGTGATGGATAATTCCGTTCGGAATTTACGGGTGTAACCCTCTTTTATTTTTGGGGATTTATTTATAGAAAATAAAGTATGTGCAATATACTAATAAAAAGTGTAGATATTAATGTGTATGAACAAAAGTAAGAACTTGATTATGAATCGAATGTGTATTATGCAAAATCAAGAAATTTAAAGAGAGAGGGAAAGAATTGGAACTTCTTTGAAGCTTGATCTTTGATCTTGGATGAACGCCCTTGATTGTTGATGAATGTTGATGAGAGAGAAGGATATTTGCCAAATTGGGTATGAAAAGGATGGGAATGTAAGCTTGGATGGAACTTCACATGAGGGACTTCGCTGATTTCAAAGGAATGTTACTGAGATCACTGATGCTGATGGATCTATTCTATCTTGGTGTGAGGTCATGGACCCTATTTATAGGGTTAGGGGGTGTCGATAAGCCTATCTTGGGGGGTGCCTATCGGCATGTAACCCCAGACACAATGCCGATAGGCAGGGATCTGGTCGTGCCAATTGGCAGTCTCAAGTTGACTTTCCTGGAGATAGGTCGTAGAACATAAACCATTGATTCGAATCATGCACTGGGCATACCGTTAGAAAGGTATTTCAGAGACCTTCAAGATTCCTTGGACTGCTCCCAGGTTTGGGATTTAACTTTGGGACAAATGTTGCTTGAAAGCGCAAGTCGATCCTTTGGATGGGAGATCGCTGGACACAAATGGATCGTTCGTCCGCATAGTAAGTCTGAATCGCATCGGACCGTTAAAAAGGTTAGGAAATGTAGTTAGTCATTTCAAAGAGTTTTGATCTGGTTAGAAATTTGACCTTGGTCAATTGGGGCTCAGAAGCGCGCGGGGACCTCTCGGAGTAAAATGGATCGTTTGTCCATACCGTAGGTCAGAATCGCGTACAGGGCGAACCATTAGAAAGGTTATTCAGTGCCATTCGAATATTCATTCAGTCTCATTCGAGCTGAAGAGAAATGATATTCGAGAGGAAAATGGTTCGTTCGTCTGAATCGTTATGCCGATTCGCGCACGGGGTGGACCGTTGGAAAGGGTATTCAGAGCCCTCCTAAAATTCAAAGAGTTTTTGCTATGATGATAGAGTTGACCGGGGTGCTCTCTAGATCTATACTCAAAGTGTGACCTAAGGTTTACAGTGAGATAGGGAGGTGCTAGGGATCTAAGCAGAGACCTTGGGGGTCTTAGAATATGGTGTCTACAGATCCCCTCGACGGGTGAGCTTGGAACAAGTGATAGTCGTCGAATAGACACCATATGATAGAGCTCGGTTTTGTGGACCTAAAGGGTGAGGATGACTAATTTAGAGGGTTGAGGTCGATGTTGAGGACCTAAGGTGATGTTGGGGTGGCCGATTCTGAGAACCTAGAAGAGGTGAGGGGTAAGGAGGCGACCAATTTTGCGGGTCGTTCTACGGATCTAAATTTTAGCGACCAATTATATGGGTCAGAGCCGATTCTGAGGGCTTAAGTAGAAGTGACCAATTCTGCGGGTCGAATCCAATTCTGAGGGTTATTTAGAAGTGACCAATTTTGAGGGTCGAAGCCAATTCTGCGGGCTTATTTAGGGGTGATCAATTTTGCGGGTCAAAGCCAATTCTGCGGGCTTAAGATAGAACTGACCAATTCTGAGGGTCGAAGCCAATTCTGGGGCTTAAGATAGATATGACCAATTCTGCGGGTCAAAGCCAATTATGAGGGATTAAGTAAAAGTGACTAATTCTGAGGGTCGAAGCCAATTCTGATGGCTTATTTTGGGTGACCAATTTTGCGGGTCAAAAGCCAATTCTAAGGGCTTAGGATATAGGTGACCAATTCTGAGGGTCAAAGCCAATTCTGCGGGCTTAAGTAGAAGCGACCGATTCTGAGGGTCGAAGCCAATTCTGAGGGCTTATTTGGGATGACCAATTCTGTGGGTCAAAAGCCAATTTTGAGGGCTTAGGATAGAGGTGAACAATTTTAAGGGTCAAAGCCAATTCTGAGGGCTTATTTGGGGACTCCGTTAGGGATGTGTGATCTTTCTCTAGGGATTTGGGAAAGCATTTGGTTTTAAGTTTCGTTGGGGAAAAGGGAATGATCCGAGGATTTTGAGCTGGGGAATTTTTGGAGCGTCTTTTGGAGATATTGCTGGGGGTATTATTTTCTAGAATTCCGTTGGGGATGTATAAAAATGTTTTTTTCTAGGTGAAAAGGTTCCAAAATTAATCTGGTGATTTTAAGATTTTTTGGGGATTTTTTTTGGGATTTTCTAATTTTTTTTGGAATTTTTATACAAAATTTTAAAGGGGGTGCCGACCGGCATAGATGGGGGGGTGCCAAACGGAAGTTGCACGATCTTTTGGGGTGCCTCGAGCAGGTGGAGGCACAGTGTCGATCGCTGGTGTCAGGGATATACCGATCGGCATGCCCCTTAGCCTCCTATGAAAAGGGGACTGGTTCTCCTCATTTTTCACAGTTTTTTTACTTGCCTTCTTCTGTAATTACCTTTTGCAAATCGTTTCGACGTTCCAAAGTCAAGAGATGGCAGAGTTCTTAAGTATCTCTCCTCACATGGCATGGTTTAATGCCGAGGATTGGGCAAGGTTAGAGTGGAGGGCTAGGGTGCCCCTTGCACTATACAGCGAGAACTCATTTGACATATTTGAGCCAATGGTGGATAATCGGATTCTTCTATGTGATCCCTCGCTTCATCGTTCTTCTAGGGTCGTGAACCCAGGTGGCTACGTAAGTATTGAATGACCTTTGGTATTCTTTTCCTCTTTTCTTGATGAGGTTGCTTTATTTTTGGAATTTAACAATGGTTTTCTTTATTTCTTCTACAGTCCGATGTTTCCATGTCGACTATACGTGTCTAAGGGATGACGAGGCTTAAGGATGTTTGGGATCACCTTCCATCCGTAGTGCGCTGGATGGTGTCATCAACCGGCTTTAGAAGACTGGCGTCTTCTCTGGATGAGACACATCGTTCTACGACTGTTTTGCGATGACGATAACTCCCATTGATGTGCAGCAACTGCTGGGGCTGGACTGCGATGGTGTTCAGATTGAGGGGGATAGGACATTGAGGATGATGCCATAGGCAGTGACGGCAATGCTGGGTGATGTAGAGAGGGTGGTTTGTAGGGACTCTCTCCATTTATCTCTGTTGAGGGAGCTATTATTGAGGAGGAGGATAGATGAGAGAGACGGCCATTAGGTGCGTCAAATGGCCCGCTTATTCATTATGTTAGTGTTGGGAGGTTTTCTGGTGTCGAAGAGTGGCGACGTCCTAAACTTGTGGTTTTTACCATTTTTGAGGGTGTTCTCGGACATTCGCCTTTATGATTGGGGAGCCTGACTTTAGCGACCCTTTATTATTCTCTTGATGCATTCATTCGGTGCTATTGGGAGTCTTTTATTGGAGCCACATATCTTCTGGAGGTATTCTTTATTTTTCATATTTTTCTTTTATGCATTCGCATTTTCCTTCATGCGCTTTTTTCTTGATTTCTTAAATGCTATCCTTTGCCCTTTGTAGACGTGGTTTTATGAGGTGATTGGGTTAAACACCCAGTTGATATCTTTGAAGGACGACTCTATTGGGTACTTCTGCTGGATGTACCGGTAGTGGAGGTCCAACCGACAGTCGAAGAAGTCTCTCTCTGAAGGCGGTGCGTTAGGTATTGAATGGCCTGACGAGCGAGCGGGTGATCCTTTTTTACCTTAAGGTTGTCCTTTCCTTTGATGATTTTTTATTAATATTGATCTTTTTCTCTTACTGGGGATTTGCAAGTGATGCCATTCAGCACACTGGGGTAACTAGGGGACATGCGCAGATACGGCGTCTGCTGGTTCATGAGTTTGGCTATTCTTGGTACCTCGGGGAGAGGGTAGTCCGACAAATCATGGAGGATGAGGTTGTAGTCCCACCCCTATGTTCATGAGGCGAGTGCGGGAGATATCAGAGGATGCCCAGGTGGCGGCGATAATGGGAGAGCAGTACTCGCTCTATACCGACATGGTTGTGATGTGTGACTATATGGACTTTGTTTCAAGTTGTCTAATGCCCCCAGTATATACGATGTGATGCCTCTTACTCAAGCAGGTTCGAGTCGACAGGTGGGGTCCTCGCACAGTGTAGGCGGTGCATCGACGACGACGACGACAACGACTTCAGAGGCTCCCTTTGTAGGGCTATTTTCTCCTGGTTACAACATTTGGTGAACTGATGGAGGGTCGGTGCGTTTACAGCATCATCCCAATGCGATGGACTCGAAGGAGTTGGGCTTGACAGAGGAGGTCCTTCGACCTGAGGTACACTTTTTGCCTCTTTGTCTTTTGATTTCCTGATTCCTTTATTCTTCTTTCAGACTTGACTAATTTGACCTTTTCGTTCCTTTCGCAGCACATCCGGGTCTCCACAACTTGGCTGAGGGATATCAGGGATTGGATATCTTCAGCGACTGCCCATATTAAGGATACGATTCTAGTTCCTTCTTACTTGGTACCGTTTGCCTCGTCCAGGGAAGGATCGTGCTCTGAAAGTGGTGACACGTCGTCTCACCGCAGGGGGGGAAAGGGTTCACCGTAGGGATGGAGGCTCTTAGAGAGAAAGAAAGAAGAGAGAAAGAGAATTGTGTTCAGGCTGAATCCCGTTGTTTTTCCTATTTTTCCTGCAAGATATCAATGTAACACAGAAAAATATGCAAGATATCAATGTGGCTCGTTACGGGAACCCTGCTGCTGTGGGGCCCTCTCACCCTCTGGGAAATCCTGGCACTTATGTCCATGCTTGTCGAACACAAAACATCGTCCTCTGAAGTTACTCCCCCTCTGACCCTGCTGCTGTCGATGTCGGCCTTGCTGACTTGGGACTTTATTCCTCTCTAGGCAATTCTGACAACTATGGTTTTTCCTGCCGCATCGGAAACACTTCTCTCGAGACTTCTTCACTTCACCACGTTGTTAACTAGCCTCACTTTTTCCTTGGTCTTGCTGGCCTTGAGGGGAAATTTGTGGAAAAACTATGTCAGGGTGAGGACAATCCCTCCACTTGTGACTCGGTTGTACACATTTATAGCAGAGTTCCGAAATTCTTCGCTGGTCAGATTGTAGTTTATCCCCAGTCTGATTCGGACAAGATTGATGTTTGTGATCGTCCATTCCACAACTGAAACACCTCTTTGTGATTTCATTCTGAATCTGACTTCGTTGGCCATGACATTTTTGGCCCTTTTTATTAATTTTGTTACTTCTGGAACTGACTCGGTCTTGGGTGGTTTGTTGTCGCAATTTCGGTGTCTTCGCACAATTGTCAGCTTTAGTCACGTGCATTTGGTTAACCTCTCTAGATCTTTTGCCTCCTCTAAGTTGTATGTTGTGTTCTTGGTACTGTAAAACTGCAGTGGTAACTGCTTGTGCCACAATGCCCGCAAATTCGGCGATCGGTACCCTTTTCGGAAACACCTGAGGCGTGAGTTGTCCTTGCTCATTAACTTCCCCAATGGTATTGGCTTGTTCTTCCTGACGGGCCATCTGAAAGTTTTAAAATTACATTAGAATAAGTTTAACATTCGTATCGACAAGTCGCAGAAGCACGAATTTCCAACGCATAAAGACGAATACAACATTCCTAATGTTAGGGCTCTATAACAAAAATGTTAAGCTGAAAGTGAAATAAGTCGTACAGATCCTAAGGACACTAGAACATGATGCTCTGATACCACCTGTGACACCCCGCCTAATTAAATACCGGGCGATCACTCCTTTATTAAATTAAATCAAGGTGAACAGTTGGTTCATTCTCAGCATCACTGTCGAAAAATAACTTTTCCAATTTAAACACCATAAATAATTAAGCTAAGTGTCAAAACCATTTTTAAACATTACTTTCCAAATTTTATTTTAAAAACAAAGATTTAATTAATTACAATAATACAATATTAAAGAATCACACCACAATAATCCTGGAACATATAATCCAAATAATTTGAACATTCAACAACTAAATCCCAACATTAAATCTTAAAGTAAAACATCCAGACAGTAATAAATCCCAAAGTGACAATACTAAAAATAACTGAATCACAATGTCCAAATAAAACAACTGAATAATGCATGGGCGACACATGCCCCACTAAATGAATATACTAGGAGTGGAATCAAATAAATGAAGTCGTCTAAGCAAGAGGCCTGCAACTCCCACCTAAGCTGCAGCGCGTTCCTTCCAAGGGATCCTACGCAAGACGCCCCTATGGCTGGGCACCTGTAATATATACATATATATATATATACAAGAGAGAAAGAAAAATAGAAACGGGTCAGAGCCCGATAGTGTATATGATTTAAAATTCGTTTAGCAAGTATTTAAATTGTTTACAGGCCAATGCAACAACATATTAGTACGACACTCTCTTGAGGAATTCTCACCTCTCTTCTAATATGCACGCCTATTGAACTAACCTTCCCAACGAATTTTCTTATCTTATATCGCACTAAACATCCCAATGGTTTAACTTATCTTAGGTTACTCGTAAGATTTAAAACTGAACAATATAGTTGTTTAAAAAGGAAGATTTCATTTAGTAACAAAGCTCTCATTTTAACTTTATTTATTAATAAAGTTTCCTAGTGTCATATTATACTTTTTCAAAACAAGTATTTCCAATTTGAATCATCATACCTGTCTTACTTACCATATCACAGCAGGCAGTTCCAAATTTCAGAATTTCATATATATATTAAATACTCGTATAATATATATTCTAACAGCATCCCACATAAAAACTATGGTGCGGCATACTCTACTATCCAATCCCCGTATCACTCGTACTAAGGGAAATACAAATTCGGAATCACTCTCGAACTGTATTAACACATACACAAACAATATTGAGGCGAAGCATAGATTCCAAGTCTCTAAGAGGATGGCACATGCCCGCGTCTCTTAGGACCGTCTGAACTATCAATTTGATAGCCTATACCAAGGATTTCTATCTTCTAGGGTACGAGTCAATATCCCCCATAAAGGTCCCATCGAGATAAGACTGTCACAGCGCAGTAACCTCAGGGATAGCAAGTAGCATGGGCATGATTTTCACATGTATATAATATATGCATACACACAGTCATATAAATATACTACTTTTATCATATCAATTTAGGTACATCTCCAATCCCATAATCACGACATTGATCCTTATTTTCCCATTATTTTTTATCACGTATAACTGTTCGTCTTTAACTTTAATTCGAGGGATTATTCTAACTTACTATGTAACACTCATGAACTCTATCCTCCCAAGTGTAAAAATTCAGTAGGTATTCATCTATTCTCCAACGTAACTATCTTACGCGTCTCTCCCCTTAATACGTAGTTTCACAGTTCCTTATATGTAGTATCCCAAAAATACAACTCTCGTCTTACATTAAAGGTCCCAAAATTATTCATATATCCTACTGGTCTTCTTTATCTCCCAAAACATATTTATAAGGGTGTCCAAGAATTATTTCTCATTAAATTGAATTCAACTAATTTGAAAAGGGGAATTATGCGTCTACCACGAGGGTTCGATCGATCGAGGTCTGGGCTCGATCGATCGAACCTTTTGGATCGATCGATCGATCAAGCAGTTATGGCGAATTCTGCAGTTACCAGTTACGGGTTTTCTCACATAACTCCATCCAAATCCAAACTTTTCATTCCCAATCATCCAGAAATTTGTACTACTAATAGTATAAATCCATTCCATACATCTTTTACATAAAGCATGCAAATTTTCATTAATAATCATGGATTAACAGGCCAAAATTCATGTAAATCTCAAGAACCCTGGAATTCTCTTTAACATGGTTCTAATCAGTCTTTTTCCAGAATTTTCTTCTTTTAAAACATCCAAATTTCATGGTTTAATCCTCTACATGTTGAGGGGTTTCCATATTAACATTCAAACCATTACTACATGCGATTTCCTATCTCAAATTTGGGTTTTCTTCAATAAAACTCATCATAATCATCCCTAGACTAACATGAGTGATGCATTAACGAAAATAAGCAAGATAAACACTTGCCTGGGATTTTCGACGTTCTGGTTTGATGACAAATTTGGTGTAGTTGCGTTCCCCGTCGCGCGATCTACGCGTTGGTGGTGGTGGCGGTGCAACCGGGTGAATCGTTGGCCTTGGATTGCTTGGAAAAGCCTCTCCTTCCCTCTCCTATGGTCGTCACTTGTTTTTGGTTGTTCTAACCCTATAAGTCAACCTCAGACATCTGATATATCCCATGAAATTTCGTGGGTTTAATTACCCAAAAATGTAAAATGACCAAAATGCCCTTCCCGGGGTACTAATTAAGCCTAAAAACGCCCCGAGACCCAAACTAAACCCCCGGGTACACTTTTCTGACTATCTCGACCCTTCCGGACACTTTGGCGCACTCAAAACGACCATACGAATGACTTATAATATATTCACTTTTATTCATCAATATTTAGTCCTGACGCGACATGGGCGCGTCCCGACTCAAATTTTCAAAATTGTCATTTTATTCACTCGTGACATTCAATATAACCAATATTATATATTACTTTGCTCATTAGTAATATTCAACAAGTTTCTCATAATTACTAACTCTCGTCACGTTAATAATTATAACATAATTAATTTCCGAATTTATATTAAATAATTAATTCACATTAAATTTAATAAATTCCCAAATTAATATAGCATAAAAATACGAGGTATTACATGTATAACTCATGTAAATTGTGTAGAGATAATGAAATTAAAATTTTGTTGTATTAATGATGCTCGGTGTATTTATGTTAAAATAATTAAATGAGATTAATTGAGTATTTTGACGTTGTGATAATTAAATTAAGATTCAATTGAATTGGACTATCATGCATAGTTTTATACGGTGATTAATTATGCTTGTTTGTGTGGCTTGTTGGTATTATCTATTGCCTTTGTGACGACAGGTTGTTGGGTAATTTTGCTCTCCCTATATTTTAGGATGCCTTATAGGTATGGGACTAGTGGGTAGGCTTTTTGATGATTTACGCCTTCTAGGTGTGGGACTAGTGAGGGTAGATTATCGCAACTTTATTTTGTAGAGGTGGGCAGATTTTTGATACTTTATCATCGTTACCCTAGCCTAGGCATGAGACTAGATCGAGGTTTAGGTTAAAAATCCATCCTATACATAGGGTAGGAGGTATTCATAACTTGGGGACCCTTAGGTATGGGACTAAGGGATATTTTGAGGATATCACGTCGATTAAAAGGGTGGGGTAATTTATAAATTGAGAAATTGAGAATTAATGCCTAAAGATAAAATTGGGTATTAAAATTAGTGGCGACATAATATGCCAGTGACCGACAGTTTAAACGGGTCAACTTGGGTGATTAATGTCGTGTTACCACTCGGGACAGGAGGACCGTCATAATAAAAAGTGAGAACAATAATAAAATGAGCTAAATAAATAAAATTAGCATCGTGGGACTTGGGAATTTAAAATCATATTGGTGTGTTCTTTTTTTAATGGGGATTTGTACGGGTAGATAGTGATTTACATTTATTCCGTTTAATTAAAATATTCTATTGTGATATTTATTGCGTATAATGCTACCGTCTAGATTCAAGGATCCTATTTGAGGGGAGTAGTGTGTATTCATGCTCGGGGCTTTGACCTCGTGTGTTGACTAACCTTTTTCAGGAAATAGTATTTGGAGAAGCTGCATTGATTTATTTGGAGAATTGTTTGGTCGTCAAGTTGGAGTTACTCTACCTTATGCGTATTGATTTTGTTTAGTTTTCCATTCCTTCGCATTAACTTTGAGACATAGTTTATGGTTTTGATTGGGCCATTCGTTTCTAAAGTGGGTATTATTCAGTTATGTCACTAGATTCAGTTGGATATTAGTCAGTTTCATATTAATTGGACATTAAAAATTATTCAAAGTTTAGCATGTGATGGAGCTTTTGTCGTTCAGTTGTTATTATTATTTGGGATGAAATCCAATTATAAATGTTGTGTATGATTAAATTTATATGTCTCATATCTGTCTCATGCTAAGAATGGTATTTTATTTACTCACCCTCGGCTTAGTTTTGGTGGCGGCCGACGCTAGAATTAGGCTGGGTGTTACAGATGGTATCAGAGCATGGTCTTAGGTCTCATAGGTTATGAGTCCGTTTAGCTTTCGCGTTGCCGATCTTTGATTCCCTTTGTTGATTCGTACTCCTTAAGGTAGAGGGTCTAGACTACGTGTTAGATGTGTTTCTTGGAGATGTGAAGTTTTGAGTTAAGGACGTTGTAGGCATTGAGTTTAGAATTAGTAAGCTTGATGTGAGGATCCTTATAATGGATTATGGAGACGATAATTATTTTGAAGATTTTAGTACAGATGTTAGGTATCGTATGTATCCATTTTTGGTGTTGAGATTTAATTTGAGGACATTAGCATTTTGATGACTTTCGGATATAGGATCGAGTGGGGGATTTGTGAGAGCGTGTGGTACATCGTTATTTTCATAGTTATGTGTATGTATATCGGCAATATATATTATTTTGTTGCTCGAGGGGTTGGTGCGTGTAGAATTAGGTGTATGGGCGCCTAATTGTGTTATTTTATGGGGTAGGCATAAGTGAGCCTTATTTCCTTTTGCGATATTTACGCGTTGATGTGTTTGCTTCGTCTAATTTTGAGGATGAAATTCTTTGCTAGTGGGAAGTATGTAACACCCCATGTTTTTATAACTGATTTATTTAACTAAATGGAAATTTTTGAGAAAAATAAATTTTTATTTTTTTATTTTTATTAATTAATTATGTTGGTTTTATTATTTGGAAAGTAGAATTTCAAACGGAATCGAAATCGGATTTAAAATGAAAATTTTATGAGAGTTTTAAGTTTAGCTTCTTTTTTTTTTAAAAGGAAAATCAATTGTCACAGATTTAGGCCGTGACTAATGAAAAAATTGATTTTTAGTTAAATGGAATTAAACAAAGGGGAATGGAAGTGTCCGCATACCAGGTCGATCGATTAATCGATATAAGGAGTCGATCGACCTAGGGAGTCGATCGATCGACTGTGCCAGATTTGAGGCGGTTCGGTGATTTTATATGTAGTGTTAGAGTGGGATTAGGATTCCTAATTAGTATATAAGACTAATAATCCGTAAGGGGAATTCTCATAATCACTTTTTTCCAAGTTTTTCACCGGAGAAATCTTTCAAAAGTTTTTCCTCTCCACCATAATCATCAACCTCCAACATAATCAAGTTTTTGTCACAAGTTTTTGGAGGCTTAATCCAGGTTTAATCAGGTTTGTTCAAGAACACTTCTTTGCTAATTTTTCGAAAGGAATCCAACCGTGCTATTATTTTTTCTTTAACTTAATCTCAGGCATGAATACTCTATTCTTTTCCTTTAGTATTATGCGTTTTAAGTGTCGCTCAAACTCTTAATTATATGTTTTCCTAAAATCAATAGTAACTTAATTAGAAGAAGTGGACACTAATTATGGGACCCTTTTTATTAAATCTTTTAATATGAATAATATTCATAACCATTTGGTATGTAGGATTGATGAGTGGATTTTGGGTTTTATTGTTATAGGTTGCATGTAGAAAAACTCTGGTTTTGAATTAAATGAATTTGGGGGCGTATAACTCATGTAAATTGTGTAGAGATAATGAAATTGAAATTTTGTTGTATAAATGATGAAATCTCGGTGTATTTAAGTTAAAATAATTAAATTAGATTAATTGGGTACTTTGACGTTGTGATAATGAAATTAAGATTTAATTGAATTGGACTATCATGCATAGTCTTATACGTTTATTAATTATGCTTGTTTGTGTGACTTGTTGGTATTTTCTATTGCCTTTGTGACGACGGATTGTTCGGTAATTTTGCTCTCCCTATATTTTAGGATGCCTTCTAGGTATGAGACTAGTGAGTAGGCTTTTTGATGATTTACGCCTTCTAGGTGTGGGACTAGTGAGGGTAGATTATCATGACTTTATTTTGTCAGGGGTGGGCTGATTTTTGATACTTTATCGGCGTTACGCTAGCCTAGGCATGAGACTAGATCGAGGTTTAAGTTAGAAATTCATCCTATACATAGGGTAGGACGTATTGATAACTTGGGGACCCTTATCTATGGGACTAAGGGGTATTTTGAGGATCTCACGACGATTAAAAGGGTGAGATAATTTATAAATTGAGAAATTGAAAATTAATGCCTAAAGATAAAATCGGGTATTAAAATTGGTGGCGACATAATGTGTCAATGACCGACAGTTTAAACGGATCAGCTTGGGCGATTTATGTCGTGTCGTGAGTTGGAACCTTGTCATATTGCGGGGGATCGAAAGTTTAAACGGATTCGGCTAGTTATTGACAAGGGGAAGTGTGACACTTTGGTGGATTACCACCCGGGACGGGAGGACCGTCATAATAAAAAGTTAGAACAATAATAAAATGAGCTAAATAAATAAAATTAGCATCGTGGGACTTGGGAATTTAAAATCATATTGGTGTGTTCTTTTTTTAATGAGGATTCCTACGAGTAGATCGTGAATTACATTTATCGCGTTTAATTATTTCGTTTAATTAAAATATTTTATTATGATATTTATTGCGTATAGTGCTGTTGTCGGATTCAAATATCCTATTTGAGGGGAGTTGTGTGTATTCATTCTCGGGGCTCTGACTTCGTGCGTTGACTAACCTTTTTCAGGAAATAGTATTTGGAGAAGCTGCATTGATTTATTTGGAGAATTGGTTGGTCGTCCAGTTGGAGTTGCTCTACCTTATGCATATTGATTTAGTTTAGTTTTCCATTCCTTCGCATTAACTTTGAGACACAGTTTATGGTTTTGATTGGGACATTCGATTCCAAAGTTGTATGGGTATTATTTAGTTATGTCACTAGATTCAGTTGGAGATTAGTCAGTTTCATATTAATTGGAGATTGAAAATTATTCAAAGTTTAGCAAGTGATGGAGCTTTTATCGTTCAGTTGTTATTATTATTTGGGATGAAATCCAATTATAAATGTTGTGTATGATTAAATTTATATGTCTCATATTTGTCTCATGCTAAGAATGGTATTTTATTTACTCACCCCGGCTTAGTTTTGGTGGCGGCCGATGCCAGAATTAGGCGGGGTATCAGTCCATAAGATAAAAATGGTATTTATTTAGTTCACGCCCACATTAGTTCTCCGGCGGTGGATGGCCACCCTGTCTGTCGGATTGCGCGGCGTGTGACATAAAGATGAAGTTTTTATTAATTTATGCTTCAGTGATTAATGCACATGTTATTTTTACTTTGCTGCTGAGACCGTAACAGGAATTCAAAAATTAATTTGAGAAGGATTTTATTTTTAAATGAGATAAGTAAAAGTATGGGGAAATTCGGAATTCCCTTAAGATAAAAATTATTTTTACTGAGTTTTCCCAAAATATTTTTGATAAAAATTTGTGAATTTTATATTTTGACAAAAGAGGAAAAGGGAAATTTTTCCAAAAATAGGGGGTTGCCGATCGGCATACCCCCTTTCTTACCTATCGTCATATTAGTCCTATCTAATCAACCCAAGGCTTTGATTGCACTTTCTTCAATTTCTTGGTACATGGTGGGGCAAGTTTTACTCCGATTTTTGCAGGGTTTCTTGTCTTTGCTTGAGAGTTTTCAAGTATAAATAGGGGTGTGAATGGGGATTTTCTCCTCACACTTTCATTTTCCTTCTCCTTTAAATTCTTATTTGCCCATGGCTCTCCCTGGTAGGATTGAGTTTGCCAATTACCTCGAATCCTTGGAAGCAATGTGTTCTTACAATGTTGATTATGATGCCTTCCACATGTGACGAGTCTCTTTGTGGTGTAGCCGGCCCATTGAGTGGAATATGTTGATGGCAGCAGTTGAGTTTTGGTGTCCCAAGGATTATGTCTTTCTCTTCGGGTTGGATGAAATTTCTCCTACCTACGAGGAATTTTCTGCCATGCTGGGGATAAATCCCAGCATTGCTGCGGCTTTGCCTAAGTTTTCCCGTTCTCCTAGGGAATCGTTGGCTGGACTTCTCCATATCTCGCCCTTAGCAGCAAGGCCGTTGGTTACAAGAGGCCTGATTTCTCTTTCTCCAGTGCTGAGGTTCGTGTATTCATAGGATGTCGGCGATGTCAGCTATGTTAGGGGCGTTAATATGTGCCTGGTTTCAAAAGTGTTGTTGGTGACTGGGGAAACACTGGTGGACTCCCAACTTCCAGCTATCGTTTCCTGGATGTCGTACCGTCACAATCCTGTGGCAGTAATACTATCAGAGACTTTGAATGGTCTAGTTGCCTGGCGAGAAGGTCATTCCAACTTCCTGAGGGATATCCCTATAATCCTGTTCATGTGGTTATCAGAGAGGTTCCGTATGGCGGTCCCACCTGGGTATCCTTGTTTGGTAGTGATAAACTTCTTCTCGTGTTATTTCATTAGTGTAGGCAAGGGCATTGAGAGTTGGGGGAACTTGTTTGTAAAGCACGGGGGTCGGGATGTGCACTGGTCAGTGGCTTGGTGGGGGGAGCTGCTGCCCATTCTAGAACTCGGGGAATACCAATATGTTCGATTGGATGGCCTCAAGCAGACCTCTTTTTACTTTCCTTGGCGGTTGCTGTGCCAATTTGGTTGGGAGAAAATCGTGCCACAGCGAACTCTAAACGTCTTTCCTATGGAGGACCTGGAGGAGCGTATGCGCATACGGCTTGGTTCTTTGTGGGAGAATCATCATCCGTCGACCCGTCCTTTCTAATCTGTGGGTAAAGTCTGGCACGTCTCAGGGGACTACATGAAGTGGTTTTGGCAGAAGGTAGTGGCCCAGATACTGGCTGTGGGGACTGGGCAAAGGTGGTTTGCCATATCTGACACCATGGAGGGAGGTGTTGTGATTTTCCCTAAGCAAGTCCAGGATTATCGCTCTATAGAGCATCTGCGATACTCCATTCAGTCAGGCGAGGTTTAAGGACCCTAGGATGCAGGTGATGATGAGGTTGGTTCCTCTGGCAATCGAGGGTAGGATTTTGTGAAGCTTTGTATAATGAGTATGGTTTTGGGAATAATTGGAGGGTGATTTTGGGAGTAGTGGGGATTATTTTTATTTGGGTTTTTTTAGGAAGGTAGGTGTAGGCTGGAAAGGGAAGTCATTTGACTCCCTATGCCGATGTAATCGTATTGAAATTTCGAACAATGAAATAAAAGGAGTTTTTGATCATCTAGTTGTGCCTCTTGATGACATTTGCATTTTGAATTATCTATACTAATCGTTAAGGCATACATAATCCTTTTGTTAATGTATATGTTAAAATAAAATGTCGTTCTCGGGGATAAGAAAAGAATAGCATTTTGTGAAAAAGAAAGGAGTCGTGCTCATGTAAGGTGGATGAGCTGCCTACATAGTTTTGAAAATTTTCTGAAATTTATTTTTTTGAAATCAAAAAGGGTTTTAGAGGATCAAGACCTACGTAGTTCTGATTAGGGGGAAATGAAGAGTTTTTTTTTAGAATAGAAGGGAGATGAGAAGAGTCGTAATGCGCCGAGATTTCGGACAAGGGGTAGAATTTCTTGAGACGGTCCAGGTTGAATGGAAGTGTTATTTCTTCTCCATCCAGGTCAGTGAGTATAGCGACTCCGCCTAACATGATCTTTTTCATGATGTACGGGTCACTCCAATTGGGCTTGAATTTCCCTCTCGGGTCCCAGATGGGCGCCGCTATTTTTTTAGGGTTAAATACCCTTATCGCACACCGCGGTCCTTAACTCTCTTGTTGAATGATCGCGCTATGCAGCGATGGTACCCTTGTATGTGATATAGAGCATTCAACCATCTTTCATCCAAAAGGGGCAACTCGTCAAGACGGCTTTGGTGCCAGTCTTCCTCAATGACCTTACTTTCAAACATGATGCATATCGAAGGGATTTATAGCTTCACGGGTAGGACTTCTTCCATATCGTAGACTAGAAAGTAAGGGGGAATCCCCAGTAAAGGTTTGAACTGAAGTGCAGTATCCCCAGAGGGCGTAAGGGATCCTGTCGGCCCAATCTCGATAACTCTCGGTCACCTTGTTGATAATAGATTTGAGGTTCTTATTGGCTGCCTCGACTGTTCCATTGGTTTTATGTTGGTAATGAGAAGATTTGTGTCTTTGAATTCTATACTAGTCGGCCACTTTTGTAACTTCTGCCTCAAAGTGTAGCCCATTGTCTAACACCGGCTCGGGGGAACCCCATATCAGCAAATGATGTTTTTCTTGATGAATTTGGCCATTTTCTTGTCATTTATGACTGTGTATAACTCGGCTATATCGCAGATAATGTAATGGGCAGCCAGTCTGGAAAGAGTTGCTCGGTCTTTATTGTCATCTCCTTAGGGATACCTACCATGTTTGAGGAGGAGTCAAATATCATAGTACCAGTAGCCAGCTATTTCAGGATCTTCCTTCGTGCCAAGTTCAATGTGGTAGCAGTGGGTTGGTTTGTCTTGTTTTTGGACAAGGAAAAAGGCCATGGTTGTTTCTTCGGGCATGTCAATCATGGACGCTAAGGTAGAAAAGGCATCGGCTAGGTTATTCTTTGCTCGAGGAAAGTAGTGGAAGGTGATTTTTTTTAATTGGGAAGCTAGCTCTTCTAGGTGGGCATAGAAGGATAAGAGTTTCTCATCCTTGACTTTCTATTTTCTAAGTACTTGACTGATGATGACAGTTGAATCCCTATAGACATCTAGGTATCGAATTCCTTTCTTGAGGGAGATTTTGAGGCCTACCGTGCACTCCTCGTATTCAGTCATGTTGTTGGTGCAAGGAAAGTTCATCTTGATGGCAATGGGAGTGTGAGAGTCATGAGGGGAAATTAGGAGGATCCCAACGCCATACCCTTTTTTATTGGCAGTGCCATTAGAAAATATTTTCCATCAAAGGTCTTCTTAGGAGGTACAGAGGATATTCTCATTAGGTAACTCAGAGATCCACACATCGGCCCCTTCCATAGGGTAGTCAGCAAGGTAGTCAGAAATGGATCTTCCTTTCATGGATTTTTACGTGACATAAGTGATATCAAATTCAGCTAGGAGCATCAACCAATGGGCCATTCGACCGAATAGGGTGGGCTTCTCGAGTAGGTACTTGATGGGATCCATTCGATATATAAGCTTGATGGGGAGGGCGAGCATGTAGTGTCGCAACTTTAGGGTAACCCATACAAGAGCGACACATGCTTTTTCCAAGGCAGTGTAGTCAACTTCATAATCGACCAACTTTTAATTGGCATAGTAGATGGCTCTCTCTTTGTGGATTTCTTCAAGATATTAGGCTAGCAAAGCCCCAACTATCGTATCTGTTACGGTTAGGTATAGGAGTAAGGGAAGATCAAGTTGTGGTGGCATGAGCACTGAAGGTTGGGTTAGGTATTGCTTGATTCTATTGAAGGCTTCCTGGCAAGCTTCATTTCAGACTTTAGTTGAATCCTTTCGAAGGAGTTTGAAGATGGGTTCACAAATAGAAGTCAATTGGCTGATGAATCGACTAATGTACTGTAATTTCCTAAGGAATCTCCAGACTTACTTCTCTGTTCAAGGTGGTGGAATCTCGAGTATAGCTTTTAGCTTGGCAGGATCTGCTTCTATCCCTTTCTCACTAACCATGAATCCCAAAAGTTTTCTTTTAGTGATGCCAAAGACATATTTATGTGGGTTGAGTCGCATCTGGTATTGTCGCAGTCATTCGAAGAACTTTCGAAGGGCGGGAACATTGCCTTCCCTAGTCTTGGAGTTGATAATCATGTCGTCTTCATAGACCTTGACTTATTTATGTATCAGATCATGCAAAATATTTATGGCATCCCTCTGGTAGGTAGCCCCTGCCTTCGTGAGACCAAATGGCATGACAGTGTAGCGAAAGATTCCCTAAGGGGTGATGAATGCAGTTTTCTCTTGGTGATCTGGGTGTATCTTGATCTGATTATATCCGACAAACTCGTTGATGAATCACTTAAGAACATGACTGGTCGTATTGTCCATAATCATGTCGATGTTGGGTAGTGGGTAATCAAACTTCAGAGAGGCATTGTTAAAGTCTCGGTAGTCGACGCACATGCGACCCTTCCCTCCCAATTTTGGCACGGGTACAATATTGTCTAGCCATGTGGGATATTGGGTCACACGAATGAAACCCACGTTCAGTTGCTTGACTACATCTTCTTTAACTTTGAGTGACCATTTGGTGCGGAGCTTTTGTAGTTTCTGTTTGATCGGTTTGCATTCCGGGTTAGTTAGAATATCATGCTATGCTATCTCAGGGTCAATACCGAGCATATTATCGTAGGACCAATAGTTCTTCGAGTTGCGTGTGCTCATGCTCATTTAGGGTGGCCCCTATCTTAATCTCACGCATTTGGCTACTAAGATCGAGATTAATAATAACAATTTCATATTAGTTAACTTGAGCGCAATTATAATGTTTATTATTAACCTTATTTAGATCAATTAAGAATTGTTCATTTGCAAAGTCATCATTATCAAAAGTTTGATTAGAATAAAGACAATTGATGTAAGGCACAACAAGGTACTCAAAATCTTTATTTATTTCATTGATATGAAAAACAACACTGAGAACCTCATCAAAGGAGGTTTCGATAACATCAGAGTGAGGGAAAATAACTAAAGCGGAAAGAGGATAAACATCGGGGTTAGGTTGAACATTAGCAGGTGGCACAGGTGTAGCATGCCAGTTGATAAGAGGTGCATCAGTATCTTTGATGAGGTAGTATGGATTCGACGATGCATCCCCTGAGTGGATCATGCAGAGTATCAGCCCCAGTATCTATAAATTGAAAGAGTCCTCGGAGTCACTGCCCTCAGAATCCCCGGTATCAATTGTGGCCTCTTCATTCAGTGGTTATACACGGTGATTGGAACTCTCATCCCATGGGTAGCTGTCTTGAAAGAAGATATCCATTCCTGGTTTTATCCTCTTATCTACATGGTCATACCAAGGTTCAGGAAAGTCATAGAAGGGGAAATCTTCACCTTCTCTTATGAATCTTCCATTTAAAGAATCTCTTGGGATAGTTCTGGGCCTTCTAGCCTCCTCTTCAGTCAAGGTTGATGGATCAATTTGAGTTCTTATTTTGATGGATGATAGCCCAAGGCACAGGGAAGAAAGGCCTCCTTCAACACAATAGGTTCAATTATCCCTTGTTGTCTTCGCCCTAGACCCAGTCCGAGCACGAAGTGTATATTCTTGAACATTTGGATTACATTGACGTTTCCCTGAGGGTCATATTCTGGACAAACCCTGTCTTTGAAGTCATCCCCTGCTGGGAGTAGGAGTGGTTCAACTTAGAATTTTAATATAATCATATCATTCACCCCATGTTGTATTTTAAGTACTGGATTACTGGTGCTTGCATTATCGATGTTGTCACTGTCTCCTAAGATGGTAATAACCTTCCCGTTGGTGAAGAACTTTAATTTCTGATAAAGGGAATAGGAAACCCCTTTGATGCTATGGAGCCACGATCATCTGAGCAGAATATTGAAACAGGTTGGGATGTCGATGACTTGGAATTCGATAATAGGATTTATAGGGCCAACCTCTATTGCAAGCTTGATGGATCCCGTTACTTCTAGGCGGGTGTTATCGTATGCATGTACGACAATAGAAGTTGGAGTAAGGTCTCTCACTTTCAATCCCGGATAATTGAGAGTTCTTTAGCGGGAAAACATTCAAATCTAGTCCGTTGTCGACGAGAGAGAGGGGCACAGTTTTCCCTATAACTGCAACAGAGATATTAAGAACATGATTATGGTTGGGACCAGTCTTGGGGAATTTCTTTTTCAGAAAAGGGGAACAATCGGTCATTTCGGTGTAGTTGGGAAGACATAAAAATCCCCCATAAAGTGATGTTGGCTTGGGTTTTCTTCAGTGGATCGAGGATCTTGCATTCCTCGAGGGTCATTTATGGCATAGGGAGATTTTTGGCACCCTTTCCTTTATCACTCGTTGATGGTTGTAGACTTGGAATTTAGTAATGCTTCCTGACCTGGTTATGTGGTTCACAGAAGGAGGAAAAAATAGAAGTCATGTTTCTTCGTCGATATCGGGTTGTTCAACCACCTTGTTGATTTCTCCTAGCACCTCCTCGAATGATATTGAAAAAAAGAACTTTTGCGTGTATTTTTTTCGTCGTTGCTTGAAAAGCACTTCTAATAAAAACCTCAAATACCTACAAAATAAAACAACTCAAGTGTAGCGGTAAATAAGGGTATCAATCCACTTTCAAGGTTGTAAAGCAAAGGGATCAAAATTGAAATTCACTTTTTATTTTCTTTTTGGGCTTTTTACTTTTTCTACTTTTTTTAGCTTTTTCAAATATTAAAACAAATGGGAGAGGTGATGATTTAAACTAAACTAAACTAATGTGATATGATAACTAACTAGAAAGTTACTAAAATGGAAAATAAAGTCTAAACTAAAAATAAGAGATAAAGTGAGGTAAATAATTGTGAGAACAATCAAGGAGTGGGATTACACCATAAATTTTAGCTATTCTAGCTAATGAATTTAATTAATTGAATTCTCCTAAATTAATATCAAAATTACAAATCAAATCTCGTTGCAAATGTAATTTTAATAGTAACCTTTTAGAAAATTAAGTTTAACACCCCACAACTCTAGAAAAATAGATCTACACTCCTTTTAATTAATCACCCGCTAGGATCGATCAATTAGAATTCAAGTAAATCTTACAAAATAATTTTAGAGTTGAAATTCAAGTTATAATACCCCACTTAAGAAACCTCTATCTCTAGTTCAAATCTAAAATGGGTATTATAACTAGAATTTCGATTTTCTCTCGAAAATCATTTACCCTCTCTCGAAGCGTAAATTTAAGGGTAAGGGGTCAAAATTAACATTCAAAGGGAATTTTCAAGTAATCAAACTAATTAAACTAAAATAACATCAAATAAGGGTTTCCCCCCACCCCTTGAAAGGGGATTTAGCCTAACATGGTATCAAATATAATAAACAAATATTCAATAGGCATTTAATATAATAAAAGAGTAGAGAAAGAGAACAAATCTTCAACAAGTCTCCTTGAAATTGGCAATTTGAACTCTATCCTTGAAATTGAAGCATACAACCTTCCAAGTGAGTGATCAACAAAGATATGAATGAAAATTTTACTCAACTTGAATCTCACACAATTATCACTCACAAATATCTAAAAAAATATGAAAATAAACTATTTACAAATATTTCTACCTAATTTATTCTAACCTAACTCTCTACTTTTCTCTCCCTATTTGATGATCAAAAAGCTTCTTCCAAAATGGTCTTCAACTCTCTTTAAATAGTAGGTGCCATGGAGATAGGGCTAAATTGGGTAGACAAAGGTGAAAGAGGGTGTGTAAGGTATTGGGTGAGGGTTAATTTAGGAATTTAATGGAGGGTACATGTGGTTTGGGTGTGAGGTCATGATAGTGGGAGAATGAGGGTATAAAATCTGATTTGGTATAAGGGTTATTTTTGGGTATTGAGTAAAATAGGTAGTTGGGGGGTATTTTGGGTAAAGGTTTAAATGGATTTAATAAGACACATGAGAAATTAAGTGGTTTACTTGGCTTTTGGTTTATTACTTGGCCAATCGTGGCTTAAATGGGAAATGGATGAAATGGGTCTTCATTTTGAATTTGGGTAAGGGATTGGAAAAGGGTTATGGCTTGTGGTTGGGTTTGAATGGGAAATTGGTACTAGAGGATAAGGGGTTGTGGCTTGAGAATGGGTATTTGGTTTTGAAAAAGGAAAATGGGTTGGACATGGGTAATGAAGTGTGGGTTGAATTTGGGGGATCTGATTGGGCGGATGTTGTGGGCTAGGATCGTGGACGGAGGGTCATCGGGGTTGAGACAGCACCGCCCGGATTGAGGCAGAGTGCTCGTGGGATTGCCAAGGGGACCGGAGGAGATCATGGCGTCATCGTCGCCGGAGTAGCAGGGAGAGAGGGGCGACAGTAGGGTAGGTACCGGCGCGGTTGGCTGGGCGGATCAGCGCTGGCGGCGGGGTAAGGTCGGGTTCCTAAAGAGAGGTCGGCAGTGAGGATGTTGGGTTTGAAAAGGGGCTGCGAGGAGAGAGAGAGGTCGGGTTGGAGATGGTTGAGCAGTGGGGATGGACATCAGATGGGTTCGAGACTGGTAGCTGGGTCGCGGCTGGGCTCTGCGACGGAGGTTGGGATTAAAACGGTTTTCCACCGGAGATGGGGTTAGTTGGTTGTATGGAAATGGTGGAGTAGGAGAGAGAAAGGGATGGGGAAGAAGATGATGTTGGTTGGATTGTGTGTGTATGGGTGTATGGTAATGTGTGTGAGGGTGAGGGTGTAGGATAAGTTATTTGGGTATGAGTGAGGTGTTAGGGTGTGTTTGGTAGTGTGTAGGTTTTAGGGGCTGTGTGTTTAAGTTGGGCCAATAAAAGTAACACTAATAAAATAAAATAAATAAAATAAAATAAAAACCTAATAAAATAATAAAGACTCAATTAAACTTAATAAAACTAAAAAAATAAAATCTAACTAAAAATAAAACAAACTAAAAACAACGAAAATATCAAAACTAAAAAAAATAAAAGCCTAAGCTATTAAAAACTAAAATAATAAAACAAAAGAAATAAAAAATGAAAAATGAAAAATCTAATAAAAACTAAAGTCCTAAAAAATATAAAATCTAATAAACTAAAAATAAACTACTAAAACTAATCCTAATAAAATAAGACTAAACTAAAAGCTAATAAAAATCAAAATAAAATAAAATTATACTAATAAAACTAAAATAAAAAAATGGAAAATAAAACCTAGAAAATACTAAATAAATCTAAAATAAACCTAAAAATAAAAATGACTCAAACTAAAAATCTAAAAAAATATTAAAAAGGGACAAACAAAACACACACGGGGTTCGGGGTAGGTTTAGGCTAGGTTTAGGGTCGGGTAATGTTACGGGGTTGGTAATTAGCACCATTTTAACTGCAAATTGCCTGAAAATATAGCTTTTGACACCGCAACTGCAATTAAGCCTGCATATTGAACAATTAAGCGCATAAGACCCATATTGTCGAGAATTAGTAACTAAAGTACATCTATTCGGGATATAAGTTGTACAGTTTTGGGTGCTTATCAGATATCCTCCCGCATATATCGGCTATCAAACTAGTATTTTCTGAATCGTGATCTTTATTTGAATCTTTGAAATCGTCTCCCCATCCGGTGGTAAGGATATTGTCTTTCCATGCAAAGTCAATGCACTCCATAATTTCCATGGCCCCTTCGTATAATTCCTTCCATTCGGTAGGGAAATATAGAACTGAAGGGACCAAGCGCGCTTGTAATTTTAAAGCATCGAGTAGCCCTTATACTTTTGACTCACTTGAGTCAAGGATGTGAAGCCCTTATACTTTTGACTCACTTGAGTCTATATTGTATAAGTGCTCATTTAGTTTGGAAATTGTGAAAAAATTGTGTCCTCCCTAGTATCCAAAGAACCTCAGAAGTTTGTTTGCTACTTCATCTCTCTATCTTGTAGTGATTAAGAACCTATTGCCAACACTCACACACAGTAGAATTCATTTATTGCATATCATATTGCATAATAATGTGTGTACATATGTTGAGTGTGTTTAAATCCCTAAATTGGTATTTTAATAATTTTTTGGGATTTTTTAAACATTTTTAAAATAAGGTTTTCTTAATTAAAACTTGTTTTAAAAAGTTTTGTGGTCAATTTGTAAATATAATTTGTTGATTATATTAGCCTTATGTTACCTTGGGTAGAATCCGAAAGCGGAGTAAACTTGAGGGTGTGGTTTTAATTAACTTTAGACGCGCGTTTGTTATCCTTTTATTGACTAACACCTGTCCTTGTCTGATTGGCTGAAGTTGTGTTTCTTTACTGAGTTAAAACAGCGTTTGTTCCCAGCCCTTGCATCATTATCTATCAACGATCTGCATGTTATCTTGGTGAATCCCAGTACAACTCTTTAGACCAATCAGGATTCGTTTAATCACCGCCTTATTAGAACCCTTCGATCTAAGTCAATTTGGCTTGACTTAATCCAGGCCCTTGGTTCTGAGCCAGCCTCTCGAACCTTCTCCTCACCCTATAAAAGGGATCCTATTCTCAGACTTCGAAGACTTTTGCCATTTTCATTTCTTCTGAGAAATTGAGAGAAAAGAGAGAGAAGAGAGAAAATAGAGAGAGAAGAGAGAGAGTTAGAAATCCTAACCCTGTTCGTCTAAACCTCTTCCAACTAAACTCAAACACCTTCATACTTTCATATCCAAAACACTACTATGAGTGTTCTTGAGAGCCTGAGAGTTTGAGTTGAGTTTGTTTTTGTTGCTGTAACCTCGTGTTCACTAGATCTTGTTTTCAACTTAAACGTTTATTCAGATCTGCTTTCTGATTTCATAGAAATTTCAGATCTGAGTTATTCATGTTACATTACACTTAGGTTCATTCTTTATTTCTCATCTTGAGAAATATATTGTTGATTATTTTCTCTAAAATGTTTGCTTACTTTGAAATCAACAATAAATGTTTTCTGTTTCTAGTTCTCGTAAAACTAAACCTTTGACCTAGTTTGGAATCTCACTTGGAGGTTTTCAATCTCGAAAAGTTTTTCTAAATTCTGAGATTGATTAAGACCTTTTCTGTCTTCCTAGCAAGGTATCCGTGGATTCTGGGAATGATTTAAAGGTCAAATAAGGTGAAAAGTTTTGTAAGAAGAAAGAAAAAGAAAAAATCACAGCATATAGTGTTACTGTAATTTGTTAGGACTGTTTGTACTTAATAAGTGTGTGTGTGTGTGTGTGTGTGTGTGCATGAATGTGTTAGAAAGCACTTCCACAAACACTTTCACCCCACAACACGAAAAGTGTTGGTAATAAGATCTTGTGAATAAAGAGTCGACGTAAAGTGCTGGAACAAATCAGAAGTTAACAAACTGGGAGAACTACATCTACAATCAGAACTGCAGAGAAGTTTAAGGACACCAGAGGGTACATTCCTAAACTTATATAGGACTGAGTTGTTTTCATGTTAGTTATATAGTTTGTAACTCATATATTTGTTTTAGTGGATTTTTCATTTTACTCCGTAGAGGGAGTCGTGGATGTTTCCTCAATTGGTGAGGTTTTACCACGTAAAAACATCGTGAACATAATCTTTCTGCATCTCATCATCTCATTCTTGGTTGTGCTGAGTTTAAGATTTTTAAACTACTTTATAAACCTGTTATTCAATTCTTGAATAGATCTCGTACATACTGATTTGTTAAACACATCTTGTGTTCAAATAGTTTGGTTTTTACGAAAAGAGTTTCTTAAAAAAACAGATCGGAGTTACTTAAATAGTTTATTTTTAATAAACGGCTTTAGTAATATTTTTCAATTGGTATCAGAGCTTTGTAAACTGCTTTCAAAATAGATCCTGTGTTTCTGAAATTGTTTTCTAAAAATCAATTATGGACGAGAAAAATGAAAGATTTTGAAACTTGACCAGACCTCCAATATCTGATGGAACCAATTTTGCTTACTGGAAAGTAAGGATGATTGCTTTCATTCAAGGAACTTTGGGAGATGATATATGGGACATTGTTGAAAATGGTTATATTTTTCCTACTAAACCAGCCAACGAAGGAAGTATGAGAGGGTTAAGAAAGCTTTAAGTGAGTTCACTTAAGAAGAGAAACAAGTTTCTCGAAATAATAATAAAGGAAAGAATGTCATATTTATGTCTATAAATGAACATGAGTTCAAAAGAATCTCATCATGTACCACTTCTAAGGAAGCTTGGGACACTTTGGTCACTACTCATGAAGGAGACACTAGAGTTAAGGCTGCTAAAACCCAAATGATTATTCAGCAGTATAACTCCTTAATTATGTCTGAGACTGAGTCATTTGATGACTTCTATATGAACTTGACTGATATTGTGACCAAACTGCATGCTAATGGGGTGACTTATGATAGACATGAAATTGTATCTAAAATTCTAAGATCATTACCACAGAAATTTGATAACAAAAGATATGCTATTGAGGAAATGTGTGATCAAAATCTCACTCCTGAATTACTCAGTAGTAAACTAAGAACTGTGGAAATGGAAATAGAATTTAAGAAACAATTGATACAAACCCATAGGAAACAGACTAGTTCCAATCTTAGCTTCTCTTCTAAGTTAACTAAGCCTGAACTTATATTCCCCACTTATGATTCTGATGAGGAATGCAATATAGAGAGTTTGGACAATCAAATTGCCTTAATTACTAAACAGTTTAAGAAAATTATTAAGTTTAGAAACAAAGTGGAAAATAAACAAGGCAATTCAAATTATCCAACTTCCTCTAATCACAGGCCTCATGAGAAAAACCATTACAAAAATCACAAGGACTCTCACATTAGACCTAATAGAGACCTTAAGAAGACTGAATGCTATAGATGTGGTAAACTGGGGCACATTGCACAAGATTGTAGAGTTAACTTGAACACTCAAAACAAACACACTAGAGCTAACATTTGCAAAACATGGGATGACTCAAGTGATTCTGAAAAAGAGGAACCTGAGTCATCTGATGTTTTTTATCCTTGCATGTCCTTCTTTGCCAAGATCATATATAATGATGATGTGCTTATGCCTATGTATGAGAATGCTTCTAGTAACTCTACTCCTGCTATTGAGAATCATGTTTATACTGCTTTAGATGCTTTAATTACTGAGAATGTTGCATGTTCTACCTCGGGGTGTGTGAGTCAAAGGGATAGCGATAATGACGATGTCAATGGGTGTGTGAGTTTAACAAATGAATCTTTAGGGGTTACTCCAAACACCACACTTAGTGACTCGGACAATGAAGACCTCCCTGACATTCACACACTTTATGCTAAAACTCTCAAGAAAAGCACTAGATTAGAAAAGATTGTGAAAGATCTTACTAAGAAGTTAGAAGATCTAAGCCTAATGGTTAAACTAAATGCTGAAGAGTATACTACCCAATGTTTGACTCATAAAAGTGAAATCAAAATGTTTGATGAAAAACTCAGAGATTTAAAAGAAGCAAATGAAACTCTGGAGAAAAAATACAAAGGGACATTGTTAGAATTGGAGCAAACTAAAGAAAATACAGCAACTGTTTTCAAAAAATTTACAAAATTTGAAAATAATTCAAAATGTTTTGATGAATTTGTTGCTGAATCAAAAACCAATTCTGATGATGGGACTGGAATAGGGTTTTGCCCCAATTTGAAAACATAAACAAAATCCTTTGAAACTATCAAGTTTGTGTCAGGTGGCAAAAGACCTATTGAAACATGCTCAGACTTTCATTCTCTAAAAACTGAGTTTGATTCAAAAAATCAAAATTTTAACATTGGGGAATCAAGTTGCTCTAAACATGAAAGTTCACCCAAGGCTAAATACGTCTGCCCTTCTATTAGGAAGAGTGAGTCTGCATTCAAGACTGTCACACCTAGGAATAGAGTTCAGCCTCCAAACTGTTCAAAACCTTTTGTTTAGAGACTTTCCTAAGGAGACTCCAATTCTGAGCAATCTTTCTTGCTCCTACTACAACATTTATGGTCACTCTTTTGATGATTGTTATGCTAGGAGACTCGTAAAACCTACCTATAATCCTTATATCTATCAGAACTTTAACTATTCTAGGAGGAGCCGCAACAATTATATACTTCCTAGACAGCCAGATAGAAACTCTAATTATAGAAAGAGAAAGATCAAGCCTAAAAGAACATTTATTAGAAGGAATCCTAAGCACTTTCCTAAACCAAATGCCCAAGTCTTTCACAAATTTAAAAATCATGCGCAAAATGTTTTTCAGCAAAAATCCAAAGCTCGCAAATTTTATCAATTAAGAGCTAATAAGAACAAGATGAAAACTAAGGCAATTTGGGTTAGAAAAGATGATATATTACCTCATATGAAGTGTAATGTTGTTGTTACTGCTTTAAAAGTTGGACACACATCATCTGGTTGGTATTTAGACTCTGGATGTTCTAAGCATATGACTGGTGATGAAACTAAACTTTTAAACAAAACCAGCTTTGCTGGTGGTAAAGTCATTTTTGGTAATGGAGTTTCATCTCAAATCATAGGCAAAGGAACTCTCTAAGAAGATGGGCTTCCTATTCTATAAGATGTTCTTCTAGTCAAAGATCTTAAGGCAAATTTACTTAGCATATCGCAATTTTGTGACTCAGATCATACTGTTACCTTTTCAAAGAAAAATTGCAAAATTTTAAATGAAAAAGGTGAATGCATAATTACTGGATTCAGAACTCCTGACAACTGCTACACTGTTATGAACAATTCTGAAATCTGTAATATTGCCAGAATGGATGACAATGAGATATGGCATAACAGAATGGGTCATATAAATTACGATAACCTTAGTAGACTGACCTCTCAGGAAATAGTTAGAGGAGTTCCTAAAATCAAACTTATACCCAATCTTATATGTGGTTCCTGTCAAGAAGGTAAAACTGTTAAGGCACCTCATAAGAAAGTCAAAGATATTCTTACCTCTAATCCCTTAGAACTCATCCATATGGACCTAATGGGTCCCTCCCAAACTGTTAGTCTCTGTGGACACAGTTACATCCTAGTTATGGTTGATGACTTCACTAGACTTACATGGGTAGCCTTCTTAAAACAAAATTCTGAAACATTTCAAACTTTCCTAAAAATTCTTCTTAGGATTGAAAATGAGAAGGATACTCAAGTGAATAGAATTCGTAGTGATAGAGGTGGTGAATTCAAAGACACTGGTATTATAGAATACTGTGACTATAATGGTTATAAACACGAGTTCAGTGCTCCTAAGACCCCTCAACAGAATGGTATTGCAGAGAGAAAGAATCGTACCCTTCAGGAGATGGCACGTGTTATGTTACATGCCAAGAATTTACCTAAATATTTTTAGGTAGAGTCCATTCGTACTGCTTGTCATATTATAAATAGGGTCTATCTTAGAAAGAATTCCAAACAAACCCCCTACGAACTTTGGTACAATAAAAAGCCTAATCTCAAATATCTTAGAACCTTTGGCAGTACTTGTTATGTATGCAAAGATAGGGAACACTTATCCAAATTTGAGAGCCGGAGAGATAAAGCCATATTTTTAGGATATTCGCCTAACAGTAGAGCTTATCGAGTGTATAATCTTCATACTAAAACTTTGATGGAATCCATAAATGTAATTGTTAGTGACACTACTGTAGAAAGCAAGACTGGTGAATTTACTATTGAGGAAGAGTCTACAAGTATTTTAGAAAATGACTCCTCTACAATGGATAATTCATTACCTATTGAGACACCTGAGGTACCTAACTGGGTTTCTAAAGATCATCCCATAAATAATGTAGTTGGTAACCCTAGTGAGCCAGTGCGTACAAGATCCCAACTCAGAAATTATGCACATTATACATGTTTTGTTTCCCTTGTGGAACCAAAGAATGTAAATGAGGCATTGAATGACTCTCACTGGATTTCTGCTATGCAGGAAGAACTTTTATAATTTTTCATTCATGATGTTTGGTATCTTGTTCCACGTCCTGATCACAAAAAGGTTGTTGGCACACGTTGGATTTTCAAAAATAAAACTGATGAAAATGGGATAATAATTAGAAATAAAGCTAGATTAGTTGCTCAAGGATACTCTCAAATAGAAGGAATAGATTTTAATGAGACTTTTGATCCTGTTACTCGTTTAGAATTTGTTCGTCTGCTTTTTGCTATAGCTTGCCACATGCACTTTATACTGTACCAAATGGATGTCAAATCTGCGTTCCTTAATGGAATACTGGCTGAAGAAACTTATGTAGAACAACCTAAAGGGTTCATTGACCCTAAGCACCCAAATCATGTATTTCGTCTGAAAAGGGCTTTGTATGGCCTTAAACAAGCTCCTAGAGTTTGGTATGAGCGTCTTTCTAGTTTTCTTTTAGATAAAGGTTTTAAAAGAGGCGGAAATGACCAAACCCTTTTTGTCAAACATTTTGACAAACACATCACTATTGCTCAAGTTTATATGGACGATATTATATTTGGATCAACTTCTTCCTTAGAAGTCAAATCCTTCTCTGAAACTATGCATAGGGAATTTCAAATGTCCCTTATGGGGGAGCTACAATTCTTCTTAGGCCTTCAAGTCAAACAAAATTCAGATGGATTATTTTTATCACAATCCAAGTACGCTTTAGAGATAGTAAAGAAATTTGGCCTTGAGAGTGCTAAAGATGCTAAAACACCCATGAGTACTACGCTAAAACTTTTCAAATATGAAAATGGAACATCTGTAGATCCTACTCTGTATCGTAGTATGATAGGCACCTTACTATATCTTACTGCCTCGCGTCCTGATATTATGTATGCTGTGTGTGTATGTGCTCGATATCAAAGTAACCCTAAAGAGAGCCACTTGAATGCTGTTAAACGTATCATTAAATATGTAAAAGGCACTCTAAATCTAGGACTTTGGTACACTAATGACACACCAAGCACTATAATTGGGTACACTGACGCTGACTGGGCTGGGTGTACTGATGATAGTAAAAGCACATCAGGAGCATGTTATTATATAGGTAATAACTTGGTAGGATGGAGTAGTAAAAAACAAAACTGCACATCACTCTCAACAGCTGAATCTGAATACATAGCCGCTGGCAGCTGTTGTGCTCAATTAATGTGGCTAAAACAAATGCTAAGTGATTATGGTATTCAAGAAAACCAATTGCATCTCTATTGTGATAATCAAAGTGCGATTAATATTTCTAAAAACCATGTTCAACACTCGCGAACAAAGCATATTAAAATAAGACATCACTTTATACGCGAATTGGTTGAATTTAAGAATTAGAAATCAATTATCTTCCTACTTATCTACAACTCGCAGATATATTTACCAAACCTCTAGATTATAATAGATTCATTTCATTACGAAAATCTATTGGTATGGTTTATGCTGACTAATCATTTTTCTGTTTATCCAAGTTTTTCCCTTTGTCCATTTGAGACAAAATGGGGGAGAAATTTGAGTCTATTCAAATCTTACATATGCTAAACAGATTGATTTTAGTGATTTATTGCAAGTTCTTATTATACAGTTACTCTCAACAGTTGTAATAGGGTATTCATATGTACTTAGTTGAGTTATGTACTTTTTGATTTCTAGGAATTGGGTAGATAGAATTTTGATAGGAATAAGTTTTTCTTATTTTCTTGTTGCCCTACGAGTCCTAGATGACTCAAAGGAGATTTTGTCTCATATTTCCAAAGGGGGAGATTGAAGCCCTTATACTTTTGACTCACTTGAGTCTATATTGTATAAGTGCTCATTTAGTTTGGAAATTGTGACAAAATTGTGTCCTCCCTAGTATCCAAAGAACCTCAGAAGTTTGTTTGCTACTTCATCTCTCTATCTTGCAGTGATCAAGAACCTATTGCCAACACTCACACACAGTAGAATTCATTTATTGCATATCATATTGCATAATAATGTGTGTACATATGTTGAGTGTGTTTAAATCCCTAAATTGGTATTTTAATAATTTTTTGGGATTTTTTAAACATTTTTAAAATAAGGTTTTCTTAATTAAAACTTGTTTTAAAAAGTTTTGTGGTCAATTTGTAAATATAATTTGTTGATTATATTAGCCTTATGTTACCTTGGGTAGAATCCGAAAGCGGAGTAAACCTGAGGGTGTGGTTTTAATTAACTTTAGACGCGCATTTGTTATCCTGTTATTGACCAACACATATCCTTGTCTGATTGGCTGAAGTTGTGTTTCTTTACTGAGTTAAAACAGCGTTTGTTCCTAGCCCTTGGATCATTAACTATCAACGATCTGCATGTTATCTTGGTGAATCCCAGTGCAACTCTTTAGACCAATCAGGATTCGTTTAATCACCGCCTTATTAGAACCCTTCGATCTAAGTCAATTTGGCTTGACTTAATCCAGGCCCTTGGTTCTGAGCCAGCCTCTCGAACCTTGTCCTCACCCTATAAAAGGGACCCTATTCTCAGACTTCGAAGACTTTTTCCATTTTCATTTCTTCTGAGAAATTGAGAGAGAAGAGAGAAAACAGAGAGAGAAGAGAGAGAGTTAGAAACCCTAACCCTGTTCGTCTAAACCTCTTCCAACTAAACTCAAGCACCTTCATACTTTCATATCCAAAACACTACTCTGAGTGTTCTTGAGAGCCTGAGAGTTTGAGTTGAGTTTGTTTTTGTTGCTGTAACCTCGTGTTCACTAGATCTTGTTTTCAACTTAAACGTTTATTCAGATCTGCTTTCTGATTTCATAGAAATTTCAGATCTAGGTTATTCATGTTACATTACACTTAGGTTCATTCTTTATTTCTCATCTTGAGAAATATATTGTTGATTATTTTCTCTAAAACGTTTGTTTACTTTGAAATCAACAATAAATGTTTTATGTTTCTAGTTCTTCTAAAACTAAACCTTTGACCTAGTTTGGAATCTCACTTGGAGGTTTTCAATCTCGAAAAGTTTTTCTAAATTCTGAGATTGATTAAGACCTTTTCTGTCTTCCTATCAAGGTATCCGTGGATTCTGGGAATGATTTAAAGGTCAAATAAGGTGAAAAGTTTTGTAAAAAGAAAGAAAAAGAAAAGATCACTGCATATAGTGTTACTGTAATTTGTTAGGACTGTTTGTACTTAATAAGTGTGTGTGTGTGTGTGTGTGTATGCATGTGTTAGAAAGCACTTCCACAAACACTTTCACCCTACAACACGAAAAGTGTTGGTAATAAGATCTTGTGAATAAAGAGTCGACGTAAAGTGCTGGAACAAATCAGAAGTTAACAAACTGGGAGAACTACATCTATAATCAGAATTGCAGAGAAGTTTAAGGACACCAGAGGGTACATTCCTAAACTTATATAGGACTGAGTTGTTTGCATGTTAGTTATATAGTTTGTAACTCATATATTTGTTTTAGTGGATTTTTCATTTTACTCCGTAGAGGGAGTCGTGGATGTTTCCTCAATTGGTGAGGTTTTACCACGTAAAAAATATCGTGAACATAGCTTTCTACATCTCCTCATCTCATTCTTGGTTGTGATGAGTTTAAGATGTTTAAACTACTTTATAAACCTGTTATTCAATTCTTAAATAGATCTCGTACATACTGATTTGTTAAACACATCTTGTGTTCAAATAGTTTGGTTTTTACGAAAAGAGTTTCTTAAAAAAACAGATCGGAGTTACTTAAATAGTTTATTTTTAATAAACGGCTTTAGTAACATTTTTCAGGATGTAAGAGGAAATATGGGGATGTTTGGAGAGGTTTAAAAGAGTATATGGGTATGAGTGGTGATTTACTCGGCATGATTTGCGTGGATGGGTCAAATTCTGAGTCTTTTTCTCGGAAGATGACATTTGCATGATTCGGTAGTGGATTATGGGTAGTGTTTTGTTTGGGATTAGTTGGTGGGGCGATGACACCCCGATTAATCAGGCCTTGAATTACATTTAGGATATGGAAACATTAGTTGGTGGTATGGCTAGAAATTTGGTGAAAGTCACAGCGGGCATCAGGTTTTAAGTTTCTCAAAAGTGGGTTTGGTAATAGTCGGGAGTCCAATGGTTTTATCAGATTTTGACTCAAGAAGGCCTCATAGACTTTGGAGATAGAAGCATAAAGCTCAGTGTATTCCTTCCAGACCGGGTTTGGGAGACTCTCTGGTGCCTATGAAGCGGCAGGCTGAGACATATTGTTGATGGTAGAAGTCGTGGTACTAACAGGTTTTTTAAACTTTCTAGGAGTAAACGTCCAGAGGTTTTCCTCGTTTCGACTTTCATCTTGGTAAGACTTTCTTCGATCTCCACTCCTGCTTCTCGAAGGGCTCAGAAATGAGGGTAATACTACCCACCCATTGTTGCTCGGACATGGGGTAGGAAGTTCTTCTTTACGATACTAACACGTTCTTTTTCGGAAGGGAGATTGGTCATAGTAGCTGCTTTTTCTCTCCATTTTTCTATGAAGTTACTGATTGATTCCTAAGGTTCTTCTTAAGTAGCTCTAAGTCGCGATGGGTAACTTCTAACTCCTTGTTATACTTGTACTATGACATAAACTCGCGGGTAACATCTTCCCAACTATGGATTTTGGATTCTTTAAGGGATAAGAACCAACGGAGAGCACTATATTTCAAAGTCTGTTGGAACATCTAGGTCATTATTTCTTCAGATGCCCCTAGGAGGGTCATGGTTTGGTGACAGCTACGGAGATGAACAATTGGAGGTCCACTGCCTTCGAACTTCTCGATATTGGGCATCTTAAATTTTTTTGGTAATCTAGCTTTAGGATATGGAGACATGTGAGTGTAGTCCATATAGTTCCCAGAGACTCTGACTTGATCGAATTTCTTGGTCAAAATCTTGAGGTCTTCCTTGACCTTGTTCAATTCTTCCTCTTTCAGATCAGCAGTCACGGGTAAGTTAGCCCCTGGATGAGCAAGGTTTGGCATAGGCAAATGGGCTGGCGGTGGCCCATTAGCAGGAGGAGCACGAGGAGCGTGCTGGTATTCCTCGGGAACCCAAATAAGCTCGGGTACAGGCAAACCCATAGCACGGGGGAAAATGACCTCGGGCTCTTCTCTTTGGGGACAAGGACCCAATTTCTTTGCATCTCATGAACCTCGGTTTGAATGTTGTTAATTTAGTAGTGAGCTGAGCTGGAACTGTCAACAAATTCGATTGTACATTTGGCACTTGATCCATGTTCTCCATAGAAGGCGGGTGAATCTTAGACCCGAAAGAAGTAAGGGGACTAACAGAACTTTGAGGCGGTTTGACTGAAGAGTGAAGCTAATAGGGAGCCAGGCCAAGGGTATGTGATCGACCTGATAACTAGAAAACTTAGGATTTATTTTTGAAAAAGAAAGAAGGGGAATTTGTTATTTTTAGAAAATGAGGAAAATGTTTTTTGACATTTTTAAAAGACATGAGGACAAAATGTTGTTTTTGTTTTTTGGAGGAAAAGAAAATATTTTGGGTATTTTTGATAAAAGAGGGTAAATGTTTTTGGACACTTTTTAAAACACAGAGGAAAAGATGAGAGACGGGACTCAGCATGATTATGATGTTTATTAGGTTCTCACTTGTATTAAGTTTTCCTATACGCAAAAAAGAAATGTCATACGAGACCCGAGCCTAAAAAGTTGGGTTTGCAACATATGTAGAAACTAGGGTTGGACTTGTTACCAGGCTCACGGGCAGGGTCCCATTTTAAAGTTGCGCAAAAATTTGGGCGGCATGCCGACCCAGAATTTCGACAGAGTTTTGAGTCAAAATTGGCAATCTAACATGTGTGTCCAAGGCTTGATACCTATATGCGGATATGCAGTTGTTGGGTTAATTGGAAGGTGTTACCCCCTTTTGCGTGACTTCCACGATATACGTCTTGCTTTTAAGGTCAATTGGTACATGTGGACAAGACATTTGATATACCTAAGTGTATGTGAATTGCCTCACTATATACCTCGTGAGGACGGTATGTGTGAGAGGGAATTAGATATATTCAACGTACGTAAATGAGTTCCCTATGATATACCTCTCGTCATGACTTCGGTCAAGTGGTAGAATGTGGGGGAACCGTTCGATATACGTCGAAGGTACTTGGCCAATGGAAGATGAGAGTCATATCGCTTAGGCTAACTGCAACCTGCCGAACTAGCTCCCGTCACGAAATGACTCACCAGTTACGAGACAAAATTTTGGTCAATAGCAATGCTCTTTGGCGATGTTGTGTGTACCATACATGATTCTTTATTTAGTATCTTATGGAGAGAGTATCTTTATTAATCATGACCGGCCGAGAATAAGGTACAAGTATAAACAATAGAGCAAGTATAACAAGTGAGAGTGGTTGGTGTGTGATAAGTGTAAGTGAGCGTGGAGGTGTGTGTTAGTGACACCTATTCATGGATTTCTACATAGTGTGTGCAACATGTGGATATACGTAATCCTAGGTGCACATGGTGTGAAGTGTATATGGAGAATTTCTGCAAGTGTGTGAATAATGGCATAAGCATGAGGTACATATGTACAAGGAATATAAGGGGAACATGAAAAATAGGGGAATATACAAGAAAGTAAAACACCCATCCAAATAGAGTCTAGCCCTCTTAAAAATAGTCCCCACCGGAGTCGCTACTATGGCCATCCAGGGCGGCACTGGGGGGAGAGAGAGGAGAGAGTCAGAGAGATACATATCCCCTCAGGAAGGTCGTGCCGCGATCTCGCACCCCTCTTGGGAAGATTGCTTCGCCCATCGTCGATGTGTCCATCCCTCCCGGATCCTCGCGACGGGTGGGCGCACGATGGGTGGATCTTTAGGTCCCGCGCGTCCCTCTCGGGAGCGCTTCAGCCGGTGTCATTTGGGTGAGGTGTACAAATGTAGAGAGATTTGAGTCGCCAGTCTATTTTACTCAAAACAGACAAAAGAAAGGGAATTATCCCGAAAGACAGCATCCAAAGACATACTGATGCATACGAAACCAAAATGATTCGAAAGGGGTCCGGAGGCTAAGTTACGAAATGGGAAGGTGTTGGGCACCCATTTCGCCCTTTCGGTCTCTCATGGATTTTTATTATTTTCCTTTTATTTTTCCCATGATATGTGTGCTTGTGTATATATAGTGGAGATAGGAATCCTCAACTTGTACCATGGAAGAGGTAAAGCGAGTCATCCGTGGGAAGGTATAAAAATATTAGAAAATAGGATTTACGCGATTATTCTTACGTTGACCGTTATGATGGAACGATAACGCATGTGGAATAATACGCCACTAAGAACAAATATATGTGTATGTATAATATAAGAGAGTGGAGTTTAGAGAAGATAGAAAATAAGAGAAAAAGTAAAAATAGGACTCGAGTCTCGGGTTTTACCCCGAGACGCCTACGTAGCCTATAGAGGCATCAAATTCCACGTAGTTCGTATGCAAAACGAGGGGTGGGGTTTATCCCATAAATTCAACCGGGGGATTCTCTTATTTGTGTGTGTGTGTGTAGAAAAAGTGCTTTAGTTGTGAGAAAAGTATGATAATTCCCGTTTGAAATTTATTATCAACCCCTCTTTTTCTTGTTTTTTGGGTTTTTATTTGTATGAAGATAAGAGATGTGCAATAATACTAAACAAAAAGTATATTAGGATGTGTGAGATGGGATAATAAAAGTGCTATGTAATAAAATAATTTATTGCGAATTTATGAGAATTTAAGGAGAGAGTTGAGAAAATTGGACCTTCTTGAAGATCTTGAGCTTGATCTTGAATGTTGGAGAGCAACCCTTAGACTTGGATGATGATGGAGGATAGTGAATTCACCAATTTTGATGAAAATGATGATGAAAAGTGAAGGTTAGAAAGGGATTTGGGTGTGGAGATCACGCTGACTTCGAGAGAGGTTTTCTAGATCTGCTGAGAGTGATATCTATCAGATTTGGGCTCCCCCTTGCGAGTGAGGACATGCCTCCATTTTATAGGCCTAGGTCACTGCCGATCAGAATAGCCCTGGTCCTGCCTACCGGCACCTGTCGATAGGCAGGGTTTGGAACATGCCGTTTGGCAGTGTCTTTCAGGCATTTTCAGAAAATTACCCACAGAGCGCAAACCGTTGATCAAAATCACGCACGGGTTGGGCCGTTAGAAAGGTAATTTAGATAATTTTGAAAGTCCTTTGGACTACTCCCAGGTTCGGGAGTTGACTTTGGGTCAAATATGGCTCAGATGCATTCGTCAGTCCATTAGACGGGGAATCATCGGACACAAACGAATCGTTCGTTCGCATGGTAAGTCTGAATCGCGCACGGGGTGGATCATTAAAAAGGTTAGGAGATGTACTTAGACATTCCAAAGAGTTTGATCCGGTTCGGGGAGTTGACTTTGGTAAGCATTCGGTGACCCCTCAGAGTAAAACGGATCGTTCGTCCGTACCGTAAGTCAGAATGGCGCACGGGACGGACCGTTGGAAAGGGGTTTTAGTGGCCTTAGAAGATTCATTCACTCTCGATTGAGCTGAAGATTTGACTTAGGTCAAATGGAGCCCCAGAGCGCCTGGTGGTCTCCTAATTGAGTTTTGAGGGAAAATAGGTCGTTCGTCCGCATGGTAAGTCAAAATCACGCAGGGGATGGACCGTTGGAAAGGGGTTTCAATGCCCTTAAAAGATTCATTTAGTCTCGATCAAGATGAAGACTTTAACTTTTGGTCAAACGGAGCCTGAGAGTGCCCAATGGCTTTTAGGTCAGTACTCGGGGTATGACCTGGGTTTATAATGATGAAGGGAGGTGCTAGGGACCTAAGGAGAGTTTAGGGGGTAACAGAATGGGATGTCTACAGAGCCCCTCGACGGGTGAGTTTGGAACAAACGATAGCCGTCGAATAGACACCGCATGATGCTTAGAAGGAGTATGACCAATTCAGAGGGTCGATTCCTATTCTGAGGACCTAAGGGAGCGAAGACAACCAATTCAAAGGGTCGAGGCCGATTCTGAGGACCTACGGAGTGTGCTGGGGATAACCAATTTTATGGGTAGAAGCTGATTCTATGGGCTTAAGTAGAGATTACCAATTCTGCGGGTCGAAGCCAATTCTGTGGGCTTAAGGTGAGATGACCAATTCTGCAGGTCGAAGCCGATTATAAGGTCTTAAGGTGAGATGACCAATTCTGTGGGTCGAAGACAATTCTTAGGGCTTAAGTTGAGATGACCAATTATGCGGGTCAAATCCAATTCTGAGGGCTTAAAGGGATGACTAATTATGCGGGTCGAAGCCGATTCTGAGGGCTTAAGGTGAGATGACCTATTCTACGGGTCGAAACCAATTCTAAGGGCTTAAGGTTGAGATGACCAATTCTACGGGTCAAAGCTAATTCTGAGGGCTTAAAGGGATAACCAATTCTACAGGTCGAAGCCAATTCTACGGGCTTAAGGTGATGATGACCAATTATGCGGGTCGAAGCCAATTCTGTGGGCTTAAGGTGATGATAACCTGATTCTACAGGTCGAAGACGATTCTGCGAGCTTAAGGTGAAGAAGACCAATTCTACGGGTCGAAGCCAATTCTACGGGCTTGAGGATGAGATGACCAATTCTTCGGGTCAAAGCTAATTCTGCGGGCTTAAGTTGAGATGACCGATTTTGCGGATCGAAGCCAATTCTACGGGCTTAAGGTGACGATCCAAGACCGAGGTCAATTCTGACCTAATTAAGGTGATGATCCAAGACCGAGGTTAATTCTGACCTAAGAGAGGTGACGACCGAGGACCGAGGTCAATTCTGACCTAACTAAGGTGACGATCCAAGATCGAGGTCAATTCTGACCTAAAAGAGGTGACAATCGAGAACCGAGGAAAATTTTGACCTAACTAAGGTGACGATCCAAGACCGAGGTCAATTCTGACCTAAGATAGGTGACGACCGAGGACTGAGGTCAATTCTAACCTAACTGAGGTAACGATCCAAGACCGAGGTCAATTCTGACCTAAGAGAGGTGACGACCAAGGACCGAGGTAAATTCTGACCTAACTAAGGTGACGATCCAAGACCAGGGTTAATTTTTACCTAAGAGAGGTAACGATCGAGGACCGAGGTTAATTCTGACCTAATTAAGGTGACGATCCAAGATTGAGGTCAATTCTGACTTAAGAGATGTGACGACTGAGGGCCGAGGTCAATTCTGACCTAACTAAGGTGACGATCCAAGACCTAGGTCAATTTTAACCTAAGAGAGGTGACGATCGAGGACCGAGGTCAATTCTAACCTAACTAAGGTGACAATCCAAGATCGAGGTCAATTCTGACCTAAGAGAGGTGACGATTGAGGATCGAGGTCAATTCTGACCTGACTAAGGTGACAATATAAGACCGAGATCAATTTTAACCTAAGAGAGGTGATGACTGAGAACCGAGGTCAATTCAGACCTAACTAAGGTGACGATCTAAGACCGAGGTAAATTCTGACCTAAGAGAGGTGACGACTGAGGACCGAGGTAAATTCTTACCTAACTAAGGTGACGATCCAAGACTGAGGTCAATTCTTACCTAAGAGAGGTGACAATCGAGGACCGAGGTCAATTCTGACCTAATTAAGGTGACGATCCAAGACTGAAGTCAATTCTGACCTAAGAGAGGTGACGATCGAGGAACGAGGTGAATTTTGACCTAATTGAGGTGACGATCTAAGACCGAGGTCAATTCTGACCTAAGAGCGATGGCGATCGAGGACCGAGGTAAACTCTAACCTAACTAAGGTGACGATCCAAGACCGAGGTCAATTTTAACCTAAGAGAGGTGACGACCGAGGATCGAGGTCAATTCTGACCTAATTAAGGTGACGATCCAAGATCGAGGTCAATTATGACCTAAGAGAGGTGACGACTGAGGACCAAGGTCAATTTTGACCTAAGAGAGGTGACGACTGAGGGCCAAGGTCAATTTTGACCTAACACCGAGGTCAATTCTGACCTAACACCGAGGTGACGATCTAACACCGAGGTCAATTCTGACCTAAGAGAGGTGACGATCGAGGATCGAGGTAAATTCTGACCTAAGAGAGGATAAATATGGGATTTTGGGTTTCGCTAGGGAATAGCGAATGAGCTGGGGAAAATGTAGAGTGTCCTTTGGAGACATTGAAAATGACTTTCTGGAGTTCTACTGGAGAAATCACTTCATGATGTTATTTTGAGCCGGGGAGCCGATTGCTAGGGAAATCCTTGTTATTTGGGGGATTTCGTGGAGGAAAGGCAAGTTTAATGCCGTAGACTCCACTGGGGAAGTGATTAGGTGGTCCAGGTATTGGACTTATTGCTCGAGGAGGTTTGAGACCTTTGGGGGATAGGAGGTGATCCTTAGAGATCCTCCGGGGACGTTGCCAGGAGGAGTTTTACTTGGTTTTTGAGAGTTCCGCTGGGGAGATGGGAGTTCCTCTTGAGGGAGTGTGAAATTTTCTTGGTGAAAATGTTCTAAATCCTTTCTGGGATTTTTAGGAATTTTTTGAGGATTTTTCAGGGCTTTCTGGTATTTTCTGGGAATTTTTGTACGAACTTTTAAAGGGGGTTCCAGTCAGCATGGTGCAGAGGGTGCCATTCGACAGTGGCACAGACTTTTGGACTGCCTCGGGAAGGTAAGGGGTCAGTGTCGATCGGGAGGTGGGGGGTCAATTCTGATCGGCATGACCCTTGGCATCCTATATAAAGGGGGCAAATTCCCCTCATTTTTTACCGCTTCTTGCCTTCTTTCTTTCTGCGATTTTCCTCTGCAAATTGTTCTAGCATTCCGATCTCTAAGAGATGGCTGCCTTTGTGAGCACCGCAGCGCATAGGGAATGGTTGATTATCGATGACTGGGCGAACGTGGAGTGGAGGGCCAGTGCGCCTCGTGCTTTGGGTAGTGAGAACTCCTTTGATGCATTCGAGCCGGTTATGGATGAGCGAACCTTGCTGCGAGAGTCATCGCGTCATCGCTCCTCGAGGGTGGTGAACCCCGGCGGTTATGTAAGTAACCTGAATTTTGGCATTCTTCTCTTTTTTGATGGTTTTTCCTTTTCTTCTGGAATTTTGACAAGGTTTCTTCTTTTGACAGTCTGATATCTCTTTAAAGAACATGCGTGCCCGTGGGATGACGGGGCTTAAGGACATCTGGGAGCATCTTCCACCTGTGGTGCGTTGGGTGGTGTCATCAGCGGGTTTTGGGAGGTTGGCGTATGCGCTGAATGAAACACCTCGGTCGATAGAGGTCCTGTGTGCTTTGGGGGAGAGATGGTGGGATACTACCCACACCTTCCATTTCGGTTGTGGGGAGATGACCGTGACTCCTATAGATGTGCAGCAGCTGCTGGGGCTAGATTGTGATGGGGAGCAGATAGAGGTGGATCGCTCTCTGAAGGTTAGGTCGTAGGCGGTGAGGGAAGCACTCGGTGATGTAGGTAGGATAGTCTCTGGAGATTCCATCCGGCTATCCTTGTTGAAGGATGTTTTGCTGAGTAGGGTGGTTGATGTGGCGGACGGGTTGCAGGTGAGGCAAATGGCTCGGTTGTTCATTTTGCTGGTGTTGGGAGGTTTCATGGTGGCGTCAAGTGGCGAGGTCGTGCATTTGTGGTTTTTGTCGTATTTGAGGATGTGTTTAAGCATCCCTCTCTATGATTGGGGGAGCCTAACTTTGACGACCCTCTATTTTTCTTTGGACGCATTTAGTCGGTGCTGTCGGCAAACTTTTACTGGAGCCACGTATCTTCTCGAGGTATTCTTTAATTTTGTGCATTTTCCTTTCATGCATTCGCATTTTCCTTATGCGTCTCTTTTTTATTATGAATTCCTATCTTTGGCATACGTGGTTCTATGAGGTGATTGGGTGCAATACCCAGCTGATCTCCATGAATGATGATACTGTTGGGGACTTCTGTCGATTGTATCGATGGCGGAAGGCCAATCGTCAGTCGAAGCGATCCCTCTCTCTGGAGGCGATGCGTCAGGTCTTGAATGGCCTGACCAGTTGTAGGGTAAGACTCTTTCCTTTTTAATCTTGGTTTTTGGCATGTTTTGATTTTGTATTTACTTATGCCTGCTGGGAGTTTTTATGTGACTTTTTACCCCTGGGGGACAGCCATTCAGGATACGGGGGTGACTAGGGTAAATGCGCAGATGAGGCATTTACTAGAGCATGAGTTCGGACATTCTTGGTATCTGGGGGAGTGGGTGGTTCGGTAGATTGCTGAGGAGGAGGTGGTGGTGCCACCTGTGCAGCCTCCTAGGTCCATGAGGCGGGACCGGCTACTGTCGAAGGATGAGAGGATCGCGGCGATGATCGATGAGTCCTACTTATTGTACACTGATACGGCTATGTCGTATGACTATATGGACTTTATGACGAGCTGGTTGATGGCGCCCAACATATATGATGCCTTGATTTTCTCTCCTACGGGTTCGAGTCGGGCGGTGGGGTCTTCCCACAGCGGCGGTGGTCCATCGGCGTCTGCGGCGGTGGTCCATCGGCGTCTGCGGCGGTGGTGACTTCGGAGGTTCCCTTTGTGCGATTGCACACTCCTTCATACAACATTCGACGGTCTGATGGAGGGATGGTGTCTATATTTCACCGTCCTCATGCGATGTATCTGGAGGAGTTGGGTTTGACAAAGGAGGTTCTTCGTCCTGCGGTACACCTTTCCGTGCTTTTCCTTTTTTTGGTTCCTTTCTGTTTTGATCCCTCTTTGATACTGATTCTGCTTTTTCCTTTGCAGTAAGTCCGGGTGTCGACCACTTGGCTAAGGGACATCAGAGACTGAATATCTTCGTCGACTACCCATATTCGGGATGCGGTCCCAGTTCCTTCTTGCTTGGTGCCATCTGGTTCGTTCGGGGATAACTCTCGCTTGGGGAGCGGTGGTGCGTCGTCTTGCCGTAGGGGAAAGAGAACGCATCGCAGGGGTGGAAGCTCTTAGAGAGGGGGTGAAGGGTAGGTAAGAGAGAGAAAGAGAGAATGTGGGTTCGGGCTGAGTCCCGTTGTTCTTTGCTTTTCTTTTATTTCGTGCAAAATTGATGTAACACAGAAGAATATATATATATATATATATATATATATATATATATATATATATATATATATATATATATATATATATATATATATATATGCAATGCAATTGAATTTTTTATTATCTTTGTTAATGATGAATGAGTGAATGCATGCACATGCGCTTTTTACTTTGCTGTTGAGACCGTAAAAGGAGACATTATTCGGATTTTGAGGAAAGTTTTAACAATGGAAAATTATATAGGGGTGGAAAAGGATTTTAAAATTCTATTAAGAATATTAATTTATTTTTATTGAGTTTCTAATTTTAATAAAAAAGGAAAAAGGAAAATTTTCAAAAATGGGGGGGTGCCGATCGGCAAGCCCCTTATCCTGCATATCGGCAGTCAAGTCCAGTCCCATCAATTCAAAGCTTTGATTAGTGCCCTTTTCAGCCTTTTGGTACCTTGTGGGGTAGGATTGCCTCTGATTTCTGCAGGGATTATGTCTTTTGTGAGGGTTCTCAAGTATAAAAAGGGGTAGGAGTGGAGTGTTTTCATCACACCTTCACATTCTTACTTACTTACATACTATCTCTTAGTCCTGTTAGATGGCTCTCCCTGGTAGCATTGAGTTTGCTAACTACCTCAAAGCCTTGGAAGCAATGTGCTCTTATAACGTCGACTACGATGTTTTCAACATGCGTCGAGTCTCTTTGTGGCGCAACCGACCCATTGAGTGGAACATGCTGATGGTGGCGGTACAATTTTGGTACCCCGAAGACCATGTATTCCGCTTTGGGTTGGATGAGGTTTGTCCTACCTACAAGGAATTTCCTGCCATGCTGAGGATAAATCCCCGTGTTGCTACGGCTTTACCCGAATTTTCCCATTCTCCCAAGGATTTGATGGGTGGGCTTCTTGGTATTTCGCCTTCGGTGACTAGATCACTAGTTACTGGAGGAATGATCTCCCTCCTGGTGGTGTTGCAGTCCGTACATTTGCAGGAGGCAAGTGATGTTGGCTATGCTGGAGCTGTTGCTCTAGGCCTGGTTTTAAAATTGTTGCTGGTGACTGGGGAACTGCTGGTGGATCTGCATCTTGCAGCCATTACTTCATGGATGTCATACCGTCGCAATCCTACGGCGGTGATACTGGCAGAGACCCTGAACGGTTTGGATGCCTGGAGAGAAGATCGTTCTGACTTCTTGGGGGTAGCCCCGTGATGCTGTTCATGTGGTTGTCTGAAAGACTCCGCCTGGTGGCTCTTCCAGAATATCCTTTGTCGGTTGTACCCAATTTCTTTTCGCGTCACTTCTTCAGCGTTAGCCTGGATATTGAGAGCTAAGAGAATTGGCTTGTAGAGCATGGGGCTCGGAATCTGTAGTGGTCAGTGCCTTGGTGGGGACAGTTGTTGCTTATTCTAGAGCTAAGAGAATATCCGTATGTGTGGTTGGCTGGTCTCAGATAGACCTCTTTCTATTTCCCTTGGCGGCTTCTGCGCCAATTTAGTTGGGCACAGGTTGTGCCACCTCGGACACTAAATTTCTTTTCGGTAGAGGATTTGACTGAGCGTCTGTGACTGCGGATTGGCTCTCTATGGGAGAGTCGACGTCCGTCAACCCGTCCCTCTCAGTCTGTTGGGAGAGTTTGGCATATATCTGAGGATTATATGAAGTGGTTGTGGAGGAGAGTAGTTAGCAAGATGTTGGCAGTGGAGACTAGACAAAAGTGGCTTATCTCTTTTGACACCATAGAAGGAGGTGTTGTGGTTTTTTCGAAGCTGGTTCACGCTTATCAGTCCATGGAGTGTCTGCGACACTCTGTTTAGGCAGGGGAAACTTGAGGACCCCAAGATGCTAATGATGATGACGGAGCAGGCTCCTCTGGTAGTTGTGGATAGGACTCTTTGAGAGTTTATTGTGTAATGGGGGATAAATGTGGGGATTTTATTTTGGCTTTTTTAGGAGAGCAGGAGGAAAGGAGTTATCCGTTCCTTTTCTTATGTAATTTGTATCGTACTTTCTTATTATTGAAATAAATAAGTTTTTGATCATCCAGCTGTGCCTTTCGATGAATTTTATGTTGTTTGAATTATCTATACCGATCACTAAGGCATATATAATCCTTTTGTTCAAGTATATGTTAGAATGGACTGTCGTTCTCGGAGGTAAAAAAAGAATAGTATTTTGTGAAAAAGAAAGGGTCGTGCTCATGTAAGGTGTATGAGCCGCCTACGTACCTCTGAGGATTTTGAGAATTTTTAATTTTGTTTGAAAATGGTTTTTGCATAGGATCAGGCCCACGTAGTTCTGGGTAGGGGGAAATGAAGAGTTTTTTTTTTTAGAATAGAAGGGAGATGAGAAGAGTCGTAGCGCGCCTAGATTTTAGACTAGGGGTAGAATTTCTAGAGATGGTCCAGGTTAACTGGACGAGCCATCTCTTCCCCATCTAAGTCGGTAAGCATGGCGGCACCGCCAAACAAAATCTTCTTGACAATGTAGGGGTCGCTCCAATTGGGATTGAATTTCCCTCTGGGGTCCCAGATGGGTTCTATGATTTCTTTGAGGGCTAGGTCCCCTTCTCGGACACCGCAGTCCTTGACCCTCTTGTTGAATTAACGCGTTATTCGACGATGGTACCCTTGTATGTGGTATAGTTCTTTTAATCTCCTTTCGTCTAATGGAGGCACCAGTCTTCTTCGCTGACCTTGCTTTCAAGCATGACGCGTAGCGAGGGTATTTCTAACTCCATGGGTAGGAATGCTTCCATGTCATAGACTAGAGAGTAAGGGGTAGCCCCAGTAGAGGTTCGAATTGAGGTTCGGTAGCCCTAGAGGGCATACGAGATCCGGTCGGCCCAATCCCGACATCTTTCGGTCATCTTGTTGATGATGGCTTTGAGGTTCTTGTTGACGGCTTCAACTACACCGTTGGTCTAAGGTCGGTAGGGAGAAAATTTGTGTCTCGGAATCCCATACTCGTTGACCACTTATGTTACTTCTGCCTCGAAATGTAACTCGTTATCTGACACTAACTCGTGCGGGACCTTATATCGACAGATGAGTTTTTTGATAAATTCGGCCACTTTCTTGGCGTTCAGCACTGCGTATGACTCAGCTTTGACCCATTTGGTGAAGTAATCAATGGTAACTAGGATGAACTCATGCCCGTTGGAAGCTTTCAATGTAACCTTCCTTATGATGTCGATGCCCCATGTGGAGAACGACCAGGGAGATGTCATGTTGTATAATTCACGTGGAGGCAGATGCTGAAGGTTGGAGAATTATTGGCATTTGAGGCATCTCTGGACATAGGTGGTGCAATCGTGGGTTATGGTGGTCCAGTAGTAGCCTTATCAGATGATCTTTTTGGCAACCATGTGACCGTTCATGTGGGGTCCGCATTTCCCGTTGTGGATCTTCTGCATTATCTTTTCAATGTCAGCTCCTCGGATGTAGTGCAGATGAGTTCCATTAAAATTCCTTTTGAGCAGTGCTTTGTGACAAATGATGTACTGGGCGTCCAGTCTTCGGAGGGTTGCCCGATCTTTCTTATTGGAACCCTCGGGATACCTTCCATGCTTGAGGAGGCACCAGATATCATAGTACCAACAATTGGCCATCTCGGGATCTTTTGTGGTGACGAGCTCAATGTGGTAGCAGTGGGTTGGTTTATCTTTCTTTTGAACTAGGAAGAGGGTCATAGTTATTCCTTCGGGCATGTCGACCATGGAGGCCAAGGTAGCGAGAGCATCGGCTAGGTTATTCTTTGCTCGAGGTAGGTCATGGAAGGTGATGTCTTGGAATTGGGAGGCTAGTTCTTCTAGGTGGGAATGGAAGGGTTGGAGCTTCTCATCCTTAACTTTCCACTTTATGAGCACTTGATCGATGATGAGGGCAGAATTCCCATAAACATCTAGGCATTGAGTACTTTTCTTGAGAGCAACTTTAAGACCTGCTGTGCCTGCCTCGTATTCAGTCATGTTGTTGGTGCAAGGGAAATCCAACTTGATGGCGATGGGAGTGTGGGAGTCATCTGGGGCGATCAGGAGTATCCTAATGCCATATCCCTTTTTATTGGCAGCGCCATTAAAGAACATTTTCCATCGAAGGTTATCTTGAGCAGTGCAAATGATGTTTTCATCTGGGAATTCGGAGATCCAGACATCAGCTTCTTCTACGGGATAATCAGCGAGATAGTCAAAGATGGCTCTTCCTTTCATGGTTTTCTATGTGACGTACACGATATTAAACTCGGCTAGGAGCATCAACCATCGGGCCATTCGACTGGATAAAGTGGGTTTCTCAAGAAGGTATTTAATGGGGTCCATTATGGATAAAAGTTTAATGGGGAAGGTGAGTATATAGTGCCGTAACTTTTGGGTGACCTAGACAAGTGCGACACGCTCCTTTTCCAAAACGGCGTGTTAACCTCATACCTGGCCAATTTGCGACTGGCGTAATAGATAGCTCTTTCTTTACGGGAATCTTCAAGGTATTGGGCTAGCAAAGCCCCAACTGCAGTGTCGGTTATGGTTAGGTATAGGAGCAAGGGGAGACCAGGTTGTGGTGGCATGAGTACCGGGGGTTGGGTCAGATATTATTTGATTCGGTCAAAGGCTTTTTGGCATGCCTCGTTCCAAACTTTGGTTGAATCCTTTTGGAGGAGTTTGAAGATAGGCTCGTAGATGGAGGTTAGCTGGTTGATGAACCGACTGATGTATTGTAATTTCCCAAGGAAACCTCAGACTTCTTTCTCTGTTCGGGGAGGTGGCATCTCAAGTATGGCTTTTAGCTTGGCAGGATATCCTTCTATCCCCTTCTTACTAACCATGAATCCCAAGAGTTTTCCCTTTGTAATGCCGAATATGCATTTATGTGGATTGAGTCTCATCTGATACTGTCGTAGTCGTTCGAACAACTTTCGGAGAGCGAGAACATGACCATCTCTAGTCTTGGACTTGATAATCATATCATCCACATAGACCTCAACCTCTTTGTGAATCAGATCGTGCAGGATGGTTGTGGCATCCCTCTGGTAGGTAGCCCCAGCGTTCTTGAGACCAAATGGCGTAACGGTGTAGTAAAAGGTTCCCCATGGGGTGATAAATGCAATTTTTTATTTTTCGTCTGGGTGCATTTTGATTTGGTTTTATCCGATAAATCCGTCGACGAATGACTTGAGAGCATGACTGGCTGTGTTATCCACGATCATGTCGATATTGGGTAACGGATAATCATCCTTTAGAGAGGCTTTGTTCAAATCTCGATAGTCTACACACATCTGAACTTTTCCTCCTAATTTCGGCACAGGCACTATGTTCGCTAGCCACATAGGATATTTAATCACACGAATGAAGCTTACGCTCAAATGTTTAACCACCTCTTCTTTGACCTTGACCGACCATTCGGTGCAGAGTTTTCTGAACTTTTGTTTAACCGGCTTGTAATTTGGGAGAGTGGTGATCTCGTGATGAGCTATTTTAGGATAAATGTCGGGCATATCGTCATAGGACCATATGAATACATCCATGAATTCCTTTAGCAATTCTTCGAGTTGTGCATGCTCATGCTCATGCTCGTCGAGGGTAGCCCCTATCCTAATATTGCGCAGTTGGCTACTAGAACTGAGGTTAATAACGACAGTCTCTTCTTCATTAAATTGAATGCGGTTATGTTGTTTATTATTAACCTTATTCAGATCAGTTAAGAATTATTCATTTGCAAAATCATCATCATCAAAAGTTTGATTAGAATCCAAAAAGTTAATGTAAGGCACAACAAGATACTCAAAATCTTCGTTTATTTCATTGATAGGAAAAACAACATTGAGAACCTTATCAAAAGAGGACTCGATTACATTTGAACAAGGATATACAATAGAAGAAGAAATGGGGTGAACATTAGGATTAGGGGAGGTTTTAACAGATAGAACTGGCGCAGCATGCAAGTTGAGGAGAGGTGTATCAGCAGCTTTAATTAGTTGGGATGGATCCAGTGATGTAGTGCCCGAGTGAACCATACAGAGTGTCAGCCCCAGTGTCTGTAAGTTGGAGGAATCTTCGGAGTCACTTTCCTCAGTCTCTTCGGTATCTTTGATGAGCGGTTGTACATGGTGTTGGGAACTGTTGGCCCATGGGTAGCTGTCTTGGAAGAAGATCTCCATTCCAGACTTTATCTTCTTGTCTGTATGGTCATACCATGGTTCTGGAAAGCCACAAAAGGGGAAGTCTTCGCCCTCTTTGATGAATCATTTGTTCAAGGAGTCACCTGGGATAGTCTGGATGCAGCCTAGTCTTCTTTTTGGTCGAGATAGGTGGATTATTCTGAGCTCCTGTTCTGACGGTTAACACCCCAAACTACAAGGAGGGAAAGCTTTCTTCAGTTCAATCAGCTCAAGTATACCTTGCTGTCTTTGTCCTAGCACCAATCCGGGCATGAAGTGCATATTTCTGAACATCTGAATCACATTAACGTTTCCATGAGGTTCGAACTCTAGATAAACCCTTTCTTTGAAGTTATTCCCTGCCGGGAGTAGGGATAGGAGCATATTATTTGACCCGTGTTGTATCTGAAGGATTGGACTACTGGTACTTACACCATCGGTATTGTCGTCGTCGCCCAAGATGGTAATGACCCGTCCGTCGACGAACAACTTTAATTTCTGATGGAGTGAGGAAGACACGCCCTTAATACTGTGAAGCCAAGGTCGTCCTAGCAACAGGTTGAAACAAGCTGGGATGTCAATAACTTGGAATTTGATGACAGGGTTTATAGGTCCAGCCCCTATTACAAGCTTTATAGATCCCATTACCCCCCGACGGGCATTATCGTAGGCACGCACAGCAGTAGAGGTTGGATCAAGGTCGCTTTCTTTCAGGCTTAAACATTTGAAGGTTCTCAGTGGGCAGACATTCAAGGCGGATCCATTATCGATAAGAGAAAGTGGCACAACCTTCCCCATAATTTTGACGGAGATGATGAGTGCACGATTGAGGTTTGGCCCAATCTTAGGGATGTCTTCTTCGAAAAAGGATAGCATTCGGGTAGAGGTCAAGGATTCGACCAAATTTATCGCTTCTTCTGGTGTGGTAGAAGGAGGAACTGTGGGTCCAGTGAGAACCTTGATCAAAGCATTTCTGTGTAGCTGAGAAGACATGAAAAGCCCCCATAGAGTGATGTTAGCTTGATTTTTCTTTAGTTGATCGATGATCTTGCTCTCCTCGAGGGTCATTTCTGGCATAGGAAGGTTTTATACGCCCTTCCCTTTGTCATTGGTTGGTAGTGAGTTTGGGATCTGGTAATTCCTTCATGATCTGGTTATATGATTTATTGAAGAATGAAAGAGCATAAATCCCGTTTCCTCATCGATATCGGGTTGTTTTGCCACCTTGTTTATTTCTCTAAGGAGTTCTTCAAAAGATATCATCCCACACAAGTCGGCTATCGGGCCAATTTTTTCTGAAGCTTGTTCTTCAGTTGAATCTTCGAACTCTTCCCCCTATTCGGTGGCAATAATTTTGTCTTTCCATATAAAGTTGATGCATTCCCTAACTTCAACAGGTTCTTCATACAGGTCATCCCATTCTGTGGGGATGTGTAAGGGTGAAGGGACCAGGCACCCCTGTAGCTTCAGAGCATCAAATAACTCGGTGATACTGATGATACACAAATATTGCGTATTTCATCCTCCGAACGGACCCATTTTAGCCCCTTCGGGTATCTTAATCCCTATATTTATGCTCGTTAACCAGACAACCTCAGATTTCTACGATAACATGTTTTGCAGGGGTTAATTGAGCTTTTATAGGTATTTGAATGCTGAGTGTGAAGTTCAGACGCATTTAGCTCGATTTCGATAGGCGATCGCACGTTTAAGGGCAATTTGATTAATTCATAGTTTAGGCACCTGGCCCGATATCTCACGAAAGTTGTATCCCTCCTCGCAAGCTTCGCGTGGCCGTAAATGGTGCTTGATTCCGATCCCAAATGAAGAAGTTACGACGATTCTAGCAGAGAAGAAAGCATGCCAAAACAGGAGGAAAGGAGGTTCTGCCTTGTTTGATCGATCGATCCTTCATAAATTTTCCATGATTTCAATGATCGATCGATCGACCAAAGGGGTCGATCGATCGATCCCCTATTTCTACAGATATTTTTTGCCTTCTTTTCTTTTATTCCAACTTACTATATAACCCAATTTTCTTGGAATATCAGATATACATTCAGAGATGCTCAGTTTTAATTATTTTAGCCTAGGGTTTGTGGGCTTGGAGAGCTTGGCTTCATTTCTCTTTGGGTTGACAACCATATGGTTTGTGTATGTTGAACTTTCCACTTCCATCTCCATTTATGTAAGTTTTTCTTGTTGATTTCTTGCTTTGTAGAATAATTTTCATGCTTTCTTAATTAGTTTACTTGCTTTATTACTTGTTTTCCTAGTTTAATTACTTGTAATTTAGTTTAATCATTATGTGCCCTTGGATAATTAGGGTCGAGATGTCGTTTCGCCATTAACGGACCCCGAGCTCCAAAAATTAGGTTTTGTGCGAAATTGCGTTTAATTGAACCCGCGCGTATTAAAGTCGGATTACTACGCATTTAACTTTCTTTGTCATGCAACCTTAGTGTTTATAGCGATAATTCGAGTTTAATCCGCGTGCGACCATTTTCCGTTAATTATTTATTCATGCAATTTTGGCTTAAATTCCTTATTGTGTGAAGTTTATGATTAATTGTTAATGCTCGATTAAATTGCTCTCGAGCTGGAATTCTGACTAATAATTGTTTCTAGCCGTATGGTTGGATGATATCCCAATCCTTGCTTTTACTTTATTTAGACTTAACTTATTCTTTTCTTTTATTTCCTAGCATACATCACCCTTTTTCACTTTTATTCCTGAATTAATAATCTATTACGATCTATCGAACATTCTCTGTGGATTCGATTCCCAACTTACCGCTGTACTTATATCGCAAGTAGAGTCGTAACTTAGGTTTTTGTATAGAGTTGGTGAACCGAATATAAAACGATCGGCGCGTAGGTGACCCTTACGCCGCGATAAAACCCAGTCTATCAAACGGCAGCATTGTTAGGGAATGTTTTGATTTAGATTGTAATTGTCTTATTGGTTCGTAGTATTCTTTCTTTTGTATTTATATTATTTGTTTTAACCTTTTTTGCAGGACTTCTACATTTGAGCGTCTAGAAACGCTTGAATTTTTTCCATTGCACATTGCTTTGTTGAATTAGCCCTCTCGAGCATTATTTTAGGGTAAGCATGTCGTATTCTAACTTTTCTGGGAATCCTAATGATAACTCTCAAAATTCTGGTAAACCTATGACTTTTGGTCAATACTTGCAATCCCAAAAAATTGCAACATCTAAAATGACATTGGGTGAGTATTACGAAAATCAAAGTTTAGATTACATCAATTTTGGGCGTGATCATTTTGATTCTGGGTCGCAAGATCCTTATGATAAGAATTTTGAAACAAATTGTAATCATTTTCAAAATTCTTATGTTAATGATTTTGAGTATAGTCCCGAGAACGATTTCCAAATCTCTCAATTCCAAGAATTCGCTCCTCGCCCTACGACTTTCGATGAGGGACTGCGCATGCTTGAAAATGAGAGGATTGAAAACCGTTATCGGGAAGAAAATCGTTGTTGGGAACATGAGTTGGATTTACTATTTGAATCCAACGACGACTTTTCTTCGGAGACTTCCGAAGTCGAGGATTGTTTTGAACCAAATGAGGACTTCGCTCCTACTTTGGAACAAACCATCCTTGATTTGACCCATGGTATAGTAGAGAATGAAAATGAGGATGAAACGGGCATAGTATACATTTGCAATGAATTTGTTTCTTCTTTGATTTTCAAAGAAGAAAGTTTCATTGTAAACGATCCTTTTTCTTTCGAAATTCAATCTTTCGGCGATGATCACTCATCTCCTGAGATTGAATTTCTTTCATCCCCGTCTTTATTCTATACTGTTACACTAATTCTAGTACCCGATGAATCGGTTCAAAACTTTTCAGTTCCAAACCTTTTCACCGACGATGAGTACTCGCTCGAGCCGCCTTCCATGACGGCATCTTTGCCCTCATGTGCGTCGCCTCCCATTCCAACTTTAAAATACTTGGGAGATGATTCAATTTTTCTAGGCCCACATGTGTATTTGTCTCCCGTCCTATCCAAATCCCCCGTCCTCTCTCCCAAAGTTTCAATTGGGGATGGTTCACTTTTATCGCCTTACACATGCCTTCCGTCGCTTGAGCGGAATTACTATTTTTAGGGTGGCATGCATGTTCGGGAGGTCCCACCGTTGATCCGTCAAAGTCAAATTGTGTTTTGGATGAACCCTCAAAAATTTCAACTTTTAGTATATAGCTAATTAGAAGTTCTATATGTAGGTTGTACATAGTAACTTCTTCATTTTTTATTTTTTCTTAATTTAGTCTAGTGTAATTAGTTAATCTCTTTTTATTTCTTTTTGTATGCTTGGTTCTAACACTTTTGTAGGTTCAACGGGCTTGAATTTGCGGAGACTATGCGCCCCGGCACACACTTGTTAAGAAAACGATGAAAAAAGTCACAAAAATATTTTTTCTTTATTTTACACACACTCATTCTCACATATTTGCATTTGTTCTTCTTTTTCTTTTTCTTTTTCTTTTATTTTTCATTTCTTTGTGAACCTGCGTGTGTGTCGCTCGTTGTATATATTTTTCAATTTTTTTTAGGTTACATATGTGTATGTATGTTCATATTTTAGTCTAAGTCTATGTTATTATTATTTTATTTATATATATATATATATTTACATTTCTACCCCCCCCCCCATTCTCCCTAAATTGCTTTCCCCACACCCCCCGCATTTAAAAACTGGAGGCAATAGGCTTTTTACTGCTTGATCGATCGATCGAAGCCCAAGGGTCGATTGATCGATCGGCCAGTAAAAAGTCGAGGCAGGTCAGTTTTTTACCTTTTCTCCTCATTTCTTTTTCTCTTTTCTCTTCCCAATTTCGTGCCCTAAAAACCCCCCACCACATTTCCTTCATTTTTTTAGCCCTAATCTACACTTCAAAGGTATAATCCTTCCTCTAAACTAATGTATTTGCAGATTTTGGTTGAAATTTGTCATGTTTACACTATTTTATCCAATTTTTGACATGTTTGAATGTATGTGGATTTTTCCCTGTTTTGTGTTGTTCCAACTGTTTTCCTTGTATAATATTACTATATATCAATTCATGAACACGTTTTTGATGTTGCATTGTGATTGGGTTCATGAATGGGGCTCATTTGTTGGTTCAAAATGGTATTTTTCACCCTCGCCGCACATTGCGCACGCCAAGTGTTCGCTAAAATGCCCCAAACAGTTTTCAATCCATTTTTGGCGCACACCTGGGTGATTTTCACTCGTTGTCGCATTCCGACAAATTTTATCGCAATGTTGAATTTTTTCCCTCGGTTTTGCGCACGTGCACCCACCATTTCAACTTGTACACTAACTAACCATTAATTGTGCTTACAATTTTTTTTGTATTGCTTAATTATTGTTTTGTAGGTTATAATGGCCGCTATCAAGAAATACAAGTTCACTCGGTGCATGCCCAATGGGGGCTTTGAGGGGTTTCGTTGCGAGCAGGAGCGAGATTGGTATCAGGCCTATTTTTAGACATACGAGCGACTGTTGGGTTATCATTTTGCCTGGACCCTTGATCATATACCACAGGAGGCACGGGTTTTGTTGCACCGACAGGAATGGGTGCCCTTTCTTGCTACCAATGGACGCGTCAATGAAGAGCTCGTCCGTATGTTTTATGCAACATTGGCAGAGGTGAAGGGGCAGGGCCCTACTACGTATGAGGCCATGGTCCGTGGGGTGCGGATACCTTTCCGCCGTTCTGACTTGGCAACTTTAATGAGTGTGCCAAACCCTGTGGATCCTATCAGCTTTTTGGATGGGGATATGTTTGGCCGTGCGGCGTTAATTGAGTCCCTTGCGCTGGGCGAGTTATGGAAGAAAGGTGCATTCCGTTCGACGGCAATGGCAAACTTATCGAGAATTCTACACTACATCAACGTCCACTCATTCATGGTGAAGATAAACCGATCAGAGGTTCGTCACAAGCACGCAGCATTCATCTACACTTTGCTTCATGATTTGGGCGATATCAGTTTGCCCAAAATATTTGTGGAGACGATGCTGGCGACATCCATGGAGATCGCCTGGAGGTATTCCCTTCCTTTTCCTTCCCTCATCACGAGGATCCGCACTTCTCACAGTTGCGTAGAATATGACGCTGATCGCAAGCATGAGCTACTAGGGCTTCTCACAAAGGACAATATCCCGAAGATGTTGACTCACGCTTGGGGGGAGCCGGGAAATAAAAGGCGGAGGGCAGAGGCGGCTGATATGGCAGGGGAGGAGGCCGAGATTAGAGGTATGCAGTAGGGTGAGGGTTCTCACGTGCCACACACATATTTAGATGCCCGCTTTGAGGCATTTCAGGTAGTAAAGGACCAACGCTGGGAGGAGACCCAGCTCAGGTGGGTAGCATGGGAGTCCCGCCTGGACCAGTAGCAGGCCGAGCAGTGGTAGGAGTGGGCCGAGCGGAGGCAGGATAGAGCGCAGCTGAGGCATGAGTACCGGATGATGCGAGACCTTTACTTGCAGAGGCATGATTCGGACACAACGCTACCTCCTCATTTTCAGGATCCTTCTGATCCTAGTGGTTCCGACCACTAGGCTACTGTTGTACTGGGTCATTTTGGCATTTCTGGGACGGATATTATATTGTATTTTGTATTTTTTTATTCTATTTTTATTTCTTTCTTTTTCATAATTGTAATGTATTAAGTTGTTTTGTATTGAACTTATGAAATGAGCAATGAGAATGTAGTTTGTGGTTGTTTATTGGATTTTGATGTGCGTGACCTTCCATTTTTTAAAACCAAAAAGTTCACCATCAATTTATCTAGTATTTGCACTTCAGCCCCTCTATATTGTTGTGACTTGTGACATAGATTCTTGTAACTTAATACATCGATATATATTCTTCCTATGCTTTGTACTAACTTGTTTTGTAGATTCTTTGGACTTGTTCTTATGGAGATCGCTCCAAATTTGGGTAATATCATTCTTTTCCTATCTTTGTGTTGTGTTCTTTAATGGATGCATTGGGGACCATGCAACATCTAAGTTCGGGGGTGTGGGATATTCTATCCTTTTCACTGTTTAGTCCTTGAATTTGATTATAATTTAGTTACAAAGCATGTTTTTGTTAAAAAAATTGAAAATTTTCAAAAATATTTTCTTTCTTTTTTCTCCTTTGTTGGGCATTTTGCCCTTGTTTTCCATGATAAATTTTAATAATTGCGCGATCCATTAGACAATTCAACGATGCATGTTCTTGATTTCAGAAGTTATTAGACTTTAGTCCTTAAATCATTAATATTATGAATAACTTCATGAGTTAAACTTTATCCCTTGAGCACATGCATTTTTCTTGTTATATTGATTTGGTTTAAGATTTTTATAACTCGGTAATCTTTTGTCACATTGTATATACTTACACCGAGTGAGATTAGAGACTTAACTTCATTTGTGAGTGTATACACTATTCTTTCCTGTTTGAAAATATTACAGTCATTGGTAATCTCTTTATTCTTTCATTGATCGTTCATTAATTGAGTTCATACTTGAAATGTGTTACTTGATCGTGATTTTCATATATTATTTTGACTCAAGAATTGCATAAACTTTTTGAAATGATCATAGGCCATCTTTGTATATCACTCATATGACCTTGACCACACCTTTTATATGTTCCCTAGTCAACCCACTTGAGCTTAAATACTAGCCTTTCGTTTCATTACCCAAAATCCCCTAACTGACTCCAAATTGGAGTTTTATACCATACATATTACCTTACATACCCTTGTTTGGATTGTAATTTAGGATTGAATGATATTGTTCTGTATTGTGGTTGCAATTTGAGCATGAGAAGAATGAGAAGAGAAGAAAACGTAGTGAAAAAGAGAATAAAAAAGAGAAAGTTGAAAACAAAAGAAAAGAAAAGAAAAGAAAAAATTGACTAAAAGAAGAAACGAAAAAGAAAGAGAAATTTATATATATTGTGTATAGGGTTCAATAAGCTTTGATTACTCTCTCGATTGTTATTTAATGCTCGTTTGGAAATCATTTGTCCAATTTTGAAATTTCCCACTTTTTTCCATTATCCCGAGTTTCATCCCCAAACACTTTGAATCCGTATATACGTCCCTTTCATTTCATACCCTAGCCTAGCTTACATTACAACCCTATTAAAGTCCTATGTGATCTTAAGTAGATGTAATTCAAAGGTTTAAATAGTTTTGATAATCTGTGAAAATGCATTTCGCCTCTTTTATATATGCGGTATCCTTTCACTGAGATTACAGTTTTTATTTCCTATATAGCGTTCTTCGATTGTGACATGCGTGTGGCCTAGTTTCCCTTTCTATTTACTCCTTATGCCCGCATGTCCCGTGTGTTACTTCCCTGTTTCAAGTGAATTCATTTGGTGAGTGTAATGCCCGTGAGGATTGACTTTTATGCATGCTTTGATGTTTAGTTTCTGAGTTATTTAAGTTTTTACCAAATCATATTTTGCGTGTGCTCACTCTCCTCCCACATGTTAAAGTTTCAATTCATTCAGGTGCATTCTATAATGTTAATGGCTACGGATTTTTCACGTGAATTCGTTTGCCATGCTAATAACATGTTGAAATCTTATTCGTGTTGTTGAGTTTGTCGCATGTGATTGGGCATATTTTAAGGAAACGCTATGCTGTTTATGGGTACCATCCCTGAAAACCCTCACGAAACAACATTCGTCCACGAGGGTAACTTAGGGGTTTCACGGTTTATTGCATACGCTAAATGCAATCGTTCGCCCACAAAAGTGGCCCTATCTTTTTATTGCTTTTATACCATAATTTTGTACTATCTCCTGCTTTTGGTTTGATTGTAGTTCTTATTGCATCCTATTTCATTGCTAGGGACTATCAATGTGTAAGTTAGGGGGTATGATCATACGTAAATATTGTGTATTTCATCCTCCGAACGGATGCATTTTAGCCCCCTCGGGTTTCTTATTCCCTATATTTATGCTCGTTAACCAGGAAACCTCGGATTTCTATGATAACATATTTTACAGGGGTTAATTGAACTTTTATAGGTATTTGGATGCTAAGTGTGAAGTTCGGACGCATTCCGCTCGATTTCCGTACGCGATCGCACGTTCAAGGGCAATTCAGTCAATTCACAGTTTGGGCACTTGGCCCGACATCTCACAAAAGTTGTATCCCTCCTCGTAATCTTCACGTGGTCGTGAATGGTGCGTGATTCCAATCCCAAATGAAGAAGTTACGGCGATTATAGAGGAAGAAGAAAACATGCCAAAACATGAGGAAAGGAAGTTCTGCCCTATTTCATCGATCGATCGATCAAAAGGGTCGATCCTTCATAAATTTGCCACGATTTCAATGATCGATCGATCGATCGAAGGGGTCAATCGATCGATCCCCTGTTTCTGCAGATATTTTTTGCCTTCTTTTCTTTTATTCCAACTTACTATATAACCTAATTTTCTTGTAATATCAGATATACATTCAGAGATACTCAGTTTTAATTATTTTAGCTTAGGGTTTGTGGGATTGGGGAGCTTGGTTTCATTTCTCTTTGGGTTGACAACCATATGGGTTATGTATGTTGAACTTTCCACTTCCATCTCCATTTATATAAGTTTTTCTTGTTGATTTCTTGCTTTGTAGAATAATTTCCATGCTTTCTTAATTAGTTTACTTGCTTTATTACTTGCTTTCCTAGTTTAATTACTTGTAATTTAGTTTAATTATTATGTGCCCTTAGATAATTAGGGTCGGGATGTCGTTCCGCCATTAACGGGCCCCGAGCTCCAAAAATTAGGTTTTGTGCGAAATTGCGTTTAATTGAACCCGAGCGTATTAAAGTCAGATTATTACGCGTTTAAATTCTTTGTCATGCAACGTTAGTGTTTATAGAGATAATCCGAGTTTAATCCACGTGCGACCATTTTCCATTAATTATTTATTCACGCAACTTTGGCTTAAATTCCTTATTGTGTGAAGTTTATGATTATTTGTTAATGCTTGATTAAATTGCTCTCGAGCTAAAATTCTGACTAATAGTTGTTTCAAGCCGTATGGTTGGATGATATCCCAATCCTTGATTTTACTTTATTTAGACTTAACTTATTCTTTTCTTTTATTTCCTATAACACATCACCCTTTTTCACTTTTATTCCTGAATTAATAATCTGTTACGATCTATCAAACATTCTCTGTGGATTCGTTACCCGACTTACCGTTGTACTTGTATCGCAAGTAGAGTAGTAACTTAGGTTTTTTATAGAGTTGGTGAGCCTAATATAAAACGACCGGCGCGTAGGTGACCCTCGTGCCCCGACAAAACCCAGTTTATTCGATACTGCAAATGTTGTTGGTTTGCCTGAATAATTCTGCCATGATCTGGACGACATCATCCAGGTTGACTTCATCGGTTGGTACTACCCAACTATCTGACTCTCGGGCCCATTTTTGTGCTTCCAAGAATAGTGTACTGAATCTCTGGCAATCAATGATCATCTGTGGGGCCAATTTCAGCCCGAACTCTAGGAGTTAGTTTAACACTTCTGACAATTCCATGCCTCCATTTTCAGAACGGGTACGAACAACAATGCATGCTTTAGTAAGTAGTGATAGTGCCTAATCAGCGAGGCTAGTAAGGTGTAGGAGGAATTATGGGTAAATTTGGAGAGATTTAGGAAAGTATATGGGTGTGACTTGAGTTGAGGGATCGAATTCTGGGTTCTCTTCCAGAAAGATAGCATTGGCATGATTTGGAAGTGGGTTATGAGTAGTGTTTGGCTTAGGATTGGCTGGTGGGGTGATGGTACCCCAGCCAATTAGACCTTGGATTATGTTTCGAAGGTGAAGTCATTGGTCAGTGGTATGGCCAGCAGTTTGGTAAAAGGCGCAATGGGCATCTGCCTTGAAGTTTCTTGGGAGTGGATTTGGCAATGTGTGGGGATCCAAAGGTTTGATAAGGTTTCGGCTTAACAAGGCTTGATAAACTTTGTAGAGGGGAGCATGGAGCTTAGTGTATTCCTTTCGGACTAGGACAGGGTGGCTTTATGGCTCCCATGGTGTGGTTGGTTGAGAGATGCCGTTGATGGTTGAGACTGTAGCACTGGCAGGTTTGTCATATTTTCGGGGGTGAACTGTTCGGACACCTTCTTTGGTTCAACTTCTATTTTGGCAAGACATTCCTCGATTTATATTCCTGCTTCTCTGAGAGCTCGAAAGTGGGGATAGTATTGTCCTCCCATGGTTGTTCGGACATGGGGTAAGAAGTTCTTCTTCACTATGCTGACTTGTTCTTCCTCAAAAGGTCGATTGGTCATGGTTGCTGCTTTTTCCCTCTATCAGGCGATGAAGTTACTAATTGATTCCCCAGAGTTATGTGGAGCATCTCTAAATCGTGACGGGTGACCTCAAGCTCTTCATTGTATTTGTACTCTGACATGAATTCCCGGGCTACATCCTCCCAGTTACGAATTCTGGACTCCTCGAGAGACAAAAACCATCGGAGGGCTCTATCCTTCAAAGTTTTCTGAAATAATTAGGCCATCACTTCTTCAGAAGTCCTAGTTGAGTCATGTAATGGTGATAACTTCGGATATGAACAATCGGGGGTCCACTTCCTCTGAATTTCTCGATATTTGGCATCTTGAACTTCTCAGGTAACCTCATTTTAGGATAATGAGACATGTGGGTGTAGTCCATGTAATTTCCTGAGATTCTGACTTGGTCAAACTTCTTGGTGAGCATCTTGAGGTCCTATTTGACTTTGTTTGCTCTTCTTCCTTTGGATCAATGATCATAGGCAAGTTAGCCCCAGGCTGGGCAAGGTTCGACATAGGACGCTGGGCAGGCGACGGCCCATTAACAAGAGGGACACATGGAGCGTGCTGATACTCTTCAGGAACCCAGATGGGCTCGGGTGGATCCATAGCACAAGGGTATAGGGCCTCGGGTTCTTGAGGAACGGGAACATGGTTTCGTTGCATCTCTCGGACCTTAATTTAGAGGTTATCAATCTTGGGCACGAGCTGAGCTAGGACTGCCGTCAGATTCGGCTGCACAGCGGATACTTTATATGTGTTCTCCATGGAAGGCAGATGGATTTCGGACTCGGAAGGAGTAATAGGGGAACAGACGAAACTTCGGGGTAATTTGGCTAAAGACCGAAGCCAGTAAGGATCCAGGCCAAGGGTTTGCGATCGACCTGAGAAGGCGTAAAATGGGAATTATTTTTGAGAAAAAGGGATGAAAAAAAATTTTGAATTTTTTTTTTCGAGATTGAAAGACAAAATATTTTTGGATTTTGGATAAAAAAAAGAGAATTTTCTTTTTGGAGACGGTCTCAGCATGATTATTATAATTATTATGTTTTCACTTGTATTAATTCTCCTAAATGCAAAATGAAATGACGGACGGGACCCGAGCCTGGGAAAATTGGGTTTGTAATATATGCAAAGCTATGGCTGGACTTGTGACCAGGCCCACGAACAGGGTCCCGTTTTAAAAATGTGCGAAAATTTTGAGCGGCATGACGACCCGGAATTTTGGTAGAGTTTTGGGTAGAAACCGACAATCGAACATGTGTGTCCTAGGCTCGACACTTATATGCAGGTATGCAATTGGTTGGGTGAATCAAAAAGGGTTCCCCCCTTTGGCGTGACTTCCACGATATACGTCTTGCTCTCGCGGGTAATCGGTACGTGTAGACAAGCTATTTAATATACTTGAGTGTACGAGAATTATCTCACCATATACCTCGTGGGGACGGTACATATGAGAGTTAATTCGATATACTCAAAGTATATGAATGAGTTCCGTATGATATACCTCCCGTTATGACTTCGGTCAAGGGGGACGATGCGGGGGAACCGTTCGATATACGTCGAAGGTACTTGGCCAATGGAAGGTGAGAGTCATATCGCTTAGGCTAACTGCCCCTATCGGACCAACGCCCATCACGAAGTGACCCTTCAGTTACTGGGTAAAATTTGGTCAATAACAATGCTCTTTGGTGATGTTGTGTGAATCATGCATGATCCTCTTATTAGTATCTTATGAGAATGTATTTTCCGATTATGCCAAACAGGGAGCAAAGTACAAGTACCAATGGTACACTAAGTATGGATGGGTGATTTTGCAACATGTGGATATATGTGACCCTAGGTGCACGTGGTGCGAAGTGTAAATGGAGAATTTTCTACAAGTGTGTGAATAGAAGCATAAGTATGGGATATACATGAGAAAGGGGAACATGCAAAATTGGGGGAAAATATAAACAAACATAACATCCATGTAAATAGAGTCTAGCCCTCAAAATAAAGATAATGTCCCCAGCGGAGTCGCTAATGTGGCCATCCCTCTCGGATCCTCGTGGTGGGCGGGCGCGTGATGGGTGGATCCTTAGGTCCCGCGCGTCCCTCTCGGGAGCGCTTCGGCCGACGTCATTTGGGTGAGGTTTAAAAATGTAGAGAGATTAGAGTCGCCAGCCTATTTTACTCAAAACAGACAAAAGAAAGGAAGCCATCCCGAAAAACAGCATCCAAAGACATACTGATGCATACGAAACCAAAATGATTCGAAAGGGGTCCGAAGGCTAAGTTACGAAATGGAAAGGTGTTAGGCACCCATTCTGCCCTTTCGGTCTCTCATGAATTTTTGCTATTTTCCCCATGATATGTGTGCATGTGTATATATAGTGGAGATAGGAATCCTCGGCTTGTACCATGGAAGAGGTAACACGAGTCATCTGTATGAAGGTATAAAAATATTAGAAAATAGGATTTAAACGATTATTCTTGCGTTGACCGTTATGATGGAACGATAACGCATGTGGAATAATACGCCACTAAGAACAAATATATGTATATGTATAATATAAGAGAGTGGAGTTTAGAGAAGATAGAAAATGAGAGAAAAAGTAAAAATAGGACTCGAGTCTCGGGTTTTACCCCGAGAAGCTTATGTAGCCTATAGAGGCATTAAAGTCCACGTAGTTCGCATGCAAAACGAGGGGTGGGGTTTATCCCATAAATCCAACCGGGGGATTCTCTTATTTGTGTGTATGTGTGTGTAGAAAAAATGCTTTAGTTGTGAGAAAAGTATGAAAATTCCCGTTGGGAATTTATGAGCAAACCCTCTTTTTCTTGTTTTTGGTTTTTATTTGTATGAAGATAAGAGATGTGCAATAATACTAAATAAAAAGTATATTAGGATGTGTGATATGATATAATAAAAGTGCTAAGTAAATATTTTCTTAAATCGAGAAAGAAACATGCAGATCTAGTGAAATATAACATGCAAAGTCTAGATCTACAATTTCTATGAAAAAGAAATACAGATCTTCACACGAATGTTTAAGTTGGTAATAAGATCACAGATCAAGAGGTTACAGCTTCAATATGAACAAACCAGTAACACCACTCTCTCTCAAACACTCAAGGTTGTGTTTGGGGTTTTTTATATACGAAGGTTAGAATCAGATATGAAGTGTTTAGGGTTAGGGTTTGGCTAACACAGTTTTCCCTTTCTCTCTCTTCTCTCTTTTCTTTTCTCTCTTCTCTCTCACTTCTCTCTTCTCTCTATTTTTTCTCTCAGAAATGACGGCTGCCAAAAGTCTTGAAAGGTTGAGAATTGTAGGGCTTTTATAGGAGTGGAGGAAGGTTCTGGATAGTCGAAGGCAATCAAGGGATGAGATTAAGTCTTCCTAATATTGACTTGATCTAAGGGTTATAAAATAGCGGTGGTTAAGTTGAATGTGATTGGTCCAAAGAGATAGCACAAGGATAGGCTTAAAACACATGCAGGCCATCGATAAGGATTGATCTAACGATCAGCAAACCACCAGGAAACCCTCTCACATAACAAACACAAATTGATACATCAGGAACGTGACAAGTGTTGGCATATAAGAGGCTTGCAAACGCGCGTCAAAAATAATTACAGGCAGCACCCTGAAGTCTCTAGCGCATTTACATTCTACCCAATCAAACATTCCAATGAAAAATGAAATTTTAAAAATAGCAAATTAACCCCACAAATTTTATAATCACACTTTTATTAATGAAAACATTATTTTAAAAATGTTTAAAAATGTTTAAAAATTCCCAAAAAATTATTAAAACAACATTTTAAGGGGAATTTAACACATAATCAATTTTAAGCAATATATACACATGTATGCACTTCTAATGTGTGTAGTGTGATTCAATTTATACCTTCTTGGATCATTGAAGAGGATTAGAGAGAATAATTCGGAGGTTCTTTGCATTCTAGGTTAGACAATCAATTTTGTCACTATTTCCAAATTAGTTGAACACTTATACAGTATAGACTTAAGCAAGTCAAAGGTATAAGGTGATTCAATCTCCCCCTTTGGAAATATGAGACAAAATCTCCTTTGAGTTAGTTTAAACTCTTAGGGAACCAAAAAAAATAAAAACTAGTCCTATACAAAAGATACTATCTACCCATTTCCTAGAAAGTCAAAAATTACATAACTCAACTATTTACAAAATTTGTACACTAAAAATGGTAGACAATCAGTAGAAGAGATTCCTGCAAATATGCACACTAAGATCAAGCAGTTTAGATGAAATGTGAACAAAACATTGAACCCGTAAGACTCAAATTTCTCCCCCATTTTATCTCAAATGGACAAAGGGTAAAAATTAAGGTCTTCAGAGTTTAATCAGCACATACCATACCTATAGAATTACGCAAATACAGAAATCTGTTATAGTCTAAAGGTCTAGTGAACATGTCTACAAGTTGCAGATCAGTAGGCAGGTAATGGATTTCTAACTCCTTAGTTTCAACAAGTTCGCGTATAAAATGATGTCTTATCTTAATATGCTTAGTTCGCGAGTGTTGAACCGGGTTTTTAGATATGTTAATAGCGCTTTGATTGTCACAATACAATTGTAACTGATCTTCTTTAATCCCATAGTCGCTTAACATCTGTTTTATCCATAATAATTGAGCACAGCAACTTCCTGCTGCTATATATTCGGACTCAGACGTAGATAAAGATGTGCAATTCTGTTTTTTGCTACTCCAACCTACTAAATTATTGCCGACATAATAACAGGCGCCTGATGTACTTTTACTGTCATCAGTACAACCGGCCCAATCAGCATCAGTATACCCTGTGATGGTGCTACAGGTATCATTAGTGTACCTAAGTCCAAGATTAAAAGTGCCCTTTATGTACTTTATTATACGTTTTACACACGATAAATGGCTCTCTTTAGGGTTATTCTGGTAACGAGCACACAGACATACAGCATACATTATATTTGGTCGTGAGGCAGTTAGATAGAGTAGGCTACCAATCATACTACGATAAAGTGTGGAATCAACTGACTTTCCATTTTCATCTTTACATAATTTAACAGTAGTACTCATAGGCGTTTTGGCAACTTTAGCATTATCTAAACCAAATTTCTTAACGAGATCTAAGGCATACTTAGTTTGAGAGACAAAAAGTCCATCAGAATTCTGTTTCACTTGAAATCCTAAGAAAAGTTGTTGCTCCCCCATAAGGGACATGTGAAACTCCTTATGCATAATAGGAGATTAAGATTTGACTTCAGATGTTGAAGTAGACCCAAAGATGATGTCGTCTACATAGACTTGGGCTTTAATAATGTTTTTGTCAAAATTTTTGACAAAGAGGGTCTGGTCATTTCCTCCTCTCTTAAAACCCTTATCCAACAAAAAGTTGGAAAGGCGTTCATACCAAGCTCGAGGAGCCTGTTTTAAGCCATACAAAGCCTTTTTTAGACGAAAGACATGGTCAGGGTATTTAGGGTCAATGAACCCTTTGGGTTGTTCTACATACGTCTCTTAGGATAGAATTCCATTGAGGAAGGCAGATTTGACATCCATTTGATAAAGTGTAAATTTTAAGTGACACGCTATGGAGAAAAGAAGTCGAACAGATTCAAGACGAGTGACAGGGGTAAATGTCTGACTAAAATCTATTCCTTCTATTTGTGAGTAACCTTGAGCAACTAGTCCAGCTTTGTTTCTAAGGATTACCCCATTTTCATCAGATTTGTTCTTAAAGATCCAACGTGTGCCAATAACATTTTTGTTTTGAGGCCGCGGTACAAGATACCAGACATCGTGAATGATAAATTGTAAAAGTTCTTCCTGCATTGCAGAAATCCAGTGTGTGTCATTCAATGCTTCATTAACATTTTTCGGTTCCACAAGGGAGACGAAACATGCATAATTAGCATAATTTCTTAACTGGGATCTAGTACGAACTGGCTCATTAGGATTACCGACCACGTTGTCAATGCGATGATCTTTAGAGACCCAGCCAGGTACTTCTGGACTCTCAATAGGTAATGAGTCATCTATTTCTGGTGAATCAGTTTTGAAATCATTTTCAGATTCAACCACAATAGGTGATTCAGATATCTTATTTTCGACAATAGTGTCGCTTACAATTACATTTATCGATTCCATAAGGGTCTTAGTACACAGATTGTATATACGATAAGCACGACTGTTTGGGGAGTATCCTAAGAAGATGACTTTATCACCACGCATCTCGAATTTAGACAAATGTTCTTTGTCTTTACAGACATAACACTGACTTCCGAAAGTCCTTAGATATTTCAGATTAGGCTTCTTATCGTACCACAACTCATAAGGGGTTTGTTTAGTGTTTTTCCTAAGGTAAACCCTATTAATAATATGACATGCAGTTCTAATAGATTCTACCCAGAAATACTTAGGTAGGGATTTGGCATGCAACATGACACGTGCCATCTCTTGAAGAGTTCGGTTTTTCCTTTCGGCAACACCGTTCTGGTGAGGAGTCTTAGGGGCACTGAATTCGTGTTTGTAACCATTGTAGTCACAATATTCAACTATTCCTGTGTCTATGAACTCTCCCCCTCTATCTCTACGAATGCGATTGACTTGTGTGTCCTTCTCATTTTCAATTCTTAGTAAAATTTTCAAAATATTCTGAAACGTGTCAGATTTATGTTTCAAGAAGGCAACCCAAGTGAATCGTGTGAAATCATCAACCATGACAAGGATATAACTGTGTCCACAAAGACTAACAGTTCTAGAGGGACCAATAAGGTCTATATGGATGAGATCTAAAGGTCTAGAGGTGAGAATGTCTTTAACTTTTTTATGCGAAGTCTTAACTATTTTTCCTTCCTGGCAATGACCACAGACAACACCGGAAATAGGTTTAATTTTAGGAATTCCTCTAACAATCTCTTGACTAGACAATCTACCAAGGATATCATAACTTAGGTGACCCATACGATTATGCCAGATTTCATTGTCATCCATTCTGACAATATTACAGGTTTTAGAACCAGTCTTGACAGTATAACAATTGTCAGGTGTTCTAAATCCGGTAATAATGCATTTACCTTTATCATTTAGAATTTTACAATTGTTCTTTGAAAAGGTAACTGTATGGTCAGAGTCACAAAATTGTGATATACTTAGGAGGTTGGCTTTAAGGCCTTTAACTAATAGTACATTTTCGAGAGTAGTCATTCCCTCTTCTTTCAGGGTTCCTTTTCCTATGATCTGGGATGAAACTCCATCGCCAAAAACCACTTTCCCTCCAGCAAATCTGGATTTGTTTAAGAGTTTGGTTTCATCCCCTGTCATATGTTTGGAGCATCCTGAATCTAAATACCAACCAGATGAAGTGTGTTCATCTTTTAAGGCAGTGATAACAATGTTACACTTCATTTGGGGTAAAAGATCATCTTTTCTAACCCAAATAGCTCTAGTTTTAATTTTGCGCAAGTTTGCCCTCATTTGATAAAATTTTCGAGAAACAGCTTTTTGTCGAAAAACATTCGGAGAAACAAACTGATTATTGTGGAAAATTTGAGCTTTTGGTTTAGGAAAGTTTCTGGGAGCCTTTCTCTTAAATGAACTCTTAGTTTTGGTCTTTCTATTCCTGTAGTTAGAGTTCTTGTCAGGTTGTCTTGGAAGGACATAATGGTTACGATTTTGCCTAGAATAGTAAAAGTTCTTGTAGACAGAAGTGTTGTACATAGGGGTGTTTAGACGCCTAGCATAACAACCTTCAAATGAATGACCATAAATGTCACAGTAGGAGCAATATTGATTGCTTGAGGGATGAACTTCCTTAGGAAAACTTCTAAAGATGGGTTTAACAGCATTCTGTTCAGAAGTCCTATTCCTAGGAGGGATGGTTTTAAAGGTAGATTCAGCCTTTCTGATCAAAGGACAGAGGTATTTAGTCTTAAGTGTAGTCTCAGCCTTAGAATTACTAGACTCTCCAATGTCTTTCTGCTGTTGCTTTTGATCAAATTCCTTTTTAATAAAATGAAAATCTGGACATGTTTCGATTGGTCTTTTGCCCCCAGACACAAACTTAATAGATTCAAGATTTGTAGTTTGTGGTTTGTTCTTAGGGCATAATCCAATACCGGTTCTATCGTCAGAATTGGTCTTGGAGTCAACAACAAAGTCAGTAAAACAATTTGAATTATTTTCAAACTTAGAATTTTTTTTTAAAACAGTATTTGTCTTTGTTTTTGCTTCCTCCAGTTCTAATAATGTTCCCTTGTATTTCATTTCCAGGGTTTCATTAGTTTTAGTCAACTCTTTTAATTTTTGATCAAAAGTTTCAATTTCAGATTGATGAGACAGACACTGGTTAGTGTACTCTTCGGCATTCAGCTTCACAATAAGACTTAGATCATCTAATTTCTTAGTCAGGTCTCTAACAGTCTTCTCCAGTCTAGTGCCTTTTTTTAGAGTTTTAGCATACAAAGTATGAATATCTGGGAGGTCATCAGTGTCTGAGTCGCTAAGTGAAGTGTGTGTAGTGACCCTTAACGATTCAGTTTTAGTACTCACGCACCCATTTACATCGTCGTTATCGAGATCACTTTGACTCACACACACGGAACTAGAGCTAGTAGCATTTTCAGATAATAGAGCATCTAGGCCAATCAAAGCAGTATTCACACAAGCAGGAGTAGGAGCATCATTATCACACACGGGCATATCATCGTTGTAAATGATCTTAGCATAAAAGGACATGCAAGGGTCAAGTCCATTTGATGACTCAAGTTCCTCTTCATCAGAGTCACTTGAATCATCCCAAGTTTTACAGACATTGGCTATATTGTGTGTGTTGGCTTTATTCAGATTAACTCTGCAATCGTGAGCAATGTGACCTAGTTTCCCACATCTAAAACATTCAATCTTTTTAAGGTCTCTGTTAGATTTGAAGTTGTTGTCCTTAGGATGTTTGTCAAGGCCTCTCTCATGAGGTTTGGGATTAGACACAGTAGGATAATTAGGCTTGCCTTGTTTAGATGCCTGTTTGTTTCTAAATTTAATAATTTTCTTAAATTGTTTAGACATTAAGGTAATCTGATTATCTAGTTTGTCTATATCACATTCCTCATCAGAGTCACAGTTGGTCAGATTAGTCTCATGCTTAGATATTTTGGAGGAAAAACTCGAGTTAGAGTTGGGTTGTTTTCTTTGTGAATGATTTAATTGTTTCTTAAAGTCTAATTCCATTTCCACAGTCCTAAGTTTGCTACTGAGTAACTCAGGGGTAAGGTTTTGATCACTCATTTCCTCAATAGCATACCTCTTGTTGTCAAACTTTTGTGGTAATGATCTTAGAATTTTAGAAACAATCTCATTCCTATCATATGTTATACCATTAGCATGCAACTTAGTAACTATATCAGTTAAGTTCATGTAAAAGTCATCAAAAGACTCAGAGTCATACATAATCAAAGAGTTGTACTGCTGGGTAAGCATTTGAGTTTTAGCAGCTTTAACTCTTGAGTCTCCTTCATGGGCAGTGATTAATGTGTCCCAAGCTTCCTTAGAAGTGGCACAAGATGAGATTCTCTTGAACTCATACTCATTAATAGACATAAAAATGGCATTCTTGCCTTTATTGTTATTTCGAGAAATAGTTTTCTCTTCTTGGGTAAACTCCTTAAGATTTTCTTTACCCTCTCATCACTTCCTTCAGTGGCTGGTTTAGTAGGATAAGTATATCCGTTTTCAATAATGTCCCAGACATCATCTCCTAAAGTCCCTTGGATGAAGGCAACCATTCTTACTTTCCAGTAAGCAAAGTTGTTTCCATCAAAGAGTGGAGGTCTGGACAGATTACCAAACCATTCATTCTTCACGTCCATAGTTAGGTTTTTTAGAAAATGATTTCAGAAACACAAGATCTTTTTGAAATAAAAGTTTACAGGGCTCTGATACCAATTGAAAAACGTTGCTAATGCCGTTTAATACAATATTAAACTGCATAAGCAACTCCGAGATGTTTGTTGAAGAAACCCTTTTCTTTTGAAAATAAAACTTATAAACAACAAGATGTGTTTACAAAAACTTATGTAAGAGAGTAATCAAGACTTTGTAATCAGTTTTAAAACTAAGACAGTTTTAAAAATTCAGCACACTATAGAATGAGATGAGTAGATGAAGATAATCAGAACACACAGTTTTTAACGTGGTAAAACCTCTCCCAATAGAGGAAACATCCACGGTGACTTCTTAGTCACAAAAGTAAAAATCCACTAACAACAAATAACAGTTACAAACAATACAACATACATACACACAAATCATCCTATTCTAAGTTTAGGAATATACCCCATTTGGTGTCCTTCTAACTTCTCATAGATCTGATTGTTGATGATGTTCTTCCAGTTTGATAACTTCCTTTTGCTTTAGCTTCCGTACGTCGACTCAATAATCTTTGATCTTATTCACAACACTTCCAGTGTGGTAGTGTGTTAAGTGTTTGTGATGTGATTCCTATCAACATGCATGAACTCACACACACTTAGTTTTACAGACAGTCCTAGAAAATTGCATATAAAGACTATATGATGTGATTTTCTTTTCTTTATTTCTTACAGAACTAGAAACCTTTTTGACCTTTAATATATCCCAGATTCCACGGAAATCTTGCTTCAAAATCGGTCAAGACCTTAATCAATCTATGTTTTAAAAATACTTTTGAGATTGAAAATCTCCAAGTGTGAATCCAACTAGGTCAAGGTTAAGTTTCGTAAGAATAGAAACCATAAAATATTTACAAAACTAAATCAGTAAATATTTTCTTAAATCGAGAAAGAAACATGCAGATCTAGTGAAATATAACATGCAAAGTCTAGATCTACAATTTCTATGAAAAAGAAATACAGATCTTCACACGAATGTTTAAGTTGGTAATAAGATCACAGATCAAGAGGTTACAGCTTCAATATGAACAAACCAGTAACACCACTCTCTCTCAAACACTCAAGGTTGTGTTTGGGGTTTTTTATATACGAAGGTTAGAATCAGATATGAAGTGTTTAGGGTTAGGGTTAGGGTTTGGCTAACACAGTTTTCCCTTTCTCTCTCTTCTCTCTTTTCTTTTCTCTCTTCTCTCTCACTTCTCTCTTCTCTCTATTTTTTCTCTCAGAAATGACGACTGCCAAAAGTCTTGAAAGGTTGAGAATTGTAGGGCTTTTATAGGAGTGGAGGAAGGTTCTGGATAGTCGAAGGCAATCAAGGGATGAGATTAAGTCTTCCTAATATTGACTTGATCTAAGGGTTATAAAATAGCGGTGGTTAAGTTGAATGTGATTGGTCCAAAGAGATAGCACAAGGATAGGCTTAAAACACATGCAGGCCATCGATAAGGATTGATCTAACGATCAGCAAACCACCAGGAAACCCTCTCACATAACAAACACAAATTGATACATCAGGAACGTGACAAGTGTTGGCATATAAGAGGCTTGCAAACGCGCGTCAAAAATAATTACAGGCAGCACCCTGAAGTCTCTAGCGCATTTACATTCTACCCAATCAAACATTCCAATGAAAAATGAAATTTTAAAAATAGCAAATTAACCCCACAAATTTTATAATCACACTTTTATTAATGAAAACATTATTTTAAAAATGTTTAAAAATGTTTAAAAATTCCCAAAAAATTATTAAAACAACATTTTAAGGGGAATTTAACACATAATCAATTTTAAGCAATATATACACATGTATGCACTTCTAATGTGTGTAGTGTGATTCAATTTATACCTTCTTGGATCATTGAAGAGGATTAGAGAGAATAATTCGGAGGTTCTTTGGATTCTAGGTTAGACAACCAATTTTGTCACTATTTCCAAATTAGTTGAACACTTATACAGTATAGACTTAAGCAAGTCAAAGGTATAAGGTGCTTCAGGTTAGTCTGAATCGCATATGGGGTGGACCGTTAGAAATTTTAGGATATGTATTTCGACATTCCAAAGAGTTTGATCCGGTTTGGGGATTTGACTTTGATCAATCGGGCCCAAGAAGCATTCGGTGACCCCTCGGAGTAAAACAGATCGTTCGTTTGTATCGTAAGTCAGAATCGCGCAAGGGATGGACCGTTGGAAAGGGGTTTAAGTGCCCTTCGAAGATTCATTCAGTCTCGGTCGATCTGAAGAGTTGATTTAGTTCAAATTGAGCCTGAGAGTGCCCGATAGTCTCCTGATTGAGTTTTGGGGGAAAACAGGTCGTTCGTCCGCATGGTAAGTCGAAATCGCGCACAGGACGGACCGTTGGAAAGGGGTTTTAGTGCCCTTTAAAGATTCATTCAGTCTCGATCGAGCTAAAGACTTTAACTTTTGGTCAAACGGAGCCTGGGAGTGCCCGATGGCTTTTAGGTGAGTACTCGGGGTATGACCTGGGTTTGTAGTGATGAAGGGAGGTGCTAGGGACCTAAGGAGAGTTTAGGGGGTAACAGAATGGGGTGTCTATAGTCGGTGTGGGGGTAAATGTCAAGAGATAAAGTTGCCAGCCTATTTTGCACAAAACAGGCAAAAAAAATGTTGTCACTTCGAGAGAGCGACATCAAGGACAAACTGATGCATTCGAAACCAATATTTCGAAGGTTCGGGGGATAAGTTATGGAATGGCAAGGTGTTAGGCACCTATATCGCCCTTTCGGTCTCTCATGGGCTAGTGTTATTATTTTTCTTTATATCCCCATGAAGTGTGTGAGCATGTTTATATAATGGAGATCGGATTCATTCAACTCATACCATGGACAAGTTAGAGTGAGGTCACCCATAGGAATATTCTAAAAATAACATATGTAAAAAGTATGATTTGTGTGTTCATCATGATATTGATCGTTATTAGGGAACGATAATATGTGTTGAATTAAACCCAAACAAGCATGATATATATATATATAAGAAAATGGGAGATTTTAGAAAATTAGGGAATTTAGGAAATAAAGATAATTGAAAATTTGGACTCGAGTCTCGGATTTTAATCTAAGATGCCTACGTAGCCTATAAAGGCATCAAACTCCACGTAGTTCGAATGTAGCATAGGAGTGGGGTTTATCCCATAGATCCGAACGGAATTTTATTATATGTGTATGTGTAGAAAATGTGTCGTTTCAATTTTAGAAAAAGTGTGATGGGTAATTCCGTTCAGAATTTACGGGTGTAACCCTCTTTTATTTTGGGGGATTTTTTTTAGAAAATAAAGTATGTGCAATATACTAATAAAAAGTGTAGATATTAATGTTTATGAACTAAAGTAAGAACTATATTATGAATCTAATGTGTATGATGCAAAAACAGGGAATTTAAAGAGAGAGGAAAAGAATTGAACCATCTTTGAAGCTTGATCTTTGATCTTGGATGAACTCCCTTGAGGGTTGATGAATGTTGATGAGAGAGAAGGATACTTTTGAACTTGGGTATGAAAAGAATGGAAATGTAAGCTTGGATGGAACTTCACACGAGGGACTTCAGTGATTTCAAAGGAATGTTACTGAGATCACTGTTGCTAATGGATCTGATATGTCTTGGTGTGAGGTCATGGCCACTATTTATAGGGTCAGGGGGTGCTGATTGGCCTACCCTAGGGGGTATCTATCGGCATGTGACCCTAAACATAGTGCCGATAGGCAGGGATCTGGCCCTGCCAATTGGTAGTCTCATGTAGATTTTCCTAAAAAAAGTGTCATAGAACACAAACCATTGATCCGGATCATACAGGGGCGTGCCGTTAGAAAGATATTTTAGAGACCTTCAAGAGTCATTTGGACTGCTCTCGGGTACGGGAGTTAACATTGGTTCAAATGTGGCTTGGAAGCGCACGTCGGTCTTTTAGACGAGAGATCGTCGGATGCAAATGGATCGTTCGTCCGTATAGTAAGTAAGAATCACGCACGGGGCAGACCATTGGAAAGGTTAGAAGATGTACTTCGACATTCTCAAGAGTTTTTCTCGATTCGGAAAGTTCACCTTAGTCAATCGGGGCTCGGAAGTGCCCAAGGACCTCTCAGAGTAAAACTGATCATTCGTTCATACCGTAGGTTAGAATTACACACGAGGCGGACCCTTAGAAAGGGTATTCAGTGCCTTTAGGAGATTCATTCAGTCTCGTTCGAGCTGAAGAGTTGGCATTGGTCAAACGGAGCTCGGGAGTGCTCGGTGGCCTCCGAATCGATCTTCTGTAGTAAAATGGTATGTTCGTCTAAACCGTTATGATGATTCGTGCATGGGGCAGACCGTTGGAAAGGGTATTCAGATCCCTCCAAAGATTCAAATAGCTTCTCTAATGATAGAATTGATCGGGGTCAAACGGGGATCGAGGGCGCCCGGTAGGCTTTAGATCGGTACTCGGAGTGTGACCTAGGGTTTACAATGAGATGGAAGGTGCAAGGGACCTTGGGGGTCCTAGAATGTGGTGTCTACAAAGGAAAACTTACAACGTTTTATAGGTTGTCTCGAAAACATAAATGAAATAATTAAACTTCACGAACATTTGAACTACCGTTGGCTACACGCTTCCTGATCGAGTGGAAAAATCGAGCGTCCGTGCAATACGCTAGTCGTTGTTATCGGCTTCCAACCTCAATACAAAAAAAAACTAAACTTGTAACTACACTTCTTAAGGAGTATAGTGGCGAGTCTGGGTATCGAATCCACAGGGAATGGTTGATAGAATTTAATTGATTTATTACTTCTAAAGAAAAAGTGAAAAAGATGATGATGGTTGAAAACGGAAAAAATAGGTAAATAAAGAAATTAAATTAATTAAGATGAATGAGAAAATAGGGTGGAGTACAATCCCTCAAACCTTAGCAAATTACCGTAGAGAATCCTAGAGTTGTAAATTGAAATTTTTGACTAAATACAATCTTTATAGATCCTAAGCATTACATATATGAGGGAACTAGCCCGCATCATATGAAATCAAAGGTAAATACAAAGCGGTGAATGGACAAATTACACTTTACATAGCGTTCTTAAACATCTCAAGTACTTAGGGCAAGAGAGATTAAAAGATTGGCCATGTTCATGTAATTTCCCTCCCCGATTCAGTCAATATTTAATTTACCCTCTATTTTCTACATGGGTAGTTTACCTCGGAATGAGTTCATGTACCCCAACCCTTGAAAATTTTACTAGACATGGTTTTATGAGAAAGAAATTTCATAACAATGCATGTAATTATGAATCTAAGAAACATTCTTAACAACTTACAATACTAGTGAGAATTGAAAATAGAATTGAGACTAAATAAGAGAATGGAATTTGATACTTGAATTGAATTGAAGAATTGATACTTGAAATCTGCACTAGATTAACTTGAATCCAGAATACTACTTGTTCTTCAAAATTATAAACTAGGGTTTTTCTAAGAATATGAAAAACTAAAAAGGCTTTCTAAAAAATGACTTTCTCTCCCTAATTCGAGTCCCCTTGGAAGGATGTAGGGCTTGGCCTTTTATAGCACCAACTAGCACGAATTTGACAGCTAATATCGATGAGTTGTGCAAGATATTCCAAGAGTTGCACCGCTTTAGCTGCATAATTAATTGCAAGAAATTTCAGCAGCCGGACCGATCCGAACCGGATCCATTTGGTACCGGATCGGTTCTTTTTTTTCCTGACCGGACCGGTTTGATTCCATCCGGATCGGTTTGGTTCCATCCGGATCGGTTTGGTTTCTGGTCCATTTCTCTTCATTTTTGCGCAACTTCAAAATATCGTAACTTCTTCACCGTTGCTCGGATTGAGGTGCCTTTTTTTCCAGTGTTCTTGTAATTTAGATCTCTTCAACTTTCTAGTTGGCCCCACCTCCAGACTAGGGCTGAAAAATTACGAAAATGCCCTTCAACTCTCCATTTATTGGTTTATTTCACTGTTTTGATTTCTCCTTCGCACTAACTTGCATGAAATACCTATAAAGCACATGAGAAATACACAAAACATGAAATACTTGCCAAAATAGGTTAGTAGCATAAACACGAGACAAATCCAAGCTATTTACACTGCACGGGATCATAAAAGTACCGAAATTAAGGGGATAAATATGAAGAATATGTGCCTAATCACTTCCCAAAATGTAAAAAGACCAGCGTACCCGTTAGCAGTTCAAAAAAGTTTGAATTATTTATAAAAATGCCATTATCAACAGTACAATGAAAATTGTTTGCAAGTTCGGTAGATCAGTTGCCGACCTACGCTCAGATATCACGACGACCAACTATTTGAACAAATATTTCATACTTTTTATCAATCATCGAGCATGGAGCATTAGGGGGATTTTATTGTACGTAAAAATTATTCTCCCACGTGGACCAATGAAAAGTAGACACATTTCCTCCCGTGGGGCCACTCAGCTATCTTGGTTAGCTTAAAAACACTTTGTAGGCTGGCATGCCGACCAAATCCTATAAATTAATTCCTCGGGAATAACAAAGGTTACCCAGGTGGAATGACGAACAATATCGAATATCAAGAGTCTCATTTATTGTATACATATGTAAGTTCCTATAACTATAAAGGCATTCCATCTTTTGGTTTACTAACCAATATAAATACATAATCTCCCTTAGGTCAAAGGGACTATTCATTCAAGTACAAGCACTTCCCATACTGAGCTATTGTAACCGCTTGAAGTAATACCAATTGTTGACGTAGGTTTTTTACAGTTGAACCACTTTAAAAACCTTGTCTCTTGTGTGTTTATCTAGCTTGCTTATGTTTACTCATCGGTGATTATAAAATTCGACTTATTGCAATTTTAGACATCAACGCCCATTTTTCTAGGGGTAAGGACTAAATTTATAGAAAGAAAATAGAGAATGAGTCGTATGGGAATCTATGGCTTTTAAATGATATTGTGATATGATCAAGCGAATCGAAGTCCGAGATTTTCACTGATCGTCTCCTCTTTTGTTCTAAGTTCCAATTGCGATCAACTATCAAGACTGTTGGATACGTGTTAGACTTTCCCATTGGGTCGAATAATTCCCCCTATAATTATGTCAAATAAACTCAATACAGTAAAACCTCGATCAATGAATGCTCGATAAAGTAATAATCTCGCTTAGATAAAAAAAAACTTTGGTCCTGACTGGGGCCTTTGTATTGAAATAATAATTTCACTTAATGCATAGGATGTTAATTATTTATAACTTTCCTTGGGGACCATTAAATATATAAACTAGTAACTTTCCTTAGGGTGCCCCGAACCCCCAACACTACTCAGAACTTTCGCACTCCTTGATTAAAAATCTTGGGTTCGCCATTGATTATACGCATATCTTTAAAATAATTATATTTTCTTATTTTTACTGTTCGTTAGATAGTTTGACTCTATGACTATGAATTTTCATAAGATACATGCACATCTATATTTTCTTTGAAAACATAAAATTCTTTATCGATAAACTAATGAATTATTCATTATTAATAAATAAATAATATCGTTAAGAAAATAATTGTTGGGTAAAGCTATTCCCACTCCAACAAAATTCAATGACACCCCGCTTAGTTTTCAAATAAAAGTTAAAAAACTCATGTACTCTTATGATTAATCATTTCCATTCTTTCTCTCACACACAAAAAGAATTTTATTTTACCCCAAAAATTATACACATAATTTTAAAATATGAACTATTAAAAAAAGCAAGGATTATACATATATATTAATTTTATATGAATATATATTTAGTACATATAAATACAAAAATGACCATATTAAAACGTGACACAAAATTTTAATTTTTTTACCTAATACGAATATCATCCAACTAAACGAGACACAACTCGATACGATACAATATCTTATTCTTTTTACTTAACACGAACACATCTTTGTTAAGAGACAACAAAAAATCTTATTTTTCTTTAACACGAACGAATGAGCAGAATAAAAGTGACACGACATGAAATCATTTTTTTTAATCAAACACGAACGCAACTCAATAAAAAAGCGACACGTCACATGATATGAAATCTTTTTTTTTCCACATAAAATGAACGCCGCCACAATTAAAGCAATACAATACAAAATCTTTTTTTTTACCGAACACGAAAATGATCAACTAAAAATGCATCCCGACATGAAATCTTATTTTTATTTAGCTAACACAAATACAATGTAATGCCCCATAAATCTGAGGATATAGAATTTAATTTAATTGGTGATTTGGAATTTATTTAATTCAGAGAATTTAATTAATTTGGTGATTTAGAATTGAAATTAAGTCGGTTTATTTTAATTTCACGCATGTCGTATTTTGAGAAAGAAATAAGAAATAAGAATTATATAGAGTGACTCGAATGATGATTTAGAGGTCACAGTTCATTTCCAAAGGGTCGAAATAGTATACATGGGGCTATAGTTTAGGTCTCGGGGATATTTTAGACCAAACCGACACTATTTAAAGGTATTTTAGTCATTTGACAGCTTAGGGTTAATAGAGCTACGAATTTTCAAACCCTATATCAGCATATAGCTGGGAGAGGCTAGGGTTAGAAGAATAGAAAACTAAGAAAGGCCATTAAATAAGGAAGAGAAGACATTCATGGTGCTCAAGGGAGGATTTTTGAAGCCGTCAACCTTATTCTTGCACCTTCATCGACTTTGGATTGTTGATTGGAAGGGAATACAAATAAATCCATCATCTTCAAATGAAATCAAATCTGGTGGACCAAAGGCAAGTGTTTATCTTGCTTTTTTTAAGAGTTATAATACCCATGTAGAGTAGGGTCTTATTTGATGATTTAAATTGAATCTTGAGGTTTTGATGATTTAAACACATGATTTGGGGTAGGATTTGAGTGTAGAATTAATCCTTCATATGAGTAGTACTAAATCAAATATTATATGATGAAGAACATGAAAGAGTTCTGGATATTTTGATGAGAATACATGAAGAACATAAAATCTAGGTTTTCTAATGAATTAATGAATTGATTGGTTCTTGGATGAATTTCATATAGTTTTGATGTATTATGTACGTTATAAATCACCCTTATATACTTAAATAATGTTTTGTAATGTTGGATGAGAATTTTATGGAGTTTCATGAAGTTGGGTTAAAGCTTTAATGGTGAAAAATGTAGTTACGTAGAGGTAGAAGAGACCTACTACTTTTCGAATCGATTCGGCCTAAAGGTGAATCGATTCGATAGGCGAATCAATTTGGTCTGCCCAAAATTTCCAATTTTCCTTATTTAAGACTAGAAATTATAAACGATTACAAGGTGGACTTTGGGACATCCTTAAATTATTATGGGGTACATTAGGAATTACAGTAGGCATTGGTAGGGTCGAGGATTAACTATCAACAAGGGAATTAAAATGAAAATTTATCAGGCTTAAGTTATAACGTAATGAACTCGAAAGAATGAAGAAGTGTCACGGGGAGCGAACCTAAGATATAGATCAATAGAGTACATGTGATATAACTACTGAATTAACTTAATGGGTATCTATGAGCACTTTGGGATGAGAATAATACTCGAGGATATACGATAGTGCGTTAACATTGTGAATTAATGATACGGTAAGTATTTGGGGAATAAATACTACGTACGAATTATTATAATAGGTCGTATGTGTGCCTATACTGAATATAGATATGGATTAGGCAGTGTGTATGACTATTATGTGTTTTTATGTATGTGAACACACATACGTTGCTTGATATCAAAGAGGTCCAGCGCAGTGGGCGATCCCACCTTAACGATTCCAGTGAGGGCTGGATTTGTGCCCTAGAGCATAGTGTTGTGATGCGAGGGAAACCGAGTGTTCGTGTAGGGACATTGTCGTTGATTTCGGCTCCCGCTCTACATGCAAAAACCTAAACTACAACTACACTTGACAAGAAAGCATAGCGGTAAGTCGAGTATCGTAAGTAATCCACAGGGAGTGATTAAATTTTAGATGTTAATTGCTTTAAAATTTTAGGAATAAAAGTGTAAAATAAATAAAAGAAAAGGTGATGAATGGTTATGGTGAAAAAAGAAAAGAATAAGTTACGCTACACAAAAGTAAAGCGATGATCGGGATCGCATTCCTCCACACGAGCTAAACAACTACTAATCAGAGTTAAGGCTCGAAAGCAATTTAATCGAGCATTTTCAATTAAGCATAAACATCACACGATAAGGAATTTAACCCAAAGTCGCGAGATTAAACATTTAACAGAAAATGGTCACACGCGGATTAAATTCGGATTGTTGTTATAAACACTAAAGTTGCGTGAAAAATAAAGTTAAACGCATAACAATCCAACTTTAATACACGTGATTTCAATTAAACGCAATTTTACACAAAATCTAATTTTCTAGGTCTAAACCCGTAAATGGTGGAACGAAATCCCGACCCTATTTTTCTACGGACACAACATGAATAAACTAATTAAACTACAACTAAACTAATTACAACAAGAAATAAATTAATTTAGGCAAGAAAGTAGAGAAAGCAAGTAAATGAAAGCAAGAGAATAAGGAAAGACAACTTAAATTAATAAGCTTACATACATCAAAGTGGGCAAAACACCCAAAGTGGTGGAGTAGGGCAAAGCTCCACACAAACCCTAAACTAATGTGAAATGTAAGATATTTACAAAAGAGAACAAAGGTTCTCTTATATAGTAAGTTGGAAAAGAAATAGAAAAGGAAAGGAAAAAGAAAAGAAAAAGGAAAAAAAGTGTTGTCAAAAACAGGGGAAACAGGTTTGAATCGATTCAGGGCCATTCTGAATCGATTCGGAATGAAAATCTGGTGTTCTGGTGCATTTCGAATCGATTCGAATTTTGGCCGAATCGATTCACCCCTACAGGTCTGCAATCTGGAGTTTTGTCCTATTTTACAGAAAATACTATCATTTCTTCGTTATATCTCGAAATTAGGCACGGTCGGAGGCTATGAGAAGATAACTCAGAGGGATATAACATCCAAGAAGACATTAGGCCAAAAAACTAAATTATGAAATGATAAAAATTCCCTTGAATGTGACATTGAGTGTGTTTTTTAAGTCAAAATCATCCTAAAAATGCTATAACTCCATCGATATAACTCGGATTCATGCACCGTCGACGGTCACACGAAGAGAAATCATAGGGATTCAAATTTCATGAAGAGCTCGGGATTCAGACCCGAATGATGAAATTACTAAAATGCTCCCGAAGCTGCAATAGTCGATGAAACCTTTCCGGAAAGCGTCCAAACATCATACTAAGCATCGAAACACCTACTAAAAGCTCAATCAATCCTTGCAAAATATGTTAACATAGAAATCTGAGGTTGTCTGGTTAACAAGAAAAAATATAGGGATTAAGATACCTGAGGGGTGTAAAGTGCGACTATGTGATACCGATTTAAACTAATTCGCAAATATCCAATTAAACCTTATTTAATTAGAGTATATTCTTAAACAGCCCTCAAACAAACAACTGTGTGTGTGCGTGTGTCAAATTATAAATAAATAAAGCATGTGACACAAGTATTCAGGAAAAATCCCCGAAGGGTAAAACCTTTTATTTCTAGAACTTTGAATAATTTACAAGACCATTGACTTACATACAACCTGATAATCTCCCACAACTTTAACGCACGGTGTCTTCATCAAATATTCAAAGCAACGACTAGAAATATCTTCGGCTGGAATCTCCCGCTGGAACTCCAGGTGGTCAGCAATGAAGAAAAAAACGGCTTCTCCACAAAGGTTGAACAAAAGCAACGCAGTGTTCTTGGGTTCCAAAAGATTCACAAAAGTATGTAGGAATTTTGGTGTGAATGAAACATGAATTTTGGGACTAAAAAATATGAAGACTTGAGTTAATAGAACTCTCAAAATCGACACTAGAAAAACAAAACATACAAAAAGTACATACAAAAAGTATTTTTCAAAAAGTACATACAAAATTTATAAAAAATAAAATCTTTTTGTAGTTTTCAAACTTTTTTCAAAAAAAACAAAACATACAAAAAGTACATGTCACTACACTAGCAAATATATATCATGAAACTACAACTAGTGTATGACAAACATGCAAACACAATCATCTATATGATATGGCAAGATAAGAATCATGTGCAAGCAAACGGGAATCAACTTGTCTAAAATCTAGTGCCTCTAAAAGTGATTTCCTAACCCAAATAGATGCGAAACGTCGTGTGGGGAATTTAGGAACCAAGGGAACACTAGACATAAACTTCTTAGGAATTTTTCCAAGATCAAAATAAAAACGCCTAAGGTGACCTTTCCTACCACAATATGAACATGTGTAAACGGGTGAAACGACACCTATGGGTTGACCTTTTCTAATGTCCTTGGGAACGGTTGACCCTCTAAGACAAATAATGGTTTTGGCTTTGGCACTAGAAACATGAGAACAATATGAGCCATTACTATCAGTATCAAACCTACTTGAATCGATTAAATCATTTTTTAACTTCAAAATATTTTATTCAAGCAACAAATTAGACTTTTCCAAAGACAAGGATTTTTTTTTTTAATTTCAACAATTCCTAAAAGGGTATCGCCCTCCCTCAATTAAAGCAAACTTTCCCTAAAAGTCTCTTCACATGCCAAGAATTCATTGACTAAAATATTTTTGTCCTCTTTGGTACAAATACAAACCATCGAATTTTTAAGGTCATCTGATTCTTTTACTAAAAATAGGACCCTCTCATCACTCTTATTTTTGGCAATTTTTAAAGAATCAAAATCAATACACAAATTACCAAAGTGCTCACGACAAATATCACTTTGAGTTTGAAACGCTTGCAAATATTTAATCTTACTTTCAAAGAGAGAATTTTCTTTTTCCAAAACTTTAACTCTTTTGCAAAGTTTCAAATTCAAACTTTTTAAATTTTCAGCATGGTCGTGAACTTTTTCAAAAATAGACTCCTTATTAAATGGGCGTTCCATTAGAAAAATTGCGATTTTTCACAAAACTGATTTAAAAAAATCAATATCACACAATTTTGCGGAAAATAGGAATACGCAATAAATTAGCGTAACCCGCTCTGATACCAATTTGTAAAGTGCGACTGTGTGATACCGATTTAAACTAATTCGCAAATATCCAATTAGACCTTATTTAATTAGAGTCTATTCTTAAACAGCCCTCAAACAAACAACTGCGTGTGTGCGTGTGTCAAATCATAAATAAATAAAGCATGTGACAAAAGTATTCAGGAAAAATCCCCGAAGGACAAAACCTTTTACTTCTAGAACTTTGAATAATTTACAAGACCATTGACTTACATACAACCTGATAATCGCCCACAAGTATAACGCATGGTATCTTCGTCAAACCTTCAAAGCAACAGCTAGAAATATCGTCGATTAGAATGTCCCGCAGGAACTCCAGATGATCAGCAATGAAGAAGAAAATGGCTTATCCACAAAGGTTGAACAAAAGCAACGCAGTGTTCTTGGGTTCCAAAAGATTCACAAAAGTATGTAGGAATTTTGGTGTGAATAAAACATGAGTTTTGGGACTCAAAAATATGAAGACTTGAGCTAATAGAACTCTCAAAATCGTCTCTCCAAGTCTTGCAAAATAACTCCCCCGAAGTTGGCTTTTATAAGGAAACCAAAAAGAATTTTAAGTCATTGGGACTCTTGCCAGCATCAGGTACCACGAACCAATTCGGGTGGTACCTCGAACCGGTTCACCTCCCGAACCGGTTCGGCCTTCGGTTCGCGATAGTTCGCTGGTTTTGGGGCTAAAAATACACAACATTCTTCCAAGGCTTTTCTCAAAATTTTCTCCATTTTCAAAGGGCCATAACTTCTTCATCGTAACTCGGATTGAGGTGTCGTTTCTTCCAGTATCTTCGTGGCGTCGAGATCTTTAACTATCCGGCCGGACGGTTGCTGTAAAATTATCAAAATGCCCGTGAACTTTCCTATCTTGCCTTCTTTAACTGTTTTGACTTCGCTCGCATACCACTTACATAAAGTCCCTAAATTATTGGAACGTGAAGTCGTTGAGGCAGATGTGGGACACATGATGGAGATGTTCAATGATTGATTCCCAGAATTCGGATAGAGGCCGTCATGTGAGATCATGCAGTAACGTGCCAAATGTAACGGTGTACGACATACATAAATGTAAGTTATCGGACATGATAAAAAAGTCTTTACAAGGAGGCTAATAATGCGTAGGTTAACGGGTGAAATACGCAATATTTGCGTCATATCACACCCCCTAACTTACACATTGCTAGTCCCTAGCAATGAAATAGGAAACAACAAGAACTATAAGCAAACCACAAAAAAGGACATATGTACAAAAGAGATAAAAGCCACTTTCACGGGTGAACGATTGCATTTAGGGTATGTAATAAGCCGTTAAACCCCTAGGTTACCCTAGTGGACAAATGTCGTCTCGTGAGGGTTTTCAGGAATGAAACCCACAAACATCATGCGGTTTCCTCAAAATATGCCCAATCAACATGCGATAAACTCAACAATGCGAAAAATATTTCAAACATGTTATTAGCATATTGAATGAATCCAAGCTAAAGTCCGTTGTTATTAACAGGTTGAATACACCTCATAGAATTGAAACTTTAAAAGTGGGAGGGGGGAGAGAACATGCATAGTATGATTTGGTAAAAACTTAAATAAATCGGATAAACATAAAAGCATGCATACATTCAATCCTCACGGGCATTACACTCAACAAATGAATTCACTATGAAAATGGAGGTAATACACGGGACATGCAGGCATAAAGAGTAAATGGAAATGGAAACTAGGCCGCACACGTGTCATTAATGAAGAACGCTATATAGGAAATATAAACATGTAATCTTAATGAAAGATACCGCTCATTAAAGGAGGCGAAATACATTTTCACAGATTATCAAAACAATTATGACTTTTAAATTAAATTCACCCTAAGATCACATAGGACTTTATAGGGTTGTAATTTAGGCTACGATAGGGTACGAAACGAAAGAAATATATATGGATTCAAAGTTTTCGGAAATAAAAACTTAGAAAATTGGTAAATAGTGGGCAATATAAAAATTGGAAAATAAGTTCCAAACAAGCATTAGATATAACAATTGGACAGTAATCAAAGCTTATTGAACTATATACACAACATATACAACTTTCTCTTTCTTTTCTTTTCTTCTTTTTCTCATGTTTTCTTTTCTTTTCTTTTTGCTTTTTGCTTTTTCGTTTCTTTTTCACTACACTTTCTTCTTTTCTCACTCTAACATGCTCAAATTGCAACCACACTATACAACATCATTCAATCCCAAGAAACATTCCAAACAAAGGTATGTAAGGTCATATGTATGGTGTATAACTCCATTTTGGAGTTGGTAATGGAATTTTGGGTAATGAAATGAAAGGCTAATATTTAGGCTCAAAGGGGTTGACTAAGGAAAAAATAAGGTGAGGTCAAGGCTAATATGGAAGATATAATAAAGATTGCCTATGATCATTTCCTAAAGTTTACGCAATTCTCGAGTCAAATCAAACTTTGAAAATCATGCTCAAGTAATACATTTCATATATGAACTCAATTAACGAACGATCAAATGAAAGAATAATGAGATTACCAATGAAAGTAACGCTTTCAATGAGGAAAGAATAGTATATACACTCACAAACGATGAAAGGTACAAAGCTTACTCGGTATAAGTTATACAATGAAACATTATAAAAATCTTAAACCAAATCAACATAAAAAGAAAAGCGCATGTGCTAATGGGATAAAGTTTAATTCATGAAGTTATTCACAATATCAATGATATGAGGACTAAAGTCTAATAACTTCTAAAATCGAGAACATGCGTCATTGAGTTGTCAATCGGATCAGGAAATTATTGAAATTTATCTTCGAAAACAAGGCAAAATGCCTAACAAAAGAGAAAAAAAGAAAAAAATATATATTTAAAATTTCCAATTTTTCACAAAAAGCATGCTTAGTAACAAAATGTGAGTAAATCCATGGACAAAACAAAGAAATGGATAAAGTATCCTACACCCCCTAACTTAAACGTTGCATTGTCCTTAATGCGTATTAAGAACACACACAAAGAGAGGAAAATAACGATATTACCCAAAATTGGAGCGATATCCATACGCACGAGTCCAAACGAATCTACAAAACAAGTTAGTACAAAGCAAAGCAAAAAGCAATAACAAAAAGTTTAACTAATTACACTTGACTAAATTAAAAGGAAAAAAATGAAAAGCTAACTATTTACAACCTACTATTTAGACTACACACTAACTGTACACTAGAAGTCTAAATAGTTGAGGGTCCACCCAAAAAGGGATTTGACTTTGAAAGATCAACGGTGGACCCTCCAAAGCAAACATGCCTCCTAAAAAATAAGAATTTCGTTTGAACAACGGAAGGCATGTGTGGGGCGAAAAAAGTGAACCATTGTCAATTAAAAGTTCGGGAGGGATAATGGGGGATTTGGATGAAAAGGGGGACAAGACCACATTGATCTTGGGAAAATTAAAATCACATCCCCAAGGTTTTTCAATTGTAAAGGAAGGCGAGGCTAGTGCAAGTGAATAACCCATGAAATGAATTATCTCAAAATAACTTTCTCGTTCAAGAATCGGGTCAAAGTCCTCAAGATTTTTAACCGATTCTTGTGATAAATTTAATTGTTCGGGAATAGTAGGGAATAAATGAAATGAACGACCAACAACCTCAATACAATCAAAAGAATTAATAAGAGGTTGAAAATCGAAAGTGTTAAAGCTTGACTCACTCTCAATGACTTCTTCAACAAAAAGGGATGGAGGTGAAATGCAAGTTTCAACCTCGACCCAGTTTTGTAAAGAAATAATCTCATCGAGCATGGCATCATTTTCTAACAACCAAGCTTGAGAACTTTCGGATTGGTAATTGATTTCCTTAATCACTAACTCATAATCAAACGAACAAGAAGATATTTCATCTTCCGGTGCGGGTTGCTCATAGCTAATGGATTCCCCGCATTCCAAATTATCCTCACAAGGCGATGAGGGATTACTTACATACTCTTGAATTTCGCACTCAATGTGCTCATCTTCAAGAAATTGTAGGCATTCTCTTATTGTTTTGGGAGTATAACTTGGAAAATAATTCTCATAACAATTAAGGTTATCTAAAGCGTAATAGCGAAACATTTCAAAATAATCTATTCAACAAAAGCAACAAGCGCCAAATTTTAATTTCTCGAAACAATTTAGCACAAGTCAAAAGGAAAGGAGAAAATAAAGAATACAAATATGAATGAAAGAAATACTACGAAATAATTAAACAATTACAATCTAAAACACACTCCCCGGCAACTGTGCCATTTTGATCAAGCGCAAACTGTGCGTCGTGTAATACGTAAACCGTTGTTATCGATTCGACGACTCAATGCGAAAACCTAAACTACAACTACACTTGACAAGCATGCACAGCGGTAAGCCGGGTATCGTAAGAAATCCACGGGGAGTGATTGAATTTTTTATGTTAATTGCTTTAAAACTTCAGGAATAAAAGTGTAAAATAAATAAAAGAAAAGGTGATGGATGGTTATGATGAAAAAATAAAAGAATAAGTTACGCTACACAAAAGTAAAGCAAGGATCGGGATCGCATTCCTCCACACGGGCTAAACAACTACTAATCAGAGTTAAGGCTCGAAATCAATTTAATCGAGCATTTTCAATTAAGCATAAACATCACACAATAAGGAATTTAACCCAAAGTTACGAGATTAAACATTTAACGGAAAATGGTCACACGCGGATTAAATTCGAATTGTCGCTATAAACACTAAAGTTGCGTGACAAATAAAGTTAAACGCATAACAATCCAACTTTAATACATGCGGTTTCAATTAAACGCAATTTTACACAAAACCTAATTTTCGAGGTCCAAACCCGTAAATGACGGAACGAAATCCCGACCCTATTTATCGAAGGGCACAATATGAATAAACTATTTAAACTACAACTAAACTAATTACAACAAGAAATAAATTAATCTAGGCAAGAAAGTAGAGAAAGCAAGTAAATGAAAGCAAGAGAATTGGGAAAGACAACTTAAATTAATAATTTTACGTACATCAAAGTGGGCAAAACACCCAAAGTGGTGGAGTAGGTCAAAGCTCCATATAAACCCTGTAAGGACATTTTTCACATGTCCGAAATATTTCATTTATTTATGTCGTACGCCGCTACATTTGGCACGTCTCCTCACGATCTCACATGACGGCCTCTATCCGAATTCCGGGAATCAAGCATGCATTATCTCCACTAATATGTCCCACATCTGCCTCAATGACTTCACGTTCCAAGATTTTAGGGACTTAATGCAAGTGGTACGCAAGGGAAGTCAAAACAGTGAAAAAAAAGGCACAATAGGAGAGTTCAAGGGAATTTTCGTAATTTCACATCCATAGTTCGGAGGTCTGGTCAACTAGAAAGTTGAAGATCTCTCCGCAACGAAGATACTGGAAAAAACGGCACCTCAATCCGAGCTACGGTGAAGGAGTTATGACCTTTTGAAGATAGAGAAAATTCCTTAAAGAATGCTGTTTTTTTTGTACGCTGGATAGAATTTTAGAGTTTTAAGAACGTGGGACTCTTCATATTTTTTCCTATAAATACCAACTTCGGGGGAGTTGTTTTGCAAGACTTTAGGAGACGAATTTGAGAGTCCAAATACATCTAGTCTTCATATTTTTGAGTCCCAAGACTCATGTTTTGATTCACACATCATTGCCAAACCTTTGTGAATCCTTTTGCAACCCAAGAACACAACTTTGGTTTGTTCAACCCTTGTGGAGGAGACCGTTCTTCTTCTTCATTGCAGCCCTACTGGTAAGGGATAATTCCATCCGCGACTACAGAATCCGATACCCGAGGGTAATTCTTAGTCAACTTGTATTTTCATTGTAATCCGATTGTAAGTCGTTTTCTTACAAATTATAGTGAAAATAAATGGTTTTGCCCCTGAGGGGGATTTTTCCTTAATTTCATGTGTTTGAATGTTCTTGTGTAGATTATCTATTTATTCAATCACATACTGCTACATGTTTAGGGTTTGTTTGTGTTAAAAGGGTTTTATATATGGTTTGATCATTTGAACGCGAGCACACACGTTTCTCAAATTGGTATCAGAGCAGGTTACGCTAATTTATCGCGTATTCCTTTTTCCGCAAATTTTTTTTTTCTAAGATATCAATTTTCTAAAAAATTGATTTTTGAAAAAGTGCGTGTTCAAATGGAGAAGTCATATTATAAAATGCCTGTTTTTGACGGGACAAATTATGCTTATTGGAAAGCCCGTATGAGGTCGGCTTTAAAATCCATTGATGAACGTGTCTGGATTTTGGTTGAACGAGGGTGGACTCCTCCCACCGTGACTGTTGATAATGTGACCAACTTGAAACCTGACATTTCTTGGTCTGATGAAGAAATTAAATGGTCATCTTTTAATTCTAAGGGTCTAAGTGCTATTTCTGGGTCTGTCACACCTGATGAGTTCAAACGCATAATGACGTGTACCACGTCAAAAGAGGCATGGGATGTTTTACAACTCACCCATGAAGGAACTAATGCTGTGAAAGAGTCTAAGTTGCAAAACTTGACAACTCAATTTGAAACAATCACCATGCATGATTCTGAATGCTTTGATGAATTTTATGCTAGACTTTCTGACATTGTGAATACTAGTTTTAATCTTGGTGAACAAATTCCGAATGCTAGAGTTGTTAAAAAGATTCTTCATTCTTTGCCTAAGCGTTTTATCCCTAAAGTCACTGTGCTAAATTCTATGGGTAATTTAAATACGCTAAAATTGGAAGAACTTGTAGGAGATTTGCAAACTTATGAAATTGATATGTTCCCTAAAAATGCTAAATCTAAAGATAAGGGAATTGCTCTTAAAGCCCAAGAGAGAAGGAGTGAGGGGTCAGCTAGAAAGAGGGTAGAGTCATCTAGAAAGAGAGAGACTGACACGTCAGATTCTGAGTGCGATTTTGACTTAGATGATTTAGCTCTTTTCGCAAAAAATTTCAAGAGGATTCTCAAATTTAAGAAAAATGGAAATTTTAAAGATAAAAAGAAATTTGAGAAAAATAAGTTTGAAAAGAAAAATGAAAAAGTTTCCAAAAATCCTCCTCTGAAAGAAAGTGAGAGATGTTTTGAGTGTGATGGTAGGGGTCATAGAGCTTTTGAGTGTGCCAATCGTCTGAATAGAGAGAAAGGGAAAGTTGTTCTTAATGCTACCCTTAGTGACGACAGTGAGGTCGAGACGGTGGATTCTGGAGATGAGTCACCGCATGAGTGTAACTTCACCACATTCATGGCCAGCCAAGTCAGCACTCCTAGTTCTCCTCACGACGTTGAGGATGATGCTTCACAGGAACACCTCTACAGTGAGAGCGATGTGAGTGAGGGGGAGGATGACACAAGTGAGAGCGAGAGTGATATACAACGCGCCTACGCTGAGTTATATTCTGAGTCTTTTAAAACTAAAAAGCGTAACAAAGCGTTAGTTCTTAAGATCACTTGCCTAGAGGAAGATTTAAAGAAAGCGAGAGAAAGAGAGTTCTCCACCTGCACCGCCCTGAGAGAGAGAGAGTCTACCTGTGTCGAGAATGAGAATTTGTTTAGAGAGAGAGAGTACTCTAGAGAAAGAGAGAGGGGACTTGATCAAGCAAGTGGCTAGTCTTACGAGTCAGCTCCATTCCTCCGTGGAGACTCGAAAGAAACTTGAATCCCTTGTTGCCCAGCTGACTCATGATCTTGAGAAAGCACGGGAAGTCAAGGTACAAATCGAGGAGAGATCTGGGAAGATGGGAAAGATACTCCTCGGCCCCGCTTTAGGTTTTGGTGATCGTCAAAGAATTGGATATGATGGTGCCTCCACGTCGCAAATTGCACCTGGACCAGTTCCTGAGTTTACTACAACTCCTTATGGTCACCGTAAAAAACCTCGAAGGAGAATTCGACCAAGAAAAGCAAACCAAGGTCCGCCTTTGACTGAGCTCTTTTGTACTTATTGCAAAAGAAAAGGCCACATTAGGGAAACTTGCTATAGCATGGGTCGGACACGACGTACTACTGCTCCACCACGACATACTGATGAGTTTTCTAGTCTGAGAGAGCGAGTTGAGTTCTTAGCTGCCACGACTCAGAGTTTGATGAAAGAATTCCGACGGATGTCTTCGCCGTTAGTGAATGCTTCTTACATTCCAGCTAAAACCAACAAAGGCAAACAAAAGGTCATCTCTGCTTGGGTGCCTAAGAAAGATAAAAAGGCCTTTGTTGTTCATGTTGCTCTCAAAGCACATAATACCTCTCAATGGTATTTTGATAGTGGGTGCTCCAGACACATGACAGGTGATGCCTCATTTTTTACTACTCTAGAGGATTATCAAGATGGCAGAGTCACCTTTGGAGATAGGAGTAAGTCTAGCATTATAGGACGAGGTACTATGGAGTTACCTGGTTTTCCTAAGCTAGAAAATGTTTTGTACGTCAAACGTTTGAAAGCAAACCTTCTAAGCATTAGCCAGCTGTGCGACACTGACCTTGCAGTAAAGTTTGACCGGGACGCGTGTAAAGTCTACAATCAAACCGGTAAACTATTGATGCAAGGGGTGAGGACCGAGGATAATTGCTATGGGACTGAGCCCACATCCTCACTTGTTTGCAACAGCGCCACGATCACTCCTATGGATCTGTGGCACCAACGTCTAGGTCACGTGAACGTTAGAGATCTTAATCGTTTAGCTAAAAAGGACCTAGTACGTGGCTTACCATCTCTTGGAAAGTCAACTTCTACCGTTTGTGGACCCTGTCAGTTGGAAAAACAAATTCGTAGTCCTCATAGGAAGTTGCATTCCATTACCACCTCTCGTGTTCTGGAGTTGATTCACATGGATCTTATGGGTCCCACTCGTACTGAGAGTCTAGGTGGTAAGAGGTACATCCTCGTGATGGTAGATGATTTCTCCAGATACTCCATTGTAGGTTTTCTGAGAGAGAAATCCGATGTTGTAGAATTTTTAACGACCAAGTGCCGTGTCCTGCAAAATCAACACGGAGTCACTATTAATAGGATACGTAGTGACAACGGCACTGAATTTAAGGAAGCAAAAGTTGATCTTTATTGTGATAGCCTTGGGATCAAACATGAGTTTTCTTCTGTGAGAACTCCTCAGTAAAATGGGATTGTTGAGAGAAAGAATATAACGATCCAAGAGATGGCTAGATCTATGCTTCTAGGTCGTAAAGTTTCTAGGAGATTTTGGGCAGAGGCAGTGTCTACTGCATGCCACACGGTGAATAGGGCGTATCTGCGTCCACACACACTTCACACTCCTTATGAGTTGTGGACTGGCAAGAAGCCCAACCTGGCATATTTACGTGTCTTTGGGAGTAAATGCTACATCCTACGGGATAAAGAGCAATTAGGAAAGTTTGACTCCCGAAGCGACGAGGGAATATTTCTAGGATATTCATCGAATAGTAGAGCATACCGGGTTTTTAACCTGAAGAGCTCTAGGGTTATGGAATCAATAAACGTTACCGTACAAGATGACGAACCTTTGACGGTTATTGATCCTAACCTTCAGTGTGAGGATGAGGATTGTTCTGACAGTGATTTACATGTTCCTCTCTCACACTCTGTGGACCCTACTCCTGAGTTAGGGGACACACCTGCTTGGGTTCGCAAGAGTCATGACCCTTCTGCCATTGTTGGTGATCCCACTCTAGGGGTCAAGACTCGTGCTCAGCTAGAGAACGTTATTAGCCATCTTTGCTATACGTCCAAAGTCGAGCCCAAGAACCATAAAGAAGCACTCAAGGATGAACACTGGATATCTGCTATGCAGGATGAGTTGCTTCAGTTTAAAAAGAATAATGTCTGGGAATTAGTCCCCCGACCTAGTGAGACTAATGTGATAGGTACCCGGTGGATTTTCAAGAACAAAATGGATGAATATGGTACCATAATAAAAAATAAGGCTAGGTTGGTCGCTCAAGGCTACACACAGATAGAGGGTGTAGACTTTGGGGAGACATTTGCTCCTGTTGCGAGGCTTGAGTCCGTCCGTCTTCTGCTCCCCATCGCATGTCATCTGCGCTTCAAGGTGTATCAGATGGATGTCAAGAGTGACTTTTTGAATGGCATTCTACAGGAGGAGGTTTATGTGGAATAACCAAAAGGGTTTGAAGACCCTCAGCACCCTGAGCACGTCTACTATCTGAGGAAAGCCTTGTATGGTTTGAAGCAAGCACCCCGTGCTTGGTACGAGAGGCTTACTTCTTATCTCTTAGCTCGTGGCTTCAAGAGAGGGGGAGTAGATATGACGTTGTTTGTCAGGAGATATGGCGGTGCTATTTTGGTTGCCCAGGTCTATGTGGATGACATAGTCTTTGGATCCACATGCTCCCAGCATGCTCACCACTTTGAGGAGGAGATGAAAAGTGAGTTTGAGATGAGCATGATTGGTGAGCTTACATTCTTCCTTGGTCTCCAGGTTCGTCAGCTAGAGGATGGGATGTTCATCTCCCAATCCAAGTATGCTAGAGACCTAGTGAAGAAATTTGGTTTAGACTCCGCTAAGCATGCACGTACACCTATGAGTACCACTACCAAGCTTAGTAAGGACACTTCAGGCAAGGACGTAGAGCAAACCTTATATCGGAGTATGATAGGTAGTCTCCTCTACTTGACTGCTAGTCGTCCCGACATCGCCTTTAGTGTTGGAGTCTGTGCGCGTTATCAGGCATCCCCAAAAGAGTCACATTTACTTGCTCTAAAACGTATTATTAAATACGTAAGTGGGACTCTCTCATACGGGATTTGGTATTCCTTTGATACCGATGACCGTCTGTCCGCCTACTCGGATGCCGATTGGGTTGGGGATGTAGATGGATGTAGGAGCACTTCTGGTGGGTGTTTCTATTTTGGTTCTGCTCTTGTCTCCTGGCTGAGCAAGAAGCAAAATTCCATCTCTTTGTCCACTGCGGAGGCTGAGTACATAGCCGTCGGGAGTTGTTGCACACAACTCTTGTGGATGAAGCAAATGCTGGAGGATTATGGGATATCACAGGACACCATGACCATTTCCTATGATAACACGAGCGCGATACACATATCCCGCAATCCAGTTCAGCATTCGCGCACAAAACACATCAGGATACGTGAGCACTTTATTCGTCAGTTAGTTAAAGAGAAAGCCGTATCCCTGAGTTTTGTTCCTACCGACCGTCAGTTAGCCGATATTTTCACGAAACCTTTAGATGCCCTTAGATTTGAGAGTCTTAGGAAATCTTTAGGGATTTGCACAGTTGACTGAGGGGTTGGTCTATGTCTAGAATAGGATGCTTCTTCATGTTCATATCATATGCTTCCTATTGCTAGTCTGTTTTATATGTACCATTACTTTTTTGTACAGCTTTGTTTTATTCCTTTTGCTTTTTATATTTCTTTTGAAAAAAATACAAAAAGATTTTCCTTTAAGAAAAATTTTGAGAAAAACACAAAAAGATTTTATTTCTTTTTTTCCAAATTTTTGAAAAAATCCAAAAAGATTTTTGTATTTTGCTTCTTTTATGGATGAGCATGTAAGATAGCCAAGTCACAACTTCATTCTATTTATCCATGTGACTGTTTGATAGAGATTTGAGAGGCTACATCATTTCATCCATGTGTTTTACATTGATTGGAGTCTTTGAGATGTAATTAGTGATATCTTCCTACATGTTTGACTCCTATATCCTTTATTGCACACATGCACGGCTATATTTGATTATTGCACTTGTCTATCTCATGTTGGCTTGCGTGTTTTCATCTCAATCATGTCTATACAATATACAATATACGATAAAACTTGACAAGATTGGAATGCATGTAAAAACCGTTTTGGTGAGACAGTGTGTTTTTGTATAACGGGGAGGGGCTGCGAAAGGTAATAATCTATCCTTTGCGCAAAAGCCACCGTTAAAAAGGACCTAAAAAATGGAGGAATTTTAATATTCGAGGTCCAAAGAGGTTAAAAGAGCCCGAAAAAATTTAAAGGCAATAAAAAGCAATTCATGCCAAATATGGGCCACTTAGGTTTCACCATCAATTCTCCAAAGTTTAAGAATTTAGAATGCCTCTATTCAATACAATATCTGAGGAAGTTTGGTTGGAGAATCTAAACGGGTTTGCACTTCCTTGAAAGTCCTGAAAAAGCATAAAATCATTTTGGACGTTATTGGTGTGAAAATCATTTTGAGCTTTAATTTGTTGATTTGATTGAGTCAATATCTTATATTGTAACTCTTTTACACCGAAGGAAGCATTTGAGTTCATTCGCTAGGAATATCCAATATTCATCGTGCACATATGTCATGTTTGTATGCATTGATTTTCCTATCGAATTTGATCACACCACTTCATTTACGCTATCATTGACTTGGTTGCTTTCTGTTTATTCATGGTGTGTTTTTATCCTAGTGACACCCCGCACTTGCTTATTTGATTTATTTCTCTAATTTGTCCATTTGGGGACATCATAAAAAGGGGGAGAAAGAATTATCATATTATGGGGGAGTTTGAATTCTGGGGGAGTTTTTGAGATGTTGCTTATATTTTTATCATATATTGATATCCATGTTATCTCATTTCAAACTCGATATGTCACGTGGTATTTGCTTTGTCTCATGTGTGTAGGTATGAAGATTGCAGATCTATATGTTGCACACCCTGATGAAAAAAGTTTTGAGATCATATATTGATATCCATGTTATCTCATTTCAAACTCGATATGTCACGTGGTATTTGCTTTGTCTCATGTGTGTAGGTATGAAGATTGCAGATCTATATGTTGCACACCCTAATGAGAAAAGTTTTGAGATTCCTGAAGAATTAAAGAACAAACGATGAAGACTATTCATTTGTACCTTTTCCAGTTTTGGGTTCATGGGAGGGTAGATTTGTATAGGCAATTTCATATTTGATAATTCGGATTTTTAATGTATGTACCGGCATAGACATAGGGGGAGACTTGTAATGACATTTTTCACATGTCCGAAATGTTTCATTTATTTATGTCGTACGCCGCTACATTTGTCACGTCTCCTCACGATCTCACATGACGGCCTCTATCCGAATTCCGGGAATCAAGCATGCATTATCTCCACTAATATGTCCCACATCTGCCTCAATGACTTCACGTTCCAAGATTTTAGGGACTTAATGCAAGTGGTACGTAAGGGAAGTCAAAACAGTGAAAAAAGGCACAATAGGAGAGTTCAAGGGAATTTTCGTAATTTCACATCCATAGTTCGGAGGTCTGGTCAACTAGAAAGTTGAAGAGCTCTCCGCAACGAAGATACTGGAAAAAACGGCACCTCAATCCGAGCTACGGTGAAGGAGTTATGACCTTTTGAAGATAGAGAAAATTCCTTAAAGAATGCTGTTTTTTTTGTACGCTGGATAGAATTTTAGAGTTTTAAGAACGTGGGACTCTTCATATTTTTTCCTATAAATACCAACTTCGGGGGAGTTGTTTTGCAAGACTTTAGGAGACGAATTTGAGAGTCCAAATACATCTAGTCTTCATATTTTTGAGTCCCAAGACTCATGTTTTGATTCACACATCATTGCCAAACCTTTGTGAATCCTTTTGCAACCCAAGAACACAACTTTGGTTTGTTCAACCCTTGTGGAGGAGACCGTTCTTCTTCTTCATTGCAGCCCTACTGGAAAGGGATAATTCCATCCGCGACTACAGAATCCGATACCCGAGGGTAATTCTTAGTCAACTTGTATTTTCATTGTAATCCGATTGTAAGCCGTTTTCTTACAAATTATAGTGAAAATAAATGGTTTTGCCCCTGAGGGGGATTTTTCCTTAATTGCATGTGTTTGAATGTTCTTGCGTAGATTATCTATTTATTCAATCACATACTGCTGCATGTTTAGGGTTTGTTTGTGTTAAAAGGGTTTTATATATGGTTTGATCATTTGAACGCGAGCACACACGTTTCTCAAACCCTAAACTAATGTGAAATGTAAGATATTTACAAAAGAGAACAAAGGTTCTCTTATATAGTAAGTTGGAAAAGAAATAGAAAAAAAAGGAAAAAAAAAAGAGAAAAAAAGTGTTTTCAAAAATAGGGGAAATAGGTCTGAATCAATTCGGGGACATTCTGAATCGATTCGGAATGAAAATATGGTGTTCTGGTGCATTTCGAATCGATGCGAATTTTGGCCGAATCGATTCGCCCCTACAAGTCTGCAATGTGCAGCTTTGTCCTATTTTACGGAAAATGCCGTCATTTCTTCCTTATAGCTAGGAATTAGGCACGGTCGATGGCTATACGAAGATAACTCAGAGGGATACAACATACAAGAAGATATTTGGCCAAAAAAACAAATTATTAAATGACAAAAATGCCCTTCAACGTGACCTTGAGTGAGTTTTAAGTCAAAACCATACTAAAAATGCCATAACTCCACCGATACAACTCGGATTCATGCACCGTCAGCGGCCACGCGAAAAGAAATCATAGGGATTAAATTCCGTGAAGAGCTTAGGATTCAAACCCGAATGATAAAATTACTAAAATGCCCCTGAAGCTGCAATAATCGATGAAACCTTTTCGAAAAGCGTCCAAACTTCATACTAAGCATCGAAACACCTACAAAAACTAAATTTACCCCTGCAAAACATGTTAACATAGAAATCCGAGGTATCTGGTTAACAAGATAAATATAGGGATTAAGATACCCGAGGGGGATAATAACGCGTAGGTTAACGGGTGAAATATGCAATATTTGTGTCGTATCACACCCCCTAACTTACACATTGCTAGTCCCTAGCAATGAAATAGGAAACAACAAGAACATCAAGCAAACCACAAAAGAGGACATATGTACAAAAGAGATAAAAGTCACTTTCACGGGCGAACGATTGCATTTAGCGTATGCAATATACCGTTAAACCCCTAGGTTACCCTAGTGGACGAATGTCGTCTCGTGAGGGTTTTCAGGGATGAAACCCACAAACATCATACGGTTTCCTCAAAATATGCCCAATCAACATGCGACAAACTCAACAATGCAAAAAATATTTCAAACATGTTATTAGCATATTGAACGAATCCAAGCTAAAGTTCGTTGTTATTAACAGGTTGAATGCACCTCATAGAATTGAAACTTTAAAAGTGAGAGGGGGGAGAGTACATGCATAGTATGATTTGGTAAAAATTTAAATAAATCGGATAAATATAAAAGCATGCATACATTCAATCCTCATGGGCATTACACTCAACAAATGAATTCATTATGAAAATGGAGGAAATATACGGGACATGCGGGCATAAAGAGGAAATGTAAATGGAAACTAGGCCTCACACGTGTCACTAAAGAAGAACGCTATATAGGAAATAAAAACATGTAATCTCAATGAAAGATACCGCTCATTAAAGGAAGCGAAATGCATTTTCACAAATTATCAAAACTATTATGGATTTTAAATTAAATTCACCCTAAGATCACATAGGACTTTATAGGGTTGTAATGTAGGCTAGGCTAGGGGACGAAACAAAAGAAGTATATATGGATTCAAAGTGTTCGAAAATGAAAACTTAGAATAATGGTAAATAGTGGGCAATATCAAAATTGGAAAACAAGCTCCAAACAAGCATTGGATATAATAATTGGAGAGTAATCAAAGCTTATTTAACTATATACACAACATATACAACTTTCTCCTTCTTTTCTTTTCTTATTTTTCTCATGTTTTCTTTTCTTTTCTTTTTGCTTTTTGCTTTTTCTTTTCTTTTTCACTACACTTTCTTCTTTTCTCACTCTAACATGCTCAAATTGCAACCACACTATACAACATCATTCAATCCCAAGAAACATTCCAAACAAAGGTATGTAAGGTAATATGTATGGTGTATAACTCCATTTTGGAGTTGGTAATGGAATTTTGGGTAATGAAATGAAAGGCTAATATTTAGGCTCAAAGGGGTTGACTAAGGAAAAAATAAGGTGAGGTCAAGGCTAATATGGAAGATATAATAAAGATTGCCTATGATCATTTCCTAAAGTTTACGCAATTCTCGAGTCAAATCAAACTTTGAAAATCATGCTCAAGTAATACATTTCATATATGAACTCAATTAACGAACGATCAAATGAAAGAATAGTGAGATTACCAATGAAAGTAACGCTTTCAATGAGGAAAGAATAGTATATACACTCACAAACGATGAAAGGTACAAAGCTTACTCGGTGTAAAAATATACAATGTAACAAAAGATTATCGAGTTATAAAAATCTTAAACCAAATCAATATAACAAGAAAAGCGCATGTGCTAATGGGATAAAGTTTAATTCATGAAGTTATTCACAATATCAATGATATGAGGACTAAAGTCTAATAACTTCTAAAATCGAGAACATGCATCATTGAGTTGTCAATCGGATCGGGCGATTATTGAAATTTATCATCGAAAATAAGGCAAAATGCCTAACAAAAGAGAAAAAAAGAAAAAAATATATTTTTGAAAATTTCAATTTTTCAGAAAAAGCATGCTTTAAACGTGAGAAAATCCATTGACAAAACAAAGAAATGGATAAAGTATCCTACACCCCCTAACTTAAATATTGAATTGTCCTCAATGCGTATTAAGAACACAACACAAAGAGAGGAAAATAACGATATTACCTAAAATTGGAGAAATCTCCATAAGCACGAGTCCAAACGAATCTATAAAACAAGTTAGTACAAAGCAAAGCAAAAAGAAATAACAAAAAGTTTAACTAATTATACTAAACTAAATTAAAAAGAAAGAAAAAATAAAAAGCTAACTATTTACAACCTACTATTTAGACTACACACTAACTATACACTAGAAGTCTAAATAGTTGAGGGTCTACCCAAAAAGGGATTTGACTTTGAAAGATCAACGGTGGACCCTCCAAACCAAACATGCCTCCCGAAAAATAAGAATTATGTTTGAACAACGGAAGGCATGTGTGGGGCATAAAAAGTGAACCATTGTCAATTAAAAGTTTGGGAGGGACAATGGGGGATTTGGATAATAAAGGGGACAAGACCACATTGATCTCGGGAAAATTAAAATCACATCTCCAAGGTTCTTCAATTGGAAGGGGAGGCGGGGATAGTGCAAGTGAATAGCCCATGAAATGAAGCATCTCAAAATAACATTCTCGTTCAAGAATCAGGTCAAAGTTCTTAAGATTTTCAACTGATTCTTATGATAAATTTAATTGTTCGAGAATAGTAGGGAATAAATGAAAGGAAGTACCAACAACCTCAATACAATCGGAAGAATTAATAAGAGGTTGAAAATCGAAAGTGCTAAAGCTTGGCTCACTCTCAATGATTTCTTCAACAAAAAGGGGTGGAGGTGAAACGCAAGTTTCAACCAGATTTTGTAAAGAAATAATCTCATCGAGCATGGCATCATTTTTTAACAACCAAGCTTGAGAACTTTCGGATTGGTCATTGATTTCCTTAATCACTAACTCATAATAAAACGAATAAGAAGACATTTCATCTTCTTGTGCGGGTTGCTCATAGCTAATGGATTCCCCGCATTCCAAATTATCCTCACGATGCGATGAGGGATTACTTACATACTCTCGAATTTCAGGCTCAATGCGCTCATCTTCAAGAATTTGTAGGCATTCTCTTATCGTTTTAGGAGTATAACTTGGAAAACAATTCTCATAACAATTAAGGTTATCTAAGGCATAATAGCGAGACATTTATTCAACAAAAGAAACAAGCGCCAAAATTTTAATTTCTCGAAATAATCTAGCATAAGTTAAAAGGAAAGGAGAAAATAAAAAATACAAATATGAATGAAAGAAATACTACGAAATAATAAAATAATTACAATCTAAAACACACTCCCCGAAAACGGCGCCATTTTGATCGAGCGCGAACTGTGCGTCATGTAATACGTAAATTGTTGTTATCGATTAAATAACTCAATTCGAAAACCTAAACTACAACTACACTTGACAAGCAAGCACAGCGGTAAGTCAGGTATCGTAAGAAATCCACAGGGAGTGATTGAATTTTAGATGTTAATTGCTTTAAAACTTCATGAATAAAAGTGTAAAATAAATAAAAGAAAAGGTGATGGATGGTTATGGTAGAAAAAGAAAAGAATAAGTTACGCTACACAAAAGTAAAGCGAGGATCGGGATCGCATTCCTCCACACGGGCTAAACAACTACTAATCAGAGTTAAGGCCCGAAAGCAATTTAATCGAGCATTTTCAATTAATTATAAACATCACATAATAAGAAATTTAACCCAAAGTTGCGAGATTAAACATTTAACAGAAAATGGTCACACGCGGATTAAATTCGGATTGTCGCTATAAACACTAAAGTTGCGTGACAAATAAAGTTAAACGTATAACAATCCAACTTTAACACACACGGCTTCAATTAAACGCAATTTTACACAAAACCTAATTTTTGAGGTCCAAACCCGTAAATAACGGAATGAAATCCCGACCTAATTTATCTAAGGGCACAACATGAATAAACTAATTAGACTACAACTAAACTAATTACAACAAGAAATAAATTAATCTAGGCAAGAAAGTAGAGAAAGCAAGTAAATGAAAGCAAGAGAATAAGGAAATACAAATTAAATTAATAAGCTTAGATACATCAAAGTGGGCAAAACACCCAAAGTGGTGGAGTAGGGCAAAGCTCCATATAAACCCCAAACTAATGTGAAATGTAAGATATTTACAAAAGAGAACAGAGGTTCTCTTATATAGTAAGTTGGAAAAGAAATAGAAAAATAAAGGGAAAAAAAGGAAAAAAAGTCTAGCCAAAAATAAGGGAAGCAAGTCCGAATAGATTTGGGGCCATTCTGAATCGATTTGGAATGAAAATCTGGTGTTCTGGTGCATTTCGAATCGATTCGAATTTTGGCCGAATCGATTCGCCCCTACAGGTCTGCAATCTGCAGCTTTGTCCTGTTTTACGAAAAATACCATCATTTCTTTGTTATAGCTCGGAATTAGGCACGGTAGGAGGCTACGCGATGATAACTCAGAGGGATACAAAATCCAAGAAGACATTAGGCCAAAACACCAAATTATGAAATGATAAAAATGCCCTTCAATGTGACCTTGAGTGTGTTTTTTAAGTCAAAACCATACTAAAAATGCCATAACTCCATCGATACAACTCGAAGTCATGCACCGTTGGTGGCCACGCGGAGAGAAATCATAGGACTTATACTTCTGTGAAGAGCTCGGGATGCGAACCAGAATGATAAAATTACTAAAATGCCCCTGAAGCTGCAATAATAGACGAAACCTTTCCGAAAAGCGTCCAAACTTCATACTAAGCATCAAAACACCTACAAAAAGCTCAATTAACCCCTGGAAAACATGTTAACATAGAAATTCGAGGTTCTCTAATTAATAAGCATAAATATAGGTATTAAGTACCCGAGGGGGCTAATAATGCGTAGGTTAACGGGTGAAATACGCAATATTTGTGTCGTATCATGCTGATAATGGATAACTATGTGAGAGAAATAGTGAAACCAATAAGTCATTTGGGTACGTTAGGTATGTGCGCAACCCTAAAGACTTAATGTTATGTTTGCCTTCAATATGTGTTGCTTTGATTTATGATTCGAGGAAGACATTCTGAATCAATAGTACATGATTAGGTACGTGAGGTACTTGTGCTTGATAGCAGAGTATGCAATTGTGCATCATGGTGGCCAGTCCGATGGATGATATATATATATATATATATATATATATATGTGTGTGTGTGTGTGTGTGTGTGTGTGTGTATTAAGTGTAAATAGTATAAAAGATAGATAACGAGTATTTAAAGATAAAGTAGGTGTGAGAAATTAACATGATGGTAATAATAATAACGTAAGAAAAATGTTAATTATTAGTCGTTCGGTAATTACTGTATGGGCGGTGCATGATAAGTTAATGAGAAATTGAACTAAAGACTTCATGATAATTATGAGTGTACTGTAGTGTACTGTATGGGCGGTACATGTGAGCTAGACTGGATAAGGGTTAGTTGGATGCTTGAGACCTAGTTAGATCGGGTAGCATGACTAGGTGGGATTAGTAGAAGATGTTAGGTGCGCACTATAAATGAGAGTTGAAGAACTCAAGGGAGTGTACGCAACCTAACATGTGTATCTAATAACTTTTTTAAACTTGTGATAAATACTTACAAAACATTTTCAAAAGGACTTGGGCTCTGACCTGTACTTGCAAAATACTTTCAAAATCTTTTAGGTGTCCAGCCACAAGGACGCCCGGCTTGTTCATCTGTTCCATGGATGCGTAGCTACAGTATTTGTGAATGCTTGCAGGGATTAATTAGAGGCTTTAGCTATTCATTCATAGAGTATGGTCTATTATTCAGTATTTCATTTGGGCGTGTTTCCCTTAAGTTATTTCTTTTATTCAGTTTAATCAGACTTTGTATTTGTGGATTCAGTTTGATTTTATTAGATGTTTAGTTGGACTTTGTATTCTTATTATGTTGGAGTTTTTATATTAGACTTGAAGCTGATGGTTTATTCAGCATTTATTCATATTAAATATTGTGATTTTTAGACTTTGTTACTGTGTGTATGGTATAGTTTTATTTTCGTATGTTGTTATTATTTAATGAAAAAAAAAATTGGCACCGATTTAATTAAATAAAAGGTGGTTACTAATTAAAAAGTTTTTGACAGTAATGCTAAGAATGAACCAAATGAGATTCCTGTTTTAATTTGATAAATGACTGATCACCCGGTATTTAGTTGGGCGGGGTGTCACATACAACCCAAATAAAACCGACACAACACAATACGACATGCTACAAAATATTTTTAAAAATACAAGATACGAACACCACCCTATTAAAACATGGCATGCTATGAAATCTTATTTTTTCACCTAACACAAACATGGCTCAAATAAAATGTGATACCGCATTGCCTAATTAAATAACGACGAGCCAAAATACAAAAAAAAACAAAAAAAAACTTAAATAATTAGATTGTGTTAAAAAGGTACGATAAATACAAAAAATAAAATATATGGCTCTTGAATTTTAAAACAAAAAAATGCCAACATTTTAATTTTTAATAAACACAAACATGATCCAAAAGTGACACGATACAACACAAAATCTTATCTTTTTATCTAAAACGAACAAGATTTAATTACAATACAGCACAACATGACAAGACATGACATCTTTTTTTTAAACTAACATGAACATAATCTAATTGATTTACGCTTTAATACTCACTTGTTTATCAATTCTTTTACTAAATAAAAACATGACCCAATTATAAGGTGACGCGATACGGTACATTATGAAATTTTATATTTAACCTAATACGAACACAACTCAGGTCATGTTGTGGCGTTTTTATATGGATCGTGTTTGTATTAGAAAAAAATAAAATTTCTTGTTGTGCTGTGTCGTGTTACATTTTAATTAGATCGTGTTCATGTTAGATAAAAAAAAATCTTGTCGTGTCACGTTTATTTGAGTTGTGTTAGGTAAACAAATGAGATTCCATGTTTTGTCGTGTTACATTTTAATTATATCATGTTTGTGTTAGATAAAAAAAATAAGATTTTGTAACGTGTAACTTTTTTTTAGATTGTGTTTTTGTTAGATAAAAAATAAGATTTCGTATAATATTGTGCTATGTCACATTTTAATTAGATCATGTTCATGTTTGGTGGAAAAAAGTGAATATTAAAGTGTAAATCAATCAATGATTAAGCTGTCAATAATTATTGCTCAAAGCAAAAAAAATTCTTTGCTTGAATTGTATTTAATTATTAAATTAAAAAATAATTAAAAATAATTTAGGTCAACATTTTATTACCTTTCTTCAAATGATTAGTTCACATAATGAAGATTCACCCAAAAAAATATGTGGAATAGATATTATGTTAAGAGGGCGTTACGGTCATTTATCAATTTTATGTTTGAAAGTGGAGCGCCGAAAGATTTTAGGGGTGCGCCAATAGCGCTACCCTAATTATTTCGACTAAGAGTATTCATTTATCGAGTTTAGTCTAGTTTACAAAGACAAAAGTGGACATTTGACTTTTAACGCGATGCTAGTATGAAACCCATGCGATGCACGACATCATATATATATATATATGTATGAACATTACAATTAAATGTAATTCCAAAAACATATAGTCATTGATTATAGTGATCGAAAATACTATTGCATGCCTATGGGATCTCCGACCGTAACCATTCTAATTATCTCCACAAATGTTTCATACAGAAACGTAAATTGTCTCTTATTTTCATCCATATTAAGTGCCTTCCGTGATATTTCCTATTCGTCAAAGAGCCACAAAGGTGCTTGTTAGGAGGCCATTTGTGTTAAATCAGCCGTTGCTGCAGTAGAAAGATCAATAATCCTATACTTATTTAGCCATCTTAAATGACATAATATAAATGTCTAGACAGTAAAAAAAATGAGCATAAACAGTTGTTAAGATGAGAAATTGAAACAAAAAATGAGCATAAATAGTTGCAATGCACGGTTGTTACATATATAATGTATAACCATTAAAAGAAAACGACCTAGGATTAGGTTTTCCCTATCATATGTTTTGGGCTGTGACATGACAACCTCCGCCATGCACGAACACCAACACCAATCCATTTAGTTTTTCTAACACCGTTTAGTTTTTTAAAATTTTGATAGAGTTCCCTTTGTTTATTTATGAAAATAAACCTGTTTAATTTGTTTTTAAAAAAAAACCACAAACACCAACAATTCAATAAACTAAAACAATTATATTGTAATGTACGCCAGTCCCCATTAGTGGTAGGATCAATATATATCACTAACACATAAACATAGCAACATCATAACAATGATATTGTAACCATAGAATAATATGCTCAAGACAAATTAATCTGATAAATTATTTCGATAATAAAGAGAGTGTTCATCGACACGTTCTCGTGATAGTAGTGCGGGATATCAATGAAGGGTTTCGGAGGAGATTGCCAAAGGGGGTCGTAGTACCCCATACTTTTATGGATATTTAAATTACATGAGTGGGTGTAATTTAATAAGTTGAGAATTTAAAGTAAATAGTATGGACTAATTACATTTCATGTCGCAGGTGAATAAAAGTCACAAGTGATGTTATTTTATTCGAAAAAATACATATGGAGATGTGTCGGGTTTAAGACGTGAATTTTTTTTAAGTGACTAATATGAGTATTTCAAGTGCACGGTTGGTCTCAGAAGGGCCGATATGGTCAGAATAAAGTACCCGGGGGTAGTGTTTGGGTTTCAGGGGCTTTGTGAACTAGTAGGGACTCGCCTTTGTCTAAATGAGACAATTTGGGGTTTAATAAGGGGATAACCCTTATTTCTCTCTTATAAGGGCACGAGAGAAAATATGAAAGAAAAGAAAGAAAAGAAGAAAGAAGATAAGGAAGGAAGAAAAGGGAGAAAAAGAAGAGATTTTCGACCAAGCTCTGGCGGATTCCGGCACGAGATCATCGAATTTATCCAATTGGCCAAGTATTTAACTTGCTTTAATCATTGTAGTGTGTTTATGATCCATATTATAGTTGGTGTAAAAACTATAAGATTTTGGCTTTAGGATTCTTGAATGAAAATGGGTTCGTGGAAATGATTTTCATATAAAAATGACTTGGTGATAATTTCTTATGAAAATCTAAGCTTGAAGCATTTCAATAGTGCAAATTTGGTGTGTTAATTAAATGGGTTGATTTTGGGGGTTAGGGTTTAATCCATGATATTTATGATGAATCCCATGAAATTTAATGGTTGGGTTGGTTGTAGATAATTATATTGTTGGTTTGGGAGATTGGAAACCTTAAAGCTTGGATTGGATGAGTGTAAGAATGGATTTCGTCGAAAGCTGGAAATTTGGACAGACCGGACCGGTCCGAAATGAGGTTACCGAATCAGTTCATTTATGATCAGATTGGTCCGAAATTTGGAAATCGGATCGGTTTGGTTTTAGCAGAAAAACCGGAGAAGTTTTCTTGGACTAAAAGGATTTGAGAAGAATTTCCTTTTGGGAGATAGATATTAGGGGATCCTAAATAGAGTGCGAGGACCTCTAAAAGAGTAAATGGGTGATATATAAGTCTCGGGTTAGTGGGAAAGATCCGGGGTTTAAGTTTAGGAATGTCTGGGATGAACAACATTTGAGGAACTATTCGATGAGTTCGTACATATATATTTATGCGTGTAGAATATATATGCCAATTATATATATTGTTATGAGTAGTATCCGAATGTGCGAGTAGGATGATTTAAGAATATTAACAGACGTGATAAGCTACTATTCGGAACTAATGAATGTGAGAATTGGATCATACGTGAGCGAATACTTATGGGATTTATATAAGTTGTGTGTATAGTTATAACTCATTGCGAATTGGTATATTTAGGATTATAGGCTAATGCCATAAGAGATAGGCATAAATAGCGGGACTTGATAATATATATATATATATATATATATATATATATATATATATATATATATATATATAATAATAATAATAATAATAATAATAATGCTCTTCGCATTTTAAGAATACAGACCGGACATGTGTCACCTAACGTTGCGCCTAGAAATTATCGCCTAAATTATAGGCATACTTTCTCTCTCTTCTGGGCTCACCGCCAGGTGACACATGTCCGGTCCGCACAAGAGCAGGAATGTATATATATATATATATATATATATATATATATATATATATATATATATAGAGAGAGAGAGAGAGAGAGGGTGGGGGAGAGACAATATGTATATGATATGTTTACGAATATATCTATGTGTGAATGATATATTTATGTGAAGCATACCCCGCTAGTGCTATCATGGAAAGTTTCGCGATGTGGGTGAATCCTCTGGCTTGAAAAGAAAGGTGAGGATAGCCCTAGGTCATAGTAATTCAGTTATTATACAGTGTGATTTTATTCTGGGTGAGACGTTTTGTGTATGATTCGGTCTCACTTTCAGGTGAGGAACTATGACCACTTCCCCTACGTTTGTGTTTGATTTAGGGTTCGGTGTGAGATTTCGACCTGAATTTCGAGAGAATGTGTGAGAAATTCCTTGGAGGATCATAGCATTCTAGAGATTGTATCCATTGAGTTATAGTTCTGAGGAATGGTTGATATACTTATATAGTATGTGATATATAAGTATGGATATACTTGGTGTGTATAGTGTATATATATATATGGACTAAAACAAGGAAAGAAATGTAAGTAATTTCTGGCTTATCCAGGAGTATAAAATTCGAAATAAAAAAAAAATATGTAATACACATATATAAGATGATAATATTATATACGAGATTGAGAACATTAAAATGTAATTAGTGTAATAACTACTGATAGTTATTCTATATGAAACGAGAATTGACAAGTGAGAATTATAGTGTATAAGCTCGAGCGAAAGCTTAGAATATGACACACGCGAGTTGTTGAGATAGCGTATGCTAGTTAGAATTTTGGTATGATACTAGTTAGGATGGGTAGCATAACTAAGGGATTTAAAATACACGCGATAGATGCACACTATTAAATGATAGGTGAGGGGTATCTCATGTGAGTGCGACACCAGTTTAAATATGGAGAGTATCATGTTTTAAATATTAAAGTATGTTAAGCACTTGGTAAATATTTTAAAAGTCGGGCTCTGACCCGTCTCTATCTTTCTTTTTCTTCTCTTTTGTATACTTTTTAGGTTTTCAGACACAGGGACGCCTGGATGATTATTCTTTCGAGTCAGATGTTTCTGTGGCAGTTGTGGATATTAGCAGGAAATCGTTTAAACACTTCTATCCTTATGACCGGGATAGGAGGTACTGTTGTAATATTCGGGCATGTTGCCCAATTGTTGTCTTTTATTTCATTTGTGGCATTTTCATTTACACCCTATTCGATTTGGTTGCAATAAATGTTTTACCGAGATTCATCGGTTATTATTTATTTATTTCAGTTGTTGTTTATATCTTTATTTGGATATTTTATTTGTGCGTTTAAGTTAAAAAGATTATAAAGTTTAAAATTTGACCCAGGCTTAATAGGTTATTATAAATTAATTGGTTTTCAACAATGATGCTGAGAATGAAACCATTTGAGATTCTTGTTTAATTTGATATAGGACTGATCAACCGGTATTTTATTAGGCGGGGTGTCACAGGTGGTATCAGAGCATCAGGTTCTAGTGTCCTTAGGAATTTGTGCGGACGTACTACGTTTTCAACGTTGCTTTCTATTTGATATAGAGCCCTATGTTTAGGATTATGGATTCCTATGGTGAGATTTCGTTCTCCTACTATGGTGTAATTATAGTGAATCTTATATGCGCTCGGGTATGTTCGTGTGCCGAACAATGAAGGACGACCAGTCGAAGGTCTTTGGGAGGACAGCAGGAGGCGGGGCTCAGTCAAAGTTGTTGAATATTTTGGGGACGATGATCGTAGTTAAGGTCACCCCTATAATGGCTCGGAAAGTTAGGGATGTAAAGACTGCTAGGGTGCAGTATATATTTTCAAGTACCGTTATAGCAGAAAGTGGTGCTAAACTAAACTCACCCAGTATGGTTAGACTGGTATATAGAGTTGGAGAGGTCTTTGAAGATAACCACCCGATGGAATGTTAGTGTATGCAAAGATTGTGCATGTTAGCCAATGAAAGTTACATATCCAAAGGCTTGGGCATATGGCGGAGTGCGGTATACCCAGAAGAAAAAATTTAGGGTAACTTTTTTCTTGGCTTGTAGGAGCAAAGTTATGATGGTGGGAGTAAACCACCACATTTTGAAGATGAAATATTATGCCAATGGAAGGATCTTAGGTACAGTTTTAAAGAGTGCGCTTTTGTTCAAACAAAGAAATTATTTAATTAAACTCAGTTTTTCAATTAAATCATAAAATATGCATCTAGGTGCGATTGAAGACAATATGATCATCCAAGAACATTCAATCACAAACAAAGCACACATGTGAGGAAAAATCCCCCAAAGGGGAAAAACCTTTTTATTTTCACTATAATTTGTAAATAACGGTTTACACGGATTACAATGAAAACAAGAGTGACATACGAAATACCCTCAGGTATCGGTTCCGATGTCGTCGGCTAGAATCTCCCGCAAGAACTCCAGATGGGCAGCAATGGAAAAGAGACGGCTTCTCCACAAATTACTTCTGGTGAGTCAACAAGATCATCTTGAAGGGTTAAAGATTCACATGCATATATAGCAGTGGTTATGTGAATAAAGAAGGCATGAAAGCTTAAAACATGAAGTCTATTTTCTGGACTGTAAAACGCAGAAATCGTGTGCGAAAAATACTTGGAAAATGTGTAGAATGAACCCAGATATTTATACAAAAATCGAGGTGGTGGTGTCGCTCGAACGAGATCGAGCGACATCCCTATGTCGCTTGAACGACAGAGAGATATCATTCGAACGAGTTCGCGCGACATCCTCATGTCGCTCGAACGATGGAGTGATGTCGTTTGAACGAGCTCGTCGACCGAGGCAATTCCGCTTCTACACTTAGAAATTTTTTTGCTTTTGATAAAAACGAATCAAACTTCAAAAAAATATATTCTAAAAAATTCCCAAATATTTATGCAAATATAAACAACTCCAATAAATCATTTTACCAATAATGCGAAGTGGAGTAGTGGGAACGGTTGCGCAACACGTCGCATGTAGCATGGTGCACGTGTGAAGATGATGGATGCATGGATTCGGATCAAGGCCGTCGTGGATGATCGTATTGACGTGCCGAATGTAGTGGTATCAGACATACATACTGTGATTTAGGACAAATAGAAAATTCCTAGATTCTACCTCGGACATTTATAAAGTTATGTTCTTATAAATTTCCCCCTATGTCTATGCCGATACATACATAAAAAAATCCGAATTATGCAATCTCTATAAAGTAAATGACATACAAGATAATATCCCCATTAAACCCCCAAACTGAGAATACTAATTAACATGTCGTCAATCAAAATTTAACATATTCAGCTTCAACTTTTCAGAAACTCTCAAAGTTTTTCGGATCAGGGTGTGCAATCTAATAATTATCAATTTTGTACATACACACACAAGATAAAGTAGATGCCCGTGACACGCAACAGTTTGAAATATAATGATATGCAAAAATCTAAGATCAATTAAGCTTATGCATATCATTGATAAATAAAAAAAATTCTCCCCCATAATTCATTCTCCCCTTTTTTATGATGTCCGAATAGACAAATACGAGAAGCACAAATAAATGCAAATGGAGAGTGCCACAAGGAATAAACTTTCTATTTTTTATTTTTTCACACAAAATATACAGCAAAGAATCACACCATGAACAAACACAAAAACAACCAAGTCGATGATAGCGAAAATGTAGGGGTGTGATCAAAATCGATAGGAAAATCAATGCACACAAACATAACATATGTGCATGATGAATATCGGATACTCCTAACAAATGAACTCAACATATTCCTTAGGTGTAAAAAGATGGAAATATGAGACATTGACTCAATCAAATCAAAGCTCAAAGTGATTTCCACACCAATAACGTCCAAAACGATTTAATATTTTTTTAGGATTTTCAAGGAAGTGTAAACCCGCTTAAATTCTCTAACCAAACTCCCTCAGATTTATATTTTGAATAGAGGTGATCTAAATTCTCAAACATTGGAGAATTAACGGTGAAACCTAATGGCCCATATTCGGCATGTATTGCGTTTTAGTGCCTTTAAATTTTTTTCGGACTCTTTTAACCTCTTTGGACCTCGGATTATTAAAATTCCTCAATTTTTTAGGTCCAATTTAATGGTGGATTAATCGCAAAGGATAGATAATAACCTTTTGTAGCCCCACACCATTTTAAAATACCACACAATCTCACCAAGCGATTTTTTACATGCATTCCAATCTTATCAGGTTTTATCGCATATGGTTCGTTGTATAGACATAATTGAGATGGAAACACTAAAGTCAATATGTGACAGACAAGTACAATAATAAAATAAAGTCGTGCATGTGTGCAATAAAGGAGATAAGGAGCCAAACATGTAGAACGATATCACTAATCACATCTCAAAGACTCCAAACAATGTAAAGCACATGGATGCAATGATGTAGCGTCTCAAATCACTATCAAACAGTCACATGGATAAATGGAATGAAAGTTGTGCATGCTTAGTGAAGTCTAAATGAAATTTCTTCACTAGGTCTCTAGCAGACTTGGATTGGGAGATGAACATCCCATCCTCTAGCTGACCAACGTGGAGACCAGGGAAGAAATTAATCTCACATACCATGCTCATCTCAAACTCACTTTTCATCTCCTCCTCAAAGTGATGAGTATGCTGGGAGCGTGTGGATCCAAAGATTATGTTGTCCACATAGACCTGGGCAACCAAAATAGCATCGTCATCTTTCCTGACGAACAACGTCATATCAACTCCCCCTCTCTTGAATCCACGGGCTAAGAGATAGGAAGTAACCCTCTCGTACCAAGCATGGGGTGCTTACTTCAAACCATACAAGGCTTTCCTTAGATAGTAGACGTGCTCCGGGTGCTTAGGGTCTTCAAACCCTTTTGGTTGTTCCACGTAATCCTCCTCCTGTAGAATGCCATTTAGAAAGTCACTCTTGACATCCATCTGATATAACTTGAAGCGCATATGACATGCGATGGCGAGTAGTAAGTGTACGGACTCAAGCCTCGCAATAGGAGCAAATGTCTCACCAAAGTCTACACCCTCTATCTGTGTGTAGCCTTGAGCGACCAACCTAACCTTGTTTCTGATTATGATACCATTTTCATCCATTTAATTCTTGAAAATCCACCTGGTACCTATGACATTAGTCTCACTAGGTTGGGAGACAAATTCCCAGACATTATTCTTTTTAAACTAAAGTAACTTATCCTGCATGGCAGATATCTAGTGTTTATCCTTGAGTGATTCTTTGTGATTCTTGGGCTCGATTATGGACGTGTAGCAAAAAATGACTAACTACATTCTCTAGTTGAGCACGAGTCTTGACCCCTAAGGTGGGATCACCTACAATGGAGGCAGGGTCATGACTCTTGCGAATCCAAGCAGGTGTGTCCCCTAACACAAGAGCAGGGTCCACAATGTGTGGGTGAGGGACAAGTAAATCGCTAGCAGAAAAGTCCTCATCCTCACACTGAAGGCTAGGATCAACAAACGTCGGAGGTTCGTAATCTTTCACGATGGCGTTTAATGATTCCATAACCTTAGAGTTCTTTAGGTTAAAAACCTGGTATGCTATACTATTTGATGAATATCCTAGCAATATTTCCTTGTCGCTCCGGGAGTCAAACTTTCTTAATTTCTCTCTATCCTGTAGGATGTAGCATTTACTTCCAAAGATACGCAAATATGCAAGATTGGGATTCTTGTCAGTCCACAATTCATAAGGCGTCTTAAGTGTGTGTGGATGAAGGTAAACCCTATTCACCGTGTGGTACGTGGTAGACACCGCTTCTGTCCAAAATCTTCTAGCAACCTTACGACCCAAAAGCATAGATCTAGCCATTTCCTGAATCATCCGATTCTTCCTCTCAACAATCCTATTTTGCTGAGGAGTCCTTATGGACGAAAACTCATGTTTAATCCCAAGGCTATCAGAGTAACGATCTACCTTTGCTTCCTTAAATTCCATGTCGTTGTCACTACGTATCCTGTTAATAGTGACTCTGTGTTGATTTTGCAGGACACGACACTTGGTCGTTAAAAACTCTACAGCTTCGGATTTCTCTCTTAGAAAACCTATAATCGAATATCTGGTGAAATCATCCACCATCATGAGGATATACCTCTTACCACCCAGACTCTCAGTACGAGTAGGACCCATAAGATCCATGTGAATCAATTCAAGCACACGGGAGGTGGTAATGGAATGCAACTTCCTATGGGGGGGTACGAATTTGCTTTCCCAACAGGCAGGGTCCACAAACCGTGGAAGTTGGCTTTCCAAGTGTTGGTAAGCCACGTACTATGTCCTTTTTATCTAAACGTGTCAAATCTCTAAAGTTCACGTGACTTAGACATTAGTGCCACAGATCCATATGAGTGATCGCGGCGCTGTTGCAGACAAGTGAGGATTTGGGCACAGTCCCATAGCAGTTATCTTCTGTCCTCACCCATTGTACTAAAAGTTTATCGGCATGATTATAGACATTACATGCATCCCAATCAAACTTTACGATAAAGTCAGCGTCGCACAACTGGCTAATGCTGAGAAGTTTTGCTTTCAAACCTTTGACGTAAAAAATATTCTCTAGCTTAGGAAATCCTGGCAACTCTAATGTACCTCATCCCATGATGCTAGACTTGCTTCCGTCTCCAATGGTGACTCTACCTTCCTTATAATCCTCTAGGTAGGTAAAAAATGAGACATCACGAGTCATATATCTGGACCACCCACTATCAAAATACCATTGTGAGGTATTATGTTCTTTGAGAGCGACATGGACAACAAGGGCCTTTTTGTCTTTCTTAGGTACCCAATAAGTGGTAACTTTTTGTTTACCCATGTTGTTGTTGGTTTTAGACGGGATGCGTGAAGAATTCACTTACGACAAAGACATCCGCCAAAATTCCTCCATCAAACTCTGTGATGTGGTAGCTAAAAACTCAACACGCTCTCTCAGACTGGTAAAATCACCAGTACGATGTGGTGGAGCAATAGTATGTCGTGTCCGACCCAAACTATAGAAAAACTCTCTCAGGTGGCCTTTTTCTTTTGTAGTACGTACAAAAGAACACAGTCTTAAGCGAACCTTGGTTTACTTTTCTTGGTCGAACTCTCCTTCGTGGTTTTTTACGATGGCCATATGGAGTTGTAGTAAACTCAGGAACTGGTCCAGGTGCTATTTAGGACGTGGAGGCACCATCAAAACCTATTCTCTGCCTATTAACAAAACCTAAAGCGGGACCGAGGAGCAACTTTCCAGTCTTTCTAGATCTGTCCTCGATTTGAACCTTGACTTCCCGTGCTCTCTCAAGATCATGAGTAAGCTGGGCTACAAGGGCTTCAAGTTTCTTTCGAGTCTTCGAGAGGAATGGAGCTCACTCGTAAGACTAGCCACTTGTTTAGCCAAGTCCCCTTTCTCTTTCTCAAAACAACTCTCTCTCTCTCTCTCCAAACAGTCTCTCTCTTTTTTTTAAACAGACTTTCTCTCTCAACAAAGGCAGACTCTCTCTATCTCAAGGTAGTGCAAATAGAGGACTCTCTCTCTCTCTCGCTTCTTCTAAATCTTCCTCTAAATCGGTGATCCTAAGAACTAACGCTTTGTTACGCTTTTTGATTTTAAATAACTCATTGTATAACTCAGCGTAGGCGCGTTGAAGATTACTCTCGCTCTCACTTGTAACATCCTCTCCCTCACTCACTTCGTTCTCACTGTCGAGGTGTCCCTGTGAAGAAGCATCCTCATCGTTGTGAGAAGCACTAGAGGTACTCACATGACTAGCCATGAATGCGATGAAGTTACACTCATACGGTGACTCGTCTCTAGAGTCCACCGACTCGACCTCACTGTCGTCACTAAGAGTAGCGTTAAGGACAATTTTGCCCTTTTCTTTGACAAGTCTGTTCAGTCTAGTAGTACACTCAAAAGCTCTATGACCCTTGTCGTCGCACCCATAACATCTCTCACTGTCTTTCTTAGGAGGGTCTTTAAAATCTTTTTCATTTTTCTTTTCAAACTTATTTTTCTCAAAATTCTTTTTATCTTTGAAATTTCCATTTTTCTTGAATTTGAGAATTTTCTTGAAATTTTTTGCAAACAAAGCCAAATCATCTAAATCAAAGTCACACTCAGAATATGACGTTTCTATCTACCTTTTTCTAGATGACTTAACTCTCTTTCTTGTCGACCCCTCACTCTTCCTATCCTGGGCATTAAGTGCAATTCCCTTATCTTTAAGTTTGACAGATTTAGGAAACATATCAATTTCATACGTTTGTAAGTCTCCTACAAGTTCCTATAATTTAAGCGTGTTTAAATTATCCATAGAATTTAGCACAGTAACTTTAGGAATAAAACCCTTAGGCAGTGATCTTAGAATCTTTTTAACAACTCTATCATTAGGAATGTGTTCACCAAGATTAAAGCTAGCGTTTACAATATCAGATAACCTAGCATAAAATTCATCAAAACATTCAGTCTCAAGCATGGTGATAGTTTCTAATTGAGTTGTTAAGTTTTGCAGTTTTAATTCTTTCACGACATTAGTTCCTTCATGGGTAAGTTAAAAAACATCCCATGCCTCTTTTGACGCGGTACACGTCATTATCCATCGGAACTCGTCAGGTGTGACGGATCCAGAAATAACACTTAAACCCCTAGAGTTAAAAGAGGACCATTTAAATTCTTCTTCAGTCCATGCAGTCACAGATTTTAAATTAGTCACGTTATCAATAGTTATGGAAGGAGGTGTCCACCTTAATTCAACCAAAATCCAAACTCTTTCATCAATGGCTTTTAAAGCAGATTTCGTGCGGGCTTTCCAGTAAGCATAAGTTGTCCTGTCAAAAATTGGCATTTTATTATATAATTTCTCCATTTTGAACACGCCCTTTTTCAAAAATCAATTTTTCAGAAAATTGACATCTTAGAAAAAAATTGCGAAAAATTACACGGTATAATTGTGTAATTGGCTCTGATACCAATTTGAAGAGTGCGCTTTTGTTCAAACAAAGAAATTATTTAATTAAACTCAATTTTTTAATTAAATCCTAAAACATGCATCTAGGTGTGATTGAAGACAATGTGATCATCCAAGAACATTCAATCACAAACAAAACACACACGTGAGGAAAAATCCCCCAAAAGGGCAAAACTTTTTTATTTTCACTATAATTTATAAATAACGGTTTACACGGATTACAATGAAAACAATAATGACATACGAAATACCCTCAGATGTCGGTTTCGATGTCATCGGCTGGAATCTCCCGCAAGAACTCCAAATGAGTAAAAACGATACTCTTAAAGGTTTAAAGATTCACATACATATATGGGAGTGGTTATGTGAATAAAGAAGGCATGAAACCTTAAAACATGAAGTCTGTTTTTTGGGCTGTAAAACGCAGAAATCGTGTGCAAAAAAGACTTGGAAAACGTGTAGAATGAACCCAGATATTTATACGAAAATTGAGGTGGCGGTGTCGCTCGAATGACAGAGAGATATCGTTCGAACGAGTTCGCGCGACATCCTCATGTCGCTCGAACGACAGAGAGATGTCGTTCGAACGAGTTCGCACGACATCCTCATGTCGCTCGAACGACAGAGTGATGTCGTTTGAACGAGCTCGTCGACCGAGGCAAGTCCTCTTCTACACTTAGAAAAATTTATGCTTTTGATAAAAATGAATCAGACTTCAAAAAAATATTTTCTAAAAAATTTGTAAATATTTATGCAAATATAAATAACTCCAATAATTCATTTTACCAATAATGTAAATTGGAGTAGTGGGAACAGTTGAGCAGCACGTCGCATGTAGCATGATGCACGTGTGAAGATGATGGACGCATGAATTCGGATTAAGGCCGTCGTGGATGATCTTGTTGACGTGCTGAATGTAACGGTATCAGACATATATACTGTGATCTAGGACAAATAGAAAATCCCTAGATTCTACCCCAGACATTTATTAAATTATGCCCTTACAAGTTTGATCGCAAGTTCCTTTCTCTTTTGTTCAGAAGAAGATGTGAATGTAATTCTGAACTTATCACATGAGGGTTGTATGGAGACCCTGTCTAGTGAACTTTGTACTCGATGAGGTAGGTACAATGGGGAAGATAGTCCTTAAGTGGGTGATGGACTTACGAGAATAATCACCAGTACTTGTTGGAAATTCCGCTTGGATGGTTGATGCAGGCGGCGACAATGTCGTGTTTTGACAATAAGGATATTAATGCTTCGATGTGAAGGGGGCTACAAGATTTGAAAGATTTCGTCAGAAAATAAGGCTGGATGATACAGTGTTAGTGAAATACCGCAAGGGAGAGACCCATTAAGGGACCCATCTAAATGCTTTAGATAGCTGAATTCTTACCAAGTGATGGTGAATTTAGTCAGGGCTGTTAAAGCCAACAATGTGCTCCTTAGGGCCATCGGAGTGAAGGGAACAATGGAGGTAGCCATTAGGAATGAGGCTACCAAGGTCCGAGAGAAGGACAACCCTATCACGATCAGTATGTTCGGGAATAAAGGATTATAGGGAGATATTTTATATGGAGAGTAAGACCACATGACTAAATTTAGCCCAAAGTGAGTAAAGGGACAAAAGTATGGTGCCTAGCGAGGGTCAATGATTAAGATAGTTTTTGGTTCGGTTCGGACAAGCGTGTTATGTCCGGGAACCATTTGAGCAGCCAGGGTAATTGGCAAGATATAAATATGAGTTTTATCCTTGGACAATGAGGCATGTTTTATGTGACACGATTGAGTCACGGTACTTTGATTATCTCCAAATTCACGTGTGAGATGAGTTTAGTGTGTATATCGATAACATTATTATTATGTGTATGTTTTACCTAGTATAGTGGGGTTATCTTGATGTCATCCGCGGGCGAGCGGGTGTATTGATAGTAGTAAAATTTTTAGTGAGATTACTCGTTGTAGTGATGTGGTATACGAGTATGATATTATCCTGGATATGGTTTTATAGTAATGGTTAGACCGATAGTGGGCAAATGTTGCAAGGCTAACGGGATTGTTGCTCTAGGGAAGGATGTGTTATTTTGGCGATGTCTCACCTGCGAGAGGGTGGAGCTCGCATTTATTTTATATTATAAAGACTTCGAAGAGTATAGTTATATCAAGATATTTGATTCCGGTGTGTAGGGACTTTATTGATATGATTCAGATAGTATTGGGTTTTCTATCGAGCGAAGAGATTTAGCTCGTCATTATTTTTACCACTCAGGACTTGGTGATAGGAAGAGCGCATTCTCATATCACTCGTTTAGAGAGGTGGGAGTTGAGATTTATATTTATATGTGCGGGGACATAATTTCAAGAGTCCCAGTTGTGAATTTGAGGTTTATGGAATGTGTTTACCACCAATGCTGAGTGATATTGCATTTGGGGGGGGGGGGGGAGTTCCTTGTTTAAATACAATTGCGGGATGAAATACTCATAAATCTTGTAAATGTCGTGAGTAGAGAGAGACGGGAATTTAGGGGTACATGCTATGGACTTATGGCCTAACGGATTTCGATGACCACCAATAATGTTAGGTAGTAGTGTATCGGGCTTATTTGGATTTCACTTTGCGAGACGTCCCACGTGTGAAACTAAGCACAATGTTGGAAGTGGGAAAATGTTTGGCCATTAGTCCATGAGTCTGGTACCTTGATCATTATATAAGTAAGTAGTTATAACTATGAGTTGAAAGTTATATTAAAATTTAAGGCCAGGCCAGTGGGGCCGATTGTGTTATGAGAGAAATCACTGAAAATATTTCTTTTCACCACGAGTTGAAGGGTGGAACGATGTCGAGAAGAATTAGGTTTCGATTCATGGGGTGATTTAGAATACCTATGTGTTATAGCCACGTCGAGAATGTGAGGCCAACTTTGAGGTAAGTGTGTGACATTTCCAGCGTTGTGCAATTATACACGGATTAGAGGGTGTGTAGGTGCCTTGGTTAGTTGATTTCAAAATCGTACGAGATAGGAGAATGTGGAAATAAATGCATGGAATGTACGCCTGTGGGGTAGTTATAGAGAAAGATGAAATGGTATGGTGAATTGAACGTAGTGAGAGAATGACGATAATCTAAGTGTATGTGTGCAGTGAGAGTTGGCACACCTAAGATGGGTTGAAAAACTGCGAGAAGCCATTTAAAAGGATATCTCTTTAAAAGAGGAAAAGTCTAATTATTGTGTGGAAGTTGAGTGGAGCCTTACTCAGCCGAATGTTGAGAGTGACTTCCGCGTAAATATAAAGGTGATGTCAATAAGCTATGAAGAGCCCAGAAGTGCACATTGTGGCGAAAAGTGCACGAGCCGAAACTTTTAGTATGCCCGAGGAAGAAGGGGAGTATTAAGTACCAATTAATGTGAGACGTTATAAATGGAAGTCACTGTTGAGCGGGACATAGTGAGATTGTCTCCAAATGCACCACTCATATATAGAAATAAGTTATTTTGAGATGATTAACCAAAAATGTTGTATCAAGCCGATTATTCTAGTGTTGGAACAGGAAAACATGCTAGTAAATGAGGAGTGCACCAGTGCGAGGTGCCGCCCAATATGGTTATAAATCAGGATGAGATTCTTGAACCCCACTTTCGATAGGGATTTTCGGGAAGCATTGGGGATGACGTTTTGTTTTGGGCAAGTCGTGTCGCCTATGGATCGATAAGTAGACAAGAGGTGATCGACGACTAGTAAAGCGGTGTGAATGTTATTTTGGAGTCACTACGGTTATTTTAAATCCGTGACTAACATAATTTGTAATTGAAGTAAAGCTTAGTTATGGTAATTAGGAGGAGAAATTACCAATTGGTAGAGTTGTGTGTAATCACTCGTACCTATTTGTTGTGGATAAGACGCCATTTAAGGTTTTGTGTGGGAAAGCCTAGTAATTCTCCCTCTGGTTGTTTAGAGGTAAGCGAATAAATAGACTTTTAATCGAACGTGATCTAGAGTCCATTATTGAGAGGGGCATTAACCAAAAGTTGTTGGGGTGACTCTTGAGCATCGTAAGAGTTACGTCGCCATGAAACGAGATTTGAAGGACTGATTGGAGTGGTCCGACGTTCTTATTGTTTTTCTCAGGATAGGAGATTTGTGTTGGGAATGGACACGGGAAGCTGGCACTTAGTAATGTGCGACTTTCCAATAATATTAAGGCAATAGAGCTAGTGATTTATAGGCTTATTTGGATGTCGTTGGTAGTAGCACAAGGTGTGATGTGCCGTTATTGAGGTGGAAGCTTATAACTGATGGAGTGTATCGGTATGAAGATAATTGAACAAGCTTGCCCTGAGGCTGGGGGTATAGTGAGTATGCTTTTAGACAGGTGGGTGCCACTAGAGGTTATATAGTGGAATGACCCTTATGTTTGTATGATTTGATTTTAGGTACTAGAGTAGGTGCCGTGGTTGTGATCCAAAGTCTTTAGTACCGGTTACATCCGAATTTCGAGGACAAAATTCTCTTATAAGGGGGCGAATGTAATACCCCTTACTTTTATGGATATTTAAATTACATGAGTGGATATAATTTAATAAGTTGGGAATTTAAAGTAAATAGTATGGACTAATTATATTTCACGTCGCAGGTAAATAAAAGCGACAACTGATGTTATTTTATTCTGACAAATACGTGTGGAGATGTGTCGGGTTTAAAACGTGAATTTTTGTTAAGTGACTCGGATGGGAATTTCGAGTGCACGGTTGGTCTCAAAGTGGCCAAAATAGTCAGAATAGAGTACTCGAGGGTAGTGTTTGGGTTCCAGAGCCTTTTTGGACTAGTAGGGACTCGCCTTTGTGTATACGAGTCAATTTTTGATTTGATAAGGGTATAACACTTACTTTTCTCTTTTAAGGGCACGAGAGAAAAGACGAAAGAAAAGAAAGAAAAGAATAAATAAGAGAAGATATGAAGAAAAGAGAGAGAAAAAAAAGAGATTTCCGGCCAAACTCCGACGAATTCCGGCACGAGATCATCAGATTTATCCAACCAGGCAAGTGTTTAACTTGCTTTAATCATTGTAGTGTGTTTATGATCCATATTACAGTTGGTGTAAAAACTATAAGATTTTGGGTTTGGGATTCTTGAAAAAAATGGATTTGTGGAAATAATTTTCATATAAAATTGATTTGATGATAATTTCTTATGAAAATCTAAGCTTGAAGCATTTTAATGGTGGAAATTTGGTGAGTTAATTAAATGGGTTGATTTTTGGGTTAGGGTTTAATCCATGATATTTATGATGAACCACATGAAATTTAATGGTTGGGTTAGTTGTAGATTATTATATTGTTGGTTTGGGAGATTAGAAACATTAAATCTTGGATTGGATGAATGTAAGAATGGATTTCATCGAAGGTAGGAAATCTGAACAGACATGACCGATCCGAAATGAGGTTACCGGATCGGTCCGTTTATGACTGGACCTGTTATTTTTTTTGGAAATCGAATCGGTCCTATTTTGACGGCAAAATCACAGACAAAAATATGAAGCATTTGAGATCTATCCCGTGCAACATACACCAGAGTCTCGACATGCTCAATGCCACTAAGGTCACCTGCTTCAGATTTGAAACATAAATTCCAAAATAAATAAATAAAGAAACTACCCAAACACATCATAACTTTTACCTAAAGATTGAAATGTAACATCATGCAAAGCTTTGAACACTTTACAATCCATATATCATCTTACAGAACCAACAAATTCCTGATAATTAAGATTTTCTTAATGGTGCGTTTATTTAAATAGTTGGAAAAAAGTTGAAAAGCAGTTCATTTATATTAAAAGCTGAATTTTTTGGAAATTCAAATGATTGGTTTGGAGAAACAATCTCTTATTCTTCCCAAATCAGAGGAATCCATAGCACTGGTCTCTTTTTCATTAATTTGACTAATTTTTCATAGAAAGCAATTGTTTTCCAACTTTATAAACACCCCCACCCCAAATCCTGAAGGAAGTCCAAAATAAAAGGCCTCAATCACTGGTTCCCTCGTTGTTGGAAACCTTATAACCATAACAAAACTGTAAAGACCCTGAGAAAAACATATCTTTTTTTCCCAAATAAAAACTCCCAAAACATTTTCTTTGAAATTTTTCATTCAAATCTCAACAAACCACTAAGAGTTACAACTTTATAGTTTGAATCAAAATGCAAATAATCTAACCAATAAAAAAAAGAAAAAAAGGCCCACGAATTTACTACCTTAAAGCAATTCAAGTTTCAAACAAACTCATGGACAAAGATCAACCAGTCCCCAACAAACAATAAATTCCTCAATCAACATTTCTAAGGTTTTAGATCAAATCCAGATGAATGATTAAAAACCAATCATTTGAAAAACAAAGACACACCCATTTCAATTCAATACATATAAATAAAAAATCAAACATAGCCATTTCAAAAATCTTAAACAACCCAGAATTAAAAAAAAATAACTTTACACAACTAAAATATCATCACTAATAGTAAAAATAATTAAGTAATTCATCAAAACATAAAAAACAAACTTAAAATGAAAAATTACATTTAGGAAACACAATTTTCTAAACCTAATACATTTTGTTCATTCTCTTTCAATCAGTTTTCATGTGTATAAATGAAACATAAACCTAAATCTAATGGATACCTGATTAGGACAAAAGAGAGAGAATCTGTAGAAATCATAAATTGAGAGTGAAACCAAATAAAACCCGAATATGTACCTGATTATGTAAAACACAAAAAATCTGGAATCAATGTTAGTTGCTCCCAAATTGAAATCAAAGAAATAAGGATGATTAAACTCCCCTCAAATACAATGTTAGGTATCGTAGTTAGATTAAAAGAAGGGAACTTTGTGCGTAACTTTAAGATAAGATTCAATTTAATTGAGAACAGGAAAAGATAGTTGGCGTGAATTACAGAACCATGGGTTAGGATTTTGCTGCCGAGAGAGAAAGTGGGGAAGAGAATGGGTTGGATTTTTCTGACGTGTGGGAATAGACTCAGTTAGTGGGTTACATGTGTAGGATAGATCCGAGTTAGGTTTCAGTTGGCCACGCGGCTAAATTGTGTAAAAAAAACCTCTCTCTTAATGAGAGAGCATGATGTAATATTAACACTTCTTAATCATGACATATGTTGATACAAAATTTAGTCTGTTGACATGGCTCAATTAAATGGAGACACGTGGCAATCTGCGTGGCAATAACAAACACTTCTGAACAACACCTTGACTTCGAGGAACTCAATTTCCCCGACCAACTCAGACACTCCGAGCAGTGGGTGCTCTCCGAGGAACTTTACTGCACCGAGCAACTCATGGATACCGAGATACTTAGGCAGTCCGAGCAGCTTAGGCGGTCCGAGCGGCACCTCGATCAGAGCATTTATTATCAGACAATTAAGCGGATTAAATGCGCATTAAATGTTGATTATGATCATACAGATGTATACGCTTATTGGACAGCTATGTATGATCCTTTCTCATGTACAACCTCAGGGCTATAAATACATTGTATCCTCCTCATTGTGAGGGGATCGGAATTTCTGGAGATAAATCCTACCTCAAGAATTCCCAAACAGTTAATAATAACACAAACAGTGGACATAGGCCATTCGTTCAAGGCTGAACCACTTTAAAATCTCTTATCTTATTTATTTATTTTATCCGTGATTAAGCAATTAGAGATAATCTAATTTTTTACATCAACAGATTGGCGCCGTCTGTGGGAAACGACTGTAATTTTCATTTTTCACCAAAAATAATTCATCACCAATGGCTGAAAATCCTGAATCCAGCAATCGAAACGCTGGAAACCCCCCAAATCCATCTGCTCCTCCAAATATCCAAGATCTGGCTGGAATCATGGCCAGTTTGGCTCAAGGTCAAACAGCCATGCAAGAAATAATGCGACAGCTCATGCAAACTATCCAGGGTGAAGCATCAACCTAGTCAGGACAATGAAGTGTTCAAAGAAATACTCGTTTATTTTCTTCACGCATTAGGCAAAGCGATTCATATCGCACTGAGAAATCTGGAGATTTTTCTTATCAACCGGGTCGAACTTCGTCAGTACGAGTCATAGATACTGAACAACACATCACTCTCTCTCTCCGGAAAGGACCAGTGCACTGGAAAGATTAAGTAGGGTCTCTCATTCTGATCTATTGGGCCCTAGAAAGAATAAAAGTCCTCCTAAGGCTGTGTCGAGAAACTTTCGACGACCATTTGATCTAAGAGAGGGTTCTGCCCAATCACAACCAGTTGCTCGACAAGATAGATCCCAGGAAGCGACTTCAACACGATCAATTGCTCGAACCAATAGGCCCGAGGAGGGAAATGATGCGTGGAAAGGCTTTATTCGGAGGTTGGAGGATAGATTAGGGGAAATGGCTAAGGCCAAGAATCCTCTACAAAGAACTTTTGTCCAAGGGATACCTTTTGTCCAAGCAAATGTGGATTTTCTCACACCATCAAAGTTTAAAGTACCTGTTGTGACTCCTAAATATGATGGAAAAACTGACCTTGTCCTTCATATAGAGCAATACCAAGTTGTTGTCGACATCTATGTTGTGCCAGATGAGATGAGATGCAGGGCATTCTCGGGAACTCTTACAGGATCTGCTCAAATATGGTACAATAATCTTCCTCGGGGTAAGATTTCAACTTTCTTTAAACTGGCCGAGCTCTTCATTGGAAACTTCTGTTTTGGAGCAAAACCTGTTAAACGAGTAGCACACTTGTTAAGTGTTAGACAAAAGGCAGGTGAGAGCACCAGGGATTATATAACTCATTTCAATAACGAGAAACTCGAAGTTATTGATTATGAGGAAAAGACATCGATTACTGCTCTGATGAGTGGGTTGTTGCCCAACAAGTTGTACTACACTTTGGCTAAAGATCCACCCAGAACCATGTCAGAATTGATGGCAAAAGCGACCAAGATCATAAATGCCGAGGAGGCTATGGCTGTAAAGAAGAATATGGATACCAAAGAGACCAAGGTGGAGATTGATAAGGCCAAAAAGAAAGAGCATAAGAACAATGGTGGTGACAAACACTCAAAAACAAAGCCATCATGGGAGGTATTGAAGAAATTTAAAAATTATACTCCTTTGAAGGTAGACATCAACCATGTTCTAGAAGAAATCAAGAACAGCAAGGAGTTAAACTGGCTAGAGAAAATAAAGTCAGACCCTGACAAGAGGAATAAGGCCAAATATTGCGAGTTCCACAAGGATCATGGCCACACGACCAAAAATTGCATAGCTCTTCAGAATGAGATCGAAGCACTCATTAGATGAGGAAAATTGGCAAAGTATGTTGATCGTAGAAATGAAAGAAGAAACAATGACCGAGCAAGAGAGAGGTCTAGATCTCCTCGTCGAGCAGAGGAGAACAAGAAAAGAGACCATGAAGATGATCCAGAAGACGACCCCGATCTTCCCAAAAGACCAAGGCAGCCAGAACATGAGGTATTTTCCATACGTTTTGGATCATTTGATTGCAATGTGATTACAGGTGGAGATGCAGGAGGTGGAGACCTTACTGCAGAAAGAAAAGCTTTCCTCAATGAGGCTCAAGCCTATTCATATATTCAACGAATAAACTTGACTGAGGATGATCGCCCGAGGAAGGTCAACAAAGAAAAACTGGTCATCGATTTCTCAAAAAACGACCTCTTAAGTGTGTTGTATCCTCATGATGACCCATTGGTGATCAAAATGAGAATGAAGGAAGTGATGATCTCGAGAGTACTGGTTGATAATGGTAGCTCGGCTGATATTATGTTCTACTCGTGCTTCGACAGCTTAAATCTAAAGTTGTCTCAGTTGGAGCCTTATCATAGGCCCTTCCTCGGTTTTGCTGGTGAGAAAGTTTTTCCACTTGGGACGATCAAGTTGGATATCTACATTGGTACATGGCCTGCTTGTCGAACAGAAAGAGTACGCTTCTTCGTGATGGATAAGAATATTCAACCAACCTACAATATCATCATGGGAAGGGTAGGATTAAAGAAGTTCGAAGCAGTACCATCTACGGTACATCAATGCCTAAAATTTCCAACCAATTTTGGAGTAGGAGTTATGAAGGGTGATCAAAAAGTAGCTCGGGAATGCTACCATTTATCTGCCGAGCAGGAGGAACTGGAGGAATCTAGGAAAAAGACTACTACCTATCAGGTGGATGAGGGTGCAAAAATTGAAACATTGGATCCTAGAGATGAATCACAACTCGTGAAAGGTCAGGTGGTGGAAGCTACTGAAAACATCATTCTGGACGACGAGCACCCTGAACGAACAACTCAGATAGGTTCGTCGTTAGATGCCTCACTAAAACAGGAGTTGATAGTTTTCTTAAAAAGCAGAAAACAAACTTTTGCTTGGAGTCATGAGGATATGCCCGGAATAGACCCAAATTTCTTATGTCACGAGCTCAATGTGAATAAGGAGATCAAGTCAGTGAAGCAAAGAAGAAGAGTGTTCAGCCCCGAGAAGAACCAAGCTATACAGGAGGAGGTCGAGAAGCTCCAGAAAGCTTGCTTTATTGAAGATGTTAAATATCCAGACTGGTTAGCAAATGTAGTGATGGTGAAAAAGAAGAACAACAAATGGAGGATATGTGTAGACTTCACCGACCTCAACAAGACATGTCCAAAATATCACTTTCCCTTGCCCCGAATTGATTAATTAGTGGATGCTACCTCGGGACACGAGCTGCTGAGCTTCATGGATGCTTATTCTGGTTACAACCAGATTAAAATGAAACCTGAAGATAGGGAGAGTACTTCTTTTATTACCCCTAGGGAACTTATTGTTATAATGTTATGCCTTTTGGTTTGAAAAATGCAGGTGCAACATATCAGCGGCTGATGAACAAGTTGTTTGCAGAGCAAATCAGTTGTAATATGGAAGTTTACGTTGATGATATGCTGACAAAGAGCAAGAAAGCTGCTGACCATCTAGTTGACTTAGGCCAGACCTTTAATTAATTAGATAAATATCAAATGAAGTTGAACCCAACTAAGTGCATATTTGGAGTACGAGAAGGCATGTTTCTTGGGTATATTGTCAATCAACGAGGCATTGAAGCAAACCCTGAAAAGATCAAAGCTCTATTGGGACTACGATATCCAATGACGAAGAAAGAAGTGCAAAGTCTTACAGGGCGAGTAGCAGCACTTAACAGATTTGTATCGCGAGCAACTGATAAATGCCTCCCATTCTTCAAAACGCTACGAAAGACTTTTGAATGGAATGAAGAATGTGAGAAAGCTTTTCAAGAATTGAAGAAATATTTGGGAGCACCTCCACTGTTGTCCAGACCGGTGATGGGAGAAAGGTTGTACTTGTATCTGACGATTTCAGAAAATGCAGTTAGCTCGGCATTAATAAGAGTAGAGGATGGAGTACAAAAACCAATTTATTACACTAATAAGGTCTTCCGAGAAGCAGAGATCAGATATCCAAAACTGGAGAAGTTGGCACTGGCGCTGATCGAAGCAAGTAGAAGAATGAAGCCATACTTCGGAGATCATACCATAGTCGTATATACCGGTATGCCGTTGAGATAAGCTTTTCATAAACCAGAAAAATCAGAGAGATTGATGTATTGGGAAATAGAACTCGGTGAACACGATATAATTTATGAGCCTAGATCGTCACTAAAAGGGCAAGCAGTAGCAGATTTTATAGCAGAGTTCACTTATCCTGATACCCCCGAGGAGCAAAAGCTGAACGCCGACCAACCTGTGGATGTTACAGGATCATCAAATTTAAATCCCGATCAACTTAAGTTGGTCGGAGAGCAAGAGAAGAAGGTCGATGAGCAGCGAGGTGTGGTAGAAATGGAGATAAGGGAGCAACAAATATTCCATCGAGGAACTTTGTCCAATAAGAAGTTTGAGGACGAAATACCTGTATGGAACCTGTATGTAGATGGCTCATCATGTACCTCAGGTAGTGGAGTTGGGATTGTATTGAAAAGTCCAGACGAAGTCGATATAGAATATGCTATGCGCTTTCAATTTTAAGCTTCTAATAATGAGGCCGAATATGAGGCGATGATTGTAGGTCTTAGTCTAGCAAAAACCATGAAGGCAGAGCAGGAAATCGTATGCAGTGACTCATAGTTGATTGTAAACCAAATGCTTGGTGTATATACAGCAAAAGGAGAGTTGATGATTAAGTACCATGCAAAGGCGATAAAATTGGTATCGGAATTTATTACTGTTCAACTGGTCAGAATACCAAGAATGGAGAATGCAAGAGCAGATGCTTTAGGTCGATTAGCATCAGCTACTCGTACCGAGCTACGAAGAACAATCCCAATTGAAGTTCTAGCTGGTCGGAGCATAGATGAAAATCTGACGATGAATTTTATTACCCTTGATTTGGGGCCATCTTGGATGGATCCCATCAGGGCATATATTGAAGAGGGAGAATTACCAATTGACAAAATCGCAGCCAAGAAATTAAAGTTTAAAGCTGCTCGTTATGTACTGACTAATGGTGTTTTATACAGACGAGGAATTATGGCAGGTTTGCAAAGATGTGTGCATCCCTCCGAGGTGAGCGATTTAATTGAAGAGGTCCATGAAGGGTCCTGTGGAGCCCATGTAGCAGGTCAGACACTTTTACAAAGAATGATGACGCAAGGATACTATTGGCCAACGATGAGGGCTGATTGTATAGCCCATGCCAAGAAATGTGACAAGTGTCAACGCTTCTCCACTATCCGAAGAACTCCCCAAGCATTGTCGACACCCATTACTTCCCCTTGGTCATTTGCCATGTGGGGAATTGACTTGGTCGGGCCACTTCCAACGACCAGAGGAAGATTTAAATATCTCGTCGTCGCAGTGGATTACTTTACTAAGTGTGTTGAAGCCGAGCCTCTTGTCGACATGACGTACGAAAAGGTGTACCAATTTATTTGGAAAAATATCATTTGTAGATATGGTATTCCCATGCATTCATCACCTACCATGGAACACAATTTGATAACGAGGAGTTCGCTGCCTATTGTCATCAGTCAAATATCTTGAAAATCCACTCGGCACCAGGCCATCCCCAAAGCAATGGACAAACTTAAGTAACAAACAGAACGTTGCTAAATGGCTTGAAGAAAAGACTGAATGACGCGAAAACAAACTGGATCAACGAGCTACATTAAATACTATGGGCTTATCGTACTACTCCTCGAGCAGCAACTAGAGAATCTCCACATATGCTGACATTTGGAAGTGAAGCTGTTATACCAGTCGAGTTGGGCCTCCCAACACACCGAGTGTTGAACTTCAACTCCCCTGTCAGCGATTTAATGAGAAGGTTAGACTTAGACATGCTCGAGGAAGTTAGAGAAGAAGCAGCCATCAGGAATGCTGCTTACCAGCAACGAACATCTTTGTTCTACAACAAGAGAGTGAAGAAGTACGACCTGAAAGAAGGAGACTATGTGCTAAAGAAAGTGATTCAAAAGCACAACAAACTGGAAGCGAACTGGCATGGACCTTACCGAGTTACAGAAGTTGTTTGACCAGAAACCTACAGAATAGAAACTTTAGAAGGGGAGGAGTTTAAGAATGCATGGAATGCAGAGCACCTGCGCAAATATTATCAGTAATGTAAACCCTCATGTAATGCAATTTCATCAGTATGAATAAAATGTGAATATTCTACCCAATTCTCTCCTTTTGTTGAATTTTTTTCGCGGAATACTAGTGCTACACACTACTCATCAAAATCCACCAACTCCGGTTGGTCGGGAAGAAAAATATTTCCCAGAAATACCAACTCCGGTTGGTTGGGAAGAAAATCCACCAACTCCGATTGGTCGGGAAGAAAAATATTTCCCAGAAATACCAACTCCTGTTGGTTGGGAATAAAATCCACCAACTCCGGTTGGTCGGAAATAAAAATATTTCCCAGAAATACCAACTCCGGTTGGTTGGGAAGAAAATCCACCAACTCCGGTTGGTCGGGAATAAAAATATTTCCCAAAAATACCAACTCCGGTTGGTTGGGAAGAAAATCCACCAACTCCGATTGGTCGGGAAGAAAAATATTTCCCAGAAATACCAACTCCGATTGGTTGGGAAGAAAATCCACCAACTCCGGTTGGTCGGGAAGAAAAATATTTCCAGAAATACCAACTCCGGTTGGTTGGGAAGAAAATCCACCAACTCCGGTTGGTTGGGAAGAAAATACACCAACTCCGGTTGGTCGGAAATAAAAAAATATTTCTCAGAAATACCAACTCCGGCTGGTTGGGAAGAAGATTCACCCACTATAGTTGGTCGGGAATAAAAAATTTTACCAACTAAGGTTGGTCGAGAATTAAAAAAGAAAAAAACACTAACTCTCTTTGGTTGGAAATAGTTGGTTAAACAAATAATGGCTTAGAATTAAAAAGTGATCAAGCAAAATTTTAATACTTGAAACATTTCAAATTACCACCAAGTTGGTCGAGAAACAAAATATCATCAACTCTGGTTGGTCGACAAATGATTATCATTAATTCAGGATAGTCGACAATAAGTTTTCAACAACTTTAGTTGATCGGCAAATAACACAATGTTGTTATCTTTTTAATAGATATACATGCACATTCATTAGTAAATAAGCAAAGTGTTTTACAAAATACCTACAAGACAATGGCAATCAAGATTGCAAATAAAATTAGAAGTTTTTCATTAAATCCAAAACAAAATACATTGAGAATGAAATACATATTAATTATTACATCAAGATTCCTACTCTATTGGTTTCTTCCCCTTTGCTTTTGAAACAGGTTCCTCGCCAGCAGGAGGATCGTCCAAGGCATAAGGGGAATTTATGAAATTAAGGTCTTTGAGCATCCTGATGTTCATCACAGATGGCCGATCGAGTAGGTGCTCTGGGCGAGATATCTCGACATTGGAATGGAGACTATAATCGACAAGATATTTGGAAATCAAACACTGAGGGATTGCCCGAGCAGGAATCCAGCTCATGTCGAGTTTGAATGGTGGCACTGGCAGGTCAAGCAACCCATGATTATAGTAATCCCACAAATAGTGACATTGTTCCAATTGTAGCACACCCAATGCATTTAACCATCCTTGCTTATACCCCTCGTTGTTCGACTGCTGAATCCGGTCATCGAGGTGATAGATAGCTTTATTATAGCCAGACATCCAACATTCTCTAGGTTGCTTGTGGAATTGATAAGTCAACCTTTCCAGCTGCTCGTGGAGATTTTTTACGAAAAGTTCTTTATTCTCCAAGTCAGACTTTTGTGTAGAGAGCTGCTCATCCAAATTCATGATTTTTTTAGACATCTCAGCCAATGCCTGGTTCTTTGCCATCAATTGAAAGGCTTGGTTCTCCAGATCCGATTGAGTTCTTTGTTCCTCAATAGTAATCCGAGCTGCTCTTGCTTGTCCCCGAGAACCTCTTGCTCGACCGCGAGAATAAGTAGAGGCTCCAGTTCTCTTCAAAGTCTCCAATTCGTCTCTCAAATTGGCATTTTTGACCTCTAAGAAAGAGAAACCCTCGTCGTTGACAGGGACTAAGGTGTTCGAGGAAGATGCTGCAGACTTCAACTGAGATATCTCTCCTCGCAGGTTATTATTTTCCTGCTCCAGCAACTTAGCTATCTGCCTGTGCTCTTCGACCTCGGTCTTCAAAGTTCTCTCCCTCACATCATAGGCAACAATCAATCTATCATATCCTTTATCAGCACTTAGTTGCTGATACTTCTTCTCATATCCCTGGTGCAAAAGGGCTGTAGACTCCTTGTATTGTTGTTGAAGATCCTCGAGAGTGCCCTGGAGGTCTTCAATCATTTCATAATACGCTACATTGTTAGCCACTGCCCGATCGAGCAGACACTTTAAATACTGGTAGGCTTCAACTGCTTGCTCTGAAGCATCTTGACCGAGGATATCAACGATTTGAGCTTCAGTCATATCTGTATGACCAGCTTTGAAGTAATCATTTCATTGTCTCAACAATTTTGTATCATGAGCAGATAGAAATTCCTTCCTGGCCATAAACTAGTAAAAGGAAGAGATAACAAGAATCAATAAGAGTGCAAACAGAGCAAGAAGAAGAGAATCAACTGTATAATTCAAAATTTCAAATTTTATTACATCATAAAAGATAAGTACATAGTTCAGAGTTACATTTGACAAAGAAAATAAAACAGAGAGAAAAGTCCAAACAACTCTACACCTTCTCCTTGTCTCCCAAAACTTTCTCGGGAGGCTGGGACGAAGAAGATTCCGCGGAGGCAGCTTCGTCCTCTTCTTCTTCCCGGGAGTAGGAGGGGGGTCAGGAATGTGTCACTGAAATATGTTGGAGTTATCATCGACATTCATCTCTGTCAGAGCAGCCACCCAACCATCCCTGAAATATTTGAGGCTGCCATACTCCATTTGTGAGACCATGGCAGCCAAACCCTTATTCCAACCTTTGTCCCAGCCAGCACTGAAGGACTTTTTTACAGCCAACTTCTTTTTCACCTTTTTCGAGGAAAGTTTCTCGGATAGAAGTACCTCTGTATCTTTCAACTTCTTTTTTGCCTCCTCCTTCTGACGACCAACGTCACGAAGTCTACCCAGCTCTTCCTCAACAGACTTGAGCTTACCTTCAAGCTCCCCAGCATTTTGGAGCTTCCCTTCGAGCTCTTTATTTTTACTTTCCAATTCTTTTATTTTCTTTTCCAATCCCTTGGATACCTCAACAACCTGATCCCTCTCCTGCTCGGTGGAACTAAGCTTCTTCTCCCAAGCAGCTTTATCATCAATATACTTCTGATGAGAATCCTTCAGAGACTGCGACAGACCCACCAAAGCTTCCTCTACACCTGACGAGGAACTTTAAGCTTTAATAGCTTCATCCTTCTTCAAAATTGTATTGAAACAGGTTACCAACTGGGAAAAGAAAACAATAGCAGGTCAGTGCAAATATATAACAGCGAAAAAATGAAAGTTTATGATAATAATACTTACAGAAGCAATATGACGAGCAGCCAATGTGGTAACCATATCCCGAGAAAGATTTTCTTCAATACCTTGGATCTCGGGGATGATCCAAGATTTAGCAATGAAAGTGGGAACACCACTTCCAGTAGTTGGAGGCTGAGAGATGGATTCAGCCAAATTGACCGAGGAACACTTCTTCAGCCTCCTCGGAGGAACATCAACGATCTCGACCAAGGATGTAGTCTTAGTCGGGGATATGGCAATAACCTCGCTTGGAGAAGCGACCTTTCTCGGAACCACTGGGGGCTTCTCGGCAACCTTCACAGTAGCAGCCGGAGGAGGTGCATCAATTTTTCTTGTCCCTTCTTCTAGGACATCATGTTTGCTTTTTTTTGCCTCTCCAGCAATAGAGGCAGATTTCTCGAAGAGGGCAGGAGCTCTTCTTTTCTTCATTCTTTCACTCAGAGGAATATGTGACTCAGGTGAAGAACTTGCAGAAGCTGGTAATGGTTCTACGTCACTTATCACCGGACGAGCATTAAAAGACGAGGTATAACTCTTGTACTGCAGCAAATATGAAGCTGATCTGATATGCTCGTCGGCAACAGTCTGATGCAAACCCCAGATAAGTTTCAGATGTTTTAAATTAACTTCTGTCTCTTTTGGAGAGTTTCTCTTGCTGTCAACTGCCAATAAATCAAAATTAAAATATCAGTGACACATTTTATCAAACACAAAGGAAGCATAATTTCGAAAATAAAATAAAATAAAAACAACCTATCCCATTGCCATAGGGAGGGCATCTAGGACCCTGGTACACATCATTTTCAGTTAATGGAGGGTGTTGCCAATTTTTCATAACAACACCATGCTCGAAGTAATCCCTATTGGCATCTAGGAGATTGACTACTAGAGCCCTATTTAAAAACCTAGTTTTTAAATAAAAAGTATTATCACCAACAACCCATTTATAACAAAACATAATTTCTGGAATTCCTATACGGGTTCCATGAATCTGATTTAATCTATGAACTCCATTAACTATTCTCCATATGTTGGGGGCTATTTTTGCAGGAACCACGTCAAAATATTGACAGAATTCCAGACACAAAGGGTTTGGGGGAAAAGAAAAGCCACATTCAGCTACGAAGAGACTGGGGAACTAATGTCCCTCAGCCAAACAAAAATAATCTGAAGGTTCAGAAAGTTCCTCCAAAACAACCCATGAAGGAATAGAGAAATCAGAACGAAATTTATCAAGCGACTCAACAAGGTAAACCATGGTGAATAAAGGAAATAAAAGAGAAGGAAGAACATCTTACAGAAAAATGATGGATCTGTTGACAACGAACGATGAAAAGGATGAACGCACAAGAGAGAGAGAAAATGGAAAACTCAAAGATACAGATTTGAAAAAAGTAAAAGACGAAATGATTTTCTGCAACGCTTAAATACATTACCTTGGGAAAAGGTAAAAATAATGATTATAAAGGGAGACGTTTACGCTACCGGCGGCTAAAAGGACAAAAAGGGCGCGGAGATCGAAGCAGTTAAGAAAATTCGAAAAGTCTGATTCTATGAATTTGAAAAGAAAAAATAAATGCAAAGAAAACGTTCCTAAAATTTAGGATGACCATTTAATCCCGCCATATTTCGAGAAGAATGTTCCTCACTCCTCAGTCTCGAACTGTGAAACATTGGGGGCTTCTGTTGATACAAAATTTAGTCTGCTGACATGGCTCAATTAAGTGGAGACACATGTCAATCTGCGTGGCAATAGCAAACACTTCTGAACAACACCTTGACTTCGAGGAACACAATTTCCCCGACCAACTCAGACACTCCGAGCAGTAGGTTCTCTCCGAGGAACTTTAATGCACCGAGCAACTCATGGATACCGAGATACTTAGGCAGTCCGAGATGCACCTCGATCAGAGCATTTATTATCAGACAATTAAGAGGATTAAATGCGCATTAAATGCTGATTATAATCATACAGATGCATACGCCTATTGGACAGCTGTGTATGATCCTTTCTCATATACATCCTCAGGGCTATAAATACATTGTATCATCCTCATTGTGAGGGGACCGAAATTTCTGGAGATAAATCCTACCTCGAGAATTCCCAAACAGTCAATAATAACACAAACAGTGAACGTAGGCCATTCGTTCAAGGCTGAACCACTTTAAAATCTCTTGTCTTATTTATTTTTTTTATCTGTGATTAAACAATTAGAGATAATCTAATTTTTTACATCAACAACGTGTCACATTAAAATTAACTCCATCGAAACTAAGAATAAAGATAGGGAGATCCACTTTTGGATTCAACTTTAAAACTCACTATATTAAAAGTTTATACTTTATTATTATAGATCCCATCAAAATATCAAAATATATATTAAAAATTTATACCCATTTTATATGAATTTTAAAATTGGATTCCAAAATTGGATCATCCTATCACCGCTCCAAAACTAATGAGCTATTATAAAACCCCATTTCCCCGAGCCCCCAAATCTCGTTTTATTGTCCGTGTTAGGGTTTTCCCCCCTCTCAAGCTATCCCAACAGCAAAGGTAAAATCTCCTTCGATCTTAAGACGATTATTACTCATCAATTGAACTTTGTTATTCACATTTGCTTTTAATCTCGTCTCTAATACAAATACCTTGACAACTTTACATTTTATTTAGGTTAATATTATTATTATCTAAAGATGAGGCCGGTTTTCTGCGGAAACTTTGACTACGAAACACGTCAATCAGATTTGGAACGATTGTTCTCCAAATACGGCAGAGTTGAACGCGTTGACATCAAATCTGGTATGTACTATTTTTATATTTACCCCATTAATTTGCATTTTTGCGTTTACATGTTTTAATTCGTTGTGTCTAATCCTATTTAATATACTCTAGTTGTGTGGATAATACATATACACTAAAGGCCCACCTAGACCCACCTAGACGGTTTGAGACTCGAGAGAAACACTCCGTTGACGCCTTATTATGCCTTGTGATTGGTAAAATGATTAAGGCACACTTATTTTTTTTAAATCAAAGGTGCCTTCGTGAAAAATACTTTTTTTTTTTTTACAAACCGGACCTCTATCTCATCCAAAACAGTCAAAAGACAAACGTTATTCCAAATCTCTCTGGACGTTTCCTCTCGTAAAAAAAAGGCCTATCATTGCCGACCGACTTCCGATCAAAAGTCTATACAATTCATTTTAAAGGTGAACAATATATTTCTTATATTAAATAATTTTGTATTGATTATTGAATAACTATTAATATTGATTATTGAATTATGAAAAATACATTTTGCATGTTGTTTAGTAAATGTTGAGCAATACATTTTATATATTGATTACGGAGCATGAATATGAGAAAGAAAGCTACCAAACATATGGATATATTTTCAAAATTCAAGAGATGCATTATTTTATTATATGACTAGCTTTAGAATAATTAAATAATTAAAAAAAAGAAAAATGCCTTTTTATGCTAAGGCTTCGCCTAGGTTCCTAAGGCTTGAGTCTTGACCTTTATACCTCGACCAAACCTAACCTTGACACAAATATATGTTAACATAACCCAAATTATTTTAATATGACAAGATTTTTATTCTTCTAATACACCCGCTGTCCCAACCATTATTCATTTTTGGGCCGTCCCAAATTAAGAATCATAATCAACGAATCAAGTTCCACGATGGTGAATAAGGGTTAATTTTGACCGTTGATTGAGTGTATCCTTAATTCATACGAAATAAAGATATGGACTCTTAATTCACATAATGTTTATAACATCAGCGGCCACAATTGTTGACAATTAGGGGATTAAAACTAAAGGGCCATTAGTTTATTGCCCAGTTTGACGTCATCAATCACTTAGAGGTGAGACTTTTGTGAGGAAAACTGTTTTAAACATTTCACAATTTCATATATAATTGGCGATTTGAGCTATGTTTGGGAGCTTAAGGTATGTTTGCGAGTGTTATATTGGAGAGAAAAAAGAGAACGGAAAATAAAGTGGATCATTTCTTTCGTTTGGTGGTTTTGATAAGAGAGAAATGATGTTTAAAGAAGAGATAAGATTGGAACTTATTAAAAATAACATTCTCTTCCTTATTTCTAAATCGGAAATGGAGAGAAGTAAAAGTTTTTAATGAGCTTACCTTTATTCTCATATTTTTTTTTGTATATTGACTCGGCCCCTTGAGATAATGCCATAATTAGATATAACTCCTGATTTCCAAAAAATTAAAGTTATTTGCCTGCATGTGCATCATCTAGCTTGTACCTTACGAATATGGGGGTAAGTCTAATTATTGAACTTAAAGAGGTATTTCTGAATAAAATATTATCTCAAAGGCTATGAAGCGAGGACACGAACACGGACACGGGTGTCGTGTTCGACACGACACGGACAGGCCGACACGACAAATTCTAAAAAAAATTGGACATGACACGTCGGGGACACAGATGCACATAAATATTTTTTTAATAATATATCATGTATATTTTGATCTATTGACACTAAAAAAGTAGTTGCCAAACTAATTAACTAACTGTTTAATATGATTAAATATGTTATAAAAAACATTTAAACCATAAGTCAATAGTTATATATCCACCAGTGTTTTTAATTGTGTGTTATTGCGCACGCAATAGCGCGCTATTTTGAACGCAATATAGCGCTATTGCGAATAGCTAAGCCAAAACGCGAAATAGCGCATTTTACTTTGCGCAATGTTCAAATTGCGGGAGCTATTTCACGCTTTTATGTGCTTTTCACGCTATTTCGCACAATAGGTACGCTATTCAGTTTTTTTTCCCCTAACACAACAACTGAAGAAACAAGGCTCACCTCCAAAAACCAAACCCTTTTCCTTTCCAAAAGTCGACCTCTAATCTGAAAGCCACCTCCAAAACCCTATTTCCCTTCCAAAAAACCTCCGAAAAGCTAGAACGATCAACCGGACTTGTTCTTTTTCAAAGTGGGCTTCTTCTTTCAGACTAACTGGTTCTCTTTCAAAAGAGGTAACTTCTGTGTCCTTTTTTTTCAATTTAAAAAGTTTTTTCTACAAAGCCGAATCAAAGTCAATTGGTTCTTTTGTATTTTATTCTCAAAAATTGTATTTCTTAGTTTGCTCCTGTTTTAAATGTTGATTATTGATGATTTACTCTCTGATTTTTTTTTTTACTTATTTTAGTACAAAAGCCAACTTTTTTATTTATAATTTCAGCCTAAAAAGTTATTTGTTTTATATTTTTCAGTTTAAATATGTTATCTGTTTTTAGAAATTTCAGTTTAAATTTTAATATTTTATAATTTTCAGTTTAAAATCTTACTTATTTACAAAATTTCAGCTCCAAATATTTACTTGTTTTTATAATTTTCAGTTTAAAATGTTACTTATTTACAAAATTTCAGCTTAAAATGTTTTTTGTTTTATAATTTTCAGTTTAAAATGTTTATTTGTTTTAATAAATATCAGTTTAAAATGTTAATATTTTATAATTATTAGTTTAAAATGTTACTTATTTAAAAAATTTCAGCCTAAAATGTTATTTGTTTTATAATTTTGATTTTAAAATGTTACTTGTTTTTATAAATTTCAGTTAAAATGTTAATATTTAATAATTTTAAGTTTAAAATCTTAATATTTAATAATTTCCAGTTTAAATGTTAGTTGTTTACAAAATTTCAGCTTAAAATGTTACTATTATTATTTATATTTTTTATTTTTAAAATAATTTTCAGCCTAAAATGTTATTTGTTTTATAATTTTCAGTTTAAAATGTTAATTATTTTACAAATTTCAGTTTAAAATGTTATTTTTATGTTTTTCTAATAAAAAAAATGAAATGCACGAATTGCTTGCGCGATGCGCGAAGCGATTTGCGTGACGCGACACCTTGCGCGACCGCAATTAAAAACATTGATATCCACATAAAGTCTTGAATCATAACTAACTTCATTGCTAGCAAAGTAACAAGTAGCAATCAATATACAAAAAGAATCCATTCTAAACAAAAATATTAACAATTTTAATGGTCTAAAAGTAAGTGCTTTAATGCTCCTCATTTATCACCATCTTCGGCTAGGACAAAAACTTCATCATCACTCCCCTAAATGTCTTAGAATTGTTTGCGAGTGTAGCAAAAGTATCTGACTTTTTTTAAGTGCCAAATCAATTCGACACACCACGTGGGCGTGTTAGAGGAATGTTGTACGGGTGTCGTGTCCGCGAGAGTATCCGACATGGGTACGTAACCTCCGACGAAGTGTCCGTGCTTCATAACAAAGGTAAAGTAAAAAAAACTCAAAAAATATTATCCTCCCAACTCGCAAACAATAAAAATAAAGTCATTTGCTCCCCGCCTAAATTTTGGAAGGAATATTAATATCTGTCATCTTTATTTATCTTCTCTCTTGTAAAATTTCGATTATCTTCTCTTCTCTCTTATTATTTTCTTTTCTTTTCTCTCCAACTCCCAAACACAGCCTAAGAGAGGAGAGAAGAAAAGAAAATGTTATATAGTTTGCGAGTTCCATTTCAGAGAGAGAAGAAAGAAAAGTGTAATAAGAGGTTTATGAGTTTAAATAAGAGAGGAATGATACACTCTCTCTTGTTTAGGAGGTTTATAACGAGAGAATTGTTTAAAAACTCTCTCCAGATCGGAAAGAAAGGGATAGACGATATATATATATTTTATGAATCTCTTGCCTCTCCATCTTTCTACACAACTTTTTTCTTAAAAAACTGAAAATAGGTGGATCTTCTTCAGTTCGTTGTCTTGAATCATATTTTTCCGTCTCGTTCTTTCTCAGAGGTGCTGCCCCCCACCCCTCTTCTTTTAGGGCTGGTGCAGCCTTTGATGAGCGCTATGATGTTAGAGTTATAGGATTGAGGTCAAGTAGTAGCATTGGCTTATGAATAAAGGCATTGGCAAGCGGAGTTTTACCGAAATTTGATTTTCTTACTTTTTTTCCGAAATTATTTTCTTGCCAACTCGCAAATGATGAGTAAGGAAAGCTTTTTTCTCTCCTAAACTTCCAAATAAAGGAAAGAATATTAATATATGCTGGATTGTGTTTTTCTTTACTTTGTGAGAGAAGAAAAGAGAAAGCTAGTTTCTTTCCTCCTTGTTTGCTAGTTTTGAAAAATGAAAAGCAAAAGATTAGAAAACTGCTGTTATACTTTTATCACTAGCCCAATCTATTTTAACATGATATGGTAATCAAAAAATTAGTTAAGGGTAAAAAGGTCAATGAAATCAATTCATTAATTAAAACTCTCTTTTCTCCCTCCCATTCCGCTTTGAAGAAAAAGGCTAGTAAATGAAGTTTAGATTAAAACTTAAAAAATTTGCTTTTATTCTCTCTACGTCTCTCCTAGTCCCAAATAAGAGAAATGATAACACTTTTTTCCCACGTTCTCTTATTTTCTCTCCAGCTTTAAACTCCCAAACATAGCCGTCGTGTCTTTAATGACTCATTGTTGAGAATTTAGTGGAATGAATTTTCAGTGCGGTTTGTTTTTGTAGCCTATGAAAGATGAATGCTGAACCTTAGTGGTGAATGCTGAATTGTTTGAATGAACCGTATTTGGTTTTTAATGTGGATAACCATTATGAATTATAGGGGTGACAATTTCTCGACATGCCACGACAACGCGACTCAAACCCGACGCTAAGTTAGCAGGTTAAGATTGACTATTTTTTAACATGAGCGCCAAATGACACGACCCACCAACATGAAGAAATGGGACAGGATTGTGTCAAACCTGAAAACCCAAAATGACACGAATAGTCCAGTTGAATTATTTATGGAGAATGCATCTTGATCCGCAATTATATAAAATTCTTTTAGAATTAGATTTTTTTACTTATTTTTTGCTATTATTTAAATTGAATGAATTTTTAGTTTGTGGCAGACTTGTCAATGGTAAAAGGAATAATTGATACTATTCTTATGTTTGGGTTAACGGGTTATGTGTGTCAACTTGAACACAACATGATTAGTAAATAGGGACACAATTAGTTAAATAGATTGCGTTAGGGTTGACTAATACTTGACATGATTCAAATACGACACGACTCACACTGATTGCCACCCCTAATGAATTGTGTATTAAACTGTTTATAATAGTGCCATTAACAAAATTAATAGTATAAAATACCTGAAAATTTAGCCCTCAGCATTAAGCAGCAGTGGGCTTGCATTAAGCTCTTGATGCTGAAGAGTTTTAGTAAGAGGTAAAACCCTCTCTTATGTTAAGAAGCAAAAAATAACATCTTCAAATTGCACAACGAGGTAAAAATAAACCCCTTTTAATTACATAAGTAACATATGTACTGTGTTAGCATAGAGCTTTCATTTATGCATCTTGGGAAGAGGCTAGGAAAAAATTGAAGATGCAAGTGCTTGTTTTGTAGTACTATATTAGATTTAGGATGTTATCTACTTCAACATTAAGGGTGTGTATATATATATATATATATATATATATATATATATATATATGCAACTCATTCAGTTTTCATAATTGATCTTGCCCCGATGTTGACCAATGGGACAGAAGGATGTGTTTGTTCAACAATGCTATAGTAGATTGATTTGTTATGATAATTTAGTTTAACAAGTTATTTTGGTAGTTCACAGTTCTTGCTGTGCGGGAATATTGTTAACCTTTTGTTTTGATTGAATTGGTAACGGAACTAATAAAGGGATTGCGAAACTTAAATGAAGCCATATGAGTGTGAATACAGCCAGTGTCATTTATGATAAAATGTAAAATTCAAATTATGAGATTTAAGTAGCTGATTGGGGAATCGCATATTGTTATCGGTGTTTCTATAATGTTCTATTCTTCTTAAAAAGTGTGGCAGTGTTGTGCGTGTCTGTGTTTTGTTTGCTACACTGCTCTCAACACCCACTGTCTTGTGCTTCTTTTGTCTCTCTCTCCTGTAGAAATAGTACAGCTCAGAAGTTTTAATTTTCTTATGAGTACGGTTTGCATTGGGGGCTTAGGTATTTGTCTTTCTACATTCCTTTGTTTTTCTTTAAAACTTGTAGTGTAGTGTGTGTGTGTGTTTTGTTTGCCATGCAGCTGCACTAAACGTCCATCAGGACACTACCTTGTGTGTTCGTGTCTCTGTGTCCCATCAAAATATGGGAGCTTGTAGTGAGTGTTGAGGTGTAATTGCTCTGTTTGCTTACACATCTTATTAAGTTTTTTCTACTTAACATACCAGTCACAAAAGGATAACTTGTATGGTGAATACATATTCAAACGAACTGGATTGGATAAACATATTTTATTTTGTGTGCATCTGATTTATATATGCTAGTGGAAATAAACATGGCAGCCAGAATTTTGAAATTTCTTCGGAGAAGACATCCATATTGAGTGTTTGTTTTGGCGCAGGAACATCTGCTAAGGAAAATGAGCTTCGATCATGGCTCTCCCTCTTTTCTAATGCAATCAAACCTATATGCCTGCCTGTCTCCTACTCTGCCGATGGAATTGTTCTCTATTAGATTCATTTGATTTTCTCTCACTCATTTGCATCACTTTCCAATGTTCCCATTTCACACGAACGGTCATGGTGGATTTGTCAATTCTTCATGCCATGCCTAATTCCTCAGATCACAAAGGGTTCAATATATTACTGATCACTAAGGGTTAAATGAATTCTTCTCATGCCATGCCTAATACTACTCATCACAAAAGGCTCAATGAATTCTACTCATCCCATGCCTACCACCACTGATCACAAAAGGTTCAATGAATTTTACTTATGCCATGCCTATCTCCACTGGTCATAAAGGTTCAATGCTTCTACTATCGGTATGACACCACTGATCATAAGGAGATCAATGAATCCTATCACGCCTCGCCTTTCATTACTGAACTCGTGCTTTGTAGACTATGAAGAATGTTTAGCAATGACAACTCAGAATTGAAACCCTGGATTTAAACTTTAAATATACCATCATCATCATTTAGTTCATCATGCAACGCCTCTACATTCATCAGCTCTTCAAGTATTTGCAGGTTTTGTATTTTATTTAGTTCATATAGGAAAAGAATCCTGATTTGACTGACATAATACAATGCCTGCGGAGTGGGCCTAACTTCAACCAACCTTGTAGAGTACTAGTTCTGCTATCTTATTTTGGTATGTTACTGCAGGGTTTGCATTTGTCTACTTTGAAGATGAACGTGATGCTGAAGATGCAATCCGTGGACTCGACAACAGACCATTTGGCTATGACAGACGTAGGCTGTCGGTGGAATGGGCTAGGGTAAGCTTGGTCTTCTTGTTTTTTATTAATGTTTATTTTTTATTTTTCTTCCCTAATGATGCAAGTTGGCTGTAAGCAGGAACTTTTTATTTATCAGTTCAGATTCCATTCGGCTCTAATTTTGATCGGAGAATTTGTTTACCTACTTCACATCTGCAGGGTGAACGTGGCAGACATCGTGATGGCTCGAAGTCGATGGCAAACCAGAGACCAACCAAAACCTTGTTTGTGATAAACTTCGACCCTATACGCACTGAGATCTCTGACATAGAAAAGCACTTTGAGCCTTATGGGAAGGTTCACCATGTCCGAATTCGACGCAACTTTGCATTTGTGCAGTTTGAAACACAAGAAGATGCCACAAAAGCCTTGGAGTGTACTCATATGAGGTTAGTAACATTCGTATTAAAATCTTATTGTATTCGGTTAAGAATATTGAAAATACTAACCCGTGCCGATGGTAGCATCTTAATTTTGTCCGAATTCGACCCTATACAATGTTTTTCGGTTAAGAATAGCTTGTTCCTATACAATGTTCATCAAAAGAGCTAACAGGGACATTATTGATTATTTTGTAATTCTTGTTCCTAGCTTCACACTGGCTTCATAGTTCGTGTCTAGTACACTCACCGAAAGAATGGTTAAGTTTTGTTTGTCTTCAACACTTCTAGCGGTTGATTGCAAGTGACAAAAAATTCTGAAAATGTGGACAAAACACAATTGAACTCGAATTTACCAAGAACTATGGGATTTCATCAATAACCTCCAAGTGCATGCATGCGTGCATTATGCAACATCTGCCTGAGGCTGAATACCCAACATGGCAGCCCTTGAGAATAAAAAAAAGCACTTCAGGCAATACTTTTCATACATCGCTGTTCTTTTTGATGTTATGACCTAATGAATCGTGCACATTTCAATTTTGCAGCAAGATATTGGACAGGGTGGTGTCTGTGGAGTATGCTTTGAGGGATGACGATGAGAGAGGAGAGAGAGACGATAACCCTAGACGGGAATACGGTAGACGGATTGATAGCAGCCCTTATAGTAGAAGATCACCAAGTCCCGATTTTCGCAGGGGTCGACCAAGTCCCGATTATGGGCGTGCTCATAGCCCTGTCTATGATAAGTATAATGGCCCATCTTATGACAGGCGCAGGAGCCCTGATCATGGCCGATATCGCAGGTAGATGTGCTGACCTCTACACTTTAATTATTTATTTAGTGTATTTTTGGTAAAATATCTATATGTTTTTTGGGTCAATTTGATTTTAGTCATATTTAATTATCATTATTTGATTTTAGACACGAATTTGTTTCTCTCGAGACTTAAGCCCCCATTTTGACTTTTAGTGCACTTTTTGCGTAACTGTGATTGGAAATGGTGGCTAAAGTTAAAAGAAAAACTTGATGGTATCAAATAATGATTAATTAAATGGTGGCTAAAGTAAAAAAGCCCTGTTTTTTTCCTCAGATGTTATTAATGAGTTCTCCCTTCATTTATAGCCGGTCACCTGTGCGGAGATAAAGAACATGAAAACTATTCAAATTGGAGGGGAAGATGGTGCACATACCAGAAACTTGTTTAGTAAGGTTCTATTGTATTAAAATTTTTATGGGTTTATCAGATATTAGTTGTAGGTGGTGGTCAAGTAGATTTTCTTGGTCTGGCCGTTGGATCGATATTTTTTGGCTTAGAATTGGATGCTGGTTGGTACTTGGTTAGTTGAAGTATACTTTCAGTCGCTGGTTATAACTTTATTCGAGGGAAGTGGATATATTACTTATTTTCTGCACGTAATTGGATGCTTGATATGATATTCTGGTTTATTTGTGCTGTCATCTTATTAAAACAAATGGTGAATGGAAGTGTATTTGATATCCGTAAAGTTGAAGTGCTTGTTGATTGCTTTTTTTGCATGATTTGTTTTCAGTGTCGACTTTATACTTGAGAAACTTCACTTGAGGCCTTTAATCACCGCCATCTATTTTTAAAACATTATATTCCCCCATCCATTATGTGATTTTCATTACTTGTGGGTTTCAAGTTTCTTTTCTGCTTCTACAGTGGAATGATCTTTTCTTAATGATTTCTTATTTGGGTAAATTACACTTGGATCCCTTGTCCCCCCTCGTCATTTTACCACCCGAACTTTCAGTTTTTGGACTTAGTCCCTTTAACTTCCATCACGATTGTAAAAGGTTTTAAAAGGTATTTTTGTCCAATTCCGTTGACTTTTGGCGGGAAAGTTTAGTCATGTGCGCTATTCTATGAAGTACCGACACTCTCCTGGAAGCGACGAATCTTGTTTGACACGCGTCGGACACGTGTCAAACAAGTCTCTTATTTTTCACTTGCTTGTTCCGTTGTTCAAGAAGTCTCTAGTTTTTTTTCTTTGTTCTTTTGCTGTTTTACCAGCCTCTGCTTTAGTTGTTTGTGGCCAGTTTTGGCATTAGTTTTTAAGTTCATCTGTTTAATCCTACTGAATTTTAAAAAAAAGTGAATCACAGGCTTAGAATTGGAATTTTGGTGAACCAAAAAAATTCAAACCAAACGAGCGAGCACCTCAGCTCGGGCATATAATTTTAGTGTGCTAAAGAAGCTTCGACCCGGCTTTCAATCCATATTTCATTATTCATATGCCCATAAGTGGATACAAGCAATCCACAATTTATTTGTCCAGCACAAGATAAAAGAATGTTGAGTACAATAGAAAATGAACCAACTTGCTTTTTCATGTGCTCTTCAGATGCGTAGTTTAAGTATTTGATTTAGAAAAAAAAGAAATCATTGAACAAGATTACGCCATTGGGCATAAACCCTCCTCTAACTTTGTATTACATTATTCTGATGGGACCATTTAATTATAATAAAATCTAGTATATTCTGTTCAACTTTAATTAGTGTTGATTATATTTTGGAAAAAAATACTCTTGTACCTTTTGTGATTTTAGTCATATGTTTAATCATTATCTTTGTGCATAATGAGGTTTTATTGAATTAAAATGTACCAATGCTACTGAATTTTTAGATTTGGGCCTGGAAAGTCACTAGGTTGACAGTACAAAATAAAATTTCCTCAGTCAATGTATGTTTTTTCCATGGCATTCTTATATTTTTCAGCCTTTCCTTGTCACACCGCTGAGGGTTAATTAAACTTCCTCAGTCAAGTAAAAAATAAGAGGGTTAATTAAACTTCTCCCCCCGGATCTTTGCCCCCAAAATAAAAGTTCGGGTGATAAACATCAATTTGCATTTTGTTCGAATGAACCTCAAGTTCGTTTGAACGAGATACCAAAACTCGTTTTGCATGACTTTCAAATGAAACCTTACTGTAAGACAAAAAGTTTTCGATTGAAGCTCGTTTGAAGCTGGTTCGAATGAAACCTCAAACTTCATTGGAACAAAATTAAACGTCGTTTGAATGAAAACGCGAAATTCGTTTAAATGGCATATAAAATTTGTTCGAACTACTTTCAAACTAAAATACATTATTATTAGAAAAATCCTTTTTGAAAATTGCCTCAATAGAACTTTAAAATATTAAACACCCAAACTGAATCCAGTGATCAAACATAATATGCATTCATACCCTTTCAAGATCCCATGGATGTTAAAGACGAAACTTTGCACATAATTGAGAATGATGTTAATATCGCTTTATTTGGCCGCTACAGTCTTGAATGTGTATCATAGACTTGAAGGACAAACTGAGTCAAATCCTAACCTATAACTCACGCAGTTTTTGTCCAAACGGAATAAAGCCCATATACATTACAAATTGACTTTATGTATAATTTTCCCTTACAAAAAATATGACCATTCTTTCCTTTTTGGAAAAGGACATACACAATGCCCATTTGCGATTTATAAAAGCAACCAAGAATATGCCATTAAATATGTAATCAACAAATCACTGTTCTCTTTATCAATTTTTTTATATAACAGAAAATCAACCTTGGAACCAACTACATATATAACGTAGCTGAATATAATTATATAATTAGGCTAATCCCAGTAGTTGTAATCATGCTATGTGAATCTTACATAATAATTGTTTGACCTTGCCAATCATTAGTTGAAATGAGAGTCTCAACATACATAACATTTTCATTCAAATAATGACTGTTAATCCCATTGATATGGAAATCATCAACTAGAGATTCTTCAGGATCATATAAGAGCAATGTTCTTGTAATTTTTTTTATAGGAACACATGAGTACTTTCCCCTTTTTCATAACATGTACCGGCTCAGCGAAAATCGAAAGCGAACAAGGCCGATAAGGAACTATTATCTCTGACCTAACCCAAGCACACTATCGTTGGTTGTTGTCGTCTTCTTCCTTCCTCATTATCCACTAGTGAAGTTGTCTCGTCTCATAAGAAACTTCAAATATGACAAGGCATCCCTTGATCACGTGCAAAATTTTCATGCAAAATTATGTCATCATATGATCACGAAGGGGTAATGGCAACTGTTTAAGCCTGACGTCTTTTAAATCAAAAGAGAGAATCCATGCATGTCGATTTGGCTAAGGAGTTTGGTGTTTCAATAACGAAAAGGTCGATCCATCCAACGCATATCCTTCACATGGGAAATAAAAGGAAGATATATTCTTATCTGGCCACAAGCCTTGTAATGTTTTCCATGAATTTGATTTTGGACTAGAAATATCGACCTTAATCTCACCATCTTTTATTTGTCAATGGAGGAGGCATATCCAAACCACAGACGCTGAATAAAAGTATCAAAATTTGGATTAGGGTTGGATATCATCTTACAATCACCAGCTGATGGATTCCATATAACTAATATTTTCCAAATAGCTGAAGCTACAAAGCCAATACAAGAATCCATAAAATTCAAAACGTTTAGGCTTCCATTTATTGGAAAATTTCGCTGGATAGCATGAGTTGTTTCCTCATTTTCTATTAAGGTATGAAAGTGATTGTTTGAAGATCGAATTATAAGTTTTTATGGGATTTTGGATTGGTCTTTACTTGCGCGATTGTGGTTCTTTTTGAGAAACATGGGGTTAATCAGATAACAATGCCACGACTTGCTGACTTATCTAAAGTGCTAGGGATTTGGAGGAAAGTCTTAAGAATATGTGAGAGAATATAATATCGGTAGGTAATTCAACCGCTTATAAAAAGTCAGTGAACAATGGTGAAACATTATATAGAAAACTCAATGACTACCAAAATGATCTATTTCAATCCCTTAGAATTGAGAAAAGAAGTGATCAAGAAAGAAATATTTTTAATAACACTAATTACATGTCCTCGAATTTTGTAATACAAAAGTTTTCAAATGTTTTTTTCAGCCCAAATTCTATATAGTACGTGCAAAGAATCACAATTAATAATTCTAAAAGCAAAGGAAATTAAAGTCACAACACATAAGATTTACGTGGTTCAACAACTATCTACGTCCACGAAGGGTTTCTAACTTAATTAGCCGAGGCGGGGCATTTGAATGAGTACAGAAAATACCAACGCTGACCCAAAACCAGATAACGTTCTGGACGATGAGGTGGGGCGCGAGTTTTTTTTTTTTTGCAGCATAGATGAGAGCACAATTGTATTTTCTTAACATTTTCAATGGATAACTGCTTTACCTATGATAATCAAATATAAACCAAAATTGAATGAACACGTGAACAAAAGATTTTTGGGGCGTTCATATACTAACCCCTTATATATAATTAATATATATGGAGATCATACTTCTCTAGTTTTAAACAAATCGACCCCTTTGACTAATTTACAATCGGGTAGATTTTCTATAGCTAAATTTACAAATAAACCCTGAATGTCTTATACAGATAACCATAAAACACACGATCTTAATAGAATCAGTCATGAAACTGAGTTTTGATAGATTCATATCCCATTCTTTTTTGCAACATCTCCCTTTTATAATCATAAAAAACTAACTACATATCAATTTGGTTCTTAGGATTTGAAGATGTGTGAGAGGTAAAATTGAATCGTCAAGGTTTAGAATGAACGATTGAGACAATAAATAGGTGATATATTTTCAAATTGCATCAACAAATATACTTTATGTGTAATATATTTTTTTTTTCAAATTTTAGTGATCATAAACTGAATCATTGTGTTATTGATCTTCGTAGATAGTTTATTATTGGTATTAATTGGTACATATTCTCTAAAGATACTTCGATTTCTTATTTTTCTTAAATTGTTAATTTTGTCATGGAATTTTGGATGAATAAGATACCCGTTTGGGTAATCTTATATAACATCTACATGAGATTACAATGTGGAATGTAGTTTGATTTTTACAATATGGAATATAGTTTACTTTTTATTAATCGATTACAATTTTACATAGAGATAAAATTTAATCCATTACCAAATAAATTAGTTGTGTTAGTATTGTGGATGCATAAGATACCCATTTGTGATTTTCTTTTGCTCTGTATTGATTTCATTTTTTTTATTGACAACCTTATTGCTAATAGTTATTTTTAGATACCAAAATCTTGGTATTAGATGAAAGTATATCTAGATAAGGTTTGTATAGCAAAAATATCTATATATAAGTTATATTTCCTCTATTTTGATTCAGTGATAAATCTGTATCTAAATATACATTGCCTTTCGCTTAATTATGTGTTTTATAAAGGTATAAAACACCATTTGTATTGCAAGTTTTAATTCATTGAAATCCACGATAAAAAAAATAACTACTTATACATAACTTTTTAATGCAATTTTATATATAAATTCTATATCACGTTTTATTCATTTGATCTTGATAAATTACGATTGTTGTTGGTTGATCACGGATGAGGGTTATTATGAACTCGAACCAGTAAAAACATGTGAACATGTTCAATTCAGATGTAGTTTGGTCCCCTTCAATGTTTTTATGCGTGATTACAAATCGCAATTTAAAGAAGAACATATAAATTATTGAGAATGACACATTTTTGGCCCATGTTTAACGCTTTCTACAATGGAATGGTCACTGATATATTTGTGAAGAAATGTGACTTAAAGATCATTGCCATTATCCAACGTTATAACAAAAACATAAAAAAGTTATTTCTGTGACACTTCGATTGAGTTGACCCCAGTGGATGTGTCAAATATATTTGGTAACCTTTTACTTGGTGAACCAATATTAGTCCGGAAGGAGAGAAAGAGACCCACTCCGTTTGCTGAAAGGTATTTTAAGAATGCGAAAAAGTTGACGAAGAAATTAGTGGAGAATGGGTTGAAAATATCGATATTTGGTGTAAGCTATGAAGAGATATCATATACTTTGCATTTAACTCTCCTTTATTTCCGCACATGTGTTTTCTTCCCGAGTACAAGCTCATCTATCGTTTCGTTTTACAATAATTATATTGAGGACATAGAGGAAATGGTGAAATTTAATTGGGCTACAGTTGTACATGATCATCTATTCAAGTCAGTTGAAAGTTCAACTAAAACCCCAAGCACATTCTCGGGATGCCAACTTTTGTTGCCGATAAGTCAAGTTATATCCTTGACTTCCATGAGTTATAAATGTATTAAAATGTCCATATACAAAATAATTGTTCGATACCATGAGTATCTATCCTTGAACATACTCGAATGATTCATTTTTTATTTGTTTAATTTGATAAAAATGAGTATCTAGTTTGTATCTAAATCTAACTCAGGTAATAGGTATCTTAATTAAGAGACTATATGAGTAACTGTGCGTGAAAATAATTCACATTTAAAATAGATCCAGAAAGAAATGTAAAGAACGAAATAAAGATGCCAATCATAACACATGACGTACGTGGTTCAAAAAATTGCCTACGTCCATGAAGAAGTTATTATTTTTCTTAGTAGTTCTCTAAAGTTTGGAAAAATTACATCCCCTTGACCCTGGGGTGAGGGTTACATTTATAGTATTTTAGTGGTTGAGTTGCACAAGGAACTCCTCAACTTATCATTGTCTCATGTGGTCCTCCTGAATATCTCCTCCGACATTGTTGGTAATCGATTGAGCTTTTTCAAAGTGAACATGAATAAATATTTCGTATTTATCCATGTGACAAATATGATCCCCAATCTAATTGAAGAGTTGGGCCACGCGTCCTTCTCATCTTACTGGGCCTGGTTGGCGAGACTTTAACCAGGCCTAATTAATTGATTTAGGTCCCCACAATTTCCCCTAAAATCTTTGGGCCAAGATTTGTTGGGCAAGTAGATTTTATTTAGTCTCGAGGCCAAAGTCCTTTGGACCTTGTAGACGAAGTTTAACCGACATGGCAAACTTGTGATTGTGGTGGAGTTTTGAGAGTACGCTCGTCTGATAAATAATTGAAGCACCAAAATTCTTTCCGAGTACTGTGTCCCATTATTATGCACGAGGATTCAAACAGAGTGGGTAGACTCCCAAACCACCGCTTTGCCTTTGATCTTCTGCTTATCAACAAATCTTCAGAGCTTCTTTGCTTTCTTCCATCTTGTTTGTAACTCTCCACTTCTGCATCTTACTTTCGCAATTTTTTTCTTCTTCTTTTTTCTAGTATTGGTCTTTATTAGTGATAAATTTAATTTCCTTGGTCATGGCAACCCTTAATGGAAAGAGTGTAGAGAAGTTTACAGAAACATATTCTATTTTTGATTGGGTGGAAATCAAATGTGCCCCCATACCCAAAGACGTGATGGGTGTTTAAAGGTGAAACGGATTCACACCTTGGATGTGGTTCGAGGGGGATTGACATTCCCCCTAAATTCTTTATTTTTAGAGTTTTTAGATTTCTTTGGGATGGTTCCTGCTCAGTGTTCCCCCAACACTTGTCGAATAGTTAATGGGGCCAATCACATAAATGAGCTCTATGGGATCACCTTGGGCATCCCTGATATTAGTTTTTTCTACTCCTGGTCTTGCACTTTTAAAGGCCTCATTTATCTTAAGGCAAGGAAAGCCGAACCTCACTGATTCCAACAAGGGATATTAGGATCAAGGTTTCATCGCCATGAATTGGTTACATCCACCGCTTCCTGAGGGCGAAGATTATGCAAGATTTATGTGCCCTGACTGTGGGGATGATCAGATATGTTAACACTTATTTCTTTAATTCGTTGATTCATTTACTATTTGTTCCGCTATTCATGATTTTTCTTTACCTGTTACCTTGTGAACAAGTTGTAATAAGAATAAATAACCATCCCTCAAAGACATAAAGTTTACAGACCTCCTGAAAGCTTGGTGGATTGGAGATAATCTGCCCGACGGTGAACATCCCCAGTTGGTTGTCATTCTGCTAGAATACATTAACACCACCAGTAGCTTCACTGCTTATCTGATGAACGATATACCTGAGCTTCCTTTGCCGAACGATGAAACTTCTTTTTCTTTTGAACCACTAGACATTGGGCATATCCAAGTAGAGGAGGAAGAACAAATGGCACCTTCCAGAAAGTGGATTTTATTGGTGGATGATGATGATGATGATGATGATGAGGTTATTCTGTCTGCAAGGTCCAAGGCCCAAAAGAAGGTGGAGGTGAGTCCTCCAAATCTGGCGACTTAAGTCTGGTTGCCAAGGAAAAAGAGAATACAGAGGAGGAGAAGTTAATGAAAGTGGAAGAGAAGAAGAAATAATTGGAGAAGAAGAATAAGGCGGCCTCAATGGACTTATAGAGGAAAAATAATCTCCTTCCCCCTCTCCTTGATACTCCCTAGGCCATATCTGTGGCACACAAACCATTCCTTGCCCCTATCCTGGTGAGGGGGGCAGTGCTTGTTGGAGATCGCGATCGGTGGGAACGACTGCGTCCAGATCAACTTCCCCTTCACGCTTCACAAACTCTGGCTCTGGTGAGTTTTTTTCCCTTATTCCTATCTTTGAGTTGTTGGATCATAACTCGTCCGATCGTCTAAATTTGACCTTTCTATTGTCTTGCAATTTGTGGCAGAGTTTGCTACTCTTTTGGACAGTTAGGTTGAACAGTCCAAAAAGAACGTTGAACTGATTGTGGCCCTTCAGAAATCTCTGGAGGCCATGGTGCAGGCCCAACAGGCCTTCGAACAGGAGAGGAGGACCGTTACAGATACTATGGCCAATCTGAGGACCGCTTCTGAGTTACTGAAGGTAGAAAAAGAGCTGGCAGAAGCGGAGACCCAACGGTTGACCATTGAAGTGAGCAAGTTCCCTGCACTTTAGGATGCCAACTTTTAGAAAGGTTGGTTCGAGGCATATGACGATCCCAAATCCATATTGCCTATGGTCGAAGGGAAAGCTTCAAGAAGGATTGGGATTGTAAGGACACAAATTTCCAATTGAGTCCATATGTAGTTTTGGCTCAATTCCGGACCAAAACATTTATTCATAGGATAGTATTTATTTGTAATATTCTCAAGCCTATGAAGTATGTATTGAAGACGTAGCGGCAAAGAATTTAAAGCTTCATCAAAATGCCGGTTTGCGTGCCTCGTTTCTACGTCATCAACTAAGGTTCCATGCTCCCAAGGTATGAATGTAATTATATTTATATAGGAGCTTGGAACAATATGTATTGGGTGTTAGGTGTAATAAAAAACTGCATTTTATTTTCAGAAAGAATCAATTAGAACTTTAAAATAAGTATATAAAAGTTTCTGGGCCAAAATCGAATTTTACAAACTTTCTGGTCGTTCGTTAGAAATGTCGTTCGAACGAGTTTTTTCGTTCGAACCAGGTTTCGTTCGAGCGAGTTTTTCGTTCGAACCAAGTTTCGTTCGAACGAGTTTGCCAACGACCCTAAACTGGTCAGTCGTTCGATATGTCGTTCGAACGAGTTTTTCGTTCTAACGAGGTATCTAACGAGATTCTAACGAGCCCAGGCTGGTCACTCGTTAGAAGTCTCGTTCGAACGAGAGTCAAGTTCGTTCGAACGAGACGCCAGGGCGGGAACAGTTTTGAGCATTTTTTGGCAGTTTTCTCCCACTTTCCCCACTTGGTTTTTAACCAACTTTTTCAAGACTTAATATGTGCGGGAAACACATTTTTCCAATTAACTTTTCCATTCCATATCCATCTCTTAGAGAGAGTTTGAGAGCTAATTTATTTAGGGAAAATGTTCATGTTTTGAGTGTTAATTTTTAAAGAAAAATTCATACACACTCTAGTTTACACCCAATAGTTGTTTATCCAAGTTCTATATATACATATCTTTACTTGGAGTTTTTGGCACCGGTTTTCTCTACCGAATTCAAGAAGAGACGTTTCGGGTTTTCTTCTACACCCCATCACAAAGAAGACTTTTGTTGAGATTCTACCCACTTGGAGAAAGGCTCCATGCTTGGGTGACGGTGACCATATAAAGTCCCATCGGTGGATTCCGAGACTGCGGTGGTGTTCCGAGGTTGTTTGCTAGGAAGAGGTTTCTACGAGAAGGAGCGTCGAGGCTTGAGAGGGATCGAGTCAGTCGTTGTAAGTCTATATGTCTTGTAATTGTAATTCCATATCTAGTGGACTTGTGGCTAGGGCCGTCCGAGGTTGTTTCCCGTCTTGGGTTTTTCCTCGTACATCTCGGCGTAGTGTGATATTATTTATTTTATCTTGCATCATAATTTAGAACGCATGCTTAGAATAAATTCAAGATAAAATTTGGTTTAATTATCACACTCATTTAATTTGGGACTAAATTAAATATTGGGTAAATTTGGTTTATTCAAGTCATTTGATAAAATTGGTTTCGCCTAACTTTGGATATAATTGTTAATTATGACTTAGGCAAATTCTAGGACTTGGATTTAATTAAATCTTGTTGTTCTTAATTTTTTGAAGTTGAACCATCACCTGTTTTATAACGCTTCCGCATCATCTCGTGTTTTACATAAAAAGGAAATTATTAAATCCGGGGTCTTTCAGGGATCAATCCTTGGTGGAGGCTGAGGTCCCTCTGGGGTCTGAACTGTTTAGTTGGTATAACCCAGGTCCTCCTCCCGTGATCGACAAGGAGCTAGTTGGCAAGGAGAAGGAGGGGGCTTCTAAAGAAAAGAAGGTTGCCTATAAAGGGAAATAGGTGGCCACCCAAGAGAAGGTGAAGAAATGAAGCCCGTAGTTTTTGGGTTTTTCTTTCCCTATTTTTTTTCTCTCACCTTGTATTCCTTTTTTCATTTTTAAGGAATGTAATGAATCTGCCTACTCCTTCGATTAATGAAAACTATATTTCTATTTTTCCTGAGTGTGATGTTATGTATTTCTGATGCACTATTGTATATTTTGATTTGGTATTGTATTTTGTTGCCGATAAGATCCCCTCCTCCAGTAACTTAGATAGCGTGCTTGGCCGTACCGTAAGCGATCAAGCACACCGAGCCTTTCTGAATGCGTGTAAAACACTAAAAAAGAGAACTCAAGCTTATAAGGACTAGTTCACTTTGGTCGCCAAGCTGGAGGACAACCTAAAGGATTTATAATACATGAGTGATTCTCTTCAAAAGGAAATTGATGAGATAAAATTACAGATGGCTGAGTCCAAAGATGTTGGAGCAGCTGATGCTTTAGTTCAATAAAAAATGACAAACTAAAGAAGAAGTTGGATGAATCTCAGGATGAAACTAAGAGAGTTACATTAAGGTGATGAGGCTAAGCCATGACATGAAGATGCATCAATATCTATTTCGAATGGGACCCCGAGCTGTGTGGTAGGTCAGTTATGATGAGGGGTGGCAAGATGCCCCAACGAGGCTGCAAGAACCCCTGGACATTTCCTGTAAGCACGACTGGCTGAATGCCCTTAAAGTCGTCAAGATTCCCCCAGGATTCCCAACTTTGGTATGTGTACCAAACTGACTTCCCGACATACATCCCACCACTATTCAATAAGGATGAAAAGTGGATATCAATAGATTCCACTCCCCTTCAACTGGTGGAGAGTTACCTCGAAGGTCATGACAACAATTACGAGTACTGGCCAGACCCGAAGATCAAAGGAAGAAGATATAAGAGTTATTGGCTCGTCGACCTTAGACAGTTGTAATCATTTTTTCACCTTTTCTGTTGTGTAATTGTTAAACCTTGTAATCGGGCATTTGCTGTATGAATAAGATTAATACCAACTGATTTTCCAATTTTCTAATCCAATATGCCTTTGCATGTGTTATTCCATTTTCCTTACCCTCTAGATCATGTCGTTACACTCCCTTAGGCCTAGGAAAGACAATAGCAAAAATGAATTTAGTTTAAGGGCGATCCACCCATTCAGGATTTTAATCGGCCAACATAGTGGGCTACCAACCTAAGTTGCCTTTTTGCCTAGATTTCCCTCATAGGGCTTTTGTTATTGTCAGGGCAACTCGTTAGGTCATTTGTGTTTGGTGATGGAGAAGACCTGAGAACTTACTTAATATAATTGAAACAAGCATGATAGTTGTTGTAATCAAATCACGCTTAATCCAGATCGATGCTTAAAAGACTAATGCCAATGTTGAATCTGTTGGCGGCCAACCCGAGTTATCCTTTTTCCTAGCGATGCCCCGTAGGTCTTTATTGTTGCCGGGGCAACTCATAAGTTGGATTTTGTAAAAGTAATTTTTCTATTATTGCTCATAGCTTAGGCTCACATTTAGTTTGGCATATCCCGTTACAATTCGACTCGAGCCATCACGAAGAACCTAATCTCCAACATCTCTAAGTTATATGGTTCTCCACTTTATGAAGGTATAAATCTTTTAAGAATTTAAATTTATTCATTAAATTTATTTTGGGATGTTTCTGTTTTATTAAAATCGAAACAAGATTTTTTCCTTAAAAAATCGAAGCATTTTTTTATGTTTAATTTTTTTTCAAAATTTGCTGACCTCGTTCAAACGAGAAGACTGTCTCATTCGAATAAGATGTCAAACTCGCTAGAAGGGTTGTTCAATCATTTTATATAATGTCCATCTAACGAGAACGCACTGTTTAACATCGTTTGAAGCTCGTGAGAAGATTTTCAAACGAGATAGCTATTTTGTTCGAACAAACTTGCTTTCGTATCAACGAGATGCTATTCTTGTTCGAACGAGCCTTATTTTTGTCCGAACAAGTGACACCGCCTCAAAATTTGAGCCGCCTTATAAATACATGTTTCTTGTTTATTTTTTCTAAGACCTTTGCCAAAACAATTTCTGCATACTCTTTGCAAAAAATTTCAACCTTTTGAGTTTAGAAAACTCTTTTGATTCACAAAATACATCCCTAAGTTATATATATGTGAATTGGTTTAAACTTTAGATAGTTTTGTATCCTTGTATGCACTAGTCTTGTGGAGGATCATCTCTACTGCTGATCAATGTGATTCTCGAGGGGATCATTGCTGAAGACAGAGGCTGATCGGTGGATACTGAGGGTGGAAGGCTGCCCGTGGACTGCTCCTGACTGAGTAATATTCTTTATACATTTGCAAAGACTAGCTTGTTATACTTGTAGATGGTATCAAGTAGTATTGTAAGTCAATTGTCTTGTATTATTTCTAAAGTGCTGAAATAAAAGGTTTTTCCCGTAAGGGATTTTTTTATTAAACTTTGCCTTTGTTGATTGCATGATTAACTTTATCCATTTTATCACCTAGATGTATGTCTTAGGGTAAAAAGACAAAATTTGGATTTGTGTTTGGTGGACATTTAATTATATAAATTATTTCATTAAGATCGTGATAAAGCACTCTCAAATTGGTATCAGAGCCGGTTACACAAATTATTTTTTCTTTGATATCATTTTTTTTGAAAAATTATTGATCTTGAATAAGCCGAATTTTAATGGAGAATCTGTATAGTCGATTGCCCATCTTTGATAGTAGGAATTATGCTTATTGGAAAGCTAGGATGAGGTATGCTTTAAAATCCATAAATGAGCGAGTATGGATAGTTTGTGAAAGAGGGTGGACTTCTACCACTGTTGATAATGTCATTGGCCCTAAATATGTAGCGCAATGGATAGACGACGATTTTAAGTGGAGTAATTTTAAGTTTCGTGGACTTAGTGCTATTTATGGAGCTGTCACACCTGATGATCTCCGCTGCATAATAACATGCACTACATCTAAGGAAGCTTGGGATACCCTCTAGATGACTCACGAGGGTACCAACGATGTAAAAGCATCAAAGCTACAAAGTTTGACCACCCAATTTGCGACCATTACCATATTGGAGTTCGAGTCTTTTGATGAGTTTTGTGCACCTTTGTTAGACATAGTTCATTCGAGTTTTAATTTGGGTGAGAAAATTTCGGAGACGAGAGTTGTTAACAAAATTTTGAGGTCGCTCCCTTCCCGTTTTATTTTTAAGATCACTGTACTTAATTCATTTGGATCCTAAACGCTCTTAGGTTAGAAGAACTTGTAGGAGATTTTCAAACGTATGAGATAGATATATTCCCTAAAATTATTAAATTGAAGGAAGTAGGTATTGCTTAACAGACTCAAATTAATAAAAAGAAGAAAGAAAAATTTTGTGAGTTTGAATCTGAGGTTGATTTTGATGACTTGGCCCTTTTTGCGAAAATTTTTAAAAAATTTCTCAAATTTTCCAAAGAAAAGACTTTTGAGAAAAATAAAAAATAAAAATGAGGGCATGAGAAGGGGAGGGAGAGAGGAAGAGATTAGATGTTTTGAGTGCGAGGGTAAATGACAAAAGGCACATGAGTGTCCCACTAGTCTAAAGAGAATGAGCAAGAAAGTTGCACATAAAGCCACTATTAGTGATAGTGACATCGAGTCGGTTAATACAGGAGGAGAATAACCACATGAATCATGTGTTGCGTTCATGGCTATACACGCTAGCACTTCAAGTTTGTCTCACATCAATGAGGACATATCTATATGTGAAAGCATCGATGATGTTTCGAACCATGCCAGTGAGAGTGAGGATGAGATTTTGAGTAAGGGAGAAGGTGATCTCTAAAAGGCGTTAAGTGATCTTTACATGGAGACTTTGAAAACAAAAAAGGTAAATAAATATTTATCACTTATGGTGTTAGATTTGGATAAGTAAGTGAAAGTTTTGAGAGAGTGTAGGCCGTCGGTGAATCAACTCGAAAAGGTTAATATTTCTTTATGTGAGCAGTTGATCGTTTTTGTCCAGAAAAAGATCGATTTGACGAACACCGTGGCTAGTCTTATGAGAGATCTTCAGTATTTATTGGAGACTCATGAGAAACTTGAAGCCCTTGTATCCCAACCTGAGAGCAATCTCGGACGTGTCTAGGAGGTCAAGGTCGCTTTAGAAGACACATCTAAGAAGGTTGAAAATATGCTCCTCGGTCCCGCTTTAGGTAACGTCAAGAGGAAATGAATCGTTCATGACAGTGCATCCACTTACCATGATGAACCCGATCCGGTTCCCAAGTTTGTTTTAGATCCTTGTGGATCTCGATCGAACCCACCTAAAAGAGCTTGTCCTAGATGTTTTGAGAGAGGTGAACCCAAGCCCGTATATGTTGTTGGCATTATAAATTTACAAAACAACGAACTAAAAGAAGTCATTAAAGAGGTTCCCACATAATCTATAAGATCTAAGACCCTCTCCATGTATAAGAGAATCAAAAAGCAGATAGATTGGATCCTAGCTATAACATGAACGAATTTTGAATATGGAATTACAAAAAAGCAAACTGAAACAATGGTTACGCATCAAGCTACAAATTGGAATAGAAGCAAAGGGGATAATGATTTTTTTGAAGATTTCACCAACTTTAAATCTCCACATACCATTACAAAGACTACAAAAATATATGAGGATGATTTGAATAGAATACCACTTGTAGTTGAGCGAGTTAATTCAGTATTGCATAATTATGGTTGGCATAAAGAGTTGCTTCTAAACAAAGGCCCCATTGTTAGATATATTAGAAAAGAATGCAAACAAAAGTACGCCTGTTTTGGGATAGAATTGATGACGAGTACGTCCTAAACAATAATTTTTTATTAAACATAATGACTTCCTATTCAAAATTAATATATAATAATTATTTGCAGGTCTCTACTTTGGAGAGGGTATGAACCACTGCCAATTGTTTCAAACAAGGATATATTGAATATATGGGAATCCAAGGCTAGATCCAACACTGTAAGAATTTCCCCAAACTACATTTTAAATGCATACAATTTTAAAAACAATATACATTCCTTAATAAAATAAGGGGTTCTTAGATACTACCCCTATGTCATATATATATATATATATATATATATATATATATATATATATATATATATATATATATATATCCACCTTCACTTTTTTTAAACAAATCGAACCTGTTTCAACTCTCATTCCATTTACAAAATTTAGAATAACCGAACTTCCCAATATATCCTTAAGATAAGTAGCAATTGACGTAATTAGCTTAATCTCTCATCGAAAGATCGACAATGATATTTTCTCTTCAATTTCGGTCTTCCATATCTAGCAATCTAAAATTTCTGCAAATTTTCGTTTTCTCCAATCTAAAGTATTTCGAAATATATTAGTGATGTTCATCTAAATCTTTTTTTACTACATGCATATATAAATCCTCATTTGTATATCAAAAGCTCATATTTTTTATGTTGCAAATAGTAGAAATTCATTTAGTAAGTGTATATATGGTATTCTATTTTTATCAGATACTCATGAGCATGTATGCCTGTTTAGTCATTTTGAAAATGCGGGTTATATGGATTCACTTATATATTAGTTAGAACATAAAGCATACACTTTTTACCAAATTTTATCTTGATTAGATTTAAGTGAGTATGCAAGATAAATTTTGAAGCTAATTTATCCAAACCAAACACGAAGAAGAAGATATAGAGGAAAATCCCTTTCGGGTAAAAACAATATTCAACATTATTTAAGATAATACATACACATAACGACTTATAGATTACTTAGAGATTCACTAAGTTTAATGTGGTGATGTATTCAAATCTTCAATACAAAACGATGTTGTCGAGCACCGACCACAGTAAGCAGATCTTGCCTCGATATTCATCGATTAGCCTCAAGAATTTAAAATTCCTTTCTTCTTCAATAGTAGAGCCCTGACTCCACAAATCAGTAGTAGAGAAAAATCTCCACAAGGGTCAAGAATTCAGATTGTGTTCTTAAAAGAATTAAGGGGATTGGATGAAAATTTTAAAGAGTTCATTAAAAAAACTCTTAAAAGGATTGAAAACAAATACATCCCCACATCTCCATTTACAGGGACAGAGATCTAGTAAATTTAAACATGAAAGGTTACATTTTATTTGGGATTAAAAATAAAAACACCCATACTCGTTCGAACGAAACGAAATAACGATGCACCTACTTTCGTTGAAATCGCCTTCCAACGAATCTTCAAATGACATTCTGGTGCTTGCTAAAAGGCGAAGCATCACAACTCGTTCGAATGACCTTGTGAGATGTTGCAATGACCAGTAGAGACTCGTTTGAATGACGTTTCAAGTCGTTCTAATGAACTTGCAAAAATTTCAAAAAATCTTATAAAAATTATTTGAAAAGCATTTGTAAAAACAAACTCTTTTAAAAGACCCCTGAATAATTAAAGTTTATCAAAATCATCGCATAAACCATCTTAGGTAAAATAACTATGCTTGATCTTCGATCCTTGCAAATAATCACTCATGATTCTTCTCTTGATAACTTGAGAACGTTCATGAAGGTGCAGTGGGGTGTAACGTGATATGCCAAATAAAATAAAGAATGATCAACCATAAATTTTGCTCTTTAAAATCTTCCCCTTTGTCCATTTTGGTACAAAACACAATCTGAAGCCAAAATGACCCCTAAGACAAATACATATATATATATATATATATATATATTATAAAAAGTAAAAAAACAATTTCTTTAAGTATAAAAAGTAAACGAAAGTATATGTATATTATAAAAAGTACATATAATTACAAATACATCACACCATGGACTAGAATGAAAACATCCGAATCATGAAAGAGGAATGTAATGGTATGAACATATTCCATAGGAAAATCAACATAGGCATATGTGACAAAGTTTCACGAAGTCAATGAGATACTTCGAAAGAAAGAACTCAATTTCAACCTTAGATGTAAGAATGTTAAACAATGCGAAATTGACTCGACTTATGCAAAATTCCATGAACTTAAATGCTTATCAAATCAATAATACCAAACTACTATTAATTTTCAAGAAAGTTTGTTGTGCAAACCCATTGATTTTCTACTTTATAACACCCTCAAAATCTCACATATTTAAGAATTCAAGCTCAAATTTTTGAAGTTATCATAGTGCTCATGTATAGCGAAGCAGCAATGTAATAAAAGTTGGCTTTGACACTTCTATTTTTGTGTGCCATTAATCTATTATGCTCATGCCAAAGGTGTATTTTAATGCTAATAAAATTTCTCTTTCGTAGCCCCTTTCTATTGTTTAAAATAAAATAAATTTTTTGAAAAAGAAACCTGGGCAATGGTTCTTACAAGCACAACTTATCACGGGTGAATTTGGTTTGTTATTATACACTATTGAGACGAGAACACCATATTTGACATATGATAAGTAAGTACAATGTTCAAGAAGTCCGTGCATGTGTGCAATAAAGGTGATAAAAAGTCTAGCAAGTGGAAAGTTATCATCAATAAACAACGAAGTGCTAGCTACGCAATATTAAGCAAACCAATGAAATGAAGCCATGTATAAAATCACTAGAAAAAAGTCACATGAATGGATGAAACGTAGTTGCGATTCAAAGATCTTAAATGCACACCCATATATGGTGAAAACAAAAATACAAAAATCTTTTTTGAATTTTTCAAAATTTTTATCCAAAATGAAATATTTTTGCATTTTTTCAAACTTTTTATCGAAAAATCATTTTGGATTTTTCAAAGACTATTAACATATAAATACATTAGAAATATAATCTAGTCAGAAGGACAAATGATATCAATAAGATAATCACCCTAGACTATATAAAATGCCCAAAATCAATCAATGGAACAAATACCCAAAGACTTCCCAAGATCCTCAAATCAAGGTGCATCTAAAGGTTTCGTGAATATATCATCTAATTGACATTCGATGCTCACAAAGCTCGAGGACATGAGCTTCTCCTCAACAAGATCACGAATGAAGTGCTCAAGTATTCTGATGTGCTTCGTGAAGGAATGTTGAATCGGATTACGAGATATATTATTACACTCATATTACATAATGAAATAGTCATTGTTCCTTGGGCAATCCCATAATCTTCTAACATTTGCTTCATCCAGAAGAGTTGCATGCAACAACTGTCGACGATAATGTACTCGGCCTCCATTGTGAATAAAGAAATGGAGTTTTTCTTCTTGCTCAGCCAAAAGACAAGAGCACTCCCATGTAAGGACAAATTTCCAATCGAGTTATTTGTATTATTGACTACATTCCATTGGACAAAACTCTTTTCGGTCATTTATAATCAAGCTTCATACAACCTTACATAATCGGGCATTCAAAGTTCAAGCTACATCAATACGCATCTCAATTCCATTCTCCTAAAAAGGTCTATGACCAAAACCATTTTTATGTGTTGGAGTAATTTTAATTAAAAATTTAAAATTCATAAAAACCATTTTAGAAATTAATTTTAAATCTGAAAAAAAAAATAGAATTTTCATTCGAAGATTCTCCAGGTCGTTCGAACGACTTGGATCTAGCGACCCAGTCCAGCTTGCACTGGTATCTCATTGGAAGTTCATTAGAAATGTCGTTCGAACGAACTCATTCGAAGGAGATTTCTAACGACTTATCTAACATTTGTACTAGACTATTGTTAAATATCTCGTTCGAACGAGAATTGTCAGGTTTGAAATTTTTTTAACTTCTTTTCTGCAGTTATTTTAAATAACTGCCCTTGTCCACTACTTTTCCCGTTTTAATAACATGGACGAAAATCTATTTTTAAAAATGAAGTTTTACACATTCTTGAGAACAAAAATTTCATATCTTACTCATTTATAAAAATCCTTCTCCAACACAATTTAACTTTTGTACCAAAACCCCATGCCATCAACCTAAAATTCAACAAGTACACTTGCGGTGGATTTCTGCGTTCAAGTTTACTGGAGACAGTAGTTTGGGCTTCGGTGGATACCGCGACACGAGCAGTGTCGAGCAACGCGTTGGATCTTCACGTACTATAAATTCGGAGATAGAGGACGACGTCAACATGTCTTATTGAGTCAAAGTCTCTAAGTCTTTTGAGTCCTTTGTAAAACCTATTTGTAGTGGATTTATCTAGGCCCAACCGTTCGAGGTTTTTCCCATTTGGGCTTTCCTCGTATATCGGCGCGTTGTGGTTGTGATTTTTGCTTTTTACTTTATTAAATCACTTAGATGCGTGTGTATAATAAAAAGGATAAAATTAGCTAATTTTATATCTCTTAATCAAGTTAACAATCCCATCACTTTAATTGTTAATTGTTCATGCTAGTCTTAAAATTTGGAAAGGAAATTAAAATTAGCATATTTCTCTACTTGGTAAACTTTTGTGTAGTGTAGTGTGTGTATTCTACGAAATAACCTTAGTTCATATAACCTTACAATTGTCCTATTAATGATGCATTGGGTATGTTGAGGCAAAAGATAATGTTTGTTTATGTCCCCGCTCCACATACGAAAGATGTTCTTTGTGATGTGTTGATGAATTGTTTATTAGATTGGAATTTGGATAGGAAAGTGTCTACTATTACGGTAGACAATTGTTCTACTAATGATGCATTGATGGGTAGTCTTGTGGACAAGTTTGTTGTTAATGATTCGATTTTATTGGGGGCGAAATTTCTTCACATGCGTTGTGCCGCACATATATTAAATCTTGGTGTGAAAGATGGCTTAGACATAATAGGAGTTGCCGTGGGTAAAATTAGAGATAGTGTAGTATTTTGGACGGCCACTCAAAGTAGGGAGGAAAAATTTGAGGAGGCTGCCCGACAATTAAAAATTTCATGTGCTAAAAAGTTGTGTTTAGATTGCAAAACAAGGTGGAACTCCACTTATTTGATGCTCGAGATAGCCATTTGTTATAAGGATGTATTCCTATGTTTGAAACAATGTGAGAGACATTATACATCTTTACCTACGGAGCATGAGTGGATCTTAGCCAAAGAAATATGTGGACGATTGAAACTATTTTTTTCCATCACTGAAGTATTTTCTGGCACAAAATTTCCAACAACAAATTACTTATTTCCTAAAGTTTGTGAGATTAAGTTGGCATTACGTAGTTGGTGTAGCTCTCCAAATGAGGTGATTAAAATGATGGCAATTAGTATGTTGGAAAAATTTGATAAATATTGGAGTTATTATCATTTGGTTGCCAGCATAGCGATTATTTTGGATCCTAGGTACAAAATGAAGTTTTTAGAACATGTTCTTCCAAAAATTTATGGCGAGGAGTGTGATACACATATTGAGAGTGTACGGACAACATGTTATGACTTACTAAATGAGTACCAATGTAAGGTGAATGTCAGGACCGAAATACCAAATGAGAGTTGGGTAAGTGGTGTTACAACGGTTAGTTGTTCGAAAATCGTTATTGGGGAGTGGAATGTTGACATTTTTTTAGAATATGACCAACTCGTTAGTGGTATGTCAGGGCGTATAAATGTTAAGTCAGAGTTAGATCACTATTTGGAGGAAAATATCTTTCAACGTACTTCTAATTTTGATATTTTAAATTGGTGGAAAGCGAATGGTGTTCGGTATCCCACATTGCAACTTATAGCGCGAGATTTATTGGCTATTCCAGTATCAACCGTGGCTTCCGAATAAGCATTTATCACAAGTGGTCGAATGGTGAGCCCTTATCGTAGTCAAATTAGTGCGGTTGTTTTAGAGGCATTGATGTGCACACAAGATTGATTATGGAACGATATTCAAGGTATATTTATTTAAAATAAATTTCTTTAATAATATGCAAGACTTTTTCCTTAATTGAATGTTTATTTTTTGTATTTTTTGTAGATGATTCTTCTATCGCGGATTCGAGGCCTACAGTTTGTGATGAGTTCGATCCCATGGAAGTTTAATGAAGAGGTAATGGAAGTAAAAAATCTATTATGATTTTTTTTGTTTTAAATTCATAATTTAAATTCTCTTGAACTTCTTAATATGTTTTAATTTTTTATTCAGGTTTGAGTTGATGGTGATGAAGATGATAGTTAGTAGAGCTATTTGGGACTTTTGTGTAACATTTGCTATATTCGGGACTTTTGAGACTTGTGTTGTTTGAAACTTATTTTGTCACTGTCGAGGTTATTTATGACTTATTTTGTAATCGTTGAATTTGATGTTATTTAGGACTTCTTTTGTAATCGTTGAAGTTGATGTTATTTATGATTTATTTTGTAATAGTTGAATATGATATTGTTTGTGACTTCATAGTTTTACATTTCAAATTGTGTTATTTGAGACATTTTAATTATTTTGAGACTTTTAAAGTTGATGTTCAAGTTTTAGACTTAAAAATTGATGTTGAGGACTTATATAATTAAATCTGTTTTTTTAAAAATAAATTAAATTTTGGGTTTTAACTCGCGGGGTGGGGCCGGGAGGTAACGGGTTTGAGGAGGTTATAATTAAATGGGTTCGGGCTTTAAAATCATAACCCGTCGCGGGGCGGGGTGAGGTAACTTTTTTTTTCACGGGGCGGGTTTGGGTTTTAACAAGCTCGCCCCATACCCGACCCGTTGCCATCCCTATTCATCCTCATTCGATGAGGACATGAGTATTAATGCGTCCATTTCTGATCTTACACTCCGTTGGAGGACGCTCACCAATTATACACAATACCATACACAGGGTTTTTCCACTAGGTCCATTGTCCGAGAAAAACTTGTCCATCTCACATCTCTAGAAGGAACCATAGTCCACTCTTGGATATCTGACTTAGGATGGGACCCCTTGCTTAACCTCACTAACACAATTTTCCCAAACTTATTCGGGAATTTTATTTTTGGATGCCTGCTCGTGAGGATCATATTTTCTCTCGAGTGTGAGGTAGGGAAGTCATTATCAGTCCTGACTCCATAGCCCGTCTCATCACTTTACCCCGAGTCAATAATCCATCCTACCCTTGGGCTCCCGATTCTCGTCCTAACTTCAATCTGATTATGAGCACTGTGTGTAGGATTCTCCAACCCGATACTCTTACCATTTTCCATAAAAATTTACATATGGATTTTATGGTCTTACACTGGATTGTGTGTGCTTGTCTCATTCCATGTGCAAACTCAACTCAAATCACTAAGATGCACGTGTACCTCATGTTTTCCATTAGCATTAGGGCTTCCATTTACCTACCGACCTTCATTTATCTTGTCATTAAGTCTGTTAGAATCAACCCCTCCAATCCCGCTAGACAAGCACTCCCCTTTGAAATTATTATTACCCGCCATTGCCTTGCTGTCGGCTGCCCTCGTTTTCCCACCGATGTCCCTGTGACCCGCTACCAAACCATTGACATGTCCTCTGTTGGTAGGTCTCGTGGTCACTTACCCCCTGATACTCCTTAACTCGTTCCCTCTCAATTCGCATCTTCTAAATCCGCCACTTCCTCCACACTGCTCCTACTAGACCACCACCCTCTCGTGCTACCCCTAGATCGTCATCTTCTCATGATCCCTCACCCATTAAATCGGAGGATCTTAGGTTTGTGCGTTCACAGGTGGAGCAAATTCAAGAAGACACGTGTCAAGACCGGGCTATTTTGCAGGAGCTTATGATTACTATGCAGCAAGATAGTGAGGCTTAGGCTCATTGCGAGGAGGCTCAAGCACGTCAGGATGAAGCTCAAGCGCATTGTTATTCTATGCTTCTTGAGCACCTTGAGGCAATTCGTCTCATGGAGATGCGCCGTGGTGCTGTCTCATTCGGTACTGGGTCCCTCCTAGATGATTCACTACATGACGCCCCAACTCCTTGATTTCATTTATGTTTAAGTTTATTTCATTTGTACTTGTGAGGGTGAGCATAACGTCTTTAGTTATATTTTCTCACTTGTACCTATTTCTATGATTTGGTGAAATTCTCTTTATTTATGTATGCATATTTGGTTTTTCCCTCTATGGTTAATGAGATCTCTCTCCTGTTTCTTCAATTGTTGCATATATGGATCTTGGATTGTGTTGCATATTTTTCTATTGCTATTATTCCTCGTATTCTTTTCTCTAACCACGCAGGCTATCTCTATCCCTTTGTCTTTTCCGAACAAAAATGGGGAGAAACACTGATAGGGGGAGTTCTTATTTAGGGGGAGTTAATTATAATTTAACATATGTCATGCTCATGTTATCTAACTTGCTTTATATTTTATATTCTCATGATTAGTTAACGCTTGATTTATATTCTCTATTTCCCCATGCGTTTTATATATTTGTTGTTTCATGTGTGTAGGATATATCGCCTACTTTTCGGCCGTACACCGTTAGTCGAGTTATTTAGTCTGTCTTTTTATTTGGGTTTTTGGGACGGGCTTTAGAATCGGCCTGACGACTGGCTTAGCAAATTCAGTCTTTTTGTTTATTTTTTAAAAATTTCATTTTATCCCGAAATAGCCAAAGGGGGAGATTTGTAAGGACAAATTTCCAATTGAGTCATTTGTAGTATTGGCTACATTCCGTTGGACAAAACTCTTTTGGGTCATTTATAATCAAGATTCATACAACCTTAGAGAATCGATTCAAAGTTCAAGCTACATCAATATGCATCTCAATTCCATTCTACTAAAAATGTATATGACCAAAACCATTTTTATGTGTTGGATTAATTTTAATTAAAAATTTAAAATTAATAAAAACCATTTTAGAAATTAATTTTAAATCGTTTTTAAAAGAAAACAAAATTTTCGTTCGAAGTTTCTCTAGGTCGTTCAAACGACCTGGATCTAATGACCCAACCCAGCTGTATACAACCCATTCTAATACTCTCTAACTTCTCCTAATGTCCCTAGCACCTCCCTTCATCATTTCAAACCTAGGTCATACTCCGGGTACTGACCTAGAGGCCACCGGGCGCTCCCAGACTCCGTTTCACCAAAAAGTCAAACTCTTCAGCTCGATCGAGACTGAATGAATCTTCAAAGGGCTTTGAAACCCCTTTTCAACCGTCCATCCCGTGCGCGATTCTGACTTACCATGCGGACGAAAGACCCATTTTTCCCCGAAACTTGATCTAGAGGCCATCGGGCGCTCCCGGGTTCCATTTGACCTAAGTCAACTCTTCATCTCGACTGAGACTGAATGAATCTTCAAAGCGAACTGAAACCCCTTTCCAATGGTCCGCTCCGTACGTGATTCTAACTTACGGTATGGACGAACAATACGTTTTACTCCGAGAGGTCACCAAATGCTTTCAGGGACCGGTTGACAAAAGTTAACTCCCCAAACTGGGTCAAACTCTTTGTAATGTTGAATTAAATCTCCCAACCTTTCCAACGGACCACCCCGTGTGCGATTCTGACTTACCATGCGAACGAACGATCCGTTTGCGTCCAAAGTTTTCCCATCCAAAGGACCGACGAGCGCTTCTGAGACATATTTGACCCAAAGTCAACTCCCTAACATGGGAGTAATCCAATGAATTTTTAAGGTCTCGGAATTACCTTTCCAATGATCTACCCCGTGCATAATTCGGATCAACGATTTACGCTCAGCGACCAATTTTCCAAAAAGGCCGAAAAGACCCTGCCAAACGACAGGTCCCAGACCCTGCCTATCGGTAGTGTGTCTAAACGCACCTTCCGATTGGCAGGACCGGGGCTATTCTGATCGGCAATGCCCTGGGCCTATAAAAATGAGGCCTTGACCTAATTTCAAGGAGGATCCCAGATCAGATAGACACGACTCCCAGCAAATTCAGAAAACCTCGCTCGAAGTGAGCGTGATTTCCACATCCAAATCCCTTTCCAACCTTCACTTTTCATCATCCTTTTCATCAAACTTGGTGAATTCATTACCCTCCATAATCATCCAAGTGCAAGGGCTGCTCTCCAACACTCAAGATCAAGCTCAAGATCTTCAAGAAGGTCCAATCTTCTCAAATCTCTCCTTAAAATTTTCATAAATTCACATTAATTTGTTTTATTATTTAGCGCTTTTATTCTCTCACCTCACATATCCCAATATACTTTTTATTTAGTATTATTGTACATCTCTTATTTTCATACAAATAAAAAAGGCAAAAAATAAGAAAAATAGGGTTTGCTCATAAATTCTAAACGAGAATTCTCACACTTTTCTTACACTTTTCTCACAACTAAAACACTTTTTTACACACACAACACACAAATAACAGAAGTCCCCGGTTGGATTTATGGGATAAACCCCACCCCTCGTTTTGCATACGAACTACTTGGACTTTGATGCCACTATAGGCTACGTAGGCGTCTCGGGGTAAAACCCGAGACTTGAGTCCTATTCTCACTTTTTCTCTCATTTTATATTTTCTCTAAACCCAACTCTCTTAGATTACATATATCTATATATGCATATATTTGTTCTTAATGGCGTATTATTCCACATACGTTATTGTTCCATTACAACGATCAACGCAAGGATAATCGCATAAATCCTATTTTCTAATATTATTTCTATGAACCTTCCTCCGGATGACTCGCTTTATCTCTCCCATGATACAAGCCGAAGATTCCTATCTCCACTATATATACACATGCACACACATCACGGGGAAAATAAAGGAAAATAGCAAAAAACCCATGAGAGATCGTAAGGGCGAAATGGGTGCCTAACACCTTCCCATTTCATAACTTAGCCTCCGGACCCTTCTCGAATCATTTTGGTTTCGTATGTATCAGTATGTCCTTGGATGCTGTCCTTCGGGATGGCTCTCTTTATTTTGTCTGTTTTGAGTAATATAGATTGGCGACTCTATCTATCTACATTTTCACCTCATCAATAACGCCGGCCGAAGCGCACCCAAGAGGGACGCGCGGGACCTAGGATCCTCACTCTCCCGCCCGCCGTGAGGATCGGGGATGGCCACAGTGGCGACTCCGCTGGGGAATATTTATTTTGAGGGCTAGACTCTATTTACATGGGTGTTATCTTTGTTTATATTTTCCCCTATTCTGCATGTTCCCCCTTTCCATGTGTTCCCTATACTTATGCTTCTATTCACACACTTGTGAAAAATTCTCCATGTACACTTCGCACCACGTGTACCTAGGATCACATATATCCCCATGTTGCACACATCACCCATACTTGATGTACCATTTGTACTTATACTTTGCTCCCCGTCGGGCATGATCAAGAAAGACACTCTCATCATACGATACTAATAAGAGGATCATGCATGATTCACACGACATAACCAAAGAGCATTGTGATTGACCAAATTTTGTCTAGTAACTAGAGGGTCACTTCGTGATGGGCGCTGGTCCGGAAGGGGGCAGTTAGCCTAAGAGATATGACTCTCACCTTCCATTGGCCAAGTACCTTCGACGTATATCGAACGGTTCCCCCGCATCGTACCGCTTGACCGAAGTCATGACGGGAGGTATATCGCAGGGAACTCGTTTATGTACGCTGAGTATATCGAATTCGCTCTCACACGTACCATCCCCACGAGGTATATAGTGAGGCAATTCACGTACACTCAGGTATATCAAATGGCTTGTCCACACGTACCGGTTACCCACAAGAGTAAGACGTATATCATGGAAGTCATGCTAAAGGGGGGAGCCCTTTTCGATTCACCCAACCAACTGCATACCCGCATATAGGTGTCTAGTTTAGGACACACATATTAGATTGCCGGTTTCAACCCAAAACTCTGCCAAAATTCTAGGTCGGCCTGCCGCCCTAATTTTCACGCATTTTTAAAATGGGACCCTGTTAGTGAGCCTGGTCACAAGTCCAGCCATAGCTTTGCATATATTACAAACCCAATCTTTCCAGGCTCGGGTCCCGTCCAGCATTTCATTTTGCATTTAGGAGAATTTAATACAAGTGAGAATATAATAATAATAATCATGCTGAGACCCGTCTTCCACAAATACTTCTCTTTTATTTATCAAAAATCCAAAAATATTTCTCCTTTCCTTATCAAAACTCCAAAAACATTTCTTCTTTCCTTATCAAAAATCCAAAAATATTTCTCCTTTTCTTTATGAAAAAGCCAAAAATATTTTGTCTTCCAATCTCAAAAAAAAAAAAATGTCAAAAATATTTTCATCCTTTTTCCCAAAAATAAATCCCATATGTCGCCTTCTCAGGTCGATCGCACGCCCTTAGCCTGACTCCTTATTGGCTTCGGTCTTCAGTCAAATCACCCCGTAGTTATGTCCGTTACCCTGTTACTTCTTCTGAGTTCGGTATCCATACACTTTCCATGGAGAACATAGACCAAGCACCCGTTGTGCAGCTGGATCTGATGGCAGTCATGGCTCAGCTCGTGTCCAAGATTGACAACCTCCTGACTGAGGTCTGAGAGATGCAACGAAACAAGGTTCCCATTCCTCAAGAGCCCGAGGCCCTACTCCCTCGCGATATGGGTCCACCCAAGCCTATCTGGGTTCCCGAAGAGTATCAACACGCTCCACGTGCCCCTCCTGTTAATGGGTCATCGCCTGCCCCATTTCCTATGCCGAACCTTGCCCAGCCTGGGGCCAACTTGCCTATGATCATTGATCCGAAAGAGGATGAGTTGAACAAGGTCAAAGAAGACCTCAAGATGCTCACTAAGAAGTTTGACCAAGTTAGAATCTCTGGGAATTACATGGACTACACCCAAATGTCTCCTTATCCTAAGGTAAGGTTACCGGAGAAGTTCAAGATGATGAATATCGAGAAATTCAAGGGAAGTGGACCCCCAATTGTTCATCTTTGCAGTTATCACAGTTCTATGACTCTACTAGAAGAACTGATGGCCTAATTTTTTCAGCAAACTCTCAAGGTTGCGCTTTCCGATGGTTTTTATCTCTCGAGGAGTCCAGAATTCGTAACTGAGAGGATGTGGCTCGAGAATTCATGTCACAGTACAAATACAACGAAGTGCTTGAGGTCACCCGTCATGATTTAGAGCTGCTTAAACAGAACTTTAGGGAATCAGTCAGTAACTTCATAGCCTGATGGAGGGAAAAACCAGCTACCATGACCAATCGGCCATCCAAGGAAGAACAAGTCAACATAATGAAGAGGAATTTCTTACCCCATGTCCGAGCAACCATGGGAGGACAATACTATCCTCACTTTAGAGCTCTCAGAGAAGCAAGAGTAGAAATTGATGAAGGTCTGGCTAAAACAGATGTTGAACCAAAGAAGGTGTCCTTACAATTCACCCCCAGAAAATATGATAAACCTGCCAATGCTCCAGTCTCAACCATCAACAACATATCTCAATCGACCACCTCATGGGTACCAGAAAGCCGCTCTGTCCCAGTCCAAAAAGAATACACCGAGCTCCATGCTCCCCTCTCCAAAGTTTATTAAGCCTTGTCGTGCCGAAACCTTATCAAACCCTTGGATCCCCGTCCTTTGCCAAATCCACTCCCAAGAAACTTCAAGGCAGATGCTCATTGCTCCTTTCACTAAACTGCTGGCCATACCACCGACCAATGCTTTCACCTTCGAAATGTAATCCAAGGTCTAATTGGCCAGGGTACCATCGCCCCACCAGCTAATCCTAAGCCAAACACTTCTCACAACCCACTCCCAAATCATGCCAATGCCATCTTCTTAGAAGAAAACCCAGGATTTGATCCCTCAACACAAATCACACCCATATGCTCTCCTAAACCTCTCCAAACCTGCCCATATTTCCTCCTACACCCTACTAGCCTCACTGATCAGGTGCTGTCACTCCTTACTAGAGCATGCATCACTGTCCGTACCCGTTCTGAAAATAGAGGTATGGAATTATCAGAAGTGTTAAACTAACTTTTGGAGTTCGGGATGAAATTGCCATCACATATGATCATTACTTGCCAGAGGTTCAGCACACTGTTCTTGGAAGCAAGAAAATGGGCCTGAGAATTAGACCGTTGGGTAGTACCGACCGATGAAGTCAGCCAAGATGATGTCGTCCAAATTATGGCAAAATTATTCAGGCAAACCAACGATATCTGCAGTATAACCGAGTTACTTAATACTCTGAAATTACAAGGGCGCCTGGTTCCTTCACCCTTACATATCCCCACAGAATGGGAAGACCTGTATGAAGAAGCTATCGAAGTTTTGGAATGCATTGACTTTACATGGAAAGATAAAATTATTTCCACCGGATGTGGGGAAGAGTTCGAAGATTCAAATAAAGAGCAAGCTTCAGGGAAAAATGGCCTGGTAGTTGATATGTGTGGGATGATATCATTTAAAGAACTCCTCATAGAAATAAATAAGGTGGCAGAACAACTCGAGATTGACGAGGAAACAGGGTTCACGATCTTTCCTTCTTCAATAAATCACATGACCAAATAAGGGAGGAATTACCAGATCCCAAGCTCACTACCAGCCAATGACAAAGGGAAGGGAGTTAAAAACCTTCCTATGCCAGAAATGACCATCGAGGAAAGCAAGATCCTCGATAAACTAAAGAAAACTCAAGCTAACATCACTCTATGGGGGCTCTTCATGTCTTCTCAACTGCACAGAAATGCTTTGATCAAGTTTCTCACTGGACCCACAGTTCCTCCCTCTACTACACCAGAAGAAGCGGTAAATTTGGTCGGATCCTTGACCTCTACCCTAATGCTATCCTTTTTTGAAGAAGAAATCCCCAGAATTGGGCCAAACCACAATCATTCAATAAACATCTCCGTCAAAGTTATGGGGAAAATCGTACCACTCTCTCTTGTCGATAATGGATCCGCCTTGAATCTTTGCCCATTAAGAACCTTCAGATGTTTAGGCCCAAAATAAAGTGACCTTGCTCCAACCTCCGCTGATGTACATGTCTACGATAATACCCGTCGGGAGGTGATGGGATCTATAAAACTTGTAATAGGGGTTGGCCCTATAAACACTGCCATTGAATTCCAAGTTATTGACATCCCAGCTTGTTTTAACCTGTTGCTCGGACGACCCTGGCTCCACAGTATCAAGGGTGCATCCTCCTCACTCTATAAGAAACTGAAGTTCTTTGCTGACGGACGAGTCATCACCATTTTGAGCAACGACGACAATGCCGAGGGTGTAAGTACTAGCAGTCCGATCCTTAAGATACAACACGGGTCAAATGATATAATCTTATCAGGATTCCGAGTTGATCCACTTCTACTCCCGGCAGGGGACGTCTTCAATGAAAGGGTTTGTCCAGAATACGACCCTCATGGCAACGTCAATGTGATTCAGATGTTAAAAAAGATGAACTTCATGCCCGGATTGGGGATAGGATAAAGAAAATAAGGGATACTTGATCCTATTAAACTGAAGAAAGCTTTCCCTCCTTGTGGTTTGGGGTATCAACCATCAGTTGAAGAGCTCAGAATGATCCACCAGTCTCGACCAAAGAGAGGACTAGACTGCATCCAGACTATCCCAGGTGACTCCTTGAATGGACGATTCATCAAAGAGGGTGAAGAATCCCCCTTTTGTGGCTTTCCGAAACCATGTTATGATCATACAGATAAGAAGATGAAGCCTGAAATGGAGATCTTTTTCCAAGATAGCTACCCATGGGCCGAAAGTTCCCAACACCATGTACAACTGCTCATTAAAGATACCGACGATTCTGAGGAAGGTGATCCGAGGATTCATTCAATTTATAAACATTGGCGCTGACACTCTGCATGGTTCACTCAGGCACTACATCACTGGATCCATCCCACATGATTTAAGATGCTGATACACCTCTCCTTAATTGGCATGCTGCGCTAGTTTTACCTATTCAAATCCCCCTTAATCACAATGTTTACCCTATTTCTTCTTCTGTTATCTATCCTTGCTCAAATGTAATCGAGACCTCCTTTGATGAGGTTCTTAATGCTGTTTTTCCTATCAATGAAATAAACGAAGATTTTGAGTATCTTGCTGTACCTTACATTAACTGCTTAGATTCTAATCAAACTTTTGATGATGATGATTTTGTAAATGAACAATTCTTAACTGATCTAAATAAGGTTAATAATAAATAACATAATCGCGTTCAAGTTAATGAAGAAGAGCCTGTTGTTAACCTCGGTCCTAGTGGCCAACAATGCGAAATTAGGATAGGAGCTACCCTTGACGAGCTTGAGCGTGCACAACTCGAAGAATTACTAAAGGAATTTGTGGATGTCTTCGCATGGTCCTATGATGATATGCCCGACATTGATCCTAAAATTTTTCAACATGAGATCCCTACTCTTCCAGATTACAAGCCGGTCAAACAAAAGTTGAGAAAACTCTGCACCGAATGGTCATTTAAGGTAAAAAAAAGAGGTGGTCAAATAGTTGAACGTAGGATTCATTCGTGTGATCGAATATCCCACGTGGCTAGCTAACATAATGCCTGTGCCAAAATCAAGAGGGAAGGTTCGGATGTGTGTAGACTACCGGGACTTAAACAATGCCTCTCTAAAATATGATTATCCGCTACCAATATCGACATGATCGTGGACAACACAGCCAGTCATGCTCTTAAGTCATTCACCGACGGGTTTGTCGAATACAACCAAATCAAAATGCACCCAGATCATCAAGAAAAGACCGCTTTCATCACCCCATAGGGAACCTTTTGCTACACTATCATGTCATTTGGTCTCAAGAATGCTGGGGCTACCTACCAGAGGGATGCCACAACCATCCTGCACGTTCTAATTCACAAATAAGTTGAGGTCTATGTGGATTATAAGATTATCAAATCCAAAACTAGAGAAGGTCATATTCCCGCTCTCCGAAAGTTCTTCGAACGACTGCGACAACATCAGATGAGACTCAATCCGCAAAAATGCATCTTCGACGTTACAAAAGGAAAACTCTTGGGATTCATGGTCAGAGAGAATGGGATAGAAACAGATCCTGCCAAGTTGAAAGCCATACTTGAAATGCCACCTCCCCGAACAGAGAAAGAAGTCCGAGGTTTCCTTGGAAAATTATAATACATCATCCGGTTCATCAGCCAATTAACTTCCATCTGCGAACCTATTTTTAAACTCCTCCGAAAGGTTCAACCAAGGTTTAGAACGAGGCCTACTAAGAAGATTTTGATCGAATCAAACAATACCTGACTCAACCTTCGGTACTCATGCCACCACAACCTGGTCTCCCTTTGCTCTTATACCTAACCATAACCTATACTGCAGCTGGGGCTTTGCTATCTCAATACCATGAATATTCTTTCAAAGAAAGAGCCATATAGTATGCCAGTCACAAATTGGCCGGGTACGAGGTCAACTACACTGCTTTGGAAAAGGCATGTGTCGCGCTTGTTTGGGTCACCCAAAAGTTACGGCACTACATGCTCGCCTTTCTCATCAAACTTGTATCCCGAATGGACCCCATCAAATACCTGCTCAAGAGACTTACCTTATCCAACCGAATGGTCCGATGGTTGATGCTCTTAACTAAGTTTGATATCGTGTACATCCCACAGAAATCCATGAGAGGAAGAGCCATCTTTGACTACCTCGCTGATTACCCCATGGATGAAGCCGATGTCTGGATCTTCGAATTCCCAGATGAAAATATCCTCTGCACTGCCCAAGACAATCTCTGATGGCAAATGTTCTTTGATGGCATTGCCAATAAAAAGGGATATGGCATTGGGATACTTCTGATTGCCCCAAATGACTCCCACACTCCCATCGCCATCAAATTGGATTTCTCTTGCACCAACAACATGACTGAATACGAGGCATGCATGGTAGGCCTCAAAGTTGACGAGACCCACTTTGAAGAGCTAGCCTCCCGATTCCAAGATATCACCTTCCATTACCTACCTCGAGAAAAGAATAACCTAGTCGATGCTCTTTCTACCTTGGCCTCCATGGTCGACATGCCCGAAGGAATAATAATGACCCCCTTCCTAGTTAAAAAGTAGGACAAACCAACCCACTGCTACCACATTGAGCTCGTCACTACAGAAGATCCCGAGCTACATAATTACTGGTACTATGATATATGGTACCTCCTCAAGCATGATAGTATCTCGAGGGTTCCAAAAAGAAAGACCGAGAAACCCTTCGAAGACTGGCCACCCAATACATCATCTGTCACAAATCACTGCTCAAAAGGAATATCGATGTAACTTATCTGCACTGTATCGTAGGGGCTGACATTGAAAAGATAATGCAGAAAATCCACGGCGGGGAATGCGGACCCCATATGAACGGTCACATGCTGGCCAAAAAGATCATCCGACAAGGCTACTACTGGACCACCATGACCCAGGATTGCACCGCCTATGTCAGGAGATGCCTCAAATGCCAAGAGTTCTCCAACCTTCAGCATCTGCCTCCGCTAGAATTATACAACATGACCTCTCCTTGGCCGTTCTCCACCTAGGCATCGACATCATATGGAAGGTTACACCAAAGGCTTCCAATGGGCATGAGTTCATCCTAGTTCCCATTGATTACTTCACCAAGTGGGTCGAAGCTGAGTCATACGCAGTTCTGAATGCCAAAAAAGTGGCCAAATTCATCAAGAAAAACATCATCTGCCGATATGAGGTCCCGCACGAGTTAGTGTCAGATAACGGGTTGCATTTCGAGGCAGAAGTCACAGAAGTGGTAAAAAAATATGGGATTCAGAGACACAAATCTTCTCCCTACCGACCTTAGACAAATGGTGCAGTCGAAGACGCCAACAAGAACCTCAAAGCCATCATCAGTAAGATGACAAAATTTGTCGAGATTGGGCCGACCGGATGCCATACGCCCTCTGCGGCTACCTAATCTCAATTCGAACCTCTATGGGCTACCCCTTACTCTCTAGTCTACGACATGGAAATAGTACTACTCGTGGAGCTGGAAATACCCTCGCTGCATGTCATGCTTGAAAGAAAAATCAGAGAAGAAGATTGGTGCCAAAGCCGTCTTGACGATCTGACCCTCCTAGATGAAAAGTGATTGATAGATCTATACCAAATACAAGGGTACCATAATCGAATAACACATTCATTCAATAAGAGAGTCAAGGACCGTGGTGTCCGAGAAGGGGATTTATCCCTCAAAGAAATAGTAGAGCCCATTTAGGACCCCAGAGGGAAATTCAAGCCCAATTGGAGCGCCCCCTACATTGTGAAGAAGATCTTGTCCGGCAGTGCCGCCGTGCTCACCGACTTAGGTGGGGAGGAGATGGATCATCCAGTCAACCTGTACCGTCTCAAGAAGTTTTACCCCTAGTTCGAAATCTCAGCGCGCTACGACTCTTCTCATCTCCCTTCTATTAAAAAAAAAAAAATCTTCATTTCCTTCTACCCAGAACTACGTGGGCCTGATCCTCTGCAAAAACCGTTTTCAAGAAATTTATTTTTTTTCAAAACCCCAGAGGTACGTAGGCAGCTCACACATTTTACATGAGCACGACCCTTTCTTTTTCACAAAAAACTATTCTTTTCTTATCTCCGAGAACGACAGTTCATTCTAACATATACTTGAACAAAAGGATTATGTATGCCTTAGCAATCGTTATAGATAATTCAAAAATACAAAACTCATCAAAAGGCACAGCTGGATGATCCAAAATTTTTTATTTCACTAATAAGAAATTACGATACATATTACATGAGAAAATGAACAAATAACTCCCTTCCCCCTACCTTCATAAAAATCCGAATAAAATCCTCACATTTATTCCCCATTACACAACAAACTCTCCAAGAGTCCTACCCACAGCTACCAGAGGAGCCTGCTCCATCATCATCATCAACATCCTGGGGTCCCCAAGCTTCCCCTGCCTGAACAGAATGTCGCAGACGCTCCATGGACCGATAAGCTCGAACCATCTTCGGAAAAACCACAATGCCTCCTTCCTTGGTATTAAATAAAACAAGCCACCTTTGTCCAATATCCACTACCAACATCTTGATAACTACTCTCCTCCACAACCCCTTCATATAATCCCCAGGGATGTGCCAAACTCTCCCAACAGACTGAGAGGGACGGGTCGACGGACGCCGACTCTCCCACAAAGAGCCAAGTCACACGTGAAGACGCTCACTCAAAGCTTATATCGAAAAGAAATTTAGCGTCCGAGGTGGCACAACCTGCTACCAGCCAAATTGGCATAATAGCCTCCAAGGGAAATAGAAAGAGGTCTGTTTGAGGCCAACTAGCCTAACATACGGGTATTGTCCCAGTTTCAGCATAGGCAGTAACTGTCCCCACTAAGGCACTGACCAATACAGATTCAGAGCCCCATGCTCCATAAACCAATTCTCCCATCTCTTAATATCCAAACCAATGCTGATGAAATGACGCGAGAAGAAGTTGGGTACAGCCGATAAGGGGTATTTTGGAGGAGTCACCAAGCAGAGTCTTTCAGACAACCATATGAACAGCATCACTGGGCTACCCCTCAGAAAGTCAGAACGACCTTCTCGCCAAGCATCCAGGCCGTTTAAAGTCTCCGCCAGTATCACCGCCACAGGATTGCGATGGTATGACATCCATGAAGTAATGGCTGCAAGTTGTGGGTCCGCTAGCAGTTCCCCAGTCACCTACAATAATTTTGAAACCAAGCCCAGAATAACGGCTCCGGCGTATCCAACACCGCCAACCTCCTGTAAATTCACGGATTCTAACACCGCCAAAAGATAGATCATTCCTCCATCAACCAGTGGTCTAGCCACCGAAGGTGAAATACGAAAAAGCCCGGCCAACAAATCCCTAGGAGAACGGGAAAACTCAGGCAGAGCCGCGACAACACTGGGATTTATCCCCAGTATGGTAGAAAATTCCTCGTAGGTAGGACAAACCTCATTCAACCCAAAGCAGAACACATGGTCTTCGGGGTACCAAAATTGTACCGCCGTCATTAACATGTTCCACTCAATGGGCCGGTTGCGCCACAAAGAGACTCGACGCATGTTGAAGGCATCGTAGTCAACATTATAAGAGCACATTGCTTCCAGGGCTTCGAGGTAGTTAGAAAACTCAATGCTACCATGGAGAGCCATATTGCAAGACTAAAAGATAGTAGGCAAGTAAATAAAAGTGTGAAGGTGTGATGGAAATACTCCACCCTTACCCCTTATTTATACTTGCAAACCCTTACAAAGGACACAATCCCTGCAGAAATCGGAGGGAATCCTACCCCACAAAGTATAAAAGGCTAAAGAGGGTACCAAATCAAAACTTTGAATTGATGGGGCTGGACTTGACTGCCGATAGGCAGTGCAAGGGGCTCGCCGATCGACATCCCCCTACTTTTGGAAATTTTCCTTTTTTGTCAAAATCAGAAAAAAATAAATTGATATTCTCAACAGAATTTCAAAAATCCCCTTTTCATCTTATATAATTTCTCACCTTTAAAACTTTCCTTCAAAATCCCAAAAATATCTCTTTTTACGGTCACAACAGCAAAATAAAAAGCGCATGTGCATGCATTCATTCACCATTAACATAAGATAATAAAAAACTCCACTGCATATATATTTTTCTGTGTTTGTTGCAGGAAATAAAAGAAAAGAAAAAAAATAACAGGACTCAACCCGAACCTACATTCTCTCTCTCTCTCTCTCACACACACACACACACACACACACCCCTACCCTTCACCCTTCTCTCTAAGAGCTTCCACCCCTGTGATGCGATCTCTTTCCCCTACGGCGAGATGATGCACCACCACTACCTGAGCCCTTCCCGGACGAAGCAGACGACACCAAGAAAGAAGGAACCATGACCGCATCCTGAATATGGGCAGTCACTGAAGATATCCAGTCCCTAATATCCCTCAGCTAAGTGGTGGACACCCGGACTTGCTACAAGAAAAGGCAAAATCAGTATCAAGCAGAAAAGATCAAAACAGAAAAGAAACCAAAAAGAGGAAAAGCACAGAAAAGTATACCGCAGGATGAAGGACCTCCTCTGTCAAAACCAGCTCCTCCGGATCCATCGCATGAGGACGGTGCAACATAGGCACCATCCCCCTATCAGCTCACCGAATGTTGTATGAAGGGGTATCCAACCACACAAAAGGAACCGCCGAATTCGCCGCCGCTGCAGACATCGACAGACCACCACTGCTGAGGGAGAACCCCACTGTCCGACTCGAACCCGCAGGAGGGAAAGGCAAGGCATCATATATGCTGGGCGCCATCAGCAAACTTGTCACAAAGTCCATATAGTCATACGGCACGGCCATATTAATGTACAACAGGTAGGACTCATTGATCATTGTCGCAATCCTCGCGTCCTCCGGCAGCAGTCGCTCCCGCCTCATAGACATAGGAGGCCTCACAGGTGGCACCACCACTTCTCAGCAATCTGTCAGACCACCCTCTCCCCAAGATACCAAGAGTGGCCAAAAGCATGCGCCAGCAAATGCCTCATCTGCGCATTCTCCCCAGTCACCCCCGTGTCCTGAATGGCCGTCCCCCAAGGGTAAAAGGTCACTTGAAAATCCCCACCAGGCATAAGTAAATATAGAATCAGAACATGCAAAAGACCAAGACTAAAAAGGAAAAAGTCTTACCCTACCACTGGTCAGGCCATTCAAGACCTGACGCACTGCCTCTAGAGAAAGAGATCCTTTCGACTGCCGATTGGACTTCCGCCATCGGTATAACTGGCAGAAGTCCTCAACAGTCTCATTCTTCAGAGCGATCAGCTGGTTATTGCACCCAATAACCTCATAGAACCACGTTTGCCAAAGATAAGAACCCACTATAAAAAAAAGAGACGCATAAGGAATGTACGAATGCATGAAAGGAAAGTGCGCAAATTAAAGAATGCCTCAAGGAGATACATGGCTCCAGTAAAAGTTTACTGGTAGCACCGACTGAATGCATCCAACGAAAAATAGAGGGTCACCAAAGTCAGGCTCCCCCAATCGTAGAAAGGGATGTTCGAAAACACCCTCAGGTACGGAAAAAATCATAAATGAACGACGTCGCCGCTCGACGCTACCATGAAGCCTCCCAACACTAACAAAATAAACAACTGGGCCATTTGCCTCACCTGCAGCTCTTCGTCCACATCAATCGCCCTACTCAGCAAAACATCCTTCAGCAGGGACAACCGAATATAATTCCCTGACACTATCCCCCCTACATCACCAAGCGCCGCACGCACAACCTCCGGCCTCACCCGCAGAGAACGATTCACCTCTATCTGCTCTCCATCACAATCCAGCCCTAGTAACTGCTTCACATCTATGGGAGTCACGATCATCTCCCCGAAATCAAAATGGAAGGTGTGGGTAGTATCCTACCATCTCTACCCTAGAATGCACAAGACCGCTGTCGAATGAAGCGTCTCATCCAGTGCAGATGCCAACCTTCCAAAACTCGCTGAGGATACCACCCAATGCACCACAGGTGGAAGATGCTCCCAAACATCCTTAAGCCCCATCGTCCCGCGAACACGCATGTTCTTCAAAGAGATGTCAGACTGTCAAAAGAAAAAAAACCTTGTCAAAATTCAAGAAGAAAAGGAAAAATCACCAAAAAGAGAAGAATGCCAAAAGTCAGGTTACTTACATAACCGCTAGGGTTCACCACCCTTGAAGAGCGATGACGCGACGGCTCCTATAGCAAGGTCCGCTCATCCGCAACCGGCTCAAACGCGTTAAAATAATTCTTTCTCCCTAAATCAAGAGGTGCCCTGGCCCTCTATTTCTAATTCGCCCAGTCATCAACTGTCAACCATTCCCTATGTGCTGCAGTACTCACAACAACAACCATTTTTTAGAGATCGGAATGCTAGAACGCTTCGCAGAAGAAAATCACAGAAAGAGAGAAAGAAAGAAGCGGTGAAAAATCAAGATCACAAGGTAATTTTCCATGGAAGAATTCCAAAGAATCATTCTCCCCAGGTAAAGTCTCTAAAGGAAAAGAGGATTTCCCCAGCAATCGGCGCCCCAACTCATTCACTATTCCCCAGCAGAACCCAAAATCCAATCTTTATACTCTCTTAGGTCAGAATTGACCTCGGTCTTAGATCATCACCTTAGTTAGGTCAGAATTGACCTCGGTCTTGGATCGTCACCTTAGTTAGGTTAGAATTGACCTCGATCCTCTATCGTCACCTCTCTTAGGTCAGAATTGACCTCAGTGTTAGATCGTCACCTTAGTTAGGTCAGAATTGACCTCGATCGTCATCTCTCTTAGGTCAAAATATACCTCAGTCTTGGATCGTCACCTTATTTAGGTTAGAATTGACCTCGGTCCTCGATCGTCACCTCTTTTAGGTCAGAATCGACCTCGATCTTGGATCGTCACCTTAATTAGGTCAGAATTGACCTCGATTCTCGGTCGTCACCTCTCTTATGTCGGAATTGACCTCAGTCTTGGATCGTCACCTTAGTTAGGTCAAAATTGACCTTGGTCCTCAGTCGTCACCTCTCTCAGGTCAGAATTGACCTCAGTCCTCGGTCGTCACCTCTCTTAGGTCAGAATTGACCTCGGTCTTGGGACGTCACCTTAGTTAGGCCAGAATTGACCTCGGCCCTCGGTCGTCACGTCTCTTAGGTCTGAATTGATCTCGGTCTTGGATCGTCACCTTAGTTAGGTAAAAATTGACCTCAATCTTGGATCGTCACCTTAAGATCGCAGAATTGGCTTTGACCCGCATAATTGGTCATTTCACCCCAACTTAAGCTCGCAGAATTGGCTTCGACCCACATAATTTGTCATCTCAACCTCAAGCCCGCAGAATTGGATTCAACCCATAGAATTGGTCATTTCACCTTAAGCCCGCAAAATTGGCTTCGACCCGCAGAATTGGTCATTTCACCTTAAGCACACATAATTGGCTTCGACCTGTAGAATTGGTCATTGCACCTTAAGCCCGCAGAATTGGCTTCGACTCGTAAAATTGGTCATTTCACCTTAAGCCCACAAAATTGGCTTCGACCCACAAAATTGGTCATCTCACCTAATCCCGCAGAATTGGCTTCGAATCACAAAATTGGTCATCTCACCTAAAGCCCGTAGAATCGGCTTTGACCCACAGAATTGGTCATTTCACCTTAAGCCCGCAGAATTGGCTTCGACCCACAGAATCGGTCACCCTCATCTTCAAGCTCACAGAATTGGCTTCGACCCGCAGAATCGGTCATCAAAACCTAAGCCCTCAGAATTGGCTTCGACCCGTAGAATTGGTCACCCTTATCATTACTTTGGTCATCACTTCCTTTAATACCATCCCCAGCATGTTCCTTCAAGCCCACAGAATCAGTCACCCTCATCTTCGAGCCTGCAGAATTGGCTTCGACTCGCAGAATCGATCACCCTCATCTTTAAAGCCCTCAGAATTGGCTTCGACCCGCAGAATCAATCACCCTCATCTTTAAAGCCCTCAGAATTGGCTTCGACTCGCAGAATCAGTCACCCTCATCTTCAAGCCCTCAAAATTGTCGTCGACCCACAGAATCGGTCATCCTCATCCTTAGGTCCTCAGAATCGACCTAGACCCTCTGGTCATCCTCTTTCAAAGGCATCATGTGGTGTATATTCGACGACTTTCGTTTGTTCCAAATGCACCCATCGAGGTTTTTCCATAATACCATACATAGGGTTTTTCCACAAGGTCCATTGTTCGAGAAAAACCTGTACATCTCACATCTCTAGAAGGCACCACAGTCCACTCTTGGATATCTGACTTAGGATGGGACCCCTTGCTCAACCTCAGTGACACAATTTTTCGCGACCTTATTTGGGAATTTTATTTTTGGATGGCTGCTCGTGAGGACCATATTTTCTCTTGAGTGTGAGGTAGGGAAGTCATTATCAGTCCTGACTCCATAGCCCATCTCATCACTTTACCCCGAGTCAATAATCCATCCTACCCTTGGGCTCCGGATTCTTGTCCTGACTTCAATTTAATTATGAGCACTGTGTGTAGGATTCTCCAACTCGGTACTGTTACCATTTTCCATAAAAATTTACATCCGGATTTTATGGTCTTAAATTGGTTTGTGTGTGCTTGTCTCATTCCATGTGCAAACTCAATTCAAATCACTAAGATGCATGTGGACCTCATGTTTTCCATTAGCATTAGGGATGCCATTGACCTACCTGCCTTCATTTATCTTGTCATTAAGTCTGTTAGAATCAACCCCTCCGATCCCGCTAGACAAGCACTCCCCTTTGCCATTATTATTACCCTCCATTGCCTTGCGGTCGGCTGCCCTCATTTTCCTATCGATGTCCCTGTGATCCGCTACCAAACCATTGATATGTCATCTGTTGGTAGGTCTCGTAGTCACTTACCCCTGATACTCCTTAACTCGTTCCCTCTCAATCCGCATCTTCTCAATCTGCCACTTCCTCCACACTGCTCCTACTAGACCACCACCCTCTCGTGCTACCCCTAGATCGTCATCTTCTCATGATCCCGCACCCATTAAATCGAAGGATCTTAGGTTTGTGCGTTCACAGGTGGAGCAAATTCAAGAAGACAGGCGTCAAGACCGGGCTATTCTGCAGGAGCTTCTGATTACTATGCAGCAAGATAGGGAGGCTTAGGCTCGTCACGAGGAGGCTCAAGCACGTCGGGATGAAGCTCAAGCGCGTTGTTATTCTATGCTTCTTGAGCACCTTAAGGTAATTCGTCGCATGGAAATGCTCCGTGGTGCTGGGTCATCCGGTACCGGGTCCCTCCTAGATGATTCACTACATGACGCCCCAACTCCTTGATTTCATTTATGTTTAAGTTTATTTCATTTGTACTTGTGAGGGTGAGAGGAACATATTTAGTTATATTTTCTCACTTGTACGTATTTTTATGATTTGGTTAAATTCTCTTTATTTATGTATGGATATTTGGTTTTTCCCTCTACGGTTAATGAGATATCTCTCCCGTTTCTTCAATTGTTGCATATATGGATCTTGGATTGTGTTGTATATATTTCTATTGCTACTATTCCTCGTATCCTTTTCTCTAACCACGCAGGCAATCTCTATCCCTTCATCTTTTTCAGACAAAAAGGGGGAGAAACATTGATAGGGGGAGTTAATTATAATTTAACATATGTCATACTCATGTTTATCTAACTTGCTTTATATTTTATATTCTCATGATTAGTTAACGCTTGATTTATATTCTCTATTTCCCCATGCGCTTTATGTAGTTTTTGTTTCATGTGTGTAGGATATATCGCCTACTTTTCTGCAGCACATCGTCAGTCGAGTTATTTAGTCTGTCTTTTTATTTCGGTTTTTGGGACGGGCTTTAGAATCGGCTTGATGATTGGCTTAGCAAATTCAGTCGTTTTGTTTATTTTTTAAAAAATTTGTTTTGTCCCGAAATAGCCAAGGGGGAGATTTACAAGGATAAATTTCCAATCGAGTCATTTGTAGTATTGGCTACATTCCGTTGGACAAAACTCTTTTGGGTCATTTCTAATCAAGATTCATACAACCTTAGAGAATCGGGCATTCAAAGTTCAAGCTACATCAATAAGCATCTCAATTCCATTCTCCTAAAAAGGTATAGGATCAAAACCATTTTTGTGTGTTGGAGTAATTTTAATTAAAAATTTAAAATTAATAAAAACCATTTTAGAAATTAATTTTTAATCTTTTTTTAAAGAAAACAAAATTTTCGTTCAAAGTTTCTCTAGGTCGTTCGAATGACCAGGATCTAACGACCCAGCCCAGCTGTAGACACCCCATTCTTATACCCTCTAACTTCTCCTAAGGTCCCTAGCACCTCCCTTCATCATTTCAAACCCGGGTCATACCCCGGGTACTGAGCTAGAGGCCACCGGATGCTCCCAAGCTTTGTTTGACCAAAAAGTCAAACTCTTCAGCTTGACCGAGACTTAATGAATCTTCAAAGGACACTGAAACCCCTTTTCAACGGTCCATCCCGTGTGCGATTCTGACTTACCATGCGAACGAATGACCCGTTTTCCCTCGAAACTCGATCTAGAAGCCACCGGGCGCTCTCGAGCTCCATTTGACCTAAGTCAACTCTTAAACCCGACCGAGACTGAATGAATCTTCAAAGGGCCCTGAATTCCCTTTCCAATGGTCCGCTTCGTGCGCAATTCTGACTTACGGTACGGACGAATGATCCGTTTTACTCCGAAAGGTCACCAAATGCTTCCAGGGCCCAGTTGACAAAAGTAAACTCCCCAATCTGGGTCAAACTCTTTGTAATGTCAAAGTTAATCTCCCAACCTTTCCAACGGGCTGCCCCGTACGCGATTCTTACTTACCATGCGGACGAACGATTCGTTTGCGTTCGAAGTTTTCCCGTCCAAAGGACCGATGATCACTTCCGAGCCTCATTTGACCCATAGTCAACTCCGGAACCCGGGAGCAGTCCAAAGGACTTTATAAGGTCTCTGAATTACCTTTACAACGGTCCACCCTGCGCACAATTCAAATCAACCATTTGCGCTCAGCGGCCGATTTCTAAAAAGTTCCGAAAGACACTGCCAAACGGCAGGTCCCAGACCCTGCCTATCGGTAGTGTGCCTAAATGCACTTATCGATTGGCAGGACCTGGTCTATGTCGATCGGTAATTCCCCGAGACTATAAAAAGGAGGCCTTGACCTCATTGTGAGGAGGGGCCCAGATCAGATAGACACCTCTCCCAGCAAATCCAGAAAACCTCTCTCGAAGTCAGTGTAATTTCCACATCCAAATCCCTTTCCAACGTTCACTTTTCATCATCATTTTCATCAAACTTGGTGAATTCATTACCCTCCACCATCATCCAAGTGCAAGGGCTGCTCTCCAACACTCAAGATCAAGCTCAAGATCTTCAAGAAGTTCCAATTTTCTCAAATCTCTCCTTAAAATTTTCATAAATTCACATTAATTTGTTTTATTATTTAGTGCTTTTATTCTCTCACCTCACATATCCTAATATACTTTTTATTTAGTATTATTTCACATCTCTTATTTTCATAAAAATAAAAAACCCAAAAAACAAGAAAAAGACGGTTTGCTCATAAATTCCAAACGAGAATTCTCACACTTTTCTTACACTTTTCTCACAACTAAAACACTTTTTTACACACACAACACACAAATAAGAGAAGTCCCCGATTGGATTTATGGGATAAACCCCACCCCTCGTTTTTCATACGAACTACTTGGACTTTGATACCTCTATAGGCTACGTAGTCGTCTCGGGGTAAAACCCGAGACTCGAGTCCTATTCTCACCTTTTCTCTCATTTTATATTTTCTCTAAACTCAACTCTCTTAGTTTACATATATCTATATATGCATATATTTGTTGTTAATGGCGTATTATTCCACATACGTCATCGTTCCATTATAACGATCAACGCAAGGATAATCGCCTAAATCCTATTTTCTAATATTATTTCTATGAACCTTCCTACGGATGACTCGATTTATCTCTCCCATGATACAAGCCGAAGATTCCTATCTCCACTATATATACACATGCACACACATCACGAGGAAAATAAATAAAAAGAGCAAAAAGCCCATGAGAGACCTTAAGGGCGGAATGGGTGCCTAACACCTTCCCATTTCGTAACTTAGCCTCCGGACCTTTCTCGAATCATTTTGGTTTTGTATGTATCATTATGTCCTTGGATGCTGTCCTTCGAGATGGCTCCCTTTCTTTTGTCTATTTTGAGTAAAATATACTCACGACTCCATCTCTTTATATTTTTCACCTAATCAATGACGCCGACTGAAGCGTTCCCGATAGGGACGTGCGGGACCTAGGATCCTCACTCTCCCGCCCGTTACGAGGATCAAGGATGGCCACACCATCCTGCACTGGTATCTCATTAGAAGTTCATTAGAAATGCGGTTCGAACAAGGTTTCTAACGACTTATCTAACATTTGTACTGGACTATCGTTAGCTGTCTCGTTCGAAGATTTGTCGGGTTCGAATTTTTTTTAACTTCTGTTCTGCAGTTATTTTAAATAACTTCGTTTGTCCGCTACTTTTCCTGTTTTAATAACATGGACGAAAATCAGTTTTTAAAAAGGAAGTTTTACACATTCTTGAGAACAAAAATTTAATATCTTCTTCTTTTATAAAAATCCTTCTCCAACACAATTTAACTTTTGAACCAAAACCCCATGCCATCAACCTGAAATTCAACAAGTACACTTGCGGTGGATGTTGTCAATTTTATCAAATACCGCAAGTACAGGGGCTATTATAGAATAGCGAGTGTAAGTACAGGTCGAACCCCCGAGGATTTGTCAATTTTAATTTTTAAAAGAATTGCAACAGTCCAACTAGATGAAATGGGATAGGGAATATGTACTAAACTAAATAAAACAACTACGATAAATGAGAGTAACGCAAGAGATTTGTAAACAATTAAGGAATAATTAGGATTCGGGGTCCATTTATCACGTAACTAATATTGCACACTAATTTCATGTTGTCATTCCCTTTTTATAACTCAAATTAAATTGACTCTCGTCGCGTTTAATTCGGAAAATATGACGATTATGTTTAAAATATTTTAACACCTCTAATAGACGTTTAAAATCCCTATTCCCTTAGAAAATACAAGTTTTAAAATTTGCAAATGTATTTAAGCATGGACTATCAAAATAATCAAAGTGCAAGCATAATTCATCAAATATTACTATTTTTAAATCTCTAAACTTGATTGACAAAACAATTTTAAAGGTTTTAAAACACACTCCCGTGTCGTTTTAAAATGAATACCGAATCTTTAATAATAATTAAAACAGGTAGGGAATAACCAACAATCAAATTAACGTGACAATATTAGCTAACTATGATAAACTTCACCCTAATCCTAATACAATAATCAAGCTATCAAAATGAAAGAGAAATTGCAAGAATAAGAAGAGATTTTCATTGATAAACCAAACTTACAATAAGTTCTCTCACAATAATCTTCAATCCCCTAAAAACTTGGCCCTCAAATTGACTACAATCTCTCAAAATTACTCTACAAATCTCTCATTGTTCTACACACGAAATAATGAGCCAAATGGTCCTATTTATAGGCTTAGGGTGAGGCTTTAGGGTTTTGGTGGAACTCTTCAACTTCCACCTCTTCAATTTCCCCCCACTCGAAAAGTCTTATCTTTTCTTGCTCAAAACGCATGTCAAGTTTCATCCAATTCGGAGAATAAAAATTCACAAGTGTAAAAAAAATATTTTTTCGAACGACCGTAAAATTCAGCTTTTTCGCTCCTTTTTTTGAATTGATCATCAATTTGCACCAAATTCCATCATTACCTGCAAAAATTTCACTGGACAACTTTTTCCACAAATTAGCACAGGAATCCCATTTTTGATTTAAAATTGTCATTTTAACTGTGAATTCAATCATTCTTGCATTTTTTTCCCTTTTTAATAAAATGATCCTAAGAACTTATTAAATAAAATAAAATGGGACTAACAAGGTATAAATTTGGGTATAAAATATACAAAATAATGCATTCATCAGTGGATTTCTGCATTCAAGCTTATTGGAGACGGTAGGTTGGGCTTCGGTGAATACAACGACATGAGCAATGTCGAGCAACGCGTTGAAGCTTTGCGTACTACAAATTCGGAGGTAGCGGACGGCATCAGCATGTCTTATTGAGTCAAAGTCTGTAAGTCTTTTGAGTCCTTTGTAAAACCTATTTGTAGTGGATTTGTCTTGGCCCAGCCGTCCGAGTTTTTTCCCATTTGGGGTTTCCTCGTACATCGGCGCGTTGTGGTTATAATTTTCGCACTTTACTTTATTAAATCACCTAGATGTATGTGTATGATAAAAAGAATAAAATTGGCTAATTTTATAACTCTTAATCAAGTTAAAAATCCCATCACTTTAATTGTTAATTGTTCATGCTAGTCTTAAAATTTGCAAAGGAAATTAAAATTAGTATATTTCTCTACTTGGCAAACTTTTGTATAGTGTAGTGTGTGTATTTTACGAAATAACCTCAGTTCATATAACCTTACAACTTCATCCCAAAATAAAAGCATCCACCTGAGGTGCTTCTAAAATCATCAACACTCCAAGAATAATCGGCATCTGAACATGCGGACAAATGATCTTCGGTATAAAAGGAATAATAAATACCATAGGAAAGAGTGTCACTCACGTATTTGATGATACATTCAAGTGAGAATCTTTTGTGGATGCTTGATAATGTGCACAAACTCCAATGGTAAAGACAATGTCGGGACGACTAGCGGTCAAGTAGAGAAGACTACCTATTATCTCCTAAAACTTGATCCATAGATGACATGCTATGGAGAGTAGTAAATGGATGAACTCAAGCCTGTAAATAGGAGAGGATGTCTCATCAAAGTCTACACCCTCAATATGTGTGTAGCCTTGATCGGTCAACCTAGCCTCATTACGAATAATGGTACCATTCTCATCCATCTTATTCATGTATATCCAATTGGTACCAATCACATTAGTGTCGCTTGGACGGGGGACTAACTCCTAGACATCGGTTTTGAAAAATTAGAGCAATTGCTAAGTGAATATCCAATGCTTTTCATTGAGTGCTTCTTTAACATTCCGGGGCTCTACTAAGGAGGTGTAGTAAGATTAGCTAACCACATTATCAAGTTGATCTTGAGTCTTGACACGTAGTGTGTGATCAACAAGTATAGCAGCAAGGGTATGAATCTTTCGAACCTAAGAGGGTGGATCTTCCAAATCAAGCACAGGGTACACCAGGGTTATTACATAAACAACGAGATTGTCACTAGAGGTGCATCATTCTCACACTCGAGGTTAGGATCAATAAACGTAGGAGGATAGTCGTCTCTAATTGTGACGTTTATTGACTCCATAACCTCAGAGCTCACACGGTTATACATTAGAATCCCTACTCGACTATAAATATCCTAAAAATATCCCCTGATTACTTTGAGGATCGAACTTTCCTAAATTCTCTCTATCTTTAATGATGTAGCAAGGACTCCCTAAAACTCGAAATATAATAGACTAGTTTTCTTCCCTATCCACAACTCATATGGAGTTTGTACTGTATGTGGACAAAGATATACCCTATTTACCGTATGGTATGCAATATTAACCACCTATGCCTATAAATTTCTGGCACGTTTCTACCAAGAAGCATGGATCTAGATATTTCTTGAATCATTTGGTTCTTCCTTTCAACAATCCCATTTTGTTGACAAGTACGCACAATCGAAAACTAATATTTGATTCTCACTACATCACAATAGCTACCCATTCCGAATTTTATCACTATGCATCCTATTAATAGTGATACCATGTTGGTTTTATAGGACACGACACTTGGTTGTTAGGAACTCATCTGGATTGGACTTTTTTCTAAGCAACCCAATAATGGAGTATCTCGAAAAGTCATCGACCATCACAAGAATATATCTTTTTGCACAAATTCTCTCCACACGAGTAGGACCCATAAGATTCACGTGTATCAACTCCAACACACGAGAGGTGGTAATAGTATTCAACTTCCGATGGGGACTCTTGATTTGTTTTCCTTATTGAAAATGATCACAAACCAACGAAGTTGATTTCCCAAGTGATAGTAAGCCACAAACTAGGTCCTTCTTCACTAATCTCTCAAGATCTCCAAAGTTGACATGACCTAGTCATTTAACATTGTTTCACACAAAGGAGGACTTGGTAATAATCCCATAACAATTATCATTGGTCCTCACTCCTTCTAGTAATAGTTCACTGAATTGATCATGCAAATTATACTCGGACAAATCAAACTTTACAACAAATATGCATCCCAAAGTTAAATTATGCTAATTAAGTTAGCTTTCAAATATTTTACGTACAACACATTGTTTAACTTAAGAAATGTGGGTATCTCAATATAACCACGTCCTAAATTCTAGACCTCCCCTATTTCCAGAGTTGAATTTTCCTTCCTTGTGATCCTCAAGGTCGATTTTATAGGAATTATCACCAGTTATGTGTCTAGAGAACCCACTATCAAATCACCTTTGGGAAGTATCTTTAACCTTAAAAGCAACATGAACAACGAAGCCTTTTTCATCATTCTCAAGTACCCAAGCAGTGGTAAACTTTTGTTTACTCTAATTATTGTAGGCTCTAGTCGTAGTGTTGGAAGCATTCTCAAAAGGCATAAACATCCTTTGAAATTATTTCATTAATATTTTAGAAGTCGCAACTAGGAACTCAACTTGCTCTCTAAGACTAGCAAAATCATTATAGTGATGTGCAGGAGTATGTGTATGTGGAGTTCTTCCTAATTTATAGCAAAATTCCCTAAGGTGACATCTCCTTATGCAATGGGTGAAAGCATAAACTTATAAGGGTCTGCTTTGGTTAGCTCGTTTAGGTTGATCTCTCTTTAATGGGTTAAGTCGAGATCCATAGGAATCCACCACAAACTTTAGAATCGGTTTGAGTGAGGCATTATAAGTGGATGCACCATCATAATCTATCCCTTGCTTCTCCGTAAAACCTAAAGTGGTACCGAGGAACATCATTCCTTCTTTTGATGTGTCCTCTATAGTAACCTTGATCTCTCAGTCACCTTCAAGATCTTTATCGAGTTGGGATACAAGGGATTTAAGTTTCTCACAAGCATCCAATGACACTTGAAGATATGTTGTAAGACTAGACACTTTGGTTGGTAAAGTCACCATTTTCCATCTCCACTAAAATAACTCTCTCTCAACGAGGTCTTTCTCTCTCTATCGACTCCTGCAACTCCTTCTCCAGCGATAACACCCTAAGGTCCAAATTCTTATTTTCCTTTTTCATTTTAAAGGACTTGACGTAAGGATCGGCGTAGGCGTGTTGGAGGCCACGTTCTTCATCACTCAAATATCCATATCTTTCACTCTCTACTGAATGACTAGGCTCATTGTCATGGCCATCAAGTTTGGAAACATCCTCATCGGCGTGAGGCATACTTGTTGTACTAACAAAACTGGCCATGAACGTGGTGAAGTTACTTCCATGCAGTTATTCGTCCCCAGAATCCACTGACTCGACATCACTATCGCTAAGAGTGTCTTTGTACGACGCTTTGACTTTTCCTTGTCTTTTTAGTCTCGTAGCACACTCGTGGGCTTTATGACCCTTACCCTCTCACTCATATCATCTCTCCTCATCTTTCTTAGGGTACTCTCCTTTCGCTTTATCAAAACCTTTCTTACCCGACTTAAAATTTTTATCTTTCTCAATTTTTTTATTTTCTTTGGAAGTATTTTCTTTTCTTATTTTGCGAGATTTTACCTTTTCACAAAAGGGCAAGATCATCGAGATCAAAATCTGATTCGGAGTCAGAAGGAACCTCTTTTTTTTTTTAATCTTTTTAGATTGGGCTTTCAAATCAAACCTATTTCCTTTTTTTTTTTGGGGGGGGGGGGGTTGGGAAACATATCGATTTCATAAGTTTGAAGGTATCCTACGAGTTCTTCTAACCTCTGCGTATCTAAAATTTGCAACGAATTAAGGATCGTGACGAAGGGGATCTCAAACTATTTTTCACAACTCTTGTATCAGGCTTACCCAAATTAAAAATAGAATTGAGTATATCAGAAAATCATACATTAAACTCATGAAAAGTCTCAAATTCCAGCTTGGAAATAGTTTCAAATTGTTTGGTGAGATTTTGTAGCTTAGAAGCTTTTACAGCGTTGGTACCCTCTTGAGTGAGTTAGTGGATATCTCACGCTTCCTTAGATAGGGTGCACGTCATAATGCGGATAAACTCGTCAAGGGTGACGGCATAAAAAATGGCACTCAAGTTGTGGGATTTATAGCTACTCCATCGAAAATCATCCTCTGTCACAGTGTGTGGTGTCCACCATCTTTCACACATAAGCCAAACACACTTATCAGTCAATTTCAGTACTGTCTTCATTCGAGCTTTTCAGTAAGCATAATTGGTTCCAAAAAAATAGGATCCCTATTATTTGAGTTATCCATATAACCTCCAAAATTCATCTATGCAGAATGTAAAAACACGCTCTGATACCAATTTGTATGGTCGAAATAATGAGTGCTCTACCACTTTGTAAATGCAGAAGTAAATATGCTTGACAATGATTCCAATTTGAGAGTGTGCAACTAAATTTTAAACCAATTTTATTGTTTTTATCCTAAACATGCATGTGATAAAATAGACAAAGTAAACCAAATATTCAAGAAAGACAAGGTTTCAGAAAAAAAAAACTTTCGGGTAAAACTTTTATTCACCTTAGAAATCTACGAGACAGCTGACTTACAGACTTCTTGATAACCGCCACAATCATAAAGCACTAATTTTTGCAATTCTCTTGTGAACAACTATGATCCTATAAAGAATCACAAGACTGCAGTCTTCCTTCAACCTTAACCTTTGTCTTCAGCAGTAAGTCCCCTCGGCTATCACAAGTCAACCACGGAGGTGCCTTGTCCATAAGGTGTATGAAATCATACAAAACTTTCGAGGGTTTAAACGAATTCATAAAACTAGATATTCTGAATGTTTGTTTGAGAATTAAATAGTGTTTTGGAACACTAAAACATGAAGAACTTTCATAAAAGTTATGTAGAAACGATTCTAGAAAAAGTCTTAAACGTTCTGATCACGAAATAGGTAGTTATAGGACATTCATGAAATTTGAGGTGGCAGGGTCGTTCGAACGACATCAAAGGGTCATTCTACGACATGAAAAAAATCTTAGGCAGTAAGACCTCGTTTGAACCTCATTTGAAAAACATAAAAAACAACCTTCTAACGACTTGCAATCTCGTTTGAACGAGATTTAAAAAATAAAATATTTTTCTTTTTGAGAATAAAAAGCCATGTTCGTTTTTCATAAAAAAATAAAACATCCCAAACATTATTTCTGTAAATTAATTTTAGCTCTTAATTATTTTATATCTTTATAGCATGTTGGGAAGTCTTGAAACTTGGAGATGCTTGAGTTCGGTTCGTCTTGACTGTGCGTGACGATTAGTAATGGGATACACCAAGCTAGTCTAAAACTATGCTATGAACAATCAGAGAAAAAATATTCTTACAAATCTCCCCCTTTGGCTATTTCGGTACAAAACAAACAAACATAACCGAACACCAAATTTAAATTAAAAATCTCCTATGACAAAAATCCTAACACCCATTCTAACCCTAGAACATAATGGCATAAGTCTCTTTGTCTTCAAACTTCTTCTTCTTCCCTTTTTCACATAATTTGTCTTCATCTGTGTGTCTTAAATTCTTCATTCAGTACCTACACACATGAGATAAAAACATATATCTCGCGATGCATCGAGTTTAAAATAAAGTAAAACTCATAAATAAACTCTCCCCGATAAGTCAAACTCATTTTAATTTTCTCTCCCCTTTGTTTTTATCCGAATTAGACAAATAAGTAAAACATAAGCATGAAATATGAAGCATCGCGTAAAAGATAAGATGTAGTCACAAAAATATATAAATCAAGCATGTGTAATGATCATCTCAAAGGCAAACACAACCAACTATTTTTGAATTTTTTTATTTTTTCTCAAAAAAGTAAATTTCACAAATACAAACATACAATACCATATATAATATATGCAAAATATATCAAAGAAAATTTGGCACACATATATAGGTATGAAACCAAAACATAATCCTCACACGTTGGCATAGTGTCGACATGTCCAAACGCGTGGGATGGAATGAATGGGTGTGAACTAGACACAAATAAATTACAACCCAAACACTCAAATATGTTCAAAAAGTTCTAATTGGATGCAAAACTTTATCAAACTAAGCTTTAGCCTCAACTGAAAAATAAATTTGAACTTAACAAACTGACAAGCCTAGATTATTGATTATTCTACAAATCAATAGCGTCATGAAAAAATAAGCATAACTAAGTATCATTGTGTAAACCCGTTGATCTTCAACTAAACACCCTCAAAAGATAAACATGTTCATATATTCTATTCTATTATTTTCTTTTCTTTCGAAATGATTTATTTTTGAATAATAAAACAAATTAAACTATTTTGGCTCCCTTTGGCATATTTCTCTTTTTATTGCCTTTATTTTTTGTTGAGTTCTTTTCAAACAGTGGCTTTCACGACGAGTTTACATGTATTTTGCAGCCCTTTCTCATGTTCACTCATATTTTTTTTATCAATTATAAACAAAGTCTCTCACGGGCAATGGTTCTTACATGCACAAATCCCCCATAGTAACATAAACATGTAGATTGCAAAAATTGATGGGAGAACATCTCACCAAGCTCAAATATACATAGTTAAGTCAAAATCCAATAAGCTCGTGCATGTGTGTGTGGAGACATATACAAAGTCGAATTCGTAAATAAAATCTAGTTCGAAACAACTCCATAAGCATGGTTAAGATCGATCTAAGAATCTAAAGTCATAACCAAATGTACTAGCCATATGGAAATTATGGAGTGAGTTATATTAAAACACACTAATATGCCACATTAAATGTGTAAAACTAAGATACACAAAAATCATTTTTTTTTATTATTCAAAAAATATATTTTAAATAATTTTTTTTTGTATTTTTCAAATATGACTCAATAAAAAAATATAATACAAAAGATATAGAAGTCATAATACTAGTAAACATATATCATGAGGAACAACTAGAGTATGATAAAAAAAATCATTCAAGCAATTATCCATACGATATAACTAGAGAAGAATCGTGTGCAAACATGTGAGAATCAACTAGTATAACATCTTACTCCTCCAAAATGGATTTCCTAACCCAAATATATGTATACTTAATGTGTTGGGTTTCAGTAACCAAGGGAACACTATACTTCAACATCTTATAGCCTCTTCCAAGATCAAAACAAAAACGCCTAAGGTGACATTTCCTACCACAATGTGAACACGCGTAAACGTGAGGAATGTTACCTATGGGTCGACCTATTCTAATATCCTTGGATTTGATTGACCCTCTACAATAAACAATAGTCTTGACTTTAACAATAGAATCATTAGAAACATGTGATCTAGTACCATTACTACCGACACTACTAGAATCTTTTAAATCATCTTTTAACTTTAAAATTTTCTACCCAAGCAAATATTATGGCTCTTCCAATTTTAGGGACTACTTCTTCACATTTTCAATCTTTACTAGAAGGTTATCTAGCCCCCCTCAATGAAAGCAAACGTATCCTTAAGAGTTTTTTCACATGCCTTAAAATCATTAATCAAAACACTATCCTTAACGGCACACACATTAACCCTAAAATGTTTAAAGTCCACTAATTCTTTCTCTAAAATTGAATTCTAACATCACTCTATTTCTTGGACAATTCTAATTTTCTAAAATCACGGTCCATGTCCACAAATTTCTCTTGACAGAAATCTCTTTGATTTTAAACAGTCTTCAAAAGATCCATAGTAGATTTAAAACAAGAATTTTCTCTCTCAAGAATTTTAATTCTTTTAGCGAACTTCAAATTAAAACGATTTAAGTTGTCAAAACTATGGTAATTCATCAAGAGAAAAAGAAAAATCACCCAAAAATCACTAAACAAGAATCTAACACAATATCTTAGTGCAACTCGCTCTGATACCAATTGTTGGAAACGAAAGTATGAGAGAGAAAACCTTTTTGAAACAAAATTTTGAAACTTTTTGAAAGAATCTAACACAATAACTTGGAGCAACCAAATTTGATACCAATTTGTTGGGTTGAAATAATGAGTGCTCTACGACTTTTTAAATGCGGAAGTAAATATGCTTGGCAAGGATTTCAATTTGAGATTGTGCAATTAATTTTAAATCAATTTTATCTTTTTATCCTAAACATGCATCTATGTGATAAAACAGATAAAGTAAACCAGGCATTCAACAAAGATAAGGTTTTAAGAAAAAATCCCTTTCGGGTAAGACCTTTATTCACTTTAGAAATCTACAAGACAGTCGATTACAGACTACTTGATAACCGCGACAAGCATAAAGCACAAATCTTCACAAATTTCTAGTGAACAACTATGATCCTCGTAAGAATCACAAGATCGTAGTCCCTTTCGGCCTCCGCCTTTGTCTTCAACAGTGATTTTCCTCGAGTATCACAAGTCAACCATGGACATGCCTTCTCCACAAAGGTGTATGAAATTATATAAGACTTTCTAGGGTGTAAACTAATTCACCAAACTATATATTCAGGATGTTTGTTTATGAATTAAAAAATGTTTTGGAACAATAAAATATGAAGAACTTTCACAAACTTTGTGCATAAATGATTCTGGAAAATGTCTTAAACGTTCTGATCACGAAACAAGTATTTACTGGATGTTCACAAAATTTGAGATGGAAGGGTCTATTGAACGACATCATAGGGTCAGACACACAAGATTTAGTTTGAACCTCGTTCGAATGAGACTTAGTTCGCTTCTAACGACATGAAAAAATCTTAGGCAGTAATCCTTCGTTTGAACCTCGTTTGAAAAACATAAGAAACAACCATCTCACGACTTACAATCTCGTTTGAACGAGATGAAAATCTCATTTTGAACGATATGACAATCTCGTTTGAACGAGATTTAAAAAATAAAATATTTTTCTTTTTGAGAATAAAAAGCACTGTTCGTTTTTGATAAAAAATAAAACATTCCAAACATTAATTTTGTAAATTAATTTAAAATTTAAATTGTTTTATACCTTTACGGGATGTCGTGATGTCTTCAAACTTGGATATGTTTGAGTTTGGTTCATCTTGACGGTGCATGATGATTTGTAATGGGATACGCCAAGCTAGTCTAAAATTAAGCTATGAACAATCTTAGAAATTTTTTTCCTACAAATTTGAAAATACGGGTTATATGGATTCACTTATATATTAGGTCACACACACAAGATTTAGTTTTTTCCAAATTTTATCTTGATTAGATTTAAATATGCAAGATAAATTGCGAAGCCAATATCCAAACCGAACAAGAAGAAGAAGAAATAGAGGAAAAAATCTTTTCAGGCAAAACCAATATTCAATTCTATTTAAGATAAGAGAAACACTTAATAATTTTCAAACTAGTTAGATATCCATTAAGTATAATTCGACGATGTCAAAAAATGATGCAGTACAACACTGCCAGAGTAAGCAGACCTTGCCTCGGTATCAACCGATCAACCTGAGAAATTTGTAATTCCTTTTTTTTTCAATAGTAGAGCCTCGACTCCATAAATCAACAAAAGAGAAAGGTCTCCACGAGGGTTTAGAATTCAGACTGTGTTTTGTAATAACCCGAGGTCTTGGAGACAACGATTTATTTATTTTGGGAGAAATAAATAATATTTTATTGGAGAAATAATTAAATTGGCAATTGAAGTCAAAATTTGAAGTTGTTAGAAAGAGTGTCGAATGTCGATTATGAGGGTACCATAGTGTCCGGAAGGGCCGAGAAAGTCGAAATGACTGTACTTGGGGTCTATTTAGGTTTCGAAATAAATTAGGACCGTTTGACTCGAATTAAAGTTACCGAGTCGTTTAAAGTGTGTATTATCATTTAAAGATGCGTATCTTGGGAGTTAGGGCTTAAAAAGCCTAAGGGAGATTTATTTCTATAAAGAGAGAAAGAGAAAAAGAAAGAAAGAAAGAGAGAAGAAGAAAGAAGAAGAAAAGGAAGGAGAAAAGAGAGAGAAAGTGGAGATTTCGGGCAAATACGCGATCTCAAGGCGGATTCAGACCCTACAAACCCGAGGTAAGTGATTAAACTTGCTAAATAATTGTTGTGTATCATTTATCACATGAATTGTGGATTTAATCTTTGGGTTTTAGGTTTAGTTTATCAAAACCTAATTTTTGGGTAAAATCTTAGATTTGATATGTAGATCTTTGATTTGAGGATAGAAATTTGTTTATATGTATTCTAGGATGAATATTAATGATATATATGTGATTGGGTTGAAGAGAAATGGAGAGAAAATGATTAAAATGGATTTTGGGTATTTTAAGCTTACAAAAAGTAGTTATTTTCGAGGTTCCTGAAGGGCCGAATCAATTCGGCCTCCTACCGAATCGATTCGGAAATATGCAGGTGCCCAGGTCTGAGTGACCGAATCGATTCGGATCCCAGCCGAATCGATTCGTCCTGAGACCGAATCCCAGGTCTGATGACCCGAATCGATTCGCTGGGCCGAATCGATTCGGAATTGGCCCGAATCGATTTGGAAGCAGGGTTTTTGTGGGATTGTTTTTCTAAAAAGAATTTCATCCCATTTTGTTTGAGGTTATCGATTGGGGATCTCTATATGAGATATTTGGAGTATGTTTTGGAGGATTATAGAGAGTTTCCTTTATAAGAAATTATTGGAGTCTTATTGACTAAATTTGAGGAGTATCGAATAGATATTATAGTGTATTTAAGTGGGGAAGCCCACTTTAATTGGAGATTCGATTTGGTGATGATCATTATTATTATATGAAATAATGAGATTAATTTAGATACATTTGATCTTAGGATCCAATCCCAAATGGGATAATTTTAAAGGTTCATAAAATGAATTGAACCCTATTATGGATGGGGAACTGTATATACTAATTGAGGTGCATTCGGATATAGAATATCCTTAACTAAATTAGAATTGAAAGACAATTCATATTAGAAGCGACATGTGAGCTTCAAGAGAGAAATGGTATAGCGTGTACTAAGTAGGGAAGATGTGTGAGGATTGACAATTAGTATATCTTGAGGGAAATATACTAAACAATGATGTTAATGAAATTGCGCCTATGGGCGTATAATAAATATGAAGATGATGTTGCAGGTATACCTTATATGATGGTATATCTTTATTATGTGGGATGTATGTATACCTTATATGATGGTATATATACATGTTAGGCATACCCTCTCCTTGCTATCATTGGGAAGTTTCGTGTGTAAAAGGTGAGCCTCCTGGCTCAAAGAGCAGGATGTGGATATTCCCCAGGTCATAGTCGTCCGTGGTGGTCAGCAAATGACATATATATATATATATATATATATATATATATATATATATATATATATATATATATATACATTTATTTATTTCGAGGGTGAGAGGTCGTGGGTATGTGTCGCTCTCACTTGCCGGTTAGGAACTATGACCACTTCCCGGACGTTGTGTGCGTGAGTTGATCACGAGGTGGGTGTCGTTGAACCCCACCAGGTGACCCCAGTTTGCTACGTATATGGGCTGCTGGAAGATGATAGCATGTGAGCCCGCGTCCTTCGAGTTATATCTCGGTTGGATGGTTATTATTTCTTGTGCTTGTACTTGGGTATCGAGGGCATTATGGACCTCAACGACCTACAATGCCAGGATTAGTGTATCGGGGGGGTTCCTTGTTTGGATTTCGCTTTGACGAGACGTCCCATGCACGAACCGCAGTGTAATATTGGAACTTGGGGGTAAGTTAGTCCATAATGCTCATACATATATATATATATATATATATATATATCACCTATCCCGACAATCGACAGTGCCAGGAGTAGTATAACGGGGGGGTTCCTTATTTGGATTTCGCTTCGGCGAGACGTCCCACGCATGAAACGCCGTGTACTGTTGAGAATTGGGAATATTAATTAATTAAAATTTGGATAATAAATTGGGTTACATGCATCTTGTATTGAGGGCATGATGAACATCGAGGATCGATACGGTCAGGAGTAGTGTAACGGGGGGTTCCTTGTTTGGATTTTGCCTCGGCGAGACGTCCCAGGCACGAAATGCAGTGCCGTGTTGAGAATCGGGAGGAGTTTAGTACTTAACCCTTGATGCTAATAACTCATATATATAATTATATACTATTTACATGCCAAATGAAGGCATAGCTAGAATATATAAAATTCTAGTAAATGAGAATGTTGATGTATTGTGTTGATGCGGTTTTGAGATGGATCATGCAACTTTATATGTTCAACAAATGAACATTATAAAGATAACTATAACTATTACATTAAAGTTAATGTATATAACTGATAGATTATAGAAATAAGTGTAGATTGGGAGATAGGTTAGATGGCTTCACTTAAATACTTCAATTGGGTTTAAGTTAGAATCCTCTTACCTAAATAGAATCGGGCATTCATTTGGAGATCACGTGCATACGTTTAGTGCGCGCTTTAGTTGAGAGGTGAGTTGAATTATTATGGAGAGTTCGATTCCACCTTAATCATGTAATAATGCATTTATAGTTATTATGCATTTTAATACACTTGCTATAAAATGTTTTTCAACTCGGGCTCTAACCCGTTTATATTTTCTCTCTCTTGTATACATATTGTATTACCTTAGGTGTTCCTCCGCAAGGACGTCATTGATGTTCATCCATCCTGTATTCGCGGAGCTGTGGCAGTAGCAGACTGTTGCGGCACTTTGTTTTAGTCGATTCCTATCTTTGTATATCTAGACTAGGATTCAGTTGTATATTGAGTTAGTGTTCAAGTGTTGTAGATTAACACTTTCATATTTCATTTCTCATATTATTGTATTGTTTGTTACCCGACAGCATATTGGGGTATTTCATTGTAGAGATTTTATTTGTACATTGTATTTGCACTCTTGTATATATTGGAGTTTGCACTTATCACTCATCAAGTTAGATGTATATGGTTCGTTATGTGCATTATAGGTTTTGTTGTTGTTGTTAAATAAAAAGTTTAAAATTTTTGACAATCCACTTTTAATGATTTCGGGTAGTTAGCCTTATATTATTAGTTTTGTCAGTTAATGTTGAGACTGTGCCATCTGGGATACCCGATTTAATGTAGTATAGGACTGGCCACCCGTTATTATTTTGAGCGGGTTGTCACATGTTTTTCTCGATTTGGCAAAGTGATCCTAAAAGATTCAAGGCCCTCGAATGGAAATTTTAAAGAATTTGATCACAAAAAGAACTCTTAAAAGGCTTGAAAACAAATGCATCCTCGTAGGTCTATTTATGAGGGTAGAGATCCGCTAAAGATAAGCATGAAAGATTGCATTTTATTTAGGATAAAAAATAAGGGTGCTCGTTCGAACGAAATATGATATCGTTCTAATGATGCACCCACATTTGTTTGAACAACCTTCTAATGAATCTTTGAACGACGTTCTAGTGCTTGCCAAAAAGAAAGTGTCAGAGCTAGTTAGAACAACCCTATGAGACATTTTAACGACCGGTGGAGACTAGTTCGAATGACATTTCAAGTTGTTCTAACAAACTTGTGAAATGTTTAAAAAATAATTTAAAAATCATTTAAAAACATTTTGAAAAACGTTTGTAAAAACAAACTCTTTGAAAAGACCCCTGAATAATTTAAGTTTACCAAAACAACTTTATAAACCATCTCGAGTAAAGTAGCGATGCTCGGTATTTGATACTTACAAATAGTTACTAGCGATTCTTCTCATGAAGGCGTGAGAAAGTTCAAGAAGGTGTAGTGTCATCTAAGGTGATATGCCATATAAAAATAGAGAATGAGAAATCATAAATTTTTCTCTTACACATTTTATGCGTATTTGTTTTCTTTCTAAAAGGTATTGTTATACTACAAAATTACTCAAATAAGAATCAAGAACTTGGTATCCAGTGGTTCAATCTCATAAAAGTGATTATTCATATGAAACATGTACTAGACACCTCTATGGAAAGTTTATAGCTTAATCGTTTCAGGTTGTAGATCATTAGAATCTTTGGAGAAATGATGCAAGTTGAATACACAAAAAATCAGCACATGTCACCCCTATACTTTATAATGTCAACAAAATGCTGGGAAATCGTTAGATTAAAAAATGAAATTACAATCAAGTTGGACATCCAAGATATAAATATGCGTGTAGCCGGTGATTGCCACTTGATATTCTTCCCAATGGGGCATGGCAAAAAATCCTTGGACATTGTTGTATATGGGTAAGAGATGTGAGGAGTTTATTCATTGCAATCCTTTACTTGTGCGGAAAAATGATGGGATTGATGTTTGTTTTGAAGAGGCGAAGACATATGTAAGTAATATTTATACATTCTTGCAATCAGTCTTATGGTATCGAGAAAATTTTAATCAATCATACCTGTAACATTAAGAATTAACTTTCATTCATTGATTAATAATTTATTAATTTTAAACTGGTTGTTATAATAATTAGTATGAAAAAGTATTGGAATGCCTCCAAAAGTTGAGGAGCTGTGCTGATGACCTATCGAAGGATCATGGAATATAAAAATCAATAAGAAATGGTCTCAAGCAGTGTCGCGAATCCCTTATATGTCTAGCGAGAAGTTGATACAATATTGTCTTGAGGTGAATAATTTTAGCTTCCCATTAGTGAGAGAACATAATTGAATTTTTTAGTGCGTGGAAAAGTTGATAGATTGGTAATTGACAGTATAACTATATTGAATTTTTTTGATGCGTTGAACAAATTTGTCTCATATTCGAACATTCTTGTTTTTTATTCATACATGAAAGATTGTGGTGATGCTGTCATGATATATATGAAGCAAATCATTGATGCCCCGTTTAGTGCGTGGAAAAGTTGGGGGAATCTGATTCTTTTTGAACAATCCTGGGAAAGTGCAAGATTATTGCATTTGGTAGGAGGTTAAGTTTCATGGGAATGTAGTCCCCAATGGTATCTGATTACCACCTCGATAGGAAAGTGGGTGGAATGAAAATCCATCCAATATAGGTGGGATTGTTACTTTCCCATGGGAGTCCTTAGAAATAATTTTTGTGAAAACAAAAAAGTATATAAAATATTAGATTATAAAAACTACCCTAAAAATGTAAATATTTATTTTGTGAAGACAATTTCAACATATTGGTTCGTATTAGATTTGGACTGGTATAAATTTTATTTTTGCATTTTTTCAACTAATGTACAATATTTTGATCAACTTACTCTATAATAGACACATGCCTACAATAAATTTCTATACTCATTAAATATTGAACAATCATTTTATATAAAAAAACATATTTGGTATATATTGTGTAATAGTGTTTTATAAATTTTTATAAATAGTGTAATATTGTAATAGTGTTTATTCAAACATTCAACTTAATATATACAATGATAAAATTTGTAAAGGGTATCACTGGTATATATTGTATATTCCTTTGTCACTTTCCATTCGTGAACCAAACACTAGATTTTAATTCCTAATAGGATTCCATTGGTTAACCAAAAAATGCGCAAGGATTCAAATTCTTAGTAAAACGTTTTATGGTAACCACTTTCTCGATAATCACATTCCACCCAAAATATTATCGCGTACCGAACGGGTTTGAAGGATCTTCCGTACCAACGCATTTAAAGAAAGACTCTTACCATATATTCACGGTCATATGGTAGTGTTATCTAACACATCACCAATCACATGGGACCGTGATTCGACAAAAGACAAAAGGAACTCGTGGAACAATATGTCAACCTAAGGAACTCATCGAATTTTATGGACAACTGATATTTGTCTTGTCAATAATATATTAATAAATTTGATTTTTCGCTGGGAGGTAGAAGAGGTTAAGTCAAATCTTACAAGATTTGAACAATGTTTTTTAGAAGTTTATTAGGATGGTGAATATTAATACTTATGTTTTCCTTTGTGGCTTGTCTGGTAGATGTAGATATTGCTATTTTGATGTAACAATCATTATTGACCATGAAATTCAATGTATTTGCCTCTGAAGAATTTGAAACTAATGATATCTCGTTATAAGTTACCTTTGGTTTAAAGTCACCAAGTCCACATTTATTAAAATCTAGATTTGGATCTAAAATTATAAATTAAAATCACCCAACAGTCATTAGTAAGGTAGCTCTATATGGCGCCTTTTAGAGGCCTTCTGCACAGCAGAGCCATTATGCGTATTCTATTATAACATTTTTATTAGATACTCATGAGAATATATGTCTGTTTAGACATTTTATGAGTATTTTTATTCTTTCTAAATGGTTTTGTTATACATCACAATTGCTCAAATAATAATCCAGAACTTGGTAGCTAGTGGTTTAATCTCATAAAAATGATTTTTCATAAGAAAAATTTACTGGATACCTATAGCTTAATCATTTCATGTTGTAGATTATTAACAACTTTGGATAAATCATGCAAGTTTGTTATACCAAAATTTATAATTGCTCATTTTATTTTTATTTGGCTTATCCTGTTATACCCCACTGCACCAACATGACCGTTCGCAAGCCTTTGAAGAGAAGAATCCTTGGTGACATTTGAAAAGATTGAAGATCATTCGCCATAAATTTACTCGATAAGAGTTATGAGGTGGTTTGGTAAAGCTTAAAACATTCAGGAATCATTTTTAAATGAGTTGCAAATGTTTTCAAAATATTTTTAAGTTAATTTTTAATTTTTTTGAAAAACTAGCTAGCTCATTAGAACGAGTTGGCATATCGTTTGCTCGAGATACATGTGGTCGTTAGAATGAGGTTCCCAAGTTCAAATGAGGTATGAATCATAGCCTTTTAGGTCAACTCTGAAATGTCGCTATAAGTCTCGTTGGAAGCCATTCGAATGAGTACGCGTATTTTTATTTTTTAAAACAAATCGAATGCAATATATAATCCCTATCTCCTTGTAATAACTTTCCCAATAAATAGAGATGGGGGATGCATTTATTTCCAAGCCTTTTTGGAGTTCTTTTGGTGATCAAACTCACAAGTTTTTCATCCAAACCCCTTGGTGAGGACGTTTGGAGATCAGCAACTGTGTTTTGCATTCATGGCCAATCACATTAGTACTTCAAATTTTTTCCATACTGGTAAAGACGTTTCTAAATGTGATAACCTCGATAATTTGTTTACCTTTCTGGAGAGAGTGTGGGAAATGATGAGAATTTGAGTGAGGGAGAAGGTGGACTTTAGCATACCTACGCTGAACTTTACAAAGAGTCTTTGAGAATCAAAAAGCAAAATAGAAGTTTGACTCTTAGGGTATTTGATTTAGAGAAAGTGGTGAATGTTTTGAGAGAGTGTGTGGCGTCAGTGAGTCAACTAGAGAAGTTAAAAGTTTCTTTGTGTGAGAAATTGATTGTGGTTAGTAGGGAAAATATCAATTTGATCAACACTATGCCAGTCTTAAGAGGGATCTTCAAGCTTCGTTAGAGACACGTGAGAAACTTGAAGTTTGTATATCCGAACTCGAGAAAGTTATCCAACTTTCTCGGGAGGTCAAGGTTAGTTTATAGGACACATATAATAAGGTTGTAAAAATTTTCCTTATCTCGCCTTAGGTTTTTATGAAAGTCACATAATAGATTACGACAGTGCATCCACTTCTCATGCCGAACCTGAACTGATTCTCGAGTTTATTATAGATCCTTATGGCCTTCAACCTAAACCACTAACGAGAATGAATCCTAAATGATTTAAATAAGGTAGACCCAATATTGTTTATATTTGTTCCCATTGCAAATAGAGAGTTCACCTTAAGGAGTTTTATTTTAAGCAAGGGAGAATTTCACACACACGAATTCCCAAACGTGTTACTCCACATGCTCTCGCACATAACCATAGAGAGTTTTAGAGTAAGTAGAGTTTTTAGTTAAGACTTCTCAATGTTTGATGGAGGAATTTCGTAGGATATCTATTCCTATCCTAATGATTAAGGTTTAGACTTGTTTCTAGTATATGGTGATTATCATGTTCATATCATTTATCCCCATTGCTACATTGTATTTCTATGTTTATATATGCATTAATCTTGAAAAATCCACCCCAAAAATCGGTTTTCAATTTTTTTTTTTGAAAAATTCAGAACGATTTTTATTTTTATATTTTTTTTTGAAAAGGTTATAAAGATTTTTGAAAAGATTTTAAAATTTTTATGGATGTACATTTTAGATGTTTGAATCACCAATACATTCCATTCATTCATGTGACTTTTTCATGCCGTTTTGATACATGGATTCGTTTATTTAGTGTGCTTAACAATGCATGGCTAGCATTTCATTAATGATTACTTTCTTCACTCTAGACTCTTTATCGCGTTTATTGCACATATGCACGAAATTTTTGAACATTGTACTTGCTAATTATATGTCGAATACAAATCTCTCGTCTCAATATTATATAATAAGGAACCACATGTACTGGACATAAGTTGTGCTTATAAGAATCATGGACCGTATTTCATATCCCGAAAAAAAATTTTATTTGAAAAAATGGAAAGGGGCTATGAAAGAGAAAATTCTCTTTGCATGAAAAGTCACCATTAGCAAGAGACTGAAAGATTAACGACATACAAAAATAGAAGTGTCAAGGCCAATTTTATTTACATTTATGCTTTCCTACACATGAGCATTATGATATCTTCAAAAATTTGAAAGTGAATTCTTAAATATGTGAGATTTTGAGGGTGTTATAAAGTAGAAGATCAATGGGTTTGCCCAACTGACTCTCTTAAAAAATATTAAATAGTTTGGCATTATTATTTGGATAAGCATTTAAATTCAAGTCAATTTTATTACACCTAAGGTTGAAATTGAGTTCACTTTTTGAAATATCTCATTGACTTCGTGCACCTATTTTATGAATGCTATGTTGATTTTTTCGTGGAAAATGTTCACATAATTACATTCCGATTTCATGATTAAGATATTTTAGTGTTATTACATGGTGTGATGTATTTGTATTTATATGTACCTTTTACACTCATAGACTTTTGTATATTTTTTATACTCAAGAAAATTTTGAAAAATTTCAAAATTCGCATGTGCTTAATTGATCATTTTTGTGATGCTATATCTTTTGGATTTGTGTGCTGCTGATATTTCATGAAAAGTGTCTAACCCTTTGTCGATTACGAACAAAAGGGGAGAGAACACATTGAGGGGGAATTTTTTAATTTTCCTTAAACTCTCGTATGCGTCACATTATTTGTTTTGTCTCATGTGTGTAGGTCATTCCGCCTTGATGACGATTTCATGGGACACATGGGATTAATACTTTCAGTTGAAGACTTGTACACTTATGCATTTTCATTTCTTACTCTGGGAGGGCATTAGTTTTATTAGTCTTAAGGGTCAATTTGGCTTCATTTTATATTTTGTACCAGAATATCCAATGGGAGAGATTTGTACGAGCAAAAGTTATAATTACTCATTTTATTTTTATATGACTTGTTACACCTCACTGCACCTTCATGACCGTTTTCAAGTATTCGAAGAGAAGAATTGTTGGTCACATTTATAAAAATTAAACATCGTTCATCATAACTTTACCCAAGAAGAGTTATGAGGTGGTTTGGTAACTTAAAATAATCAGGGGTCATTTTTAAAAGAGTTTGTTTTCACAAATGTTTTCATAATATTTTCAAAATGATTTTTAATTTTTTTTTGAAAAACTCGCTAGCTTGTTATAACGACTTGACATGTCATTTGAACGAGATGTAAATGGTAACTAGAACGAGGTTCTCATGTTCGAATGAGGTCTAAAGCATCGCCTTTTGGGTGAACTCTGGAATGTCATTCGAGGTCTCATTGGAAGTCATTCGAATGAGATCAGGTACTTTGTTCGAACGAGGTGGTTGCTTGTTCGAATAAGTTTGAATATTTTTAACTTTTAAAATAAATCAAACACAATCTCTAACCCTTATCTTCTAGTAACAACTTTCCCTATAAATAGAGATGTGGGAATGCATTTATTTCCATGACTTTTTAGAGTTCTTTTGGTAATCAAAATCTATAATTTTTTCATCCAAACCCTTTAGATCTTTTAGGATCACTTTTCCAAACTAAGAAGAACACAATCTAAAGTTCTAAACCCTTGTAGATAATTTCTCTACTGTTGATTTGTGGAGTTGAGGCTTTACAGATGAAGAAGAAATGAACTACGAATTCCTAAGTCTGATAGGTGGATACCAAGATAAGATCTGGTTGCTATGGGTGGGGATGGAATGCATCATATTATGTTGAAGATTTAAAGACATCCCCGCTTTATACTTGGTGGATCCCTAAGTATTTTGTAAGTCGTTAAGTTTCTATCTTATCTTAAAATATGATGAATATAGGTTTTTCCCGAAAGGGATTTTTCCTCCATTTCTTCTTCTTTCTATTTTGGATTAGATATTTGGTTTGGAATTTAGCTTCACATGTTTCACTTAAATCTAAACAAGATAAATTTGGTAAAAAGTGAATCTTTGTATGTTTGACCTATTATATAAGTGAATCCGTATAGCCTAGGCATTCTCAAAGTTGAATATACAAAAAATCAACACATGTCACCTCGATTCTTTATGATTTCAGTACAATGGTGGTAATCATTAGATTAACAAACAAATTGATGATCAAGTCAGACATCCAAGATATACTTATGAGTGTAGTCGATGATTGTGACTTGATATTCTTCCCAATGGGGCATGATAAAAAAATCCTTGGACACTGTTGTACATGGATAAGAGACGGGAAGAGTTTATTCATTGCAATCCTTTACTTGCGTGGAAAAATGATGGGAATGATGTTGCTATTTTGATGTAAAAATAATTATTAACCATGAAATTCAAAGTATTTGCTTTTGAAAATTTTGAAATTGATTGTTGATGTAAAAAATTAGATCGCTCTAATTATTCAATCACAGATAAATAAATGAGACAAAGATTTTTAAAGTGGTTCAGCCTTATAAGAATGGCTTACGTTCACTGTTATGTTATTAGTGAGTGTCTGGGAATTCTCGATTACAAATGATACCAAGAAATTCCGGTCCCCTTGAATGAGGGTGATACAAGGTATTTATAGCCCTTAGGCTGTACATGAAAGGGTTGATACATTAAATGATATACATATGAAAGGGTAATACATTTAATGCAGCGTGTGCGTCAAGATGATAAACATTCAATGAATGGTTGAACTCTCGATTATCTGGCAGTCAATGCTACGGTCGAGATGCAGCTCGGACCGCCATAGTTCCTCGGAGTGCTAGAGTACCTCGGAGCGCTAGAGTATCTCGGAGTGCTGAAGTTCCTCGGTGTATCCTCGTTGCTCGGAGAGAACATGAGTTGGTCGGGGAAATGAACTTCCTCGTTGCTATTGTGCCAAGTAGATTGACACGTGTCTTCATATTATTCGTCCATATCAGTATATTAGTTTTGGTATCAACAGAAGCCCCCAATGTTTCGTATTTCGAACTTTGAGGAGTATGGAACATTCTTTCTCGGTATATGGCGATATTAAATGACTTTCCTGGGTTTTAGGAGCCTTTTCTTCATATTTGAATTTCTTTCAAATTCACAGAATCCGCCTTTTTTGAATTTTTATGAGTGCTTCGATCTTCGTGCATTTTTATCCTTTTAGCCGTCGGTGGCGTATTAGATTCTTTTGTGTAATCATTTCCTTCGCAGCTTCCCAAGGTAAAGTATTTAAACTTCTTAGGTAACCATACCGTCTTCTACCTTTTCCAATTTTCTGCATTCAAGCTTTCTGTTCTCTCTCTCCCTTGTGCGTTCATCTTTTCCTTCGCTAGTTGTCAGCTCTTCCTTTTTCCTGTAAGATTCTCTTCTTTTCTTCTGTATTTCTTTTATTCAGTATGGTTTATATTGTGGAGTCTGTTGAGAAATTTCGTTCCGATTTTTCCATTCCTTCCTGGGTAACTCTGGAGGTTCTTTCTGAGCCTTTAGATTATTTTCGATTGGCTGAGGGACATTGGTTCCCCAGTCTATTCATTGCTGAATGTGGATTTTCTTTTCCGCCAAACCCCTTATGCTTAGAGTTCTGTCAGTACTTTGACGTTGTTCCTGCACAAATAGCCCCCAATTCATGGAGAATAATTAATGGGGTGTATAAATTAAATCTAACTCATGGAACTCGTATAGGGATTCCTGAGATTATGTATTGCTATAGATGGGCTATTTTAGATAATGTTTATTACTTAAAAACTAGGTTCTTAAATAGGGCTCTTGTAGTTAACCTCCCTGATGCAAATAGAGATTATTTTGAACATGGGGTGGTGATTAAAAATTGGCAATATGCCCCCCTGGTTGGAGATGCAGTATACCAGGGTCCTAAATGCCCCCCATATGGCAATGGGATAGGTTTATTCTCATTTTCCTTTACTTATGAAATTATGCTTTTATCATGTTTGACAAAATGTATGACTGATATCTCATTATGTATTTATTTGCAGTTGATAGCAAAAGAAAAACTCCAAAAGAATCAGAGGTTAATATTAAGCATCTGAAACTTATCTGGGGTTTGCATAAGAACGTTGCAGATGAGCACATCAGGTCTGCATCATATTTACTGCAGTATAGGAGCTATACGACTTCTTATACTGCTCGTCCTGTTGAGCCAGGTTCAACTCCAGAGGATTCTTCTTCAGATTCTCACATCCCTTTAAGTCAAAGAATGGGCAGGAAAAGAGCTCCCCCTGCTCTATTTGATGACACTACTTCTGCTTCTGAAGCCAAGAAAAGCAAAGTTGATGTCCCAGAAGGGACTAAGAAGGTGTATGTTGCGCCTTCCAAAGCTGCCGAGAATCCCCCAGTGGCTCCGAGCAAGAAGGTTGCTCCTGTGGAGATGACTGCTATCTCTCCGACCAAGAGCTCTTCCTTTGAGGAGATTGAGGAAATCGTCCTCTGTCAATGTGGCTGAAACTGCCAATCTGACTGAAACCATCTCTTCTCTACCAGCTGGTGGTGTTGGTGTTCCAACCATCATTCCTCCGAGCTCTGCCATGAACTCGGTAAAAACTTGGATCATACCCGAGGTCCAAGGAATTGATGAAAAGATTTCTAGGGATATGCTGACATCCTTAGCTACTCGTCACCTTGCTTCAGTAAATTTCTCACACTCTGAATTTCCTTTCTTTCTTTGAAAACTTGTATTTTTGTACTGACCTGTTACTTTTTCCTTTGTCTAGCTGGTGAATAGTTTTAACAACATCGTGAAGAAAGACGAAGCAATTAAAGCTTCCAGCTCCTCGTCGGGGGTAGAGGATGCTCTGCTGGGTTTGACCCAATCCTTGAAGGATTCTCGTCGGTAGTATAGTGAGGACAAAGCTGTCTGGGAGAAGAAGTTGTCAATAATTGAAGCTGAGAAGGTGAAGTTGGCTGAGACCTCCAAGAGTTTGGAGAATAAGGTGAAAAGTTTAGAGATTGAGCATAAAAAATATGACGACAAACTCAAGAACTTTGGAGAGCTTGAAGATAAGCTGAAAAAGGCAGAGGAAGAATTGACCGTCCTGCGAGATATCAATCGCCAAAAAGAAGAATTGGAAGCGAAGTTAAAGACTGCCGAGGATCTTCTATCCGAGAAGCTCTCCTCGGAGAAACTGAAAAGAAAGCTCGCAGTTAAAAAATCCTTCAGCGCTGGCTGGGATAAAGGATGGGACAAAGGGATTGCTGCGATGACATCCCAAGTACAATACGGAAAGTTGAAATACTTCCGAGATGGCTGGGTAGCTGCCCTGCAGGAATTAAAGATCAAAGAGGATTCTAACCTATTTCAGCTACACCTCCCTGGTCCTCCCCCACCAATTGTAGAAGAAGAAGAAGAAGATGAGCCTATCTCTGATGAATCTTCCATGGCCATAGGTGATCAAGTCCCTGCCTTTCTACCTTCTGCAAATGAGGACATTTCTTCCATGCCTCCTCCTCCTGAGAAAATTTCAACTCATGCTGATCAAGCTGCTGTTACCACCGAGCAACCAAGCTCCTCGTCCCAGCCTCCCGAGAAAGTCTTGGGAGATAAGGAAAAGGTGTGAAGTTGTTCGGTATCATTTCTATCTTTCATTATTTGTAATCAAACAATGTAATCTTTTTGTGATCTAATAAAATAAATTTTTGTTCATCTCTGTTGTTGATGATTTGTTTTTGTTGACCGTTGTCTTCTTTTCATCATTAGTTTGTGGCTAGAATGGAACTGATATCTGCACATGACACAAAGCTGATGCAGCAATGCTATGAATATTATAAAGCAGGTCATACAAATTTGAGTGTATCAGAAATTGCTGACATCCTTGGCCATGATGCCTCAGAACAAGCAATTGAGGCTTATCGGTACTTAAAGGATTTACTTGACCGAGCTGTGGCCAACAACGCGGCCTACTATGAATTGATTGAGGAACTTCATTGTACCTTAGAAGATCTACAACATCAACACAATGAATCAACTGCTTCGCTGCACAAGGAGTATGAAAATAGATATCAACAGCTTTCTTCTGAAACAGGCCATAAAAAGATCCTTGCTGGATACGATGTTAGGGAGAGAACTCTAAAAGGTGAAGTTGAGGCCTGCAGGCAGATTGCTGAGTTGCTGGAACAAGAGAATAATAATCTGCAGAAAAAGTTGGCACAGTATGAATCTGCAGCGTCATCTTCCACTACTTTAGTACCGGTTACCGATGAAGGTTTCTCGTTCTTAGAGGTTGAGAATGCCAAATTAAGGCAAGAACTGGATAACTTAAGAAGATATGGTACTCCTGTTACTGCTTGGGGACGAGGAAGAGGTTCTCAGGGACGAGGAAGAGCTATTCAAAATGTTGTCGAGGAGCAAAATTCACCACCTGCTCGGAGTCGATCAAGAGTTTTCAGCCGTAATGTTGAAGAAGCTCGCACTCAGTCTACTTTGGAAACTCAAGCATTCCAATTGATCGCCAAAGATCGGGCTTTATCTGAAATGTCCAAGAAAAACCTATCTTTGGAAGATCAACTTACTGCGACGAAGTCTGTTTTGAATGATAAAGATGTTTTTGCCAGGAACCTTCACGAGCAACTAGAGAGAATAACTTTTCAATTTCACAAACAACCTCGTGAGTTTTGGATGGCAGGCTACAATGAAGCCCTTTGTCACTTGGATGCTCGTCTTGAAAGTGCTAATAACGAAGGTTATAAACAAGGATGGTTGAACTCCCTGGGTGTGTTAAAGCTAGAGCAGGGCCATTTCTTATGGGATTATCATGCTCCTGGGCTACTAGACTTGCCTGTACCGCCTTATAAACTAGACATGGAGTGGATCCCAGCTCGTGCCATTCCTCGGAGATTAATTTCAAAATACCTTGGCAATTATTGTCTTCATTCTCAGACTGAATTATCTCGTCCCGAGCATCTCTTGGATACACCTTTTGTGATGAACGTCAGAATGCTCAGAGATATTAATTTCATCAATTCTCCTTTTTGCCTGGAGGATCCTCCTGCTGGCGAGGAGCCTGTTTCAAAAGCTAAAGGAAAGGAACCAATAGAATAGGTTTTTCAATGTAACAGTTAGCACATATATGTAGCTTTTAATTTATTTTGATTTTAATGAAAGATTTTCATTTTATGTTTGCAAATCTGTATTGCTATTGTCTTGTGTTTATCAAACATTTTTTACATTTGTGCATATGTATCTGTTAAAAAGATAACAATATGGTGTTGTTCATCAACCAACTTAGTAATCAAAATTACAAGTATCAATGTTGCTCAATCACTTAATAATAAAGTAATGAGTATAAAATGTTTAAAACGTTTTCAACCAACCAAGGTTGTTAAATTGTGTTTGTCGACCAACTACAGTTGATGGGTTTTTATCCCTGACCAACCATACTTGGTAAACTTTTTCATAAAATGTGTCCGACCAACCATGGTCGATAATTTATCCTCGTCGACCAAGTATAGTTGATCACCGACCAACTATACTTGGTTCAGTTTGGAATTCTTTATATTTTCTGGAATGATTTTACCTTCCGACCAACTTGTTGGCATATTTTGTTTTCAAACCAACCGAGATTGGCATTTTTAAGAATGTTGTTCTTGCCCTTTTACCAACCGGAGTTGTTCATGGGTTCGAACTATCAGGTTCTTTCGAACTATCTGGTTCTTTCGAACTATCTGGTTCTTTCGAACTATCTGTCCACTAGTTATCTTACCAACCGTAGTTGGTCACGCTAGTGTACGCCTCCTAACCAAAGGAGTATATTTTTTGGTTCTTTCAAACTATCTGGTTCTTTCGAACTATCTGTCCACTAGTTATCTTACCAACCGTAGTTGGTCACGCTAGTGTACGCCTCCTAACCAAAGGAGTATATTTTTTGGTTCTTTCGAACTATCTGTCCACAAGCTCTTTTACCAACCGAAGTTGATCACGCAAGTGTACGCCTCCTAACCAAAGGAGTATATCGGGTTCTTTTGAACTATCGTTTGCTCTCGCCCTTTTACCAACCGGAGTTGGTCGTGGGTCTGAACTATCGTTTTCATTTTGCTGTCGAGCAGTGTAGTGTTCAACACTAGTATTCCCCGAAAAACTTTCAAACAAAGGAGAGAAAAATGGTGAAAACATCATCGTTTTATTCATATTGATGGAACTGTTGTACATTTTACATCATTGATAATACTTGCGAAGGTGTTCAGCATTCCAAGCATTCTTGAATTCCTCTCCTTCTAGAGTTGCTATTCGGTAAGTTCCTAGCCGTACAACTTCTGTAACTCGGTAAGGTCCATGCCAGTTGGCTTCAAGCTTGTTGTGCTTCTGAATGACCTTCTTTAGCACATAATACCCTTCTTTTAAGTCGCATTTCTTCACCCTTTTGTTGTAGAAAAGAGTTGTTCGTTGTTGATAAGCAGCATTCCTAATGGCTGCCTCCTCTCTGACCTCCTCGAGCATGTCCAAATCTAATCTTCTCATCAAGTCACTGACTGGGGAATTGAAATTTGGCACTCTGTGTGTTGGGAGACCCAACTCGGCAGGTATTACAGCCTCACTTCCAAACGCCAGCATATATGGTGATTCTCCAGTCGCTGCTTGGGGAGTTGTTCAGTAAGCCCACAATACTGATTGTAGCTCATTAATCCAATTAGTTTTAGCTTCACTTAGCCTCTTCTTCAAACCATTTAGTAGTATTCTGTTTGTCACCTCGGTCTGCCCATTGCTTTGAGGATGACCTGGTGCTGAATGGGTCTTCAGGATGTTTGATTGTTGACAATAGGCAGCAAACTCCTCATTGTCAAATTATGTTCCATGATCTGTGATGAAGGCATGAGGGAGACCATATCGACAAATGATATTCTTCCAAACAAACTGGTATACCTTCTCGTACGTCATATCGATAAGTGGCTCAGCTTTTACCCAGTTAGTAAAATAGTCCACTGCAACGACGAGGTACTTAAATCTTCCTCGGGTGGTCGGCAGTGGTCCAACCAAATCAATTCCCCACATAGCAAATGGCCAAGGGGAAGTTATTGGTGTCAACAATTCTTGTGGAGTTCGTCGGATGGAGGAAAAACGTTGGCACTTGTCACATTTCTTAGCATAGGCTATACAATCAGCCCTCATCATCGGCCAGTAGTATTCTTGAGTCATTACCCTTTGCAAAAGTGTTCGACCTGCTACATGAGCTCCACAAGACCCTTCATGGATCTCTTCAATTAATTCTTTCACTTCGGATGGATGCACACATCTCTGTAAACCTGCCATAATTCCTCGTCTATACAAAACACCATTAGTTAGTACATACCGACCAGCTTTAAACTTCAATTTCTTTGCCGCGAGCTTGTCCTCTGGCAATTCTCCTTCTTCAATATATGCCCTGATGGGATCCATCCAAGATGGTCCTAAATCAAGGGTAATAACATTCATCGTCAGGTTTTCATCTATGCTCCGACTTTCCAGTACTTCAATTGGTATTATTCTTCGTAGCTCGGTACGAGTAGCTGATGCTAGTCGGGCCCGTGCGTCTGCTTGTACATTTTCTATTCTAGGTATTCTGATCAACTGAATGGCATCAAATTCTGCCAATAATTCCATCACCTTTGCATGATACTTGACCATTAGTTCTCCTTTAACCGCATATGTTCCCATCATCTGATTCACAATCAATTGAGAATCACTGAATACCATCACTTGTTGCGCTTCCATAATCTTTGATAAATTAAGACCTGCTATCATGGCCTCATACTCAGCCTCATTATTAGAGGCTTTGAATTGGAATCGCACAGCATATTCCATGTCAATCTCGTCTGGAGTATTCAAAACAATTCCTGCCCCAGAACCTGCTGTGCAAGATGAGCAATCTACATATAATCTCCATATGGGTAACCCGTCTTCAAATTCCTTATCTGATAGAGTTCCTCGGTGAAATATTTATTGCTTCTTTTCATCCTCCCCTGACACTTTTCGCTCCTCGTCGATCATCTCTTCTCGCTCTTTTACCAACCGGAGTTGGTCTGAGTTTGAAGTTGATGATCCTTCTACATCCACAAGCCCTTTTACCAACCAGAGTTGGTCTGGACTTATGTCTGTTGATCCTGTAACATCCACAGGTTGGTCAGCGAGCAATTTTTGTTCCTCGGGGGTATCAGGATATGTAAACTCTGCTATAAAATCTGCTACAGCCTGCCCTTTCAATGATGATCTGGGTTCATACACAATATCATATTCACCGAGCTCTATTGCCCAGTACATCAGTCTTCCTGACTTTTCTGGCTTATGAAGGGCTTGCCTCAGTGGCATGTCGGTATAAATGACGATGGTATGGGCCTGGAAATATGGCTTCATTCTTCTACTTGCTTCAATTAATGCCAATGCCAATTTCTCCAGCTTTGGGTACCTGATTTTCGCACCTCGGAAAGCTTTACTTGTGTAATAGATTGGTTTCTGGACTCCATTCTCCAATCTGATCAATGCTGAACTAACTGCATTCTCTGATACTGCCAGATACAAGTACAACTTCTCTCCTATTATTGGGCTGGACAATAATGAAGGTACTCCCAAATACTTTTTCAAGTCTTGAAAGGCCTTCTCACATTCATCAGTCCACTCAAAAGTTTTTCGAAGTGTTTTGAAGAATGGGAGGCATTTATCAGTTGCTCGGGACACAAATCTGTTGAGCGCTGCAACTCGTCCTGTAAGACTCTGCACTTCTTTCTTCGTAGTTGGAGATCACAGCCCTAAAAGAGCTTTGATTTTCTCTGGATTTGCCTCGATCCCTCGTTAGTTGACGATGTATCCGAGGAACATTCCTTCTCGTACTCCAAAGGTGCACTTCGTCGGGTTGAGCTTCATTTGGTATCTATCCAGTTGATCAAAGGTCTGAGCTAAATCAACTAGATGATCAGCACTTTCTTGCTCTTTGTCAGCATATCATCGACATAGACTTCCATGTTGCAACTGATTTGTTCGGTGAAAACCTTGTTCATCAGCCGCTGGTATGTCGCTCCTGCATTTTTCAAACCAAAAGGCATAACATTATAGCAATAAGTTCCCCTAGGGGTAATAAAAGAAGTACTTTCCCTGTCTTCAGGTTTCATTTTGATCTGGTTGTAGCCAGAGTAAGCATCCATGAAACTGAGCAGCTCATATCCCGAGGTAACATCCACTAGTTGATCAATTATGGGCAATGGAAAATGATCCTTTGGGCATGCCTTGTTAAGATCAGTTAAATCAACACACATTCTCCATTTATTGTTTTTCTTTTTTACCATCACCACGTTTGCCAACCAGTCTGGATACTTTACGTCTTCAATGAATTGGGCTTTCTGGAGCTTCTCGACCTCCTCTTGTATAGCCTGATTATTCTCGGGGCTAAATACCCTTCTTCTCTGCTTTACAGGCTTGATCTCCTTATTCACATTGAGCTCATGACATAAGAAGTTTGGATCTATTCCTGGCATGTCTTCATGACTCCACGCAAAATTTTTCTTCCATTTTCTCAAGAAAGTTATCAATTCCAGTTTTATTGAAGCATCCAACGTAGAACCTATCTGGGTTACTCGTTCAGGGTGCTCGTCGTCCAAAATAATATTTTCTGTAGATTCCACCACCTGTCCTTTTACAAGTTGGGATTCATCTCGTGGATCCAGTGTTTTAATTTCTGTACCTTCCTCCACCTGGTAGGTAGTAGTCTTTTTTCTTGAATCTTCAAGTTCCTCTTGCTCGGCAGACGAATAATAGCATTCCCGAGCTACTTTCTGATCACCTTTCACAACTCCTACTCCAAAATTTGTTGGGAATTTTAAGCACTGATGTACTGTAGATGGAACTGCTTTGAACTTCTTCAAACCAACTCTTCCCATGATGATGTTGTAGGCTGACTGCACATTCTTATCCATCACAAAGAAGCGTATTCTCTTTGTTCGACAAGCAGGCCAAGTTCCAATGAATATGTCCAACTTGATCGTCCCAAGTGGAAAAACTTTCTCGCCAACAAAACCCAGGAGGGGTCTGTGATACGGTTCCAATTGAGATAATTTTAAATTCAAGCTGTCAAAGCATGAATAGTACATGATGTCTGCCGAACTTCCATTGTCTACCAACACCCTTGAAATCACTACTTCCTTCATCCTCATTTTGATCACCAGAGGATCGTCGTGAGGATAAAGAACACCTGGTAGGTCATTTTTTGAAAAGCCAATGACCAGCTTCTCTTTGTTTACCTTCCTCGGACGATCGTCCTCGGCTAGATTTATTCGCTGAATATATGAACAAGCTTGAGCCTCTCCAAGGTAAGCCTTTCTTTCTGCAGTAAGGTCTCCTCCTCCTGCATCATCTGGATCATCTTCATGGTTTCTCTTCTTTTTCTCTTCTGCTTGACGAGGAGATCTAGACCTCTCTCTAGTTCGGTCATTATTTTTTCTATCACCTCCCCGATCAACATATTTTGCTAGTTTTCCTCTTCGGATGAGCGTTTCAATCTCGTTCTGAAGAGCTATGTAATTTTTGGTAATGTGACCATGATCTTTATGAAACTCGCAATATTTATCCTTACTCCTCGAATCAGGGTCTGACCTCAGTTTCTTTGGCCATTTTACCTCCTCGTTGTTCTTGATTTCTTCCAAGACATGATGAATACCCATTTTCAAAGGAGTATAATTGTCGTATCTCTTCAGGACTTCCCATGATGATTTATTATTTCTGGAACGCTTGTCACCACCATTTCCCTTATGCTCTTTATTCTTAGACTTGTCGACGTCCACCTTGGTGTCTTTATCCATATTCTTCTTTGCAGCCATAGCTTCCTCGGCGTTCATGATTTTGGCCCCTTTTGCCATCAACTCTGACATAGTTTTAGGTGGATCTTTCGCCAAGGTGTAATACAATTTATTAGGCAACAACCCACTCATCAAGGCGGTGATTGTTGTCTTTTCTTCGTAATCTATGACTTCCAGCTTCTCGTTATTGAAACGAGTTATGTAATCTCTAGTACTCTCACCAGATTTTTGTCTAACACTTAACAAGTGTGCTACTCGTTTTACTGCCTTTGCTCCAAAACAGAAATTGCCAATAAACAACTCGGCCAACTGAAAGAAAGTTGAAATCTTACCCCTAGGAAGATTATTGTACCATATCTGGGAAGCTCCAGTAAGAGTTCCTGAGAACGCTCTGCATCTCATCTCGTCGGGGACGACATAGATGTCGGCAGCAGCTTGATATTGCTCTATGTGAAGAACAGGATCTGTCTTTCCATCATATTTGGGGGTCACTACAGGTGCTTTGAACTTTGACGGTGTAGGAAAATTCACAATGGCCTGTACAAAAGGTGTTCCTCGAACAAAAGTTCGTTGTAGGGGATTCTTTGCTTTGGCCATTTCTCCCAATTTGTCCTCCAATCGTTGGAGAGATCCTTTCCACGCTTCATTTCCTTCCTCAGGCCTATTGGTTCGAGCAATTGATCGTTCTGAGGTAGCTTCTTGAGATCTATCTTGACGAGCAGTCGGTCGTGATTGTGCTGATCCTTCTCTTAGATCTGATGGTTGTCGAAAACTCCTCGACATGGTCTTTGGTGGAATCCTATTCCTCCTAGGGCCTAATCGACTGAAAGGAGACATCCTACTCAGTCTTTCTAAAGCACTGGGTCTTTCTGGAGAGAGAGTGATATGCTGATCAGTATCTGTAGCCCTTATTGACAAAGTTCGCCCAGGTTGATAAGAGAAATCATCAGATTCCTCATTACGACGTGACTCAGTACGCCTGGATCGTGAAGAAAGTAAATAAGTTTGCCTCTGACCACTTTTCTGTCCCGAACATGCAGGTGCACCGCCATGAATCTAATTTTTTACATCAACAGATAAATAAATGAGACAAAGATTTTTAAAGTGGTTCAGCCTTATAAGAATGGCCTACGTCCACTGTTATGTTATTACTGAGTGTCTGGGAATTCTTGATTACAAATGATACCAAGAAATTCCGGTCCCCTTGAATGAGGGTGATACAAGGTATTTATAGACCTTAGGCTGTACATGAAAGGGTTGATACATTAAATGATATACATATGAAAGGGTAATACATTTAATGCAGCGTGTGCGTCAAGATGATAAGCATTCAATGAATGGTTGAACTGTCGATTATCTGGAAGTCAATGCTACGGTCGAGATACAGCTCAGACCGCCATAGTTCCTCGGAGCGCTAGAGTATCTCGGAGTGCTGAAGTTCCTCGGTGTATCCTCGTTGCTCGGAGAGAACATGAGTTGGTCGGGGAAATGAACTTCCTCGTTGCTATTGTGCCAAGTAGATTGACACGTGTCTTCATATTATTCGTCCATATCAGTATATTAATTTTGGTATCAACATTGATGATATCCTTTCATAAGTCACCTTTGGTTTTAAGTCACCAAGTTCACATTTATTAAAATTTAGATTTGGATCTAACAGTATAAATTAAAATCACCTAACATTCATTAGTAAGGTAGCTCGATATGGCTCCTTTTAGAGGCCCTCTGCATAGGATAGCTGAGGAGACTCAAAAAGTGGCTTTAGTGCATGTAAATACGGCTCAAGTGTAAGCCGGTTGCGTAAGTAATAATCTGAGAAAGTTTGGTATCAAAATTAGAGACTAAGATGAAGACTCATGATGAATATTAAGAAATATGTATACAACCTAAATCTCGACGGACAAAAGGGAAAAGAAATGGTGATGATGTTATAAGAAAATCTAACTAGCTAAGTATGCAAGAACGAAAGGAACTTTTGATTTTAACTTATACGAGAAAAATGGGATTGGAATACAATCCACAAAACCGCTAGTAAATATGTCGGATACAAAACTTTCAAGAATCAAATATATAATTGAGAGAAAACCTTAAATTCATCTAAGCACTATATATACGAGGATTTTACTCCGCACGATAAATAGTAAAAAATAAATCTAAAGCAAATGAAAAAATTGCTGACACGTATATCGCACCCATAAGCACTCCGGTTACCTATGACAAATGAAGTTTAAAGGTTTACAACGCTCATAATAACAAACTATCAAGCCTATAATTATATATTTAATTTCAATCATGTTTTATATATATCCATAATACTTAGGCTGGTTTTATGCATCCCAACCAACTTAAAACATGGAAAATCTAATATTACGCATGAATTCTACATTGCAAGTGAGCATTGTGATGTCAAGATTGCAAGAATTCATATAGATAATCAATATTGCAGGAGAAATCAAAACTATAACTTAGAAAGCATGGATCTTGAAAGCAAGTAAAGGAATAAATACTTATATTGATGAATAGGATAAGTGATAAATTCGCGAATAGGTCTTTTGAACTGGTTCACTTGGTCCTCGAACAGGTTCACTTAGCGAACCAATTCCCTTGAATCCAAACCATTTTGCAAGCGGTTGGAAAACGGAAAACATCATCTTTTGTTCGCACAAATTAATCTCTCTTATTATCTTTTTGTACTTTATCACTTCGCGTGGTAATTAATTTCGTCATTCGAACTCCGTCAAGACATTTTCGGGTCGTAAGGTGTAATGGGTAAAAATAGGAATGCCTGTGAAATTTGAAATTGGAAATTTACTTATGATGTCCGTTGACGATTTTTCGGGATTTTGCTCATTTTCTCTTCTTTTTTTTTTATAATTTTTTTCTTATATTTTTCTCATTTTTCTATTTTTTTTTCTTTATATTTTTGTTGAGCATTTTTTTCTATTTTTCTTGCCCCCTTTTATGCACCATTTGGACGTAATTCATGAATTTGTTTGGTTTTCACAATTTTGAGCAATTTGTGTTTGGGGGGTTAACAAAAGAAAAGGAAAATTTTTATTTGGCTCAACTGGGCTTGCAAAAAGATTAAAAAATTCGCAACTTTTTATGGCCAATATTTTTGGGTGAAACAAACGATGGCCTAAATTCATTTATCTGAATTACTAATTATTTTACCATATGCGTCTCGAGATTAATTTTAGTTTAGATATATTTTTAGCACGTTTTTAAGATGACACTGAAATGAACACTGAGTTTAGATATATTTTTGCTTTGTGTAACCGATCAAAGCAATGATCTAGAGGCTCGCAACGACTTATTTAAGCACTGAAATGAACACTGAGTTAATTTTTAACTCAGAGTGATTTAATTACTCGAAAAAAGTAATAGGCTCAAAATCTCACTGGGCAAAAAATCTCCACACTTATTCGTAAACTCGTCAATTTCCACTAAATTTCCATTTTTAGTCAATTTTGATTTAGTGCTTTTGATTTTTACAAATTTAGACTTTCAAAAAAATATAGCGATATTTTTAAAAAATTTAAATTCCAATTTTTATTTATTTTGAAGAAAAATATTTTTGAATTTTTTCAAAAAAATTTCAATTCTTTTCGAAAATTTGAAATTTTATAAATTTTTTGTAATTTTTTAATTTTTGGGCATTTTGAAATTTGTGAAATTTTAAAGATGCAATTGCACCCCCTAACTTAGACTTTTGCAATGTCCTCGTGCAAAAAGGACGAAAATCTAAATAAGAAAGAAAAGTGCGTAATAAAAGAGAACAAATTAACAAAATGCAAATTTTAATCATAACAAACACCAAGTACGAAGCGATAAGAGATAGGATTACATAGTTCTTGCAAATATGAATTACAATACTAAAAGAAAGAATTACATAATAAGGGAAACATCAACACTTGGGATTTAATGAGAGGGGTTGGTCTTGTCTGGCTCATGGGCATACGGGTCATAGAAATAACACGGGACTTGTGGATTGGGACCCATTTGGAGAAGGTACATCTCTAATTGGAGACGTATCATCATGCTCGTGTCCCGCTCGTAGTTCTCCTATCTTCACGATACTCGGATATGAACCAGTCGAATTGGGCCTCTGAATCGTTAAATTACCGATTTATAACCGCTGAATGTTACCTCCCCTCATAAAAATCGTGCTCATATTCCGAGTCCTATTCTTCCTCCATTTTCTTTCCTTCCACCTCGAGTTCTCCCCCCTCTTCTTACATTTGGACATCTTCCTCCAATTGTTCCTCCTCTTCAAAAATCGATGGGGGAGGGTGGACCACCCTTATTTGGCGTGCACTTCGATTGGTGGACATGCACGCAAGAGGTTTGGGAAATTTGATATTAGATTCAGGGTTCTGCACGCTGGCATCATGTAGGATCCCCGTGATTACTCTTGTATAAGGAAGAGATACCTTACCGGTGTTGTCAAACGTGGTGTAAAGGGTTTCGTTATAAAAGAGTTGGGTAAGGTAGATTTCACTTGCATCATAGAGAAGGTGGTAGAGGAAGTTTTTGTGGTGCATGTGGACAACCTAGTCATTTGTCATTTGGAGAATTGAACCGCAAGTAATTAGCTGTGCATATCGGACCCTCTCGGTAAGTCAGCCCACGGGAAAAGTATCCATGAGCCATTATTCGTTGGGTGACATACGAGCGATGCACTCGGCTTTGGTGAGAAGCCCGCCGGGAATTGGGCAGGCGTATTGTTGGGGAAGAATGACCCCCTTTTTCGCATTTTTCTTTGGATGATGGCGAGAGAGAACGTGATGTGATTGGGAGTTCATTGACGTATGCCTCGTGAACTGTGGTCGACTTTCGCATGAGTGTGCCACAGAATAGGCAAAATTTCTGCTCATACACTAATTTGTCATGAGGATTGAAGAAGTTGCACCACCGACGACGGTGGAAGAAGGCGGTGACCTATTCGGGGAACTCGTCCTACTTGACTTTTCTTTCAACGTGGATGGTACCGGTGGGCTTTAAATAAGCACGAACCCAATCGCGCTCTTGATTTGAATGGTAAATATGATCGCCCCCTCGTCGAGGACTTCAGTGGAGTTGTATTTAGTAACGCGCCTTGCCGTTTGAATGCGCTTAGGAGTGATCTTTGATAAATTTAAGAGAGGAAGAAAATGAGATTTTTAATGTGGTAGAAAAGGTGGGAGGAGGGGTATTTATAGGTATGAAGAGTTTGAATTTAGTAGGAAATTTGCAAGGTGAAGGTGGGAAATGGTGGACGAATGTGAAAGTGGTGAAAACGTGGGTGGGGGGAATTTTTGGAGGGTTGAATTTCGGATCAGAGGTGTGGTAATATCGTGAGTTGAATTTGGTGGGAAATGAAAAAGGGGGACGAATATGCCAATAAATCAAAAAGTGTCTCTATTTTGTGTCAATATTACTCAAGTGTAAGTCTCCCGCGTAAGTAATAATCCGAGCAAGTTGAGTAATGAACATATGGACTAAGATGAAAGGTCATGACGACTACTAAGAAAGATGTCTAAAACCTAATGATCGACTAACGAAAGGAAAAATAAAAGGTGATGATATTATGGGAAATGAATTTGACCAAAATAATAAATGAGAATTAACTAAGCATGCAAGAACGAATGAAACTTTTGATGTTAAACTATGCGAGAAAAGTGTGATTGAAATACACTCCCCCTAATCGTCGGCAATTATGTCGGATATAAAACTTTTAAAAAATGAACAAATAATTGACAAAAGACCTCAAATTTATCTAAGCACTACATATATGAGGATTTTACTCCGCACAATACATAGTCAAAAATAAATTTAAAGAGTATGACGAAGTAAAAGGCGTGTAATATTTTTTTAAAAGGCGTGTAATATTTTTTAGACAAAGTGTCAAGTCGCTAACTATTTATTTAATTTTATCATGTTTTATGTCTTTCCATAACACCTAGGTTGGGTTCATGCACCCCAACTGTTAAAAACCTAGTCGGGAATGGAAAATCTAATATTAAGCATGAATTTTACGATGCATGGAATTATTGTGATGTAAGGAGTGAAAGAACTAAAATAAACAATCATTATTGCAGGAGAAATCACAAATATAACCATGGATTCTGAAAGCAAGTAAAAGAAGAAATACTTATATATGAATATAGTGCAAATTAATGCCAAAACAATAATTTCTTGATGGTTTTCTTACCCCTATCTTCCTTTCCTCTCAAGCTCTCTAAAACTAGGTTTAAAGTTGTCTAACTAAAGTCTAATTACGAGGTAATAACCTTGGGGACGTTTTTTTCAAGTGTTTTAACAAAATAAAACTCTCAATAAAAAAAGGATAAGTGAAAAATTCGCGAACAGGTGTTCCGGAACGATTCGCTTGGTCCCCAAACCGGTTCTCTTTCAGTTATGATTCCCTTGAATACAAACCAATTTTCATGCTTAATTAACTACAAACTTGCCGCTAGATTCTTCTCAACTTCAAATACTCCTAACTTCTCAACCGTTGCTCGGAATTGGGGGTCGTTTTTTCTAGTTTTCTCGTGGAGTTAAGATCTTCAAATTTTTGTAAGCTCCCCACGATAGTAAAATTACATAGCTTACCTTATACTTCCTATATGTCTTTTCTGTCTTTCCTTTCTTTATTTTGGTTTCTCCCACTTTCTCTTGAACTAAATACCTGTAAAATACACAAGAAATGCATGAAACAAGAAATACTTTCCCATTAGGGGCAGTAGCATATTAATTACCCCGCACAGGATCATAAAAATACCTATCGTTGAGGACTTTGGTGGAGTCGTATTTAGTGAGGCGTCTTGCCATTGGAAAAGTGTGTGTTGTTATCACTAATGATTTCCCTCGGAGCACCGAAGAGAGAGAGTATGTGTTCATGAATGTACTTTATCACTGGCCTCAACCCATTTTGAAATATAGTTTACCACGACGAGGATGTATAGGAAAACAATTGAGGGAGGGAAAGGACCTATGAAATCGATGCCCGAATAGTCAAGTATCTCGATGACGAGAATAGGGGTAAATGGAATCTTATCTCATCGAGTAATCAATCGCATTCTTTGGCACCTATCATAAGATCTGTAATGTGAATTTACATCCTGAAAGATTGTGGCCCGATAGAGATCGATTTAAAGAATCTTAGCAGCCGTCTTATTTGTGAAAAAGTGGCCTCCAAAAGCATCCAAATGATAAAACTCAATGACACTAGGAATCTCTTCATACAGTACACATCTACGGATTATTTGGTCTGCACAATACTTAAACAAGTATGGATCGCCATAGAAGAACATGCACAACCACATAAGGAACTTCCTCTTCTCTTTCAGCGTCCAATCGGAGGGGACGTCTCCCGTGACAAGATAATTCAGGACATCCACAAACCAGGGGAGAGAGAAGTACCAAATAATTTCTTATCTGGGAAATAATCGTCTATGGGTATAGTATCTTCAGTTACGTCGAATGAGAGCCTCTATAAATGGTTAGCATCGACATTTTTTACTCCCTTTTTATCTTTAATGGAAAGGTCAAATTATTGGAGTCATAATATACACCTAATGAAGCGCGACTTCACATCCTTTTTGGAAAGGAGATATTTGAGAGCCACGTGGTCGGTAAATCATGTAATGGGTAAACCAATGAGGTAAGGATAAAATTTGTCTAGGGCGAATACAATCGCTACCAATTATTTCTTCGTGGTGGAGTAATTCAATTGAGGTTCGATTAAAGTTCGACTAGAGTAGTAAATGATGTGGACCTTCTTATCACTCCATTGCCCTAAAATAACCCCTATCACATAATCACTCGCATTACACATAAGCTCAAATGGAAGGGTCCGATCTGGATCTTGAATGATGGGAGCGGAGACTAGCATGATTTTTAATTTGATAAAATCTTTTTGGCATGATTCACTCCACTCAAAGGGGCAATACTTCATAAGTAGGTTTCTTAAAGGCCTAGCGATGTCACTAAAGTCCTTAATAAACCTAGGATAAACCCCTACGTGGCCCAAGAAGAGCGCACATCTTTTATTGACATAGGTGGAGGACATCGGTTATAACGTCAATTTTTGTCCTATCAACTTCAATACCTTTGGATAAAAAATGTAGCCAAGAACTATGACTTCGGTAACCATAAAATGGCATGTCTCCCAATTTAGTACCAAGTTCTTTTCCACACATTGGGATAACAACTTCTTGAGATTAGCAAGGCAATGGTCAAAAGAGGAGCCAAAGACACTAAAATCGTCCATGATCACATCAAGGCCCCTCTCGACCATGTCCTTAAATAGACCAAGCATGCACTGTTAAAAGGTTGCGGGTGCATTACACAATCCCATTGGCATATATTTATAGTCAAACGTGCTAAAAGGACATGTGAACGTAATCTTCTCTTGATTTAACACATCCAACTCAACTTGGTTATTCCTGGAATAACCATCTAAAAAGCAATAAAGGGTGGAATGAGACTCTATCAAGCATTTTTTTTTCGTAAATGTCAATGGGAAGTGATCTTTTATAGTCCCTATATTAAGCTTCCGATAGTCAATGGAAATGCGTCACCTGGTGGTGGTACATTTTGGAATAAGTTCCACCTTCACATTTTCAACCATAGTCATTCCCAACTTCTTCAGGACGACTTGAATAGGACTCACCCAATTGCTACATGAGATGGGATAAATGATGCCCGTATCCAATAATTTAATGATCTCCGCTCTCAAGATGTCTTTTATTATCGGTTTTAAACGCCTTTGCATCTCTCGAGTGTCTCACGTCCTCCTCAAGATGGATTTTATGGGTACAAATTAAAGAACTTGTACCCTTCAAATCCGCAATGCTCCAATGAAATTCACTTAGATGCTTCCTCAAAATGGCCATAAGCTTTTCGTATTTCCCTTTACTTAGGCTCGAGGATACAACAACAAGATATGCCTCATCCTCTCCTAAGTAAGAATATTTGACGTTCGAATGAAGTTTTTTCAATTCGAGGGTAGGAAATTTCTCTTCGAAGGGAACCACACGAGAGTCCCTCGATGGTAGTTCCTTGAATCGAGTGACCTAGGTAATATCTCTCACATCCTCATCGCTCTTAATCGCATCCAATAACTCTCCTATCTGCTTCACCTCTCTCTCAAACTCGATGTATGCACTATCTCTCTCACTCGTCATAACAAGACACACCTCCAACGAATCCATATTATGATTACCCTCAAAGTGTTCATTTACTATCTCCTCTACAAGATGTATCTCGCATAACTCATCCTCATCGTCCATCTGCTTGGTGATGTTGAATATATTATCCTCAAGTGTAATATTCCTAAACGTGAGTTGATTTTTGCCATTTCATGTGTTAATCAAAGCATTAGCCATAGCTAAGAATGGGCGGCCAAGGATTAAGGGAACATGATAGCTCGAGGAAGAGGAGGGTTGCGTGTCCCAAATGACAAAATCTATCAAAGGTAGAAAGTGTCGACTTGGTCGATCACGTCCTCAACAATCCTTAAAGGTATCTTCACGGAACAATTCATGAGTTGGAGGTAATTTTTATGGGCTTAAGGTCCCCCAAATCAAGTTATCTATAGATGGAGTAAGGGATAATATTAACACTCACCCCTAAATCTAGTAGGTCTGTCTTAATTTTGCTCTCTCTAATGGTGCACAAAATGGTAGGTGCACCCGAATCTTTATACTTTGGCAGAAGGTCGGTCAAAAGCATCGAACTGACATTTTATGCTATGAACACATTCTTCTTTACCTTTACTCTACATTTCACCATTAGCAAGTCCTTAAGAAACTTTGCATAGGCGGTAATTTTCTTTTCTCGAGAAAAGGATAATCAAGTTTTACTTGCTTAAACACTTCTAAAATATCATTACGGGTGGCCTCTTTAGGGGGGAACCAACCGTTGAGGCTAAGGAGAGGAATCAGAGAGTTTCATTACCACCTCGGGCCTAATTGTGTCCTTTTTATCACTCTCTTCCAAGGAGGCATCTTAGGCCTCTTTTGTGTCGGGCGAAACCTCCTTGTCCTTTTGCTCATCATGTGGGGGAGGTGACAAGTCCAAAACTCTCCCATTACGTAGAGTGGTAACCTCTTGACATTTCTCTTTGTTCTCGTCGGTACTAATGCCAACAAAATTTTAACCTTGGGGAGGTCTTTGACCTTGGGCTGAAAACTTACCCTTCTCTCGGACACTTAAGGAAAATTGCAACTAAGATAACGACGCCTTTAAGTTGACAAAATTTTATTCATTTTGAGCATTTATCGCTGACTAATTTTGCATGAATTGGGATAAAGTTTCCTCAAGACTCTTACACTATGGGATTATATATGGTGTAAGAAGGGGCACTTGCATAGGTGGAGCTTGTTGGTAACGTGAGAATGATGGCGATTGATGGGAAACATGAGGATTCGGATTCATCATTACGTTCGGTTTCTCGTAACTAAAATCATGATGGTTATTAAGGATTGTATGAATTCCAGTGAGGCACGTTAAAATTACCCTTATAAGCTCCCACTGCCTTAACATGCTCTTGGAGCATCACTTTGTCACCAGTTGATCATAGTAGATAACTTGGTTCCACCATTGGATAGTATAAAGTCGTTAACATCATCAAAAGATTTTTAGGAACTTAATGTAAGCATTATTTCCCTCATTAAGCTCATGGATTCTCCACATAATAGTGTTGTCTTTACTGATACTTTCATCTGAGGCAATGGCTTGACCCTCTTCAAAGTCATCTTCAACACTAGTAATAATCATGTTAGAGATCCCCACAACTACTGGGATAACCATAACATCATAAGGATCTAGTACTACTGCATTAAGAGCATCTGAGACAGAGGTGACGAGGGAGGGAAGGTTCATAAAAATGAGGATAAGGGGAGGAGGAGGGGAGGGTGATGTTTGGAACGTGGAGGGAGGTGGCTTGAGAGAGAGAGATTTTAGAGAGAAGGGAGATCATATTTCATCCAGAGTTCTTTACAAGTGATTGAAAGCGTATCGACTAATTAGTTAATTTAATGAGATAATTGACTTATGAAATATGTTCTCTTTTGGGTTTGGTTCTCAGGACATTTAGAAAGTACATCTTGGGTTTAAACAAGTAGAATGTTAGTCTATTGTGTTAGTATATGGGTTGGACTAAGTTTTAGGTCATCAGGAGGTTGTCTTGGGCCTTTTGGGTTAAGGCTATTTTGGGGCCTAAGCCTAATTTCGGATTTAATGATCATAATAACCTAATTAGCTAAACCTATTTCAAATAATAAAATTGGAGATTAACCATATCATCTAAGTAAGAAGGGGAAGAACCTAGGATTTAAAGAATTTGGGGATTTTTATGATTGATTCTACAATCTACCTAAGGCAATTCTATTTTGTATAAACATATAATTAGGTTTGTGCTATAGTAATACTAGTAGGTTGGAATATGCTAATGAACTCATATAATCTAATTTGTACACAATTAAACATAATTTTGTAATTTGATTAATTAAATTATAAACCCTAGTTTACGTATTGAAGAACTATTGTAGTTTCATAAATGAATAACAAAATAACCCACGAGTTCATGTAATCTTAACCCAAAAACCTTATATATGAATCTTATTAGTTGTAGTTTACAAAAGTACTTACTTCACGTTTTTTTTTTGGGAAATTAAATGTGTATATAAGAAACAAAGAATATATCAGAGGAAGACCTCAAAAGACCAAAACCAAGGGGCATACCCCATAGGAAAGCATTAAACCAAGGCTAAAAAAATCCAAAACAACCACTAACTTAGAAGTCTATCTTCAGGAATATTCTAGTACATACAATCCATCCAATTTGCATAGCTCTTCCTATCTTTCTTCCACGTACGACTTTGGATCTAACCATGTTTTCAATACCCTTCACAATAGTGTCTAGAGAATTGAAGACATGCTTAAAACACATAACATTCATCTCCATCTAAATGTAATAGATAGTAGCAATAAAAGAAAGGGATCTAATCTTATCACACAAGATCTTGGTTGTATGGCTAGCACTGGCCATAAGCATCTCCCTATCCAAACTCTGCACATCTCTATAACACTGGTTACTAAGCATCACCTCCTCCTAAATACTATTACTAAGAATGCATTGAGAGAAAAAATGGTTATAAGTCTCATTATCTGCCCCACACATCCCACATAGGTCATCATCAGTAATTCCCCCAGATAGTAACTTTACCTTAGTGTTGATAGCCCCCCTCCCCTAAATACTAACCAAGAAATTAAAGAACACTTAGGAATGCAGACCTTACTCCAGACAAACTTGCTCCAAGCGATAGGAGTCTTGTGGATAATCAATAGCTCCCATGCAGAAGCAATGGTGAACTTCCCCTTGTTAGTTGCAAGCCAAACAACACTGTCATTATCCTTATGAGTGGCAGGCAATGTGGCATTCTTAATTTCATTCAGTTCCCAGGTCACAGTTGAGGGCCATCTCCACTCCCTATTGTAGATAAATTCAGAAACTTTAGCTTTGAGGCTGCTAGCTGAATCATAAATAATGTTATCCCCATAAAGGGGGTGGAGGGGGCCATTAGGATGCCAAAAATCAAAATATATAAAGACTTGAGATCCATTCCCAATGAAGGTTTTGATTTATATTCTAAACTTCTCCCTAATCTTGAGAATTTTCCTCCAGCTCCACGATGCATCATTTGGAATACTCAATGCCCAAATGCCCCTTACTTTAATCTTATAGGTGTTACACCATTTGATCCATAAGCTATCCTTCTTGCTACACAGGTTCCATAAATGCTTAGCCAAAGATGTAATGTTCCAAGTCTCTAAGCTCTTGATGTTCAGCCCTCCTTCCTCTAAAAAAACACATAGATCCACCTAGGTTACTTTAGCTCCTTTACTGTTAGTCTCATCCCCTTTCCATAAATAATTCCTCATAATTTGCTTAATCTTCTTAATGACGCTCTTAGGCAGCATAAAAATGCATGCCCAATAGACTTGAATACTGAAAATCATAGACTTCACAAGGAGAAGCCTACCTGCAAAACTCAAGAACTTATTAGTTCAACACTTGATTCTCATGGTAATCCTATCAACCAAAGAAGAACAATCCTCTTTCTTTAGCCTTGTGGTAATGAGAGGCACCCTAAGATATTTAAAAGAGGGGGACCCATTCTGGATGCCAAGAATTACAGAGATCTCATGAATCCCTTCCAAGTGAATCCCAACCGTAAATAAGCTACTCTTCGCCAAATTAACCTGCAACCCAGAGTAAGAGCTAAACTCAGAAATAGCTTTCTTGACAATGCTGCAAGACTCCTTATCCCCATCAGCAAACATAATTAAATCATAAAAAAACTGAGATGGCTTAAAGACAACTCCTTGCATCTAGGATGGTAGTTGAAAAGGTCTAACTCAGTAGCTTTAGTGATTATCCCAGTGAACACTTCCATCACAAGTAAGAAAAGGTAGGGAGAATGAGGATCTCTCGGCCTAAACCCTCTTTTCCCATGAAAGAACCCATTAAGCTCCCTATTCAGGTTAATAGAGAACCTCGTAGTGGTCACACACTTAGTAATCCAACCAATGACTTTTGTGGGAAAACCAACATGGGCCAAAAGGCAAAACAAGAACTCCCAACTAACAGTATCATAAGCTTTGAGGATATCAATCTTGATTGAGCATATGGGGGGTAAGAATCCCTATGATCGTTCCTCATTAACTCTTGTAATAATAAAATGTTGTCAGCTATAAATATTCCTTCCACAAATGCAGCCTGATTGTTGCTAATGAGGCTAGGCATCATATTTTTAAGTCTAAGAGTGATCACTTTAGAAATACATTTGTAAATGGTGTTGCAACAAGAGATAGGCCGAAACTCCGTCATCCAAACTAGGGTAGCAACCTTGGGAATCAAAGCTAGGGTCGTACAGTTCCACTGATCAAAGAACATACCAGTCTCAAAGAAGAACTTAGTGGCCCCACACACATCATCGCCAACCAACTGCCAGTTCTCTTGAAAAAAGAAGTCGTTGAACCTATCAGGGCTAAGAGACTTGTCTGATCCAATAGCAAACATAGTCACTTTGATCTCCTCGTGATAGACATCTCTCTCCAATAAATCAGCTTGGGTAGAGGTGATATTTTTATTAATAACATCCCCAAGAACACCAGAAGCATCCTCACACTGCACCCTACTCCCTAGGAGGTTCTGAAAAAAATCAATAACTTCACTAGCCACCTGCTCACAACCTTCAACTCTCATTTCCATCTCATTCTCAATGCTCACAATTTTCCTCCTAGCCAAGTTTTGATTTGCTTGCTTGTGAAATAAAGAATTATTCTGATCACCCAACTGAAGCCATTTTGTCCTAACCTTCTGCCTTAGAAAAGACTCCTCATCATTCCTTAACTCAGTGTACTTGATCATCATTTCTTTAGCTTCAACTTGTAGCTCCACATTTGTGCCATCTTTGTCCAAGTCACTCTGAATGGCATCTAATCTACTCTAGGTATCAACAACCGTAGTAGATATTTTATTAAAGAACTTCATATTAAAGTGCTTCAAAGAGTCTTTAACTCTATTTAGCTTCCTAAACAACTTAACATAACAGGCCTCAATGAGGATAGGCAACAACTCATCATGATTCATCCAAAAGTTGAAAATTTTGAAGGGCTTGGGTCTCCTATTGAAAATTTCGAATGACGCTCCGCCTTAAGTTTTTTATAAGCAGGCTTTTCCAACTCCGTTTTTCATAAGAAGACCTGCATATTTTCAATAGAGGAAACTGCTACTATAGAACGATTTTTGTATTCTTCTTTTAGGTTTTAAAACTTTTATTTTCAATTGACAAAACATCTCAATCTTTTAGTGAATTATTTTGGAACCCTAGATTCAAGTTTGTAGAAACTTTACCTTTCTGGCGAGAACTCTACAACAGGAGAGTTGCATGCTATTGTTGAGGGAGTCTCTATGAAGTTACACTTGTGGGGAGGATAACCTACACCATGAAGTCTGTGTGTCTGGAATGCGCATCCTTGTGGTATAGCTGCGTGTGAACCACCGCTGATTTCTTGCCGTTACTTTGAAGGTTTGACAAAGACACCGTGCGTTACTCTCGTGGGCGAAAGCAAGATGGTATGTAATTCAATGGTCTTGTAAACATGTCAGAGTTCAAGAAATAAAAGAATTTGCCCTTCGGGTATTTTTTCTGAAATTTGTATCGCATGATTTATTTATTTATGGTTTGACACACGCACACACGTAGTTACATGTTTAGGGGCTGAATTAATTTGGTTTAAAAATAGACTCTAATTAAATACGGTTTAATTAAAAACTTGAGAATTAATTTAATCAATTATCTCACACCGCATTTATTCGTTTATAAATTGGTATCAGAGCTTAATTAAGCGATCACCGTATTTTACAAATTGGTATCACAGAGGGTTACGCTAATTTATCGCGTGATCTTGATTTTTTTTCAAGGATTTATTTTTTTGATACAATTTGACTTCTCACGTCGTCAAACTGATATGAGAGCGGGTTGCGCTAATATATCGTGTATTCCTAGTTTTCGCAAAATCGTGTGATATTGATTTTTTTTGAAAAAACAGTTTTGTGAAAAATCGCAATTTTTCCAATGGAACATTCATTTAATTAGGTGCCTATTTTTTAAGGGAAAAACTATGCCTATTGGAAAGCTCGCATGAAATCTAGTTTAAAAGCCATTGACGAGAAATTCTTAAAACAGTTACGGGTTCTCCAAATTTACACCCCAAATCTTCCATTATTACATCCCAAATTCCCAACTAAGTATACTACTCATTACACCAACATGTTTCCACAATCCCTAATATTTTAGAATCATTAAACCACCATGAATTAAGAGTGTTTGCCCGGAAATTCTTTAAACAGTCACGGGTTCTCCAAATTTACATCCCAAATATTCCATTACAACGTCCCAAACTCCCAACTAAGTATACTACTCATTACACCAACATGTTTCCACAATCCCTAACGTTTTAGAATCATTAAACCACCATGAATTAATAGTTTCTTGGATCACAAGTCATAACTATTCCCCTAAACCTAGTTCTTCAAACTTTATCCAAGAACATAAAATTTCTCAACATTAATTCATGAATTTGTACACATGGATTATGATTTCATTGTCTCTACATACCAGAAGTTCATCTACATGCAAAACCTACCCATATTCAATGTTTAATTCTCCCAATTCATAAAATTCTCAATTTTCTAAGTCTAGTCTCCAATTCTAAACTACATGGATAATATATATTTATTGAATTATAACAAGTTAAATCATTTTCCTGGGAATGAAGATTCTGATCCTTTGAAGATGATAAAGGTTGGTTCTCTTCCTTTTTTCGATCACAATTCTGGCGATAGTGGAGGTCTGTGGTGGTTATGGCCTTGGAAACCCTCGGAACTTCTCCTCTTTTCTCACATTGCCCACTATTTAGTTTTTACAGATAATATCCCTAAGGTTGGCTGATAAAGAAAGCCTAATTTTCATAGGTCACCATTCATTAAAATGACTAAAATACCCTTCGGGTTGCCTGTTAGACCTAAAAATGTTCCGGGACCAAATCTAAACCCCCCCTTTGCGAATACTAAGCCACCGTTATATCGGACCGAAAAATAGAGTAATTTTACTATCCGGGGTCCAAAGAGGTTTAAAAGAGCCCAGAAAAATTTAAAGGCAATAAAAAGAAATTCATGCCAATTGCGAGCTATTTGGTTTTTGCACCAATTCTCCAAAGTTTAAGAATTTAGTTTATACACCTCTAAAAGAAAATATATATGAGGGAGTTTGGATGGAGAATTAAAACGGGTTAGTACGTTCTTGAAAGTCTTGAAAAAGCATTAGATAGTTTTGGACATTATTGGTGAAAATCACTTTGACTTTGATTTGTTGATTTGCACAAGACGATGTCATCTAAATTCGATAATTTTTCCACCTGAGGATATTTTTGATGTTCATTTGTTAGGGGTACATGTATTCATCGTGCACATATGATTGATTGAGTTAATTTACCTATCGAACGTGTTCACACCCATACATTCAATTCCCATGACTTAGTTGTTTTAATATAAATCCATGGTGTGTGATTTTTGTATCATTATTTTTTCTTTGAAAATTTTGAAAAATACAAAAATAGTTTGGGGATTTTTTTTGAGATACTCCTTTGGATGCTCGTAGTTTGATTCATATTTACTATGAACTTTTATCGTGACACTCCATGTTTTGTTTAGTTTCTTCTTATCTGCCTATTTGGGGACATAATAAAAAGGGGGGAATGAATTACGATTTTATGGGGGAGTTTGCATTACGGGGGAGATTTTATTATATTGATTGTTTTATTCTTATATCATTTCAAAATCGATGAGTCAGGAAGGTATCTGCTTTATCTCATGTGTGTAGGTACAAAATTGATGATTATTGGATTGCACACCCTGATGAGAAAAGCTGAAGACTTGAAGATTTTTGAAGAAAATTTAAAGACTTGCAAATTTTAGTATTTTCCATTTTTAGGTTCATGGGGGATATTAGATTTGTATAAGCACTTTGATTTGATAATTCAGAGTTTTTTATTTTGTACCGGCATAGACATAGGGGGATATTTGTAAGGACGTTATTTTCATTGTTCGTTATCAATTTAGTATGTCGTATACAGCTACACCGTCGAAGAGCATTCAAGAACATTCAAGCATCAACGATGGATCCGAATATTAAATTCTTCAAGAATCAAGACTCCGCGAGGTTAATTATGGTAAGGTTGAGTTTTAATTCCTTGGAATTTCAATTAAATTGTTGGGATATTTTTATCAAATATTTTCTAAAGATTTTGTTCTCGGATACCTTTTCGTAGAAAAATCATAACTAATTCATAAAAAATCAGGAAAATACGAAACTGGCGACCACGTGTTCGTATCGAAATTATCTACAAGCATGATTAAAATCTCGTTTGATAGGTCGTTCGAACGACCTGGTTATGTCTTTCAAACAACATAGCCATCTCGTTCACACGAGATTGTTCTCGTTCGAGCGACGCGCTGCCTTAAGTTTTTTATAAATAGGCTTTTTCGACTCCGTTTTTCACAAGAAGACCTACATATTTTCAATAGACGAAACAATTAGTGCAGAAACGATTTTTGTCTTCTTCTTTTAGGTTTTAAACCTTTTATTTTCAATTCATAAAACATCCCAATCTTTTATTGAATTATTTTGGAACCCTAGATTGAAGTTTGTTGAAACTTTACTTTTGTGGGGAGAACTCTACAACCGGAGAGGTGCGTGCTATTATGGAGGGAGTCTCTATGAAGTTACTCTTATGGGGAGGATAACCTACACCATGAAGAATACGTGTGTGGACTGCGCGTCCTTGTGGTATAGCTGCGTGTGAACCACTGTTGATTTCTAGTTGTTACTTTGAAGGTTTAACGAAGACACCGTGCGTTACTCTTGTGGGCAAAAGCTAGATGGTATGTAAGTCAATGATCTTGTAAACTTGTCAGAGTTCTAGAAATAAAAGGTTTTTTCCTTCGAGAATTTTTCCTGAAATTTGTGTCGCACGCTTTTTTTATTTATGGTTTGACACACGCACACACGTAGTTGCATGTTTGGGGTTGAATTAATTTGGTTTAAAAATAGACTCTAATTAAATAAGGTTTAATTGAAAACTTGCGAATTAATTTAATCAATTATCACACACTGCATTTATTCGTTCACAAATTGGTATCAGAGATTATTTAAGCGATCACCATATTTTACAAATGGGTATCATAGAGGGTTACGCTAATTTATCGCGTGATCCTGATTTTTCAAGGATTTATTTTTTATACAATTAGACTTCTCACATCGTCAAATTAGTATCAGAGCGGGTTGCGCTAATTTATGGCATATTTCTAGTTTCCAAAAAATCGTGTGGTATTGATTTTTTTTGAAAAATTAGTTTTGTGAAAAATCATAATTTTTTCAATGGAACATTAATTTAATAAGGTGCCTATTTTTTATGTAAAAAATTATGCCTATTGGAAAGCATGCATGAAATCTAGTTTAAAATCCATTGACGAGAAATTCTTTAAACAGTTATGAGTTCTCCAAATTTACACCCCAAATCTTCCATTACAGCGTCCCAAACCCCCAACTGAGTATACTACTCATTACACCAACATGTTTCCACAATCCCTAAGGTTTTAATTTCATAAAACCGCCATGAATTAAGAGTGTTTGCCCAGAAATTATTTACACAGTCACATGTTCTACAAATTTACATCCCAAATATTCCATTACAACGTCCCAAGCTCCCAACTAAGTATACTACTCATTACACCTACATATTTCCACAATCCCTAATGTTTTGGAATCATTAAACCACCATGAATTAAGAGTGTTTGCCCAAAAATTCTTTAAACAGTCATGGGTTCTCTAAATTTACATCCCAAATCTTCCATTACAACGTCCCAAACTCCAAACTAAGTATACTACTCATAACACCAACATGTTTCCACAATCCCTAACGTTTTAGAATCATTAAATCACCCTAAATTAAGAGTTTCCTGGATCAAAAGTCATAACTATTCCCCTAAACCTAGTTCTTCAAAATTTCTCCAAGAACATAAAATTTCTCAACATAAATTCGTGAATTTGTACACATGGATTATAATTTCATTGTCTCTACATACCAGAAGTTCATCTACATGCAAAACCTACCCATATTCAATGTTTAATTCTCCCAATTCATAAAATTCTCAATTTTCTAAGTCTAGTCTCCAATTCTAAACTACATGAATAATATATATTTGCTGAATTATAACAAGTTAAATCACTTGCCTGGGGATGAAGATTCTGATCCTTTGAAGATGGTAAAGGTTGGTTCTCTTCCTTTTTCCGATCACAATTCCGGCGATAGTGGAGTTGTGTGGTGGTTATGGCCTTGGAAACCCTTGGAACTTCTCCTCTCTTCTCACGTTGTCCACTATCTGGTTTTGATAGATAATGGCCCTAAGGTTGGCTGATAAACAAAGCCTAATTTTTGTAGGTCACTATTCATTAAAATTTAAAATGACTAAAATACCCTCTTGGGTTTTCGGTTAGGCCTAAAATGTCCTGGGACCCAAATTGAACCCACCCCCCCCCCCTTTTCGAATACTAAGCCACCGTTATATCGGACCTAAAAAATTGAAGAATTTTATTATCTGGGGTTCAAATAGGTTTAAAAGAGCCCAAAAAATTAAAAGGCAATAAAAAGAAATTCATACCAATTATGGGCCATTAGGTTTTTGCACCAATTCTCCAAAGGTTGAGAATTTTGTTTATACACCTCTAAAAGAAAATATATATGAGGGAGTTTGGATGGGGAATTAAAACGGGTTTGCACATCCTTTAAAGTCTTGAAAAAGCATTAAATATTTTTGGACGTTATTGGTGTGGAAATCACTTTGACTTGGATTTGTTGATTTGCATAAGACGATGTCATCTAAATTCGATAATTTTTCCACCTGAGGATATTTTTTATGTTCATTCGTTAGGGATACACATATTCATCGTGAACATATGATTTATTGAGTTGATTTACCTATCGAATGTGTTCATACCCATACATTCCACTCCCATAACTTGGTTGTTTTAGTATAAATCCCTGGTGTGTGATTTTTGTATCATTATTTTTGCTTTGAAAATTTTGAAAAATCCAAAAATAGTTTGGGGAACTTTATTGAGATACTCCTTTGCATGCGCGTAGTTTGATTCATATTTGCTATGAACTTTTATCGTGACACTCCATGTTCAGTTTGTTTCTTCTTCTCTGTCTATTTGGGGACATAATAAAAAGGGGGAGAACGGATTATGATTTTGTGGGGGTGTTTGCATTATGGTGGAGATTTAATTATATTGATTCATTTATTCTTATATCATTTCAAACTCGATGCGTCACGAAGGTATCTGCTTTATCTCATGTGTGTAGGTACAAAATTGATGATTATTGGATTGCACACCCTGATGAGAAAAGCTGAAGACTTGAAGTTTTTTTGAAGAAAATTTGAAGACTTTCAAATTTTAGTATTTTCCACTTTTGGGTTCATGGGAGATATTAAATTTGTATATGCACTTTGATTCGATAATTCGGAGTTTTTATTTTGTACGGGCATAGACATAGGGGGAGATTTGTAAGGACATTATTTTCATTGTCCGTTATCAATTTAGTATTTCGTACACCGCTACACCGTCGAAGAGCATTCAAGAACATTCAAGCATCAAAGACGGATCCGAATATCAAGTTCTTCAACATTCAAGACTCTGCGAGGTTAATTTTGGTAAGGTTGATTTTTAATTCCTTAGCATTTCACTTAAAATGTTTTGATATTTTTATTAAATATTTTCTAAAGAATTTGTTCTCGGACATCTTTCCGTAGAAAAATCATAACTTATTAATAAAAAATCAAAAAATTATGAAACTGGCAGCCACGCGTTCGTATCGAAATTATCTATAAGCTCGGGTGAAATCTCGGTTGATAGGTCGTTCGAAAGACCTGATTATGTCCTTAAAATGACATAGCCATCTCGTTCGAACGACGCCCCGCCTTAAGTTTTTTATAAAGAGGCTTTTCCAACTCCGTTTTTCACAAGAAGACCTGCATATTTTTAATAGACAAAACTGCTACTGCAGAAACTATTTTTGTTTTCTTCTTTTAGGTTTTAAACCTTTTGTTTTCAATTCACAAAACATCCCAATCTTTTAGTGAATTGTTTTGGAACCCTAGATTCAAGTTTGTTGAAACTTTACCTTTGTCGGGAGAACTCTATAATCGGAGAGTTGCATGCTATTGTGGAGGGAGTCTCTATGAACTTACTCTTGTGGGGAGGATAACCTACACCGTGAAGACTGCGTCTCTGGACTGCGCGTCCTTGTGGTATAGCTGCATGTGAACCACTGTTGATTTCTAGTTGTTACTTTGAAGGTTTGACGAAGACATCTAGCGTTACTCTTGTGGGCGAAACAAGATGGAATGTAATTCAATGGTCTTGTAAACTTGTCAGAGTTTTAGAAATAAAAGGTTTTGCCCTTCGGGGATTTTTTCTGAAATTTGTGTCGCATGCTTTATTTATTTATGGTTTGACACACGCACACACGTAGTTGCATGTTTAGGGGAAGAATTAATTTGGTTTAAAAATAGACTTGTTGTCAATTTTATAAGATACCGCAAGTGCACGGTTATTATAGAATAGCGAGTGTAAGTACGGGTCGAACCCACAAAGATTTATCAATTTTAAATTTTAAACGAATTGTAACTGTCCAACTAGATAAAATAGGATAGGGAATATGTACTAAACTAAATAAAAGCAACTACGATAAATGAGAGTAACGCAAGATATTTGAAAACAATTAGGAAATAATTAGAATTCGAGGTCCATTTATCATGTAACTAATATTGCGCACTAATTTAATGTTGTCATTCCATTTTTATAACTCAAATTAAATCGACTCCCGCCACGTTTAATTCAGAAAATATGACGATTATGTTCAAAATATTTTTAACGTCTCTACTAGACGGCTAAAATCCCTATTCCCTTAGAAAATACAAATTTTAAAATTTGCAAATGTATTTAAGCATGGACTATCAAAACAATCAAAGTGCAAGCATAATCCATCAAAAATTACTATTTTTAAATCTCAAAACTTGATTGACAAAACAATTTTTAAAACACACTCTCGTGTCGTTTTAAAATGAATACCGAATCTTTAATAACAATTAAAATAAGTAGGGAATAACCAACAATCAAATTAACGTGACAATATTATCTAACTATGATAAACTTCACCCTAATCCTAATACAATAATCAAGCTATCATAATGAAAGAGAAATTGCAAGAATAAGAAGAGATTTTCATCGATAAACAAAACTTACAATAAGTTCTCTCACGATAATCTTCAATCCTCTAAGAAGTGATAAAGACTTGGCCCTCAAATTGAATACAATCTCTCAAAATAAAACTACCAACAATTGTTCTAAAGTGACTCTCTTTACAATTCTCTCCTTGTTCTACACACAAAATGATGAGCCCCCAAGGGTTCTATTTATAGGCTTAGGGTGAGGCTAGGGGTGTGCAAAAAAATCGACCAAACTGACAAACAAAAAAAAGAGAGCTGAATCAAAAAATTTCGAGCCGAGTTTTTTTAAGGGTCAGTTCGGTTCGGTTTGATAAGGTATAAAATCGAAGGGGTCGGTTTAGTTTTCGATTTTGGAATAAACAAATCGATTTTGAACAGAACAGAACCGAATTAATTTTTATACTTTATACTTTAATATTTTATATTATATTTATATTAGTGTTGGCATATTATATTATATTTTTTAATTTTATATTAATATTGGATATTAAAAAAATATTTTTTATTAAAATAAATGGAAAAAACGAACCGGCCCTATATAAAATCGGCCCTGTCAAAAATCGATGGGCAAATCGAACCAGCCCTGTCAAAAATCGACCCTATTCGGTTCGGTTCGATTCTTCAACAATTTTGGTTCTTCTCCTCCAAAAATCGATACGGTCGGTTCGTCTAAAAAAACCCGGCCAAAACCAAACTGATAGACCCGTGAACACCCCTAGGTGAGGCATTAGGGTTTTGTGGAACTCTTCAACTTTCACCTCTTCAGTTTCCACCTTTTTAATTTCCCCCTACTCGAAAAGTCTTATCTTTTCTTGTTGAACACGCATGTCGAGTTTCGACTAATTCGAAGAATAAAAGATCCTGACTTTTTTAACAATATCTTTTCGAACGACCGTAAAATTTAGCTTTTTCGCACCTTTTTCAAGTTGATCATCAATTTGCACCAAATTCCATCATTACCTGCAAAAATTTCACTAGGCAAATTTTTTCACAAATTAGCACAAGAATATTATAGACTTATCGAAGTGCACATTTTTTACTTAAAATTGTCATTTTCAATATGAATTCAATCATTTTCGCATGTTTTCCTCTTTTTAATAAAATAGTCCTAAGAACTTATTAAATACACTAAAATGGGACTAACAAAGTATAAATTTGGGTATAAAATATACAAAATAATGCACTCATCAAATACCCCCAAACCAAAACTTTGCTAGTCCTCAAGCAAAACTAAAAATTAAAATCTAACTCACTTTCGTAGGAATCACGATTGCACTTAGCATGTGCAACAAGCCGTTAAACCCCTGGGTTACCCTAGTGGACGAGTTATGTCTCGTGAGGGTTTGCAGTGAATATACTCACAAAATTCAAAAAACTTGACTCAATATAAAAGACTCAAAAGTAATATAACCAAGTTTGAATGCAAACTTCATAAATATAGTAGAACTTCACTTTTCAATCTCAACTTATCGTGTGCGTGAGCATAGCCAATATAACCGTCCATTTCAAAAGATTTGATCGTTACATTTCTTATCCGAAAGTTCGTTTTGATTTCAAAATCTCACGGGATGCACTCACAATCGAACACTTGGAAATGGGTTCTTTTCTCTCGATATATGTGAATAAAAGAGTAAATTTATATGAACAAATTTCACATATACATGATCTAAAACGGATTTTTGTTTTTTATAATTGATGAATATGATCTCATGAATGGAAAATCGATTACTTGTTGAAAACGTTGAATCGCACAATAGATCCTATTCATCTTCTCTCCACACTATAACTAACTTCCCTTGAGTTCGATTAGGACTTTCTTTGGTTGTATTGTAGGCTCGAGTTTTGCTAGAAAGAATTGTTTTTTTGGAGTTCAAAATTTCTGAGAATATAGAGGTTTTTCTGTATTTTGACTTTCAAGCACTTTTTCTCACCTCCATTTTTATTTTCTCTTTCCTTTTTCTTTTCAACACACATTTTTCATCATCATTTTTTCTTTATTTATTTCTTCCACTTTTTTTCGACACATCATTCTTTTGCGATTTTTTTTGGCTTTTTTTCCAACTGTAATTTTACCCCGTATTCCCAGATATTGGGTATGACTTTTTTTATGGGCTTCAAACTCCCAGTTGGAGTTAGGTAGGACAATGGGTTTTCAACAAAAGACATATTTTCTTTTTGGCTCAAATGGGCTTGCAACGAAATAATGTAAAAAGGTTGGATTTTAGGCTTATTTTTGGGCTTTCAAACGATGGCCTAATCTCATTTCTCAAGTTTCGTTCAGTTAATTTGTGTCTCAAGACGACTCACTAAGACTTCTAGTGCTTAAGACTCACATTTTGACTTTTTATTTCCAATAATCGAACAAAACAAAGAATTTGAGATCATCAAGGAATTTATCATTGAAGGAAAGTTTGAGCAATTTTAACTCGGATTGATTTAAATCTCTCTAAAACGTTGAATGGCACAATATCTCACTGAGCTAAAATCTCCACATTTATTCGTGAAGCATATTAACTTTGGCCTCAATATCCATTTTCGATCATATTATTCGGCTAATGTGTAAAAAGTTTATGAGTTGAGAGATCCACGAATCAATTCTATATTAAGAAATCGTTTCAAAACTCAATTATATTGAAAAACTTTTGAATTTTTTCTAAATTTTTTTTTCAAAAATATCATCCTTACCCCCAAGCCTAAATTTTACATTGTCCTCAATGTATGCTTAAATAAAAATATGGCCAAAGAAAATAAAGTATAGTAAAATGATGATACATGTTAACTAAAAAATAACAAAAAGAAAAAAAAATACACAAATAATATACAAACACATGACAATTACCATCATCACCATAAATTAATAATCAAAATAGTTGTGGGTCATTGCAATTAATAAACTTTATAGCACTAAGTGCCAAAATATCATAAATTTGAGAGAATGACCGCACAACACAAATTTTAATCTTAAATTCATGGTCATAATGGTGAGCACCGACATCATCAACTCAACAAAGCCTTTTCCCAATTATTTGGGGTCGGCTACATGAATCCTATTTTTCCATTCCATTATGTCCAGTGCAATATCTTCGGTTAAACCACATGATATCATGTCCTTTTTATAATATCCCACCAAGTTAATTTAGGCCTACCTCTACCCCTTGGGTTACCATCAATACTAACTAAATCACACTTCCTTACAGGAACATCCATTGGTCTACGCTTGACGTGTCCAAACCATCTAAGTCGATTTTCTCTCAATTTATCTTCTATAGGAGCTACTTTTACCGTTTCACGAATTTATTCATTTTTAATTTTATCCTTTCGAGTTTTACCACAAATCCATCTTAGCATTCGCCTCTCCGCCACACTCATTTTCTGCACATTTTGTTTCTTGGTTGCCCAACACTCGGTCCCATAAAACATGGCGGGTCTAATGGCCGTCCTATAAAATTTTCTTTTTAACTTCAAAGGTATACCCCTATCACACAGAACACCGGTCGCACTTCTCCACTTAACCCAGCCTGCTCTAATCCTATGCGTAACATCATCACAAATATCTCCATCTTTTTGTATAATCGATCCTAAATAACGAAAATGATCATTTCTAGGTATTTCTTGACCCTCCAATTTCACCACATCTCCATTTGTCCTCCTATTACTACTAAAATTACACTCCACATATTCTGTTTTAGTTCTGCTTATTTTAAATCCTCTTGTTTATAAAGTTTCTCTCCACAATTACAACCTAGCATTTATCCCCATCTTAGTTTCATCGACCAAAATAATATCATCTGCAAATAGCATACACCATGGCACCTCATCTTGTATTTGTCCAGTCAACTCATCCATAACAAGAGCAAAGAGATAAATTTGAATCGCATGAATCATATGTCGATGCATCACATGGAGGTAATAAATTGCTATAAGGATCCAAATATTTATAATCCCTTTTTCGAAAATAGTGATGTAAAATTGAGGATGCATACCCCACTCCTAAATGTGAGATTTTATGAAAAGCGTGGGAAGAAGATGTATCACTGCGTGATACACTTTCTTCATCAAAAATAGGAGGACCGTCGTAAATACTTGAAGTATCAGTAAAATCGGATAACGAATCCTCAAATAAATTTCCCCACATATAAAAAGAAGCAGCATTTTGCTCAATTAAATTAGGAGAAAAATCTTGACAAACATCCAAATCATCACAAGTATTACACGTGTCAAGATTGTCAATTTTCTTCTCCTCACAAAATTTTTTATCCCCAATTAATTCATGATTATGTTTAGAAATAACATCATTATACCGTTTGTTCATCTCTCTCCAATTGATACATTTTGGTGGGCCGATAGTAATTACAGGGGTTGGAGTATCATCCATACCTTCTTTAATTTTTAAAATGACCACTCACCCCTCTGAATTAAATTAAAATACGTAGTCATCTAGATTTTTAGTATTTTGTAAAAACACGTCCACATGATCCATTGAGGAATATGAGAAAGATGACGGGATGACAATATGAGGATCACCCATTGAAATTTACAATACATGAATTTATTTATTTATTTTGGATAGCTCCTACTCTTTGACAAGGGAGAATTTAAAAGACGACCAACTACGGTTGTCTCCTCAAATTCCGAGTTCACCTCTAAGTATACTACTCATTACACCAACATGTTTCCATAATCCCTAACATTTTAGAATCATTAAACCACCATGAATTAATAGTTTCTTGGATCACAAGTCATAACTATTCCCCTAAACCTAGTTCTTCAAAATTTCTCGAAGAACATAAAATTTCTCAACATTAATTTGTGAATTTGTACACATGGATTCTGATTTAATTGTCTCTACATCTACATGCAAAACCTACCCATATTCAATGTTTAATTCTCCCAATTCCTAAAATTCTCAATTTTCTAAGTCTAGTCTCCAATTCTAAACTACATGGATAATATATATTTGCTGAATTATAACAACTTAAATCACTTGCCTGGGGATGAAGATTCTGATCCTTTGAAGATGGTAAAGGTTGGTTCTCTTCCTTTTTTCGATCACAATTCCGGCGATAGTGGAGGTGTGTGGTGGTTATGGCCTTGGAAACCCGTGGAACTTCTCCTCTCTTCTCACGTTGCCCACTATTTGGTTTTGACAGATAATGGCCCCAAGGTTGGCTGATAAACAAAGCCTAATTTTCGTAGGTCACTATTCATTGAAATTTAAAATGACTAAAATACCCTCCCGGGTTGCCGGTTAGGCCTAAAAATGTCCTGGGACCCAAACTAAATCCCCCCTTTGCGAATACTATTCCACCGTTATATCGGACCTAAAAAATTAAAGAATTTTATCATCCGGGGTCCAAAGAGGTTTAAAAGAGCCCAAAAATTTTTAAAGGCAATAAAAAGAAATTCATGCCAATTATGGGCCATTAGATTTTTGCACCAATTCTCCAAAGTTTGAGAATTTAGTTTATACACCTCTAAAAGAAAATATATATGAGGGAGTTTGGATGAAGAATTAAAATGGGTTTGCACGTCCATGAAAGTCTTGAAAAGGAATTAAATAGTTTTAGACGTTATTAGTGTGGAAATCACTTTGACTTGGATTTGTTGATTTGCATAAGACGATGTCATCTAAATTCAACAATTTTTCCACCTAAGGATATTTTTTATGTTCATTCGTTAGGGATACACGTATTCATCGTGCATATATGATTGATTGAGTTTATTTACCTATCGAATGTGTTCACACCCATACATTGCATTCCCATGACTTGGTTGTTTTAGTATAAATCCATGGTGTGTGATTTTTGTATCATTATTTTTTCTTTGAAAATTTTGAAAAATCCAAAAATAGTTTGGGGAATTTTATTGAGATACTCCTTTGCATGCGCGTAGTTTGATTCATATTTGCTATGAACTTCTATCGTGACCCTCCATTATCAGTTTATTTCTTCTTATTGTGAAACTTTACCTTTGTGGGGAAAACTCTACAATCGGATATCTGCGCGCTATTGTGGAGGGAGTCTCTTTGAAGTTACTCTTGTGGGTAGGATAATCTACGCCGTGAAGACTGCGTGTCTGGACTGCACGTCCTTTAGGTATAGCTGCGTGTGAACCACTGCTGATTTCTAGCCATTACTTTGAAGGTTTGATTAAAACACCATGCGTTACTCTCGTGTTTGAAAGCAAGATGGTATGTAAGTCAATGGTCTTGTGTACTTGTCAAAGTTTTAGAAATAAAAGGTTTTGCACTTCAGGTATTTTTTCTGAAATTTGTGTCGCATGCCCTATTTATGGTTTGACACACGCACACACGTAGTTGCATGTTTAGAGGCTGAACTAATTTGGTTTAAAAATAGACTCTAATTAAATAAGTTTTAATTGGAAACTTGCGAATTAATTTAATAAATTATCACACACCGCATTTATTCATTTATAGGGGTTGCAGTGGTGGGTTGGGGTGGGCAGAGGGGGGAGTGATGGGTGGAAGTGGGGGGTAGGGGTGGGTTTGTGGGGGGGGTGGAGGTGGGGGTGGCAGTGTTGGGACAGGGGGGGAAGGGGGAGTGATGGGGGGAGGTTTGGGGATCAATTTCGGGTGGTGAGAGAATTAATTTGTGTTTGGTTTTGGTGTAAGAGAATTTAGTGTGTTGTTTTCAATTTGGGGATCAATATATGGAATGTCACATGTGCGTGTATGATTCCAAAAATAGTGTCAATGTTGTTTTTGGACTTTTAATCTTCTCCCAAATAGTGTTACCATCCCCTTAGCTCCTGATGAGATGGACTGAAACATATGAAATGCTCTAAACATTGTAATTTTATGGGACCCGTTTCTCTAAATTGAAATTGAAATTGAATTCTAATTGGTATTGATATTGATATAGATTGGTATAAATTGAAATTGAAATTGAATTGGTATTGAATTGGTATTAATATTGGTATAAATTGGTATAAGTTTTAGTTCTTATGCATACTTTAAATTAAATGAAACATACTTTAAATTACATAATTAAATGATATCTCTCGAATTGTGATAATACATAATTAAATGAAACAAACTTTAAATTACATAATTAAATGAAATCTTCTGAATTGTGATAAGACATAATTAAATGAAACATACTTCAAACTACATATAGTGTGCATATATACTAGCCTTCTAGTTCTTATGCGTACGCATTCAATAGCCTATAGACATATTTGATAGATATTACCCCTGTAAGGAGATCTCTCTAATTGTCCCGTTTGGACGGTTTGGGAGTGCATAGTTTTTTGTATAATAATATTCTTAGTGTCTTAAACTTGTTACTTTGGGGGGAAGTTTTGTAGTAGTATCTTAATGTTCTCTGGGTACATAATTGATGATGCGATGTTAAGTGTTATTTTAATTGATAAATAGAAATAACACTCACACTTGCGAATCTATGTCGTCTACTTGGAGAACTATGGGGTTATGCTGCCGATTTTTTCTCAAATTGGAACAATGTGCATGAGTTGTTAAGTGTATTACAGAAATATGCGGTCTCGAATGGGATAGGACCACTCACCCTTAAGAGAAGATGGAGGAAATAGAAATTAATATTATAAATTGAATTTTAATTTCAATATCAAATTAAAATTAAAATTGAACTTGAATTTGAACTTGAATGCATGCATAAAATGATGTCATAGAAACTAACCTTCTAGATCTTATGCGTACGCATTCAATAGGTGATTGTTTATACTAATGGTAACTAAATATTCACACTTTTATTTATACTAATCCACAAATATACGTTTCTTACCCATAATAGGTGATTGTTTGGAGTAGCTGTGATGGGATATCCTAAATACAAAGACTGAATGGGTGAGACAAATAGATTAGGAAATGTATTTCGCATAGGTGCTAATGAATTTATGAAATATGCAAAGAGATGTCATGATGATGAAGAGTTTCCGTGTCCGTGTGCTAGGTGTAAGAATGGTAAGGTGTTTTGAGTGGAAAACAGTTTAACTACATTTGTTAAGATGGGGTATGCAAGATAGTTATCGAAGTTGGGTTTTTTATGGGGAATCGAAAGTTCCTTTTGTCCTCGAGCAACCTTCACAATAACCATGAACAAGTAGGATAGATGTACAAGGGAAGGATGGCAATGTGGATCATAATAAGCTAGAGGATTTAGTTGATGAGGTATATGGAGTTCATGAAGTGGAAGAGAATGAGGTCACTGGCGATGTACAAGGTTCGGGTGCTCATGAAGATATCGGGATAATCCTTGGCGATGACTACCAAAGTTTAAAATTTAAGACGAGCCAGCCGTTATACTCTAGCTGTGAGAAAGTTCAAACGACTTTGCATGCCATGGTTGGTTTTTATAGTTTGAAGACTCCATATGGTTTGTCTGGCAGTAGCGTGATAGAACTTTTGAATTGGGTGAAGGGCTTGATATCCAAGAAGAATACTCTTACAAACAGCTATCCAACTATAAAAAATAATTTGAAAGGTTTGGGAATGGAGTATAAATCAATTCATGCATGTGTGTATAACTGCAAACTATACCGAAAGGAGTATAAAAATCTCGATTGGTGTCTGGTAGGCGATGAACCTAGATATGTCCAATCTACTGGCAAGGAAGGCACAAGATCAAAAGTGCCTCAAAAAGTATTAAAATATTTTCCCGTTGGGCCTAGGTTAAAACGATTTTTCACAACACCATAAATAGCGGAGGCAATGACTTGGCATGCTAGGGTAGAAGCAGGGGAAGATCTCATGTGCCATCCTATCAATTCTACAACTAGGAAGAGGACGAATTTTGAGTATCCCAATTTTGCTCGAGAATATCGTAACATTCATTTGGAAATATCAATAAATGGTTTCAATCCATTTAGAAATCTAAGCGGCAATCAGAGTGGATGGCAAATCATCCTAGCCCCTATCAACCTCTGTCCTTCACAATGTATGAGACCTAAATTTTCGATGATGTCTTTATTGATCCCTGGGCCAAAGCCACCAAGTGATTACATCGATGTCTACCTGGATCCTTTGATAAAAAAATTAAATGAGTTCTGGGAAGAGGGTGTACAAGTATTTGACTCTTTGATAAAAGAAGAGTTTACGCTGAAAGCTATGTTGATGTGGGTAATTCATGATTTTTCAGTTTATGGAACATTATCTAGTTGTGTAGTACATGGTTATTTGGGATGTCCTATTTATGGAAAGAAGACTAAATTGATTCATCTCCCTTCTATCTCAAAAAATGTATACCGTTGCCATAGGAGGTTTTTACCCCCCTCTTATAGTTTTACATTTGAGAAAGGTTTCAATTTTTTATCGGATGGGGTTGAATACAGGCTACGACCAAGAATACTTTCAGGCTCAGATATTGAAAGTAAATCTTCTAGTTGTGGCCCTAATAAGCCACGTAAGAATCCTAAATTTAAGAATGTCAAGTATAAGAAGACCCCAACTGAGAATGAAACTGACACCAAAAAGGCATAGTCTAGGAGGTCAATTTTATTTAACCTGCTTTATCGAAAGAATAACCCAGTGCACCATGTATTGGATGTGATGCACGTAAAGAAAAACATCGTTGAACATATTGTGGGCACATGCCTTGGGAGAGTCATTCAAGGGATGGAGAAAATGCACGAAAAGACCTTAAATCATTGAAACTTAAGCCACAACTATGGTTGAAAGAAGATAGTAGGGTAAGGAAAATAATTTCCCCTGGTGCATTTACTTTAACGAGTGAGGAAAGGAAGGTGATTTTAGACACAATATATCATTTGAAAGTTTTATATAATTTTTCGTCCAACTTGCAAAGGATTGTGAATTATGCTACCCGTGATTTACATAAGTGTAAGTCCCATGATTGGCATATGATCATGCAATCGGTTCCTCTATTGTTTAAGCATTGTTTCACCAAGCACAGGGATTTGTGAAGGGCTATTATGCAAATTAGTATCTACTTCTCACTTTTATGTGAGAAGGTAGTCAATCGAGTGTAACACCCCGTAATTTTGAGGATTAAATATTTAATTATTTTGGGAGTTATAAAAATATTTAAATTGGAGAAACTTAAATTCATGAGTTGGAGAATTTATTTGAGTGAGCCGAATTATTTATAATTGGCGACTTCTAAGTTTAATAGTTCGAAATCTCGTGTGTCACATTTTGAGGTCGTAATTTGGAAATGACAAAAAGTATTTTGGATGACAACTCTGAGTGCGTGATTGCGTCTGAATGGGTCGAGATAGTCAGAAAAGAGTACCCGGGGGTAGTAATTGGGTATCGGGGTATTTTTGGGCATAACCGGGACCACACGGGGTGAGTTGGGCCATTTTAATTAGGCCCAGGTGGCCAAAAACGGGATGGACGGTTCTTAACCAAATTGAGAGACAAGGGAAGGACAGTCAACACAACTCTAAACCTAGGGTTTGAGAGGAAATTTAGGGGAAAGCAAACCAAGAGAAATTGGGAGTCTTTTGGAACCAAATTAAGGGATTAATTTGGGGTGTTCTTCATCAACCATTCTCTACACCAACGGAATCAGACCCTATGAACGATTTCAGGCAAGTGGTTAATTTGCTGTAATGTGTAAATGGTGATATCCAATTCATATTTTAGTGATGTGTAAACTAAAATTCGTTTTGGGGATAAATGGGTACAAAATGGGGTTTTTGTTCATAGAACTATTGAATGAGATTCAAAGTAAGAATTAGTTGTGTTGAATATCTCTGAGTATAGATATCTGATTTGAATGAGAAACCGGAATATAAAATGGTTGAATTTGAATCTAGAATTTGGAATTGTATAACAAAATTAATGAAGATTTGTGGAAAAACCCATTTCGAAAATTGTGAGATAAGTTGAGAAATTCATATACTAGAAAGTGTATATGATGTATAAGATTAAAGTCCAATATGTTTATGTGGTGGGATGGATTGATTAGAGGTTGAAATTAAGGTTTACAAACCTTGAATTTTCGTTAATGGTGGAATTCAGTGGGGAAGGAGAACTGCCACGAAAGGATCGATCGGGCCATCGATCGATCGACGATGGGAAAACCTATGCTTTGTCTTGTTTTCTTTTGATGTTGGGTATAATTTTAATTGGCGAAAAATTATAGAGAAGTTAATAGCTAGGCGCTCAAAAGATAGCTATTAGGAATGTACAATCTAAGTTAAGAGTTCAGACTTAAATAAAGAATTTTGAGTGAAACATATTCAATTTAATTATGGACCAAGTGGGCGAGTCCGGGTATGTTAATAATTATAGGTAAATATAATTGGAAAACTTGATGGTGATAAATGTGCAACACATTGTGGGCGAATATGTAGGAATGAAATTCTGAGATGTAAAAATGGACCAAGTGAGCGAGTCCAGGTATGTTGGTTAAGTGACACCAAAGTATTAAATTAATTATTGAGAGAATAAAGTAATTTGGAGTCGGAACATAGACTCAAAAAATATTAAGTTATAGGCCAAGTGAGCGAGTCGGGGAATAATGGTTGGGTGGGACCAAGTTATTGAATTAATGGATGTGTTAATTAATGAAAGTAGAGTCGGAAGGCAGACTCGAAAAAGTATTAGATTAATGGATGTTGTAATTAATTAAATTAGAGTCGGATTTCAGACTCGGATTGGTATAAATTAATTAATGTGTAAATTAATTAACTGGAAGTCGGACCACAAACTCGGATCGATATTAAATTAATTGATGTGTTAATTAATTAAATTAGAGTAAGATTGCAAACTCGGGGAGGTCTTAAATTAATAGGTTTGTTAATTAATTTAATTAGAGTCGGACGATAGACGCGGGGAAGTATTAAATTAATAGGTATGTTAATTAATTTAATTAGAGTCGGACGATAGAATCGGGAAAGTATTAAATTAATAAGTGTGTTAATTAATTTAATTAGATTCGGACGACAGACTCGGGGAGGTATTAAATTAATAGGTGTGTTAATTAATTTAATTAGAGTCGGATGATAAACTCGGGGAGGTATTAAATTAATAGGTGTGTTAATTAATTTAATTATAGTCGAACGATAGACTCGGGGAAGTATTAATTTAATAAGTGTGTTAAATAATTTAATTAGAGTTGGACGATAGACTCGGAAAGGTATTAAATTAATGGGTGTGTTAATTAATTTAATTAGAGTCGGACCATAGACTTGGGGAAAGTATTATATTAATTAAGGTGTGAATTAAATATATTATAGTCGGACCATAGACTCAGGAAGATGATAAATTATTAACTGAGAAAATTAATTAAGTTGACTCGGGCCACAGACTCAGGAAATTACAGGCTAGTGTACGGGATTTTCAGTACACGATAAAGCCGGAGTTTATATTATATATATACGGTGTAGTGATAGTATATATATACGTGTATATATTGTGTATGATATTAAATATCGGTGACTAGATATTTATTCAATTTATATACTCTAGTGCGATCAAGGGAGGTTGCGCGATGTGGGTGAATCCCCTAGCTTGAGGAGTAGGGTGAGTATATCACCAGGTCATAGCGTCCGGTATATGGGTGAGAGAATTATCTAACTTTCACGGAAGGAATATGACCGCCTCCACTTCGTTTATGTTTTGGGCCAGGTTGGTGTGCGATTCCAACTTGGGTACTAGGTTATGTGAGCACACCTAGTGAGATAACACTTTAGAGGGAATCATCTGGTGAGGGTATACTTGGAGGGATGGATATACGTATGTTATATGTGTGGATGTTTTAGTAAAGGTACGTATATAATGGTATTCAATATTATATGCGGGGAATAATACAATGTGTGATGTATTTACTTTGTATAACTTGTGACACGGTTATTTGCTACTATTTAAGAAGGAATTAAATAAGTTAATTGTAAGATAACTTATAATATTCAAGAATCATTATACTCGGGTTAGAGTAGTATGGCAAGGGGAGGTTATACCAGGACTAGTTGGACGGGATAGCACAACTAGGTGGGGGTCAAGGTAATCGTTAGGTGTGCACTTTAGTGGAGGGGTGAGAATGTCCTCAAGAGAGTGTGACACTAACTTAAATATGGAGCGCATTCATATATTTTAAATTACTGCAGTTAATTTACTTGCTAAGTATTTTCAAAATGTTTTGGGTTCTAACCCTTGCTATAAAACTATTTTCAAAACCTTTTAGGTGTCCAGCCACAAGGACGCCAGGATTGATATTCTATTCCAGGGGCACGGAACTGCGGCATATGTGGATGCTAGCAGGAGCTTGGATTAGACGCATCGTTCTTTCATTCCTGGAGTAGGAATCATTTATCAGTTCAGTTTTCAGATTTAGATTCAGGTGTTGAATATTTGTATTGGACTATTTATTTGGAGGCCTATGGTTTATTCGGCTTGTCGTCTTATTATTTGTTTAGTTCATTTAATTCAGTTGTGTGAATGGATTATATTTATTTCCGCATGTACTGTTTAGTTTAATTAGAAAGTTAAAAATTTGGCACCAGCTTTTGGAATACTAGGTGGTTAGTAAGTTTTAAAAAGTTTTTTCATAGTGATGCTAAGGATGATCCAATTGGGATTCCTGTTTTAATTTGGTATAGGACTGATCACCCGGTATTTTATTAGGCGGGGTGTCACAGATGGTATCAGAGCATCAGGTTCTAGTGTCCTTAGGATCTGTGCGGCTTTTCACGTTTCGTCTTAGCAATCTCTGATATAGGATTATTGTATTCTCCTACGTATGCGCATATACGTTCTTCTGCCAAATTTGTATTTGAGAGTGAACTCATACAATTCGATTCTCATTCCAGATGCTGCCCAGAAGAGAGAGAGCAGATAGGGCAGTAAGGGGAGATGAGACTAGAGAGGCTCGTCATGAGCAAGAGTTACCGCAGCAACTGCCATAGATGATTTTGGCAGCACAGGTAATTGAGCTAGTGGCGCAGGCAGTTGAAGCAATGGTGGTCGCAATGGCAGGGTACTTTCCACGGGATCAACCACAGGTGTTAATGGCACCAGAATTGCGAAGGGGTTCAAATGTAGTGCTAGCGTGTCAAGGAAGAGAGATATCCAGCGTCACCTATGCATAGAAGATTGCGATGAGGTGCGAAAACCAATGCTAGCCACTGTTAGTTAGTGGGAGCAGCGCTACAGTTGTAGGAGTCGATCACCACAGTTGAGGAAAGGGATACACTAGCTATTGCAGGGTTTTAAGTGCGATTCGGCCGCAAGTAATTTTCTACAGCGGTTGAGATCGAAATGAGGAAAAAAATTTAGTGAGGTGACTCAGGCAGACCGTTTAGTGGCCGATTACGAGGAAGAATTTACTCATTTGGAAAATTTTATACCGGATAAGGTAAGCGATGAAGAAAGAAAGTAAGGTTTGTGAATTGGTTAGTATGGAGAATCAGACAACATTTAATTGGTAATTTCACATTAGTAGCTTATACTGATGTCGTTAACGCAACACTCCTACACTATCGGGAATATCGCTTCCACGCGAAAGAAAGCGGGAGGGGAGTGGAAACTAGCCAGTCGTATAAGGCAGGAGGGAACAGTACCAGTGGGGTATCCCAGCAGCAGGCAGGGGGAGATCAGGGGTAGGATTTTCGGAAGGGAAATCGTGCTAAACTTAGAGCTGGGGGCTATCGGCAGGATGGCCAGGAATTCCAACAAGGTTGGGATGGAAGGGATCAGTGGAAGGGTGAATGTATTAGAAGGTGTTTCGTTTGTGGGGAACCGGGACACATGAAGAGAGATTGTCATAAGCGAGGCAGGGGTCAACTACAGGATGAGGTCCTGGATGTGCAGCCACTACAGCAAGTCATGGGCGCATTCGGGCAAGGAAAAGATGCTCCGGAACCCGAGGATCAGCCGTTGCATCTGGAGTATGGAGATAATTATATATACCCTATGGGCATGGGATATATTTTTGAGTGACAAGGAGGATATCACAATATAAGACTTATTTTTCACTAGAGTTCGCGGGTGAGTCGAATTCAGTGGGTGCATTGGCTGTAGCAGCCATAGTATGTGGATAAACTTTCTGTGGGGTAGCGGAGCTCCATGGTGTTCTTCACGGGAGAGTGGAGGTGTACACTGAGTGAAGGTTTGAATTATGCGAAGAGTTACTACTTTCGAGAATTATGGGAGTAGGGTTGATAGCGATGGGATTTAAACTATTGTGAATAGTAGGGGTAAGTTTTGGTGTTCGCGACACCAGGATATGATTGGTACGAGGTATCACCTAAGAGGGCGTTTAGCCTATGTATATGTGTGTATTTACGTTATATTGTGTGGTGAGATAGACACGAAGTGAGGTCTTGTGTTCTCACATTTTTATCCCGGTATTTAGGGGTATTTACTGAAGTGAATCAGGGCGGTTCGATTTATTTTCGAGCAAAGAGAGATAGCTCGGGGTTTATTTTGCGCAAGGACTAGTGATAGTAAGGGCGCGGTATTACATGTTGTCTTTGGTAGCATAAGGGTAAGCGTATATACTATTGTGTTAAGAGACAAGTATTTAGGGGTACCTGCTATGGACTGAGGGTCTAACGGATCTCAACGACCGATAATGCTAGGTAGTAGTGTATCGGGGGGTTCCTTGTTTAGATTTCGCTTTGCGAGACATCCCACGCATGAAACTTAGCGCAACGTTGGAAAGTGGGGAGATGTCTGGTCATTAGTACATGGGTTGGGTACACCGAGTAGTAGATATATATGTAGATATATATATGTGATGTGACTCCGGGTTCGAAGTTATATTACGAGTTACGACTAGCATAGTCGGGTAACTTTCGTGCGGTAAAGCACGGGGATAGGGTGTATGGGCACCCGGGTTAATTAAGGCAAATTTTGGGCGGTTAAGTACGGGTATAGGGTGTATGGGCGCCCTAGTTAATTTAAATGCATACTTGTATAACTTATGATTAGAAGAGGATGGGATAGTTATAGTGGGCTTAGAGGCACATGACTAGAAAGTGATATGCGAAGCTTGGAACATTACGCTCATCTTAATTTCGAGGATGAAATTCCTTTGTAAGGGGGGGAGTATGTAACACCCCGTAATTTTGAGGATTAAATATTTAATTATTTTGGGAGTTATAAAAATATTTAAATTGGAGAAACTTAAATTCATGAGTTGGAGAATTTATTTGAGTGAGCCGAATTATTTATAATTGGCCACTTCTAAGTTTAATGGTTCGAAATATCGTGTGTCATATTTTGTGGTCGTAATTTGGAAATGACAAAAAGTATTTCGGATGGAAATTCTGAGTGCACGATTGCGTCCAAATGGATCGAGATAGTCAGAAAAATGTACCCGGGGGTAGTAATTGGGTCTCGGGGTATTTTTGGGCGTAACCGGGCCCACACGGGGTGAGTTGGGCCATTTTAATTAGGCCCACATGGCCAAAAACGGGATGGAGAGTTCTTAACCAAATTGAGAGACTAGGAAACGGTATTCAACACAACTCTAAACCTAGGGTTTGAGAGGAAATTTGGGGGAAATCAAACCAAGAGAAATTGGGAGTCTTTTGGAGCCAAATTAAGGGATTAATTTGGAGTGTTATTCATCAACCATTCTCTACACCAACGGAATCAGACCCTCCGAACGATTTCAGGTAAGTCGTTAATTTGCTGTAATGTGTAAATGGTGATGTCCAATTCATATTTTAGTGATGTGTAAACTAAAATTCGTTTTGGGGATAAATGGGTACAAAATGGGGGTTTTGTTCATAGAACTATTGAATGAGATTCAAAGTAAGAATTAGTTATGTTGTATATCTCTGAGTATAGATATCTGATTTGAATGAGAAATCGGAATATAAAATGGTGGAATTTGAATCTGGAATTTGGAATTGTAGAACAAAGTTAATGGAGATTTATGGAAAAACCCATTTCGAAAATTGTGAGATAAGTGGAGAAATTCATATACTAGAAAGTGTATATGATGTATAAGATCAAAGTACAATATGTTTATGTGGTGGGATGACTTGATTAGAGGTTGAAATTAAGGTTTACAAACCTTGAATTTTCGTTAATGGTGGAATTCAGTGGGGAAGGAGAACTGCCACGAAAGGATCGATCGATCGATCGGGGGCCATCGATCGATCGACGATGGGAAAACCTTGGCAGGTCGGACAGGTTGATGCTTTGCCTTGTGTTCTTTTGATGTTGGGTATAATTTTAATTGGTGAAAAATTATAGAGAAATTAATAGTTAGGCGCTCAAAAGATAGCTATTAGGAATGTACAATCTAAGTTAAGAGTTCAGACTTAAAGTGAGAATTTTGGGTGAAACATATTCAATTTAATTATGGACCAAGTGGGCGAGTCCGGGTAGGTTAATAATCATAGGTAAATATAATTGAGAAATTTGATGGTGATAAATGTGCAACACATTATGGGCGAATATGTCAGAATCAAATTCTGAGATGTAAAAATGGACCAAGTGAGCGAGTCCGGGTATGTTGGTTAAGTGACACCAAAGTAGTAAATTAATTATTGAGAGAATAAATGAATTTGGAGTCGGAACATAGACTCGGGAAATATTAAGTTATGGGTCAAATGAGCGAGTCCGGGAATAATGGTTGGGTGGCACCAAGTTATTAAATTAATGGATGTGTTAATTAATGAAAGTATCGTCGGAAGGCAGACTCGGAAAAGTATTAGATTAATGGATGTTGTAATTATTTAAATTAGAGTCGTATTTTAGACTCAGATTGGTATAAATTAATTAATGTGTAAATTAATTAACTGGGATTCGGACCACAGACTCGGATCGATATTAAATTAATTAATGTGTTAATTAATTAAATTAGAGTTAGGTTGCAAACTCGGGGAGGTATTAAATTAATAGGTGTGTTAATTAATTTAATTAGAGTCGGACGATAGACTCGGGGACGTATTAAATTAATAGGTGTGTTAATTAATTTAATTAGAGTCGGACGATAAACTCGGGGAAGTATTAAATTAATAAATGTGTTAATTAATTAAATTAGAGTCGAACGATAGACTCGGGGAGGTATTAAATTAATAGGTGTGTGAATTAATTTAATTAGAGTCGGACGATAGACTCGGGGAAGTATTAAATTAATAAGTGTGTTAATTAATTTAATTAGAGTCGGACGATAGACTCGGGAAGGTATTAAATTAATGTGTGTGTTAATTAATTTAATTAGAGTCGGACCATAGACTCGGGGAAAGTATTATATTAATTGAGGTGTGAATTAAATATATTAGAGTCGGACCATAGACTCGGGAAGATGATAAATTATTAACTGAGAAAATTAATTAAGTTGACTCGGGCCACAGACTCAGGAAATTACAGGCTAGTGTACGGGATTTTGAATACACAGTAAAGCCGGGGTTTATATTATATATATACGGTGTAGTGATAGTATATATACGTGTATATATTGTGTGTGATATTAAATATCAGTGACTAGATATTTATTCAATTTATATACTCTAGTGCGATCAAGATAGGTTGCACTATGTGGGTGAATCCCCTAGCTTGAGGAGTAGGGCGAGTATATCCCCAGGTCATAGCGTCCGGTATATGGGTGAGGGGATTATCTCACTTTCAGGGAAGGAATATGACCGCCTCCACTTCGTTTATGTTTTGGGCCAGGTTGGTGTGCGATTCCAACTTGGGTAACTAGGTTATGTGAGCACACCTAGTGAGATAGCACTTTAGAGGGAATCATCCGGCGAGGGTATACTCGGAGGGATGGATATATGTATGTTATATGTGTGGATGTTTTAGTAAAGGTACATATATAATGGTATTCAATATTATATGTGGGGAACAATACAATGTGTGATGTATTTACTTTATATAACTTGTGACACGTTTATATGCTACTATTTAAGAAGGAATTAATTAAGTTAATTTTAAGATAACTTATAATATTCAAGAATCATTATACTTGGGTTAGAGTAGTATGGCAAGGGGAGGTTATACCAGGACTAGTTGGACGGGATAATACAACTACGTGGGGGTCAAGGTAATCGTTAGGTGTGCACTTTAGTGGAGGGGTGAGAATGTCCTCAAGAGAGTGTGACACTAACTTAAATATGGAGCGCATTCATATATTTTAAATTACTGCAGTTAATTCACTTGCTAAATATTTTCAAAATATTTTGGGTTTCGACCCTTGCTATAAAACTATTTTCAAAACCTTTTAGGTGTCCAGCCACAGGTACGCCAGGATTGATATTCTATTCCAGGGACACGGAGCTGCGGCATATGTGGATGCTAGCAGGAGCTTGGATTAGACACATCCTTCTTTCATTCCTAGAGTAGGAATCATTTGTCAGTTCAGTTTTCAGATTTTGATTCAGGTGTTGAATATTTGTATTGGACTATTTATTTGGTGGCCGATGGTTTATTCGGCTTGTCGTCTTATTATTTGTTTAGTTCATTTAATTCAGTTATGTGAATGGATTATATTTATTTCTGCATGTACTGTTTAGTTTAATTAAAAAGTTAAAAATTTGGCACCAGCTTTTGGAATACTAGGTGGTTAGTAAGTTTAAAAAGGTTTTCGACAGTGATGCTAAGGATGATCCAACTGGGATTCCTGTTTTAATTTGGTATTGGACTGATCACCCGGTATTTTATTAGGCGGGGTGTCACATCGAAATCACATAGTGGCTGTAAAATTGGCGGTGAATGAAGCAATTTGTGTCTTGGAGAAGTACTTTCCCATATCTTTAGTTGACATAAGTGTTCACTTGTTGGTACACTTATGCGACGAAGAACTTCTTTGCGACCCAGTTAGATATCGGTGGATGTATCCGTTTGAAAGATCAATGAAAGTTTTAAAGAGGTTGTATTGTACTGTAATTGGGTAAGAGTTGAGGATAAAAATGCTTATAAAGTTGATCCTGGCACCAATTTGATCATGGTTGACTTGTCTAAGTTGAAGAGCAACGAACACGTGAGTAATGAGCCATTTATTTGTGCTTTTCAAAAGGTCAAGCAAGTGTTTTACTTGGAGTATATCAACAACGATTCGTGGTCAATCGTCCTGCATGCGCCAAAGCGTCTAAACAGTAATGTGGATGACTTGGCTACACCTACCGAATATCAATCCATTTTTTATGATAACCCGAATTTGAAACAATTTTTTGATTTGTAATGACCATTGGCTATATTATTCAAGTGCTTTATTATTATCAGACGACAATTTAATTATTTCTATTCGTTTGTACTTACTCATTTTAATGCTTGTAATAACCAAGTGAATTTGTTAATTAGAATTTTGATCAATTTAAGCATTAATTCAAAGTCCATGACCCGAGAGTGTGTGTAAGGGGGGAGGGGGGGAAGTGTACGTGAATGCAAATTGAAATTGGTATTGGTATAAATTGGTATTGGTATTGATATAGGTATAAATTTAAATTGGTATAAAGGGGTATAATAACAATTTTTGCAGAAAATGACTTCATTAGGGCGGGGTAGTGGAGGCGAAGAGGGTTTCTCGGTGAATAGGCCCCCAAAATGGGTCAAACTAGGGTCCGTCGTCGAGAATAAAACGGCATTATTAGCTAGAGACCAAGAGTTGTTGAAGGTGATTATTAGCCCCGAGTACACTGATTGGAGGGTCGTGCCTATTGACCTCAAGTTGAAAATCTGGGGGGCATTACAGGTTATGTATTTAATATTAATATTTATATTTATAACTATAACTGTAACACTTACTTTCTTTTTGGTTTGTATTTGTTTGACAAGAAAAATCCGGCCTGCCCGCATATCTCCGCGACTCCACGTTGGAGCGATTGAGGGATCAATATAAGACGTGAAAGAAGAATTTACGAGCACGGTACTTTGGGAAGACTCGGGAGTTCATTCTGACACTAATGACACCATCCCCCTAAGAAGCCGATCTCATTGGCACAGTGACAAAAGTTTATCGACAATGAGACCGATGAGTGGCAATTGGCATCTCGCCAATCAGGGAGGGACAACCGGGTAAAAAATTTGGTTGTGCACTACTCCGGGTGAACCTCTTACGCCGAGGTATAGCACAGGATGGTAAGTTTTTATTTTTCTTTAATTTTAGTTATTCTAATTTAGAATTACTTTGTGTTACTTACTAATTATGTATTATTTTATTTCAGGACACGGGGAGTGGCTCTGGGGGTAGGCCACATAGGCTCGATGCCTATGTAACAATTAGGACAAAAAGGGCAAGGACAAGGAGGTGGCCCCTAGCGTCACATCCACTATTGTAAGTTACAAACGTTTAATTTTTTTAATTATGTTATAATTTTTTTTATTTACTTAATTAACTAATTGTGTACTTTTTATCTTTTCAGGAAAAGCTTAGGGAAGTGCAAGAATCACAGTTTGGTGCCGACAAAGCATCTTTGGTTACAGACTCACTCAGCCAAGTGCTCGGGGTGGATCACAAGGGGAGGAGTAGTGGGTGAGCTCGCGGGTGGGGAAGTCTAGGATAATCGGCATAGAGACGAGAAACAGCGGGTTGGCACATAAGGTGGACTCCCATGACGATAAGCTATCAAGGTTGGAGGCGACAGTCCTAGATATGTACGCCTTTATGAAGCATCAGTTGGGAAAGCGCAAGGGCAAGGGGAAAGAGAAGGAGGTGGAGGTAGACGAGAATGAGGATGAGGACAAGGTTGCCACTATTTCATCGTCGATACGCACGGACTCGACGCTATATGATGATCCATTTCCCATGGTGACCCCCATCGATCGGCCTATGTCAACACTCGATTGGTCGAGCGTGCATCTACTCGACATATATTATGGCCAGCTGATAGCGAGGGGGTTAAGGGATCCGAACTTCCTCCGGAGTATGCTGGTTTATGGACATCCCCTCAAATATATTGAGGCAAGAGTGCGTGTCACACATGTGGTGGAAGGAAAGGAGAACTCACCTTTGTGGTTGGGCGAACAATGCGGCATTCAGCATATTACAGGGTGTCTCAATCCATATGTCATGTGGCCTTCCTTCCTCCTCCGATCTTCTCAAGATCCTTCTTCGTGACACTATTTCTATCTTTTTATTTGGATATTGGATTGTATTTGTATTTTTTTATTTTGGTACATGTTGGTTTGGATATGGATATTTGCATTTCTATTTTATTTGGATACGGATTATATATGCCATGATTTGGTATATTATTTGTATTTTATTTGGATATATGTTGTTTGGATAGGTACAATTTTGCTATAATAGGTACAAATATACTACTGGATAATGGCAGTGGCTATACTGCCCTACAGTTTTTTTTTAAATTCTGTCCAGAATTGTCATGGTCAAAAATCGTGACAAGTCAGCAGTTTGGGTGTAGTGAGCGGAAGCATCTTGATCATTTTATCCAATCCCACACTTGCCATCCTTGATTTGGACAGTGCCAAATATCTCATCAAACTTTTTCGACCTAGATTCCAAATCGAATTTAACATGACTTAAGTCTCTCAATCTCTCTTTTATCTCAACAATCCTAGACTCGAGTTAATTCCTAGACTCTTTAAATTCAAAAAGCTCCTTCTTCAAAACCTTCATCAAACTATGAAGGTTATATCTCTCGTCCTTTACATACTCGATATTCTCTCTAAGAGTCCTCTAACGTGCCCTAAGGTCCTCAATCAATTTAGCATTATCATCACCTATGACGCACTCTTTCATCCGAGATTTGAACTTCAAGTTTGCCTTTTTCACTTTCAAAGTTTTCGCATAGAACTCATGGAAGGCAACTTAGAGTTCACTTTCGTCCTCCTCTTCTTCATCCTCCTCTTCTTATCCACTCTCACTACCATCATTTACATAGAAATCAAAAACTATGGCCTTGGAATTGTCATGCTAAGAAGCATCTTCATGGGAAGATTTTTCATTTGGTCTCTCATGACAAGCCATGAACGCGGTGTAGTTGAACTCAATGGAGGAATCAGGTCCCTCTTCCAAATCACTATCACTAAGGGTGGAATTGTACACATTCAATTTCTTGCCCTCCTTCCTTAGTTTAGTGGGACACTTAACTGTCCTATGGCCATAATCCCCACATGTAAAGCATCAATCTGACTCATCCCTCTTAAAATTATTATTATGATTTTTAGGGAATTGATCGACCTTGTTATACTTATTTTTCCCAAACTTCTTTACATCTATCTATTATTTTTTTAACTTGAGAAATTTTCTAAACTTCTTAGCAAACATGGCCATATCATCGAAATTGGTGTCAGACTCATCATCCGAATAAGTGTTTCCTCCTCTGGGTATTTCAAGGCAATGCCCTTGTCCTTCTTCTTCGTTTTGGAGTAAAACACGTTGAGCTCATAAGTTTGAAGATCACCAACAAGCTCTTCAAGTTTCGTAGTGCACAAAGTACCCAATGAATTCAAAACCGTCAATTTTGAATTAAATATTTTAGGAAAGGACCTTAAGATTTTCTTAATGGATCGATTTTTGGGTATTCTATCTCCCAAGTTAAAAGACTAATTCATAATACCGGACAATTTAGCATAGAAATCAATGAAGGTTTCACTCTACTCCATCTTAATGGTTACAAACTGAGTGGTGAGGTTTTGAATTTTGGAAGCCTTAACAATACTAGTTCCTTCATGGGTGAGTTAGAGTATGCCCTAAGCCTCTTTGGATGTTTTACAAGTCATAATACGATGGAACTCCTCCGGTGTGATCGAACAAAACAGAGCATTTAACCTCGAGAATTATAATTAGCTAACCCATGCTCTTCCTCACTCCATGATTCTACAAGTTTGACAAAAATGTTTCTTCGTCTTTAGTGGTTGGTGGAGTACACCCTTTAAATACTTCTAATCAAACCCGCTCATGTATAGCCTTAAATGATGATTTCATGCGCATTTTTCAGTACGCATAATTAGACCCATCAAGCATCGATGCCTTAGAAACCGAATGACACTACGAATAAAAATGACCAAATTTCATGGCTAAACATGGACCTAAACACGATAACTTAGTGTTCGTGCTCTGAAACCAATTTGAAAACCCTGAAAGGTATAATACGGAGGATAGTCAAAACAACAAAACTTTAATTTTTTTAATTTTTTCAAATAAAATTTAAAACTTAATCAAAATTAACATAAATAAGACTTTTTACCAATTTCAAATCGAGTCATTGTGATAAACCGATTTACCAAATTTTATCTTCTTAACCTAAAACATGCTTCTAGGAGATAGCAGATAAAATAAATAAATAAATCGCACAGCACGTCGATGTACGAGGAAAACCCACAACGAGAAAAATCTAGGATGGTCCAGCCACACAAATCACTATGATGAGGATTTACAAAAGTCGACAGATGACTTACTACACAAAATCGACGCCTCCGCAATCCTTGACGCGTCTTCGATCTTCAACCTCTACGCCACAGTTCAATGTAGGAATCCACCCACATAAGTTACCATATAATGTGATTCCACATACACCTCGGTATCCATCAAATAGGCTCAGCAACCGTCTACTAATACGGAACACGAAATCCATTCATTCTTCATCGCAACACCAACATCAACACCACGAAGTCCACCGTGTGTAACAGCAAATACAGAATCCACCATATGAAACGTACTCAACAAAGATGCGTAAGACCTCCTTGGTGCCCACAAAACAAGATCTCAAAACATATCAAGATTGAATCTTGGACCTTTAAAGTATTTGGGTGAAACTCGAGTTTGGGAGCTTATAGATATGCATTAGAAAACAAATTTTGCCAAAAATCTCTACAAAAACTGATACATAATCCCCTTTATATAGAAAACACAAAATTTGAGGTGACACAATTTTTGAGGAAACTCGTTTGAACGAAAACTAGACTTCATTCGAATGAGACTTCAATCTCGTTCGAACCAAGTCAAACCTCATTCGAACGAACAACGGATATCGTTCGAACGAGCTTCAAAGGATTTTTGTTCTGTAAACAAATAAGCCTCTTTTGATGTTCATTTGGAATTCGTTTGAATGAACTTCCATTTTCATTTGAATGAAAACCTAATGTCATTCGAACCACTTTTGAAAAAAATATTTTTTCTTTTAAAAACATTTAAAACGGCTCCAAACAATTTGTAACAAAAAACACCCAAAACTAAATTTTCAAGGGTCAAAATAATATGCATCCATACCTGAGAGATCCTCAAAAACATGAAGACTAAACATGACATGAAACACGGTACGATGATATAATCTCCAAAACTTGTCTTTATGTTTTCAATCAAGTACGTCATAGACTTGAAAGGTCAACAACTCAAAGCCTAACCTATTACTCAAAATGCTTTGTCCGGAATTAAGCCAATTTACACAAATTGACTCTATTGGAATTTTTTCCTTACAAACATAATATTTAATACATTAACTTACAAGCATTGGGATATTGTGAATCATATTATGTGATACCCTTAATCTAACGATTCATGTATAGTTAATTATGTAGATGGAAGTTACCTTTTTCATCCTCACAAGGAAAAATTAAATCACTTATAACTTCCACCCACCAACATATGTTAAAACCACTACCTATGAAGACAACGATGCATGCATAGCTCAAATTCAAGGAGCTTAAATCAAGAGGGATATGACCGGTACATTTAAATTTTTATATACATAATCTCCAAAAGAGTTATGACATTAAAGTCAAATAGATCAGATGAAGTGACACTTAAACCCCTCACAAAAGTTTTATAGAGCTCGAGATTCAAAAGAAAAATGAGATCAAAGTAATAATTTATTTGATCTTCAGCGAAAGTCTTATTCTAATATCTTATATTCTCTATCAATCTCTCTTTATTTTAGGGGTGATAAGTACTAAGTTACATTGAATTGGTCAATGATGTAAGAGATCCTTTAAATGAACTAATGGTGTCAAAGTTCCTATTTTTCCAACTCGGCGCATTAAAATGACCAACACACCCCCAAAATATTTTTGACAGCTAACTACCTCATTTTTCACCAAAACAAACCATCAAATATTTAAAAGTGCATAATATTAAATTTACATCATTTGTATATTTGGAATCTACTCGGCAAGATCTATCAAACAACACTCTTATTCGATATTTCTTGACGAAAAAAATTGAAATAGGTATATTTACTATTTCTGTAAAACCTCCATTTTGTTCTGAGTGGAAAAACTCCAAAAAAAAATCTCTACCTTTGGCAATAGTGCCACTAGCGCGAACAAGAAAAAAATAGACAAACACGGAGAGAGAAAAAAAGGAGAGAGAAATACTCCGGCAAGGATATTCGACGGCATCCAGCGGACTGTTCTGGAGAATCTCCGATGGGGTGAGGTTGGGAGGTTACCTAGAGAAACAGGGGGTATATGTTTGTTTTTAAAAGATAATGTAAGTGAGTTTAAAATTGGTATGGGTGAGGGATACATTTATCTAACTAGATGTGTTTTATAATGAAAAATGGCTTTGTGCATTAAAAAATAGTCAATGAGATTTTATGCACTTCTTAACCAATAAATGGAACTAGCCCATCATAATGCCTTTATTTTATAATAGGTGCAAATTTTATACAACATTCATTAAAACCATAAACCGCAACATTTACTAAAATTTGCACTTTATACTCTTTTGCCCCCACAAAAATCTCTGATAAAATACAGATTGATTTAGTCAATATAATTTTATAATTTTCTAGAATTTTACACAACTAAATCAAACACATAAAAGATCTATTTTTAACATGAAAAAAAAATCCATGTTAAAAGATTTTCAATGGAAAAAGTTTGCTTAATTAAAGTTACCCATGCGAGTTCATGAACGTAGATAAACAAGTTGCCTATATGCTGATTCGGAAAAAATCGGTCTGTAAACCCATTTTCAATTGAAATCGGACACTCTCTATCTTCATCTTTCTTCCACGCCCTTCCCTCCCCTTCTGCTTGACATAGGAACTGAGACGCTGGATGCTTCTATTTATATAATGTATTGTGGTATTATAAATAAATAAAAAAATCACAGCAGTGCACTACGCTCCCATTTAACTGTAGGATCTGGGAGAGGCGGATGTTGACTGATCTTATCCCATATATGGAGAGGTTGCTCTCATGTCTCGAATCCGAAACCAACCGTAATCTGGACGAAAGCAATTGTCATTGCATCAGAATACGATATTTGTATGATTTTATAAATATACATAATACAATGGTTAGCCATATTCATATATGATAATACTCAAATATTGCGTATTTCATCCGTCGAACCTACGCATTCTAGCCTCCTCGGGTGCCTTAATCTCTATATTTAAGCCCGTTAACCAGACAACCTCAGTTTATATTGTTAACATGCTATATGAGGTATAATTGGGCTTTTGTAGGTATTTAGGTACCAAGTATGGGATTCGGACACATTCCGCCCAATTTCCGTATGTAACCGCACGTTCAAGAGAATTTAAGTCATTTTACAGATTGGGCACATGGCCCAACATCTTCATGGAAGTTGTATCTCTCCTCGCTAGCTTCGCGTGGCCACGAACGGTGCGCGATTCCGAGTCCGTATGACAAAGTTACGGCGAATTGAGCGGAGATGGAAAGCATGCCAAAACAGGGGAAACTACAGGCTGCCCTACTTGATCGATCGATCAAGCCTGGGGGTCGATCGATCGAGCCTTTATATTTTTGCCATGATTTCAGCAGTCGATCGATCGACCACAGGGGTCGATCGATCGATCCCCTGTTTTTTTCCTGCAGATATTTTCTTTACTTTTCTTTCTTCTTTTCTTTTATTCCAACTTACTGTATAAGCTAATTTTGGTTGTAATAAGAGACATACACACACTCTCATATTCTGATATAGATAGTTTTATTTAGGGTTTGGTTTGGAGAGTTCATTTTCTCTTCTTCTTGGATTGACAACCCATGTGGTTTTGTAAGATTGAACTATTCACTTCCATTTCCATTAATATAGTTTTGTTCTTCATTCATTCTTGCTTTGATAATTAGGTTTACATGCTTTGTTAATTAGTTTACATGCTTTGATTACTTACTTTCTAGTGTAAATTTACCGCATTTATTTACCGCTTTCCATTTACCACGTTTTTAACATGATTTCTAGGTAATTTAAATTAGGTTGTGCTTGAATTGAACTCACTCGGGTTGACGCGTTGCTTTGCTTTGGTGATGGTGTTTACGGGTCTATTTTAGATGCGTTGTCCTAGTTATTACGCCTAGGATATTTGACGGGGCATATCATGTATGTCCCGTGCTTACGACCTTTCGCGCGTAATTTCTGGGATATTTATTGACGCCAAAATCTTATTAGGCTTTTATGATGATTTAGGGCGTAACAACCCTTGATTTAATTAACTGTCGAAACGAGACACATTTGTAATAACTCGTCGACCCATGTAACCATTTTATACTACTTAACTCGGGTGAGGGATATTCGACGCAACCTATAGTTTTACTCGCTTTCTTAATCTAGTTTCAACACATTGCGTAGATTAACTTTTCCTTTTAGTTTGTAATCATCTTTTACACTTTTATTTCGGAGTATTAAATCGCTTAAATTCTAACAACTTGTCCCTGTGGATTTTCGATACCCGACTTACCGCTGTGCTTGCCCCGCAAGTGTAGTTGTAACTTAGGTTTTTGTATTGAATTGGCGAAATGAAAACAATGACTAGCGTCTTTACACGCGCTACTTTTTGCCCCCAATCAAAATGGCACCGTTGCCGGGGACTAGTTTGTTTTAGACTTTATTTGATTTAGTATTTCATATTATTTTCTTTCTATTTGTATTATTTGCTAATATTTTGCGCGCACTTACTTTGTGGAATCCGCCATTCGAGCCATTTTTGGGGTAAGCATGTCTTATTCCAATTCTTTCGATAATCCTTGTTATAATTCTCAAAATTCTCGCAAGCCTATGACTTTCGGTGAATACTTAGCATCCCAAAGTGTAACAAATTCAAATATAACTTTGGGTGAGTATAACGAAAGTCAAAACTTAGGTTATTGTAATTTTGATGATGATGATAATGATTTTGGGACTTTACCTCCTTATAATAGGAATTTTGAAACGAATTCGAATAGTTTTCAAAATTCCTATAATAATGAGTTTTCGTTTAAGTCCGATGGCAATTTTCAAAGTTCCCATTCTAATGCATCCGCATCTCGACCTATGACATTCGGTGAGGGTTTGCGTATGTATGAGAATGAGAAAATTGAAAATCTTTATCGGGAAGAAAATCGTTCGTGGGAACATGAGTTGGATTTATTATTTGAGTCCGACGACGATTTTGCTTCTGAGACTTTCGAGGTCAAGGAATGTTTTGAACCAAATGAGGTACTTGTGCCTACTTTGGAACAAGCCATTCTAGACTTTTCCCATTGCGTAATAGATATTGAAAGTGAGGATGAAAATGACGTAATATCTATTTGCAATGAAATGATTTCTTCTTTGGCCCCCAAAGAAGAACATTTCATTGAAAATGATATTATTTCCTTTGAAATTCCAACTTCATGCGATGATGATTCATCTCATGAGTTTGAATTTCTTTCATCCCCATTTTCATTCTCTATTACCCCACCGGAACAAGTACCCGATGATTCGGTTTCAAACTTTAATGTTTTAAATCCTATCACCGATGAGGAGTACTTGCTCGAGTCGCCCTCCACAATCGCATCTTTGCCTTTGTGTGTGTCGCCTCCCATTCCAACTTCAAAATCCTTGGGAGGATATTCGACTTTTCTCGGTCCCCATATATTTTTGTCACCCGTGCAATCCAAACCCCCCATCGTCCCACCAAAACTTTTAATTGGCGATGGTTCATTTCTTCCGCCTTACGCATGCCTTCCGTTGTTAAAACGGAATTCATATTTTTTGGAAGGCATGCTTGTATGTGAGGGTACACCGGTTATCCTCCAAAGTTAAATCGTTCTTATGGTGGACCCTCAGCTATTTAGACTTCTAGTGTACAGTTAGTGTGAAGTCTAAATAGTAGGTTGTATATAGTTAGCTTTTTATTCTTTCTTTTTAATTTAGTCTAGTGTAGTTAGTTAACTTTTTGTTATTTGTTTTTGCTATGCTCGGTACTAACTTGTTTTGTATATTCTTTGGACTTGTTCTTATGGGGATCGCTCCAATTTTGGGTAATATCGCTCTTTTCCTCTCTTTGACTTGGTTCTTACTTTACATTAAGGACAATGTCAAGTTTTAAGTTAGGGGGTGTGGGATATTCTATCCATTTCATTATTTAGTCCATGTTTTTGCTCACATGTTAGTTACTTAGTATGCTTTTCTTAGAAAAATTAAAAATTTCAAAAATATTTTCTTTCTTTTTTCTCCTTTTTTGGGCATTTTACCTTTGTTTCCGATGATAAATTTCAATAATTGACCGATCCAATTGACAACCCAATGATGCATGTTCTCAATTTTAGAAGTTATTAGACTTTAGTCTCACTTATTGATATTATGAATAACTTCATGAATTAAACTATAATCCCATGAGCACATGCACTTTTATGGTTCTATTGATTTGGTTTAAGATTTATATAACTCGGTAATCTTTTGTTGCATTGTATATACTTACACCGAGTAAGCTTTGTATCTTTCGTCGTTTATGAGTGTATACACTATTCTTTTCTCATTGAAAACGTTGAATTCGTTAGTAATCTCTCTATTCTTTCATTTGACCGTTCATTAATTGAGTTCATACTTGAAATGTGTTACTTGATCATGATTTTCATATATAGTTTTGATTCGAGAATTGCGTAAACTTTTGGAAATGATCATAGGCATTATTTGTTATATCACCCTTATTAGCCTTGACCTCACCCTTATATGTTTACCCTCGTTAACCCCTTGGAGCCTAAATATAGCCTTTTGTTTCATAACCCCATTCCCATAACCAACTCTAAATTGGAGTTTTAGCCCATATATACACTTTCCATACCTTTGTTTGGAATGTTGCTTGGGATTGAATGATGTTGTTTTGATGTCGGTTGCAATTTAGGCATATGAGAGTTTGAAAAGTAAAGAAAAGAAAAAGAGTGAAAAAGAGAAAGTTAAAACAAAAGAAAAAAGTGAGAAAAAGAATAAAAGAAAAAGAAAGAGAAAGTTGTTTATAGTGTTTGTATGTGATTCAATAATCCTTGTTACTCTCTCGATTGTTATATCTAATGCTCGTTTGGAAATCATTTGTCCAACTTTGAAATTGCCCACTTTTTCCCATTATTCCAGGTTTCATCCCCAAACACTTTGAATCCGTATATACATCCCTTTCATTTCTTACCCTAACCTAGCCTACATTACAACCCTATACAAGTCCTATGTGATCTTAAGTTGATGTAATTCAAATGTTTAAATAGTTTTGATAATCTGTGAAAATGCATTTCGCCTCTTTTATATGTGCGGTATCCTTTCACTAAGATTGCAATTTTTATTTCCTATATAGCGTTCTTCAATTGTGACATGTGCACGGCCTAGTTTCCCTTTACATTTACTCCTTATTCCCACATGTCCTGTGTGTTACCTCCCTGTTTCAAGTGATTTCATTTGATGAGTGTAATGCCCGTGAGGATTGACTTTTATGCATGCTTTGATATTTAGTATCCGAGTTATTTAAGTTTTTCACTAAATCATACTTTGCATATTCTCACTCCCCTCCCACATGTTAGATTTTCAATTCATTTAGGTGCATTTGATAATGTTAATAACTATGGACTTCTCACGTGAATTCGTTTGCTATGCTAATAACATGTTGAAATCTTGTTCGCACTGATGAGTTTGTCTTACTTGATTGGGCATATTTTGAGGAAACTTTATGATGTTTGTGGGTTTCATCCCTGAAAACCCTCACGAGACGACACTCGTCCACTAGGGTAACCTAGGGGTTTAACGGCTTATTGCATATGCTAAATGCAATCGAATCGCCCGCGAAAGTGGCCTTATCTTTCTATTGCTTTTATACCATACTTTTGTACTTTCTCCTGTTTTGGTTCACTTGTTCTTCTTGTTGCATCCTATTTCATTGCTAGGGACTAGCAATGTGTAAGTTAGGGGGTGTGATAATACGCAAATATTGCGTATTTCATCCGTCGAACCTACGCATTCTGGCCTCCTCGGGTGCCTTAATCTCTATATTTAAGCCCTTTAACCAGAAAGCCTCGGTTTATATTGTTAACATGCTATATGAGGTATAATTGGGCTTTTGTAGGTATTTAGGTACCAAGTATGGGATTCGGATGCATTCCGCGCAATTTCCGTACGTAACCGCACGTTCAAGGTCATTTTAGTCATTTTACAGATTGGTCACCTGGCCCAACATCTTCACGGAAGTTGTAGCTCTCCTCGCTAGCTTCGCGTGGCCATGAACGGTGCGCGATTCCGAGTCCGTGTGACAAAGTTACGGCGAATTGAGCGGAGATGGAAAGCATGCCAAAACAGGGGAAACTGCAGGTTGCCCTACTTGATCGATCGATCAAGCCTGGGGGTCGATCGATTGAGCCTTTATATTTTTGCCACGATTTTAACAGTCGATCGATCGACCACAGGGTTCGATCGATCGATTCCCTGTTTTATTCCTGCAGATATTTTCTTTACTTTTCTTTATTCTTTTCTTTTATTCCAACTTACTATATAAGCTAATTTTGGTTGTAATAAGATACATACACGCACTCTCATATTCTGATATAGATAGTTTTAGTTAGGTTTTGGTTTGGAGAGTTCATTTTCTCTTCTTCTTGGATTGACAACCCATGTGATTTTGTAAGATTGAACTATTCACTTCAATTTCCATTAATATAGCTTTGTTCTTCATTCATTCTTGCTTTGATAATTAGGTTTACATGCTTTGTTAATTAGTTTACATGCTTTGATTACTTACTTTCTAGTGTAAATTTACCGCGCTTATTTACCGCTTTCCATTTACCGCGTTTTTAACATGCTTTCTAGGTAATTTAAATTAGGTTGTGCTTGAATTGAACTCACTCGGGTTAACGCGTTGCTTTGCTTTGGTGATGGTGTTTACGGGTCTATTTTGGATGCGTTGTCCTAGTTATTACGCCTAGGATATTTTATGGGGCATATCATGTATGTCCCGTGCTTATGACCTTTCGCGCGTAATTTTGGGGATATTTGTTGACGCCAAAATCTTATTAGGCTTTTATGATGATTTAGGGCGTAACAACCCTTGATTTAATTAACTGTCGAAACGAGACGCATTTGTAATAACTCGTCGACCCATGTAACCATTTTATACTACTTAACTCGGGTGAGGGATATTCGACGCAACCTATAGTTTTACTCGCTTTCTTAATCTAGTTTCAACACATTGCCTTGATTAACTTTTCTTTTTAGTTTGTAATCACCTTTTACACTTTTATTTCGGAGTATTAAATCACTTAAATTCTAACAACTTGTCCCTGTGGATTTTCGATACCCGACTTACCGCTGTGCTTGCCCCGCAAGTGTAGTTGTAACTTAGGTTTTTGTAATGAGTTGGCAAAACGAAAACAACGACTAGCGTCTTTACACGCGCTACTTTTCGCCCCCAATCAATATACTCCCTTTCTCCCAAATTAAGAGTCCGCTAATTTTTTTTAATTTTTTTTATTTGGGGGGGGGGGAGGGGGGGGGGTGCCTCAAATTAAGGGTCCACCTTATTTTTTAAAAATAATTAATGAACTATGTGTAACATCCCGTATTTTTTAATGATTTTAAATGTTGGATTAATCAAATTAAAAGTGAGAAATTAATTGATAATTAATCCTGATTAAAATAAATATTAACTAGCGAGATAAGGGTTGATATTTATTGACAAGAATTATATTGAATATTACTGAGAAAATAAAGTAATATATGAATGTGAATATGATTGAAAATTTATGAAAATTGTCACGAGTGAGAAATACGGCAGTTGCAGTATTTAAGTTGGGACGCCCGTGTCAGTCGTGTCGAGACTAAATTAATGAAATAAAAGTGAATTATTTATAAGTGATCATAATGGTCATTTCAAGTGCGCCATTGAGTCCGAAAGGGTCGAAATAGTCAGAAAAGTCTACTTGAGGGTTTAGTTTGGGTCCCGAGACAGTTTTAGGACAAACTGACATCCTGAGAGGACGTTTTGGTAATTTTTATTTTTGGGCAATTAATATTCACGAAAATTAGAGATAGAATATATCTGCTACGTGATTCCAATTAGGGTTTTCACTCACAAGCTTCAAGGGAGAGCCACAGAGGATGAGGGAGAAACAAACCCAATGAGCTAAGGCCTAGAACCACCACCTTGCAACACCTTGTAGATCGAAGAACGAGGAACACACCCATACCACCTACATGAGCGGATCAGACCATTATAATCAAGGCAAGTGTTTAAACCTTGATTTCTTTTAACAATAATCATTTTCATGTTGGTGTAGGTTAGAATGTTATGTATTGTTCATAATTCTTAGATGAAATTGGAGATTTGGAACAACTAATTTGAATCTGAGAATTAAGTAGGTTAAACCCTTCATATAGGTAGATTAGAAATCACGAATTGAGGACTTATTGTGATGAATCTGGCATTATGGTAGTTTTGAATGTGAAACTGGAAAAAAACTAGTGTTTAATAAATTAATTTGGGGATTTCAAAATTTACTAAGAGTTATGCATGATTTAATGATTCTAGGTTGTTAGAAATCATATATATATATATATATATATATATATATTAGATCATTTATTAGAATTGATTGATTGGTGGTTGGGATGAATCTGTAGAGGTTTCTAGGGTCAATAATTGTGAAAAATGAAGTTTCAATAGGTTGGGGACGAAGCAGGTCGATCTCGTTCGAACGACCTGGAGAAGTCGTTCGAACGAGATTGCCAATGAAACTTCTAACGAGATATCGAAGGAGAATTCAGGGATTAGTTCGTTCGAACGTGATTTAGAACTTTGGAAATTTACAGTTTGACGTTTAAACTTCCCAACATAATTAAATTGAGAGAGATGAATTAGTATACGTGAATTCTTATTATAGATTAGTAGTATAAGAGTGGGGTAACTACTATAAAAGATACTTGTGTTTAGGTAATACCTTACATGCAACACGATAGAGAAGATAGTCGTAATTAAATGATATCGAGAGTATAATGAGAAGTATACCACTTATGAATATATACTTAGATTGTGCACACCTACTAATTGGAATGGGTTATGTGAATACTTATATGATTGATTTGCTATGTGTATAACATACCTACCATACTTGCTATCACGTGAGGTTTTTTTTTAATGGGACAGTCCTATCTTGAGGAGCCTTCGAGGGGGATACTTGACTTGTGCCTCAGAGCATGGAACCTAGGTACAAGCTATCTGTGAGAATGATAGTGATGACGGTCATAAGGGTGCGTAGGTATATGCGTAGTCCATAGGCTTGGAACTATGTTCGCCTCCAATATGTGTGATTTGAAATTTATGGTTCGTGAGAGATTCCGAGCCCATTGTCCTTATTTAGTACGAGATGTACCGGGACTTGATAGCAGAGTATGCATGCACCGCAGCTGAGTCTAGGGGTGCCGTATCAGTATATATATAATATTGTGATGATTATGTATATACATTTGTAATACTATCTACTGTGTGAGACTTGTAGATAAAGAATATAATTAATCCTTAAATAATTTAAGTACGTGAACACTTAACAGTTTTGTGAACCTTATATCCGGGATAGCAAATATAAGAGCAATGTATAGTAATAGTACATGGGGAAATACGAGACATTACTACGGATGATAGTTAGATAGTTTAAATCTATAATCTATTTAGGTGATAACTATGATTAAAACGGTTTAGAAGTACGTTAGGGGTGCACAATAGTTGAGAGGTGAGAATCTCAAGTGAGTGCTCGAAAAGCTAACATGCACTTAATATTTGCTTATTGCAATTTTTAAATACTTGCTAATCGTTTTAAAACCTTTTACACTCGGGCTCTGACCCGTTTCTTGCCAAATCTCTTTTTTCTTATGTATTATTTTAGGTGTCCATCCACAGGGACGCCACGGATAGACCATTGGATCTTTTGACGTGCTGCAACGATTGTGGAAGTTGTAGGTTCTCGCATATAGACGCCTCCACATTTACCATTTTCGTTTCTAGTATCTAGTCTTCTTAGTTAGGTCATGTGTGGCCCATTCTTTGTTTATATATGTCAGAGATACATTGTACTTTTAATTCTAGTTTTCCATTTTTAGTTGGACTTATTATTGTTGCGTTAGATTTCTTTTGACTGGGACGATTATTCCAGTTTATTATATTCAATTGGATGATGTTTTATTCTTTAGTTACTAAATTGTGAGAATGGTGAACTTTTAAATGGTTTAATTGGATTAATATTTATCAAGTGGATTAAATGTTTTGACACTAGCTTAATTAATTATTAGGTGGTTAATGAGAAAATTGTGTTTCGACAGTGATGCTAAGAATGAACCAACCGAATGTTTGGTTTTAAATTTTATAAATGATTGGCCACCCGGTATTTAATTGGGCGAGGTGTCACACTATGTTTCAAGATAGTGAATTAAAGCTAATCTTTACCATTTATTGAGTGTATTTTTAATCTATACAAAATAAAGACATCTATTTTATAATATAAAATGCACTACAGAGGTATTAAAAGCATGTCCACGTGGCACCCTATTTTTTCACATTCTCTTTCTCTTTTCTTAATTTCATCCCGCCTTTCTATTAAATCTTTATGCTTCTTATTTACATTTGTATAACAGCTAAAAAGTGCTTTAATTATTGGAAAGGGTAAATAAAATAAAAATTATTTATACTCTTTAAAAAATTAAATAATATCGCTAACTATTTTTTATGGGAATTCGTTGTTATTTTTCTTTTCTTTTTTTCATTTTTATTTCTATTTTCTATTTTTAGTTCTTTTTACGTTTTTTTCTTTCCTTAATTAGTCTCCAAGCATGTTTGAGACTAATTAGGCATTCTTTTATTTTTAATTGATCATTTTAGTCATTTTAGCTAAGTACTTGATTGGCAAGTAATTCATCACGTATATATATCCCATGTAATCTCATTTGTACTTACTTTTTCCATTCTTGAAATATAAGACAACTTTTGATTCTCTCTAAAAAATTAGGATTTGGTATTTCTTTTTAGCCATTGACGTGTAGTTTACGTCGAATTGGTATCAAAGCGAGTGTCGCTCCAAATATTTGTGTTAGTGTGTATCGGTGTGTGTAGATTATTAAAAGCGTATGCTACTCTCTCGGTGACTCTAAAGAAATCCAAACAACGACAGTGGGGATTCAAAAATTGAAGAAAGGCGATCAAGAATGGAGAAAAAATATTCAAGATCTCATCAAGAACGTTGACTCTCACTTCCGCCTCATCACCACAAAATCCACCACCCCGAAAATTCAAATCTTGAACGCTAATTTCCCCAAAAACCCAAATCCATTCCATAAACCCTCCATTCAAGATCCAAGACAACTCACTTCTAGGGTTTCACCTACCATTTTACAATTCAATCCACAATTTACAAACCCTAGCCTCCAACCCTACAAAATTCCTCCACCACCACCCGGAACCCTCCAACCCACCACCTATTTTTCAAACCCCAAATATCAAAAAAATTATGTTTCCACCCCGATTAACTCCCGAGGCTCAATTCAAGATTATCGGTGGTTAGTTCACGATTGGTTGCGTCACCCAATCATTCTACATCCCTCATTTATCTAATCAGGTCAAATCAACGATAAGACCTCCCCTCCCAAGCCCGTTGATTGCAAGAAATATCAAAACGATGAAATTGCGTTATGTATTGGAGATTTTTTTGACATTTTTGTCGAGGATGGTTGGGTGACTCACACGCATTTTCGCGAGCCGAAAATATTTTATTAGGGAGATTTCTTCTCAATCTTTGAGCATGGGGATGATGACTTTGATGTTGATGGATCGATGGTCGTTTCTAATGGGAAAGAGGTGGTGATCTTGGGTGATGTGATTGATGGTGGGTACGTGGACCCATTTTTTGTGACATTTGATATACGCTCGGTGGATGTTTTTCGCGGCGTAGCATTGAAAGGGTTCATCACAGGAATCTCGGGTCAAGATTTTGTTGATCGAACATGTTTGGATGGTGATCTTATTCTCCCTGAATTTATTACAAGCTGGTACAAATTACGTGTTCGAGGGCGGCTCTTCTTTCTAGTGGAGATCTCTTGGTTGTCTTGCATTTTGGTCGTTCATCTCCGACGCTCGAGGACGAGCTTTTCGAAGTCGAGGAGAGTGATGGGAAATCGTTGTTATTTTTCTTTTTTTTCTTTTTTTTTATTTTTATTTCTATTTTTAGTTCTTTTTACGCATTTTCTTTCCTTAATTAGTCTCCAAGCATGTTTGAAACTAATTATGCATTCTTTTGTTTTTAATTGGTCATTTTAGCTAATTACTTGATTAGCAAGTAATTCATCCTATATAAATATCCCATGTAATATCATTTCTACTTACTTTTTTCATTCTTGAAATATAAGACAACTTTTGATTCTCTCTCTAAAATTAGGATTGAAAATTTCTTTTTAGTCGTTGACGTGTAGTTTACATCAATTTTACATAACAATTTTTTATTGTCTTTTGCAAAGATAAAAATTATTTAATAAAATAAACTTTTTTTTAAGATATTAAAAGCTTGTCCGCATGGCACCCTATTTCTCCACCTTTTCTTTTCTATTTTTTTTCATTTCGTCCGGCCTTTCAATTAAATCTTTATCCTTCTAATTTACATTTGCATAAAAGCTAAAAGGTGTTTAAATTATTTGAAAAAAGTAAATAAAATAAAATAAAAATTATTTACTCTTTAAAAACTAAATAATAGTTTTAAGTATTTTTCATAACAAAAAAATTTACTGTTTTTCGCAAAGATAAAAATTATTTAATAAAAAAAACTATTTTTCTAAAAATATTTTTTTGAAGTGCATTTTTTAATTAAAAACTTTTGAAATACTATAGCATTCATTTCTCTACTAAAACCAAGCATTGTTAACAAGCAATTTCGAATTTCAATTCATCATTTCGACTGTGACGTTGTTAACTAAAAGTTTTCCAAATCGGGTTTTCTCTTAGGATGTGTTTGATTAACATGAAGAAAAAAAATTCATGGAAAATAGTTGTTTGAACTCATATTTTGAGCTTGTAATACCTTTACTGCAACCACTTTATATAACAACACTTATTCACATAATAAACACTTCATCTCAAACTTCATTTTATTGGAAATATTTCTGATTCACTCACCAAATAATTAATTTCCATGAAAAAAAAAAAATAAGATAAAAAACTCGTATCTTTTTTCACTCATTTTCTAACTTTTCATTCAAATGAACTATTTTTCATATTTGCAATCAAACACACCCTTAGACTCCTATAAAACATTTTTTCCTCTCTTTAATTTTTAATCTTCTTCATCTTTTCTTATTAAGAGTTTTGTTGAAAAATTTAAAAAATATTTTTCCTATGTTTGGCACATCTGGTCTTGCTTCTGCTCACGAGGCATTCAAATAATAAAGGGACTCGTGATTGAGGATGGGGGGTTTAATATGATGTGGAAACCGGAGGGATATGATGAGTGCATGTAATTGAAAGGATAAAAATTTGTGTAAAAAGTCCGTTAAATCCATTAGGATTAAATGATTGTGACGCTGACATGAAAAGAGGTAATTTTGTACATATCTCATCATGATAGGTAAAACTCGCAACTACTGGTTCTGTGTTATTAACTTTTAACTGTTAATCCTTTAGCTAATCACCGTTGGGTATAATGGAAGGAATGATTTTATGGGGATCCATTGGGACTCATTCTAATTATAGTGGGATTATCTCAGCACCTCAAATTATTAACTGCGACATCCCATTATGTGATAAAAGATTTAGATTTTAGTATCACAGTATACCATAGTTTCTCTTCTCAACCAGTTTCCATATCCATGTCCCAAAACACCAGTCATAGACAATTTGAAAGAACTGAGGCTAGTACTATTAACTCATCAACAAAAGGGGAAAGTTTGTATATATTGAAGCACGCCCCAACTTTACAACAATGGTCAACAAAATTAGCTCACATCACACTAAAATCCCAAACTCTGACTACTTCCAAAAACAGGGGAGGCCAATGAACTATTGATTCCCACTAATCCAACTTCATCAAAACTAAACTAAAACAGATTATATAGACGAAAGATCCTCATATATAGTCTTAATACCCGGCCTCTCGGATACAGATAGTAAACATCGTAAAGCAATCCCAAGAACCTCCTTCATTCCCTTCTCAGATACCGGATTTTCCAACTCTGGCATCAATGCTGCCTCGAAACAGTCAGGTCCGCCACCTTCTGCCACCCTTAACCGCACCCAATCGGTCAAATCAACCCCGCCACCTTCGCCAGAGACCACATCGCCAGCGCATTTTCCGGTGAGAAGTTCCAATGCGATGACACCAAAGGCATACACATCGGACTTAAAGGATGGCAAAGGCTTTTTGGAAGTGGCCAATTCGGGCGCACGGTAGCCCAATGTACCAGCATCGAGAATTTGTTCAGTGGTCCCTGCTTGTGTCATGAGGCGGTGGAGGCAGTAATCTGCTACACGCGCGTTGAGGTCAGTCCCGTCTAGGAGCACATTGGTTGCCTTGAGGTTCCCGTGTGGTACCGCTCGGTCAAAATGGAGATAGTTCAGGCCACGTGCAACATCCACGGCTATTTTGAGCCGTTGGGCCCACGTTAACAGTGGGCCCTTTCTTCCAGGTCGATCTGCATAGGCCATTTTATCAAAAACGCAAATGAGCAGTGGTAGACACCAAACACTTAACAAACTATTTTTCAATATGTGATCAAGTAGATATTTAAAAAAAATCAACTATTAATACGTGGGAACGACTTTATGATCAATCAAATATTAACAAATAAAACCGTAGAATACATTTTTGCGAAGTGGTTTGTGTGTCGCAAAATTAAACGCAACTAGAAACCAGCAATTAAAAAGAAAAAACTATTGCACGCAAAATGGAAGGATATATATATAGCTGCATTTGCGTGGAAGGATATATATATATAGATGCATACATGATGATACATCAGCATGTTTATCTTGGCCCTTACACTCAACCATGTAGCATCATGCCTGAGTACCCACATGTTTAACGATCATGCCTGTACACTCCAGTGCTTAAAATCATGTTTGAGCACCCACATGTACAATGCTTTAAGCACAAAGAATAATTTTCATGACTGCAGTGAGTGGCCCACATAATATCCTTGGTGACCATCAGATTATTCAAATGGTGAATCTTTCAGGTTATGGCCCTCTAAAGGTCTGCAAAGGAAGATTTAATGCCTTAATATTACTACGTAGAGTTTAAATTGTTCCCCTCACTTAAAATCTGCTCAGTTAAAGGGAAGATGAATAACTATAACCCACTGAGATAATTAAGATGGAAATTTAACTATTATAAGAAAATTTAAATCTTATGTATCTAGTGATGGAACAATTGATCTTACATAGCACAAAGTTCATGTGGAAAATTCAAGATTCAAATACTGCAAACAGACCAGATCAATAAAACAATGATTATACATTTCTTTTGAATGGCACAACAATCAGTGTTAATCCTTTATTCCCATTTGACTCTGTTCTTGAGTGCGCGTGTCCCGATAATAAGCAAACCTCTTTTTGTTCATTTTCATTAAATAGTTACAGGCAGATAAGTTAATAGATTAAAACAAAAGGAAGAGATTTTACCGTATAGAAAACTCGCAAGACTTCCTGGAGATATATAATCTGAAAGGATGAGCTTCTCGTGCTGTGTGGGACCCCAATAGTACCCTCGCAAGCCCACCACATTTGGATGCCTTATATTCGCAAATTTCTTAGCTTCCTTAGCAAAATCCTTTCTCTCTTTCGCTACCCCTTCTCTCAACCACTTCACAGTTAAGAACACCCCATTATCCAGTGTTGCCCTATATGAAGTCCCGTGACTACTCCTCCCCAATACTTCAGCCGGGGCCCGCGATAGCTCCTCGGGGGTAAAAGTAAAAGTATCATCAAGAAAGTACAGCTCACCAGCCAACCTATCAGGTGACCTAACATCAAGTCTAGTGAGGTCAGCAGTATATGAATCACCAGACCCCGGGGACCAAGAAAAATGACTGGCTTTCGATGGAGAAAATCCAGTAATAGCTGCCATTTTCTCATCTGGGCAAATTATTTCAGAGGATGATCCTTTTCGTGAGGCCATAAGATCCTCGGCTGATATTACCAAACCACCGCCGCCTTCTCTTCCACCAATACCGGTCGGATTCTGTGGGGGGCGCCTTTTTGTAACGGATTGCGCAAGAGGTCTCCTCGATATGCGGATATAATGAATGAAGATGGCGAAAAGGATCAAAATTACCACAGCAACCACACAAGCAATTATCACTGCCACTTTGACGATTGTTTTGATTGGTTTCCTATTGGTATTTCCGGATGGAACGCCGCTCCCAGGAGGAACATTAGGAAACTGTAATAAGGAATTTCCAGGGAAGAAAGAAGAGGGTGGAAATTTTCTCAAATTTTCTGGGACGACACCGGAAAGATCATTATACGATGCATTAAAGCTTTCGAGAGTGTTAGGCAAGTTGTTTGGTAGTGGACCACTGAAATGATTTTGGGAGATATCTAATGAAGTAAGAGAGATGATGTCACCCATGGAGGTTGGGAGAGAACCTGAGAAATTATTCCCCGCAACTCGAAGCACTTGAAGGCCGGTTAATGAATCAAATCCATCGGGAAAATAGCCACTAAGCCGATTATGAGAAAGATCAAGTACGCGAAGATTTTGTTCACGCGAAGAAGGTGAAGAGAAATCAACACTTCCAACAAGTATATTGTTCTCAAGATGGAGTTCTTGCAGTGTGGGCATTGTTAGAAGATTAGTTAGAACTGGTCCATCGAACTGATTAAAGCTAAGATCGAGTACTGTAAGTTTCGGAAATTGCGAAATAACTTTGGGGAGGGAGCTATCAAGGGAGTTGCGGGAGAGGTTGAGGTAATTTAAACGCAAAAACTGCAAGGTCACCTCAGGAATGGGGCCTGTCAAACGGTTTTGGCTGAGATCAAGATATTCAATATCTCCCCATTTCAGTAATTGGGTTAGATTTCCTTCGAATTGATTTTTTGAAAGATCAAGTACTGTGCAGCTTCCGGTCAGCAATGGAAGGTCTCCAGAAAGCCCATTTGAGGAGATATTAAGGACACGCAATGTTGTTGATGTGATCATACTTATTGGACCTGCAAAATGATATACAATTTGAGAAGCATAGTAAACAAAAGGGATAAGTAAAGTAAGCTCTCTTGTATTTTTGGGTTTATAACACAAAGCTCCCCTGAGTTTTGGGAAATTACTTTGACCTCCCCAATATGATTCATTTTTTCAATTGTAAGGTCATTCCCAGTCAGTTTTCACAATTATTGCACAAGGATCAATTTTAATGTGTAAAGAATCTTCTCTGTGTAGAAAAACTAAAATATTACAAAGAAAATTTAACAAATATAGGGGAGGTTTTTGTTACCAAACCCAAATGACATGGAAGATTGAAGTTATCGAACCCAAATGTGAGGAGGTTAGTATATAATAAACAAAAACATGTGGGATGCCATTATAACTATCCCTAGAACAATATAATGCAGGGGAATTATTATTGAAATGAATAAAGAGACAGATTCCTAACTATTTTATGAGATCACATAACAATGTCATCTTCCACATTTATGAAAACTAATTACATAAATTTAAGAAATCGAATAAATATACGAGCTAACTCATTGTTATAGAAGTACCTGTGAGATTGTTGCCACTCAAATCCAACTCTGCTAAAACCAACGAATCTCCTTTCAAAAGATCATTAGGAATAAATCCCGAAAATCTGTTGTTGCTGAGTTTGAGAACTTGGAGCTCATAAACAAAATTAAATCCAGGCAATTCACCAGACAACTGATTGTAGCTCAAATCCAATACCCTCAAGTTCCCAAACACCTGTGGCTCACCCCCATTAACAAGCGATCCAGTAAGCTGGTTATGACTAAGATTCAAGTACTTAACGGTATCCGATATACCAGGAACAAATTTCTGCCGCTGAGAATTAGAACTCTCTAGCAAATTCCCACTCAAATCAACATGAATCGCAGAAGTAAGCAGCAAAAACTCCACATCTATTTTACCATCAAGCATATTCCCATGCAAATCAAGCACCTCGAGACGTGTCATGAGTACAAATCCCCTTGGGATTTTCTTTGTAAAACCATTAATAGAGAGATTAAGGGATACCAAATTCGCTAATTTCGATAAAGATGAGGGAAGTGGTCCCGAAAAGGAGTTTCGACTTAAATCCATCGATTGAATTGAGGTAAGCCCAGAAATCGAATCCGGAATCTCACCGGAAAAATTATTTCCAGCTAAGGTGAGGTTCTTTAAACTCCCTATTTTGCCAATCTCCGGCGGTAGAGACGAGAAGAATAGATTCTCCGAAATGTCAAGATACTCTAGACTTTTGAAGTCGCCAATATTGTTGGGAAATTTGCCTGTTATTGAGTTATTTGACATCGAGAGCTTAACGAGCAAAGTGAGATTTGAAAATACTCTCAAATCCACATCAGCGGATAAACCTAGGTTATCAAGAACAACTCCTGCAACATTGCCACCATTGCAAACAATACCGTTCCAAGAGGAAGGGCACCCATTGAAGTCAATCGACTCCTCATTCCACGAGTCTAACACGAAACCCGAAGGGTCGCGTTTGATTCCCTTTTTAAATTCAAGTAGGGCTAATATGTCCTGAGAAGGAAGCTGACCCGTGGCAGAGAAGAAAAGTAGAATCACTGTCAAAACCCTAATTAGCTTCATTCTTAGTTCTCACTTCTAAACCCAAAAAACGGCTTTACACAATCAAAATAGAAAGCTCAATCCTCAGATAGAAATGGGCTTAAGCAATCTATATTCAAAATCAATGAAATCCAATAGGGTCCCCAAAAATGGCTTCACTTCACTCACTTAAGTTATAAGCTTGATGGCAAGAATTTGAGCTCTCAACCTCAACTAAGTTAACACATCATTTAACTTCAAAACATAGACCCAATAACAGTTTCTTAAATAAGAATCAATAATCTCACACCTTAAACAAAAACTACATTGTTTTCATTTAACCCCTAATCAATAAGAGAGGATCCAACAGAACAATCAATGCTTGAAAAAAGAACAGTTTCAGCAACACAAGCTGAGCCAAAGCAATGATGAATAAAACAAATCACAGAGACTAAAAGTGGGTTTTCAAAGACCTAACCAAAGGCAAGTTCAGCATTTTCTTACCTTACCCTCAAAGATTCAAACTTGAGAATAACTAAAGCTTCCCTCTTTTGACCAGCTTGAAAAAATCTGAAACTATAGATTGCATTACATGAATGTAATGTACTTGTTTGTTTGTAGTACACTCGGTAACAAGCTCAGAGACTCAGACCACTCAGGTATACCAACAAAAACATGAAAAAGAAAGCAAATGGGTTCTCAAAACTGCATTTACTCCAAAAAATGGAATGGACCCATAAAAGTTTTGACCTTTATACCCTAAACCCAAAAATGCTTGGTCATTTTAATATACATAAAAGGGGGTAAAGAAAATGCCTTCATCTTTTCTTATTTCATCCTATCTGTGAACTATCACTTTCTCTTTCCAAAAAGACAGGTGGGTTCAATACAAAACCCTAAAGTTTCTTTTGTTGGTTTGTTTATGTGGAACCTACACTTAAAAAAAGCCTAATCTTTGTTCATTCTTTTGAGGTTTCTTTAATTAAATAAAAATTAGAGGGGAAAGAAGCGGGAAATGGCATATGTGTTTTTGTCAGAATCTTGTCATAGTGGACGTCAAAATTTGTGTTAAATTTAGTTAAGATTATTGGGGTCTTGTCTTTGTTGGGAAGTGAGGCCTGTTGAAGCACGGGGGTTGTGGCAGTGCCACGTGTGATTGGGACCCCCACTGGCCCTTTGACTATTGTTTTGTTATGAATAGCTCTCATGTGAACATTGCAAGACATTTTCACCCCCTTACAATTTTTTTATTGAAATAATGAATTTAAAATATGGAGTCAGTGAAATTAATTACAAAGATATTGCATTTTCTTTGGAAAGGATTAACTTTAATATAATTTATAATTAATTATGTATGTTAACTTGAATTCACGGTTAATATGTGTATTCAATTAAAACATTTTAAGTGAATATGCAATTAACAAGCGCGAATTCAGTTAAAATATTTTAACGATTGCTTGGAAGCAATAAACCTCGTTACCCAGGAAAATGTTGACAACCACCCCCTTGTTGATATTGTAGAAGACTACAAAGATCTGACTAGAAGCTTGAAATTGAATTTTGTGCATGTCCCAATAGCAAGTAACGTCGAAGTCGATTGCATGGCACAGCTGGCAAAGGAGATTGATGATGTGTATGTTGAGTATAAGGCGGTTCCGGATGAACTCATTGTGATGCTGGATAGGGAGCTTGGCGAGGAGGATTTCTCCTTCGTCTAAGCCTTGTTTTCTTATGTTGTCCTTGTTCTTACCCCCTTTTTTATTTTCCTTTTGTCACAAAAAAAAGTTGAAATATTTTAACTTTATTGAACATAAATCAATTATGTTTTCTGGCATAAAATATTTCATGCCTTCAAACAAACAAAAAAACGACGATTTCATTTTACACACCACCTATGGCTACTGTTGGTCTCCCTTCAAACACCACTTCAGCATTAGTTTTTCAAATTAATATATTTCAGCATTTTACATTTAAAACCATTTTGTGTGTTTTTGCTTTTGTATTATATCAAAATGGACTCATATGTGTATATAATAACTCGTTTGAAATACGTATTGGGTTATATCTAATTTTTGTATATTAGACCCAATTTTGTATGTAGTGAGGTATATGTATTATATGTGTAACATGGTTGTAAAACATTTAATATATGTATATTAGACCCAGATTATTATAATGTATCTGGTTATTATGCCTCCAGAAATGTAATTTGGATTTGAATTAAAAAATTAAATAGGAATGTGTTTGGGTTTGAATTGGGGACATGATTTCTTTTGAAATTTAATATGATTAATATAACTAATGTTGGCTTGAATAAGATGTTGAATAAGAGAAACATAAATGCTTTAGATATGCAAGTTGGGTGATTGAGTTACTTAAAGCGATTTATAAAGGTATAGCGAGATTTTTTGAACTATTTAGACTAAATTTATGGCCAACCCTTAGACAAATTATTTATAGTTGGCGCTTAAGTTATATTATATGAGTTCTGTATATGTGAAATTATATGAAGCACGGAAACTTCTCATTAGGGGTGAAAATTTTAGAAACCAAATGAAATATGATATGAAACGAAACGAAGTTATCATAAAATTAACACGGCTTATCGAGTTCGTATCGTGTTCATGTCGAGTTGATTGGACCCGCCATCGTGTTGTGTCGTGTTCGTGATCAATTTTTATCACAAAATTAACTCGAATTTAGGACTCATTATTAATCTCATTTAGACCCGTTATTGACCATATTAAAACTTATTTTGACCTAATTTAGACTCTTTATTGACCCATTTAGAAACCAAAATCAATAAAAGTCCAACCCATTACAATACTTAACACACAAACCCTAAAACCCTTACCCCTCTTTCTTTCTTTACCTCACAAACCCATAGCTAATACCCTCACAAACCCGTACCCCTATTTCTTTCCTTAACGGACATCGTCTTTTCACATAAACAAACCTCACATCTCTCAAACCCCGACCTTTTCATTCCCCCTCATCCCGTCACATCCCTCCCTTCGTCTTGTCATGCACCCCTGTCTCCCTCTTTTGCCTCCCTCCTTTGTCCATTCTCGGCCCTCCATCCCTCCTTCGCCCCACTGTCACATCACTTTTGGTGTCTGCCTCCAGTGACTACATTCCCCTCCGGCACAATGAACTCGAAATCGAATTTAATCAATGATAATGAGAAGATGAGGGCAAAATCATTTGAACCCATTGAAGAGAAGAAAATGGTGAAAGTTTTAGAACCTGTTGTGAAAGAATTAAATGAAGATAAGGTGGTTGTGTGTTTATTATTTGTGTTTATTTTAGATTTTTTATTACTGGTTTGTGATTTTTTAGGAGGAAATTAAAAGTAGAGTTTAGCAAAAATCTGTAATTATTTTATGGTGCAATTAAAAACATATACTAGAAAAATCTGATATAAATCGTGTCATGACAATCGTGTCGTGTCATGTCGTGTCAATCGTGTCATATCATGTTAATCGGGGATAATCGGATCAAGATTATAAATCGCGGCAATCGTGGCATGTTCGTGTTGTGAAAATTAACATGACATCGGGTCGTGTCGTGTTTAAGTTACTAAATATTATTTTGTGTCGGGTCGGGTCAGTCATGAACCCGACCTAATAACACGATTCGTCACCCCTACATCTCATGGGGTGACATACCTGTGTTGGACACTTCGACACATGTAAGACATTTCACGAACACGTGTCCAACACTCAACATGGTGTGTTGGGATTATTTGACATTTTAAAGAATGCGGACACTTCGCAGACATGTGACAAACACAACTAAGGCTCTCCGCGGACATGACTCGGCGCTTAAAACTAATAAAATTTAATTAATTGTAGTGTTAATCATCTAAAACAAATACTTTCAGAGTTCATGCATAATAATAATAATAATAATAATAATAATAATAATAATAATAATAATAATAATAATAATAATAATAATAATAATAATAATAATAATAATAATAATAATAATAAGAAGAAGAAGAAGAAGAAGAAGAAGAAGAAGAAGAAGAAGAAGAAGAAGAAGAAGAAGAAGAAGAAGAAGAAGAAGAAGAAGAGTTCAAATTGAATGAAGTTAGTTTATGACTTGATTTCAATGCATACTTTTGATTTACGATTTAACTCTTATTATGACATATGTAGCCATGTTAATTTTGATAATATAGTTTGACAACCAAGGCTCTTTTTTTAAGTGAAAAATATATTAACTATATAGAGAGAAAATCGATCAAATGCAAGATCAAATAGCAAACTTTAAAATGGACCCCTCAAAAATAACGTCGCTTTGCATTAACATGATGAGAAGAAGAAGAAGAAGAAGAAGAAGAAGAAGAAGAAGAAGAAAAGCATGCCCATGTTAATGCAAAATGATGATGTTCATAGGATCTGTTAAAGCATCTGTTATTCGAGTTCGCACTTGATCAGTTATCTCTAGAGAGAGAGAGAGAGAGCAAAGCTCATATACATCATGCCTTTTACATCACCCATACATCATACCTAGTTCTATATCCTAAAAAATCAAAAAAAAAATTATTTTACTCATGGAGTTAAACTTTCAATCAACACATATTCAAAAAATTAGGTCGAAATATAATTTCTAGCTATTTTTAAAAAATCCAACAAGAACTGTTGAAAATTCCTTATTTATAAGGGCCTATGCCAGCAAAATTTTGTGAATTTTTTAAAAATATCTAAATGTATTTTGACCTAAATGTATTTTGACCTAAATGTTTTAACATACGTTGACTGAAAGATTAATTTCAATATAAAATAAAAGAGTTTGAAAAAAAGGTTTCTTAAGGCCTAGAACTGTGTGTGTGTGTGTGTAATTTTAACGAAATACTTATTTATTGTTGTGTTTTTTTCGTGTTGTGTCCTGGTTTTTTTAGATTTGTCATGTCCCTGTCGTATCGGACACGACACCCATACTCGTGTTTGTGCTTCACAAGTGACAACTATATTAAAATAAACATAGTTTCATATTGGAAAAGAAAAAATTATAATCCCACACCAATATCCAATTATATGGAATTAAATTAATTATTTACCCAATATACCCATTCCATTTTTTGTAAAATTTATATTGAATGCATGCATCATGGATATGAATCATACAAAATGTGTAGTCAATATAAAAACTCCTCGAAACCACATTAATAATTAAATAAATTATTTCATATGACAGATTCGAATACGAGGACCCAAATAGTCCAAACTTGTCAAGGATTTTGTGTTTCAAGGCCAAAAGCTATATCCAAGGCCAAAAGCATTCACTGACCAATTAGCAATCCGATAGTCCTTCACTAGGGAACATTCAAAGCTAAAAGTTATATCTCCCAGTGCATAAATTTTCCAATAAAACTCTCTTTGTGTTGCTATAGTCTTTTATATTGGTCCAACCAATTTTCATTCATTCGGGGATTGTTAGAATTTATTGGATTTCAATGGATTGACAAAATTTTATTTTTGTGAGCTTTGAAGTCCATTTAATATGGGATCCACAGGTCTTTTGAGACAGTTTGAAGTTGAAATGCGTTCTCCTTCATGAGAAGTGTTGATGTAAAAACTAGATTCGATCTAATTATTTTCATCACAGATAAAAATGAATAAATAAATATAAGACAGTGGATTTTTCAAGTGGTTCAGCCTTAGTAGAATGGCCTACGTCCACTGTTTTTGTATTGCTGACTGTTTGCCTGGAATTCTCGATAATAGGTTTACTAAGAGATCCAGAGTCCCCCTCTAATGAGGAGGTTACAATGTATTTATAGCCCTGAGGCTGTTAATGTGAAAGGACAATGCGTTGTTATCTAGTAAACATATACATCTATACGATAATAATGAGTATTTAATGCGCAGTTGTCTTTTTTATTCTCTTGATTTGGATGCTCTACACACTAAGTAGCTCGGACCGCTTAAGTTGCTCGGTACGCTTGAGTTGCTCGATACGTTTGAGTTGCTCGGAGCTATAAGTTGCTCGGTACGATTAAGTTGCTCGGAATGTATGTGTATTTGCCACTTGGTTGACACGTGTCTTCAGGTGATTGGTCCATATCAGCAGACTAAATTTGGTATCAACAGAAGCCCCAAAGTTTCACAGTTGAGGTTGAATGAGAGTGTGGAACATTTTGTTTGAAAACTGCTTGGATTACTGGTCTTCATGGATTTTAGGAAAATTTTCCTTGTACAAAATTCCTTTTTTAGCGCACAATATCAAGCTTCATAAATATTTTGAATTTTCACGATCGCATCGATATTTGTGCCATTTTTCTTCTTTTAGCCGTCGAAAACGCAAACATCTTTCCTTGTAATCATTTTTTTTCTCTATTCCCTAGGTAAAGTATTTAAGTGTAACAGAAATCCTATCATTTTTCACTTATCAAATTTGTATCTTTGAACTCTTCATCTTCTCTCCATCTTGTGCCTTCGTTCTTTCCATTGCTCATTGACAGCTGATCTCTATTTTCTCTGTAAGATTTTCTTCCTTCCTCTTTATTTTCTTTATTCACTATGGTTTATCCTGTTGAATCGTTAGACAAATTTTGTTATGAGTTCTCAATCCCTTCGTGGGTTATCTTGGAAGAAATTTTTGGTCCTTCTGATTATTTTTCTTTGGCTGAGGGACATTGGTTCCCAAGTCTTTTTGTAGCCGAATGTGGCTTTTCTTTCCCGCCAAATCCCCTGTGTTTGGAGTTTTGCCAATATTTTGATGTTGTACCTGCAAGAGTAGCCCCAAACACATGGAGGATAGCTAATGGCGTACATAGGTTGAATCAACTTCATGGAACCCGTTCAGGGATTCCAGAGATTATGTATTGCTATAGATGGGTTACCAGTGACAGTATTTTCTATTTAAAACTAGGTTTTTGAATAGAGCGTTAGTTGTCTATCTTCCTGATGACAATAGGGATTATTTTGATCATGGGGTTGTGATGAAAAATTAGCAACACCCTCCATTAAATGGAGATGATGTATACCAAGGTCCCTGGTGTCCACTTTATGGCAACGGGATAGGTTGTTTTTATTTTTAAAATCTTGTTTTCTTTGTATTTGATAAAATCCATCACTGACATTTGATTTTTGTTTATTACAGTTGACAGTAAAAGAAAACCTCCAAAGGAAACTGATGTTAATATAAAGCATTTAAAACTTATCTGGAGCTTGCACCAATATGTTGCTGGGGAGCATATTAGATCTGTTTTTTACTTGTTGCAATACAAAAGCTACACTTCATCTTTCACTGCTCGTCCTCGTCCAGTGGTGGTCGATCTTGACCAAGTACCAGCCTCTGAGACTAGTGTGGAAGGTTCTTCTGAATCAAATATTCATATCACTGATCTGATGAAGAAGAGAAGAGCTCCTGCCTTTTTTAACAAGTCTGCCTCTGCCACTGTGGAGGCAAAGAAAAGTAAACAAGATGTCCCAAAAGAAGGGATAAAGATTATAGATGTACCCCCTCCCACTGCTGCCAAGGAAGCTGACAAGAAGCCCCCTGTGGCTCCAAGTAAGACTGTTACTATCTCTCCTTCGAGTGATGTTGTTGTCATATCTCTAATAAAGACAACATCTTTAATTGAAATCGCTCCAGCTCCTCTAAGGAGATTAAAAAAAGCTCTTCTGAGAGACCTGCTGAACCTATCTCTCAACCTTCAAACGTTAAAGGTAGCGTTCTAATTCTTGTTCCCCCGAGCTCTGCTGTGGGCTTGATAAGATCCTGGACTGTCCCAGAAGTCCAAGGCCTTGAAGATACTCTTTCTTGTGAGAGAATTACTACTCTGGCTGCTCAACACATTGCCTCAGTAAGTATTGTTAGCTTGAATCTTTTACTTTCTAATATTATGTTCATACATTGACTTAAATCTCTTTCTTTTTTCAGCTGGTGACGTGTTTCAACAGCATTTTAAAGAAGGATGAAGCTATCAGGGCTTCAAACTCCTCGAGTGGAGTAAAGGAAGCTTTTGTTGGGCTAACCCAATCTTTGAAAGATTCTCGTCAAAAGTACGAGGAAGATAAAGGTGCTTGGGAGAAGTAATTTAAGTCCGTTGAGCTAGACAGAGATCAAGCTGTGAATGCCTCCAAGGAATTGAAGAAGAAGTTAAAGGAGTTTGAACAGAGCAACAAGGAGTTTGAAAAAAGCAATAAGGAGCTTGAGGTTAAGCTTAAGTCTGCTGAAGAGAAAGTTGTTAAACTTCAAGATGTTGAGCGACAAAAAACGGAGGTGGAAGAAAAATTGAAGTCTGCCGAGGAGCTCCTTAGGGAAAGTACCTCCTCGGAGAAGGTAAGAAGGAAAGCTGCAGCTAAAAAATCATTCAGTGCTGGTTGGGATAAAGGCTGGAACAATGGTCTGGCTGTCATGTCTTCTCAAATGGAGTATGCAAGTGTTAAATATTTTAAGGATGGATGGGTAGCAGCCTTGAAGGAGCTGAAGGTTGCTGAGAATTATGAGTTATTCCAGCAGCACACTCATGACCCTCCTCCCTCTCTTGGAGAAGAAGAAGAGGATGAAGCTGCTTCAGATGAATCTTCCATGATGATCGGAGATCAGGCCCCTACTGTTCCTGTTGTTCTTCCTTCCGAGCAACTCCAACCAACCAGCACTTCTGCCAAGCATCTACCATTATCTTTCGAGCAACCAACCCCTTAATCCAAAACTTCTGAGGAAGCCGTAGGAAATAAGGAGAAGGTGTAAAGTTGTTCGGGTTTTCTATTTTGTTGTTTTCTTGAATGTAACTTGGAACTATGTATCTCCTCTTATGATGAATAAAAATTTGAACTTTGGTTGTTCGTCTTGAATTTCTCTTTTACTTGCTCTATATGCATCATTATTGATTCTTTTTATCTCTTCTCTTTGCTAGTTTATGCCCAGGAATTGATGAAGAAATGCAATGACTATTTTAAAGTTGGTCATGCAGATCTTAATGAGGCCCAAATCATTGATATCCTTGGTCTAGATGCTTTTGAACGAGCAGTTTAAGCTTACCAATACTTGAAGTGATTACTTGATCGTGTTGTGGCCAACAATGTGGCTTACTATGAAATGATTGAAGACCTTCAAGGAACGATCGAGGAACTTCAACAATAATATTGTAATACCCCGCATTTTTTTTTATTGAATTAAAATTGAACTAATTGAAGAAAAATAATAATTATGGCAGTATATATATTCGAAATGTTTGAAAATGAAAATTTAAAATGAATTAATTAAGATACGAATGTGCGACTTAAATATTAGAAGCGAATTAACGCGTAAAAAGGATCTGGAGGGTTAAATTTGGCGCAATGGCATTTTTGTAAATAAACTAACCCTAGGTATAAATAGAAAGGAAGAGAAGAAGTCTTCATTCTTTCATTTGAAATGGAGGCTAGGGTTTGGTAGAGAGAGAGAGTAAGAAGAGAAGAAGCTAAGAGGATTTCAAGAGGATTTCAAGAGGATTTCAATTTCTCCATACAATCCAAGGCAAGTTAATAACCTATATGTGTATATTATGTATCTATAATGAAATTTCACATGAACATGTATTTGGATCCCTAAATTAATATGAAATTAATGTTAAAAATGATATGCAATATATTAGGATCATCCTCCATATAGATTCAAATGCGATAACATCATTATAGGGATTGAATTGTTGAACAAACTCTTGAATTTGAGAAATCTATTAAATTGAGTAGATTGTCATATTAAAAATTGTTTTGAGCTGTTTTAATTCCGAGATTGTATATTTCGTTCGCGTTGCCCGGTAGAAAATCATATTCTGGACAACTTTGTAGTTTTAAGTTTTTTCAAAAACGGATCGGAAAATCCTCGAATATGCGTTTTAAAATTCTGCGCAGAAAGTTATCGTGAACAGGTCCGAACTGTATATGTTAATTTCGGGTCTGTTTTAAGCCGGCTATGGTAGCGTGCTCGCGTGTCCTTGTAGAAAATCACGTTCCGAACAACTTTGTAGTTTTAAGTTTTCCCAAAAACGGATCGGAAAAGCCTCAAATCGGCGTTTTAAAATTCTGGGCAGAATGTTGTCGAAAACAGGGGCGAATATTATATGTTAGTTTCGGGTCTGTTTTAGGCCGGCTAAGGTAGCGTGCTCGCGTGTCCTTGTAGAAAATCACGTTCCGAACAACTTTGTAGTTTTAAGTTTTTCCAAAAACGGACTGGAAGAGCCTTGAATCTGCATTTTAAATTCTGGGCAGCATGTTGAAATAAGAGTGATAATATTTTTCATGTTGTTAGTAAGATAATTATGGTGTGGTGCCTAATATCCTAACTTGATCACACACTTAAGGTTATTAGGGATATATAACCTTGAAATGATTTGGTGTTGAATTAGTAAATTAATGATGTAAATTATGTTATATTATAAATAATGATTATTGTATAACTCGAGTAAGAGACTTGACACGATTGTATAAATACATAAGTGTGAAACTGCTTTACATGTATATTGTCGAGTATACACTAGACTAGTCCTCCGGTCGATGTAGGCACATGTTGAATGCAATTTTTTGTGATTGATCCGGTTAGGTTCCGCTCGAGTGCCGTGTCGGAGGTAAACCACCGGACACATGGTTGTAATGCGGGTTAGATAGAAAGACCTTGAAACGCCATGTGATTCAGGACTTAGTATGATTGCCCTTGCCACGTAATATTGGGAAATATTCGTGTGTAGGCCTAGTGTTACGACTTGTTTCCCCGGGTAACGATAGTGACCCGATATGACTTGTGTGAGATATTATGCTTGTGTCTTAAAATAATATCCCGAATCGATGCATTTGATATTATACTTGAAGGAAATATTTTGATACGTTGAATACTAAAATGAGACTAATAATGATTAATCAAGATACGATATGAGACTACACGTTACTCTAGTTTGGGTTGGGTAGTCCCGACATAGGAACATTGGTTGGGTAATTGAACAATTTAATTACTGGAGACGAGTAATGACTAGTGTGCTTTCATTATAAGTACATCTTATAATCTTATAGCTTGTTTTCTTGCTTTGACGTTCGTCTATCTTGCTTCTTGCTCCTCTCCTATGTATGTATTATACAGGTCCTCGCCCCGTTGGACAGTAGATCGTGGAGCTGAATGATCTCGCATCTATTCTTAGGATCTTGTAGTGGTGGACGCTGGTCCTTATCCTATTTTGTCACTCTTCCTTAGAGTGTGGTATCAGAGATTTCCCATTGTTAGGGATTTGATAGTGTTGAGAGGTTTACATTATACTCTTTACCTAATTTATCTTTGGGCCCGTATGTTTGGGCATTTTATATTCAGTACTGATATTACTTGTGGATCCTATACTTGTTATGATGTGATTTGGTTACACGTATGGGAGTGTACACATTTACTTTACTGTGTTTATTTAAATTATGTTTCTAATGCCAACATATTGATGCTCTGCTTTAATTTAATTGGGCGTAGCTAACCGAATTAGATATAAAAAGCAGGGTTGTCACAAATATAAAGAATCCACTGCCCTTTTGCATCAAGGATACTAGAAAAAATATCAACAATTGAGTGCTGACAAAGGGTATGGCAAATTTATCTCTGCTCATGAGAAGAAGGAGAGTGCTCTGAAGCTTGAAGTTAAAGAGCGCAGGCATATCGCCAAGTTGTTGGAACAGGAGAACATTGCTTTGCAAGAAGAAAAAAAGCAACTTAAATCTGCTACTTCTTCTTCGGGAGCCTTGGTCCCAGTAAATGATGATGGTTTTTCATTCCTGGAAGTAGAAAATGCTAACTTAAGGGATGAGTTAGAAACCTTGAAAAGAGCTGGACCCTCCACATATACTCGTGGACGAGCAATGGCTGGTCGGGTCACCATTAAAGAAGCTAGAACATAGTCGACTTTAGAGAACCAAGTCGTTCACTTAATGGCGAAGAACCAAGCCTTGGCAGAAATGTCTAAGAAGATTCTGAACTTCACCGAACAACTCTCTAATCAAAGCTCTGCTCTGGAAAGTAAAGAAATTCTAGTGAAGAAACTCCACGAGCAACTTGAGAGGTTAACTTATCAGTTCCACAAGCAGCCCGGGGAATCTTAGATGGTTGGGAATAACGAAGCTCTGTACTATCTCGATGCTCGGTTGCAGTAGTCAAATAATGAGGGATATAAGCAAGGGTGGTTGAATGCCTTGTGTGTGCTAAAATTGGAGCAGGGCCACTACTTATGGGATTATTATGATCCTGGAGTGCTCGATTTGCCCTTTCCTCCTTTTAAGCTTGATATCAATTGGATTCCTACTCGTGCAATTCCTCAATGCTTGATTTCCAAGTATCTCGGTGATTACAGTCTTCATGTAAACTTTAAGACATCTCGCCCAGAGCATTTGCTTGATCGTCCCTCCGTAATGAATGTTAGAATGCTGCGAGATGTAAACTTTATAAATTCTCCTTATGCATTAGATGATCCTCCAGCCAGAGTAGAACCTGTTTCAAAAGCAGAGGGGAAGAAACCTATTGAGTAGGATATTCTTATGTAATGAATCAGACTTTTCACATCATATGTAATTTTACTTGATTTGAATGAAGAAATTTTTAGTCATTTGCCATTTCATTTTCTTCTAAATAATTTGTAGAGTGTCTTTGCTTGTTGGTTGGTAAATATGTATACTATACTTATCCCATCTGTTGTTTGATTGTAGTGACTTTCCACTCTTTGGGCCTAAGCAATGGAATGATTTGCATCCCATGTTCCTGCTTAGTTATAGTAATCTCGTATGGATTACCTTGTTGCCTAGACAGTGGATGCCCCAGGAGGTCGTTCAGCTTCTTGCCTAGTTTGGTACTAACCAACCGGAGTTGATTGTGATTGGTTTACCGACCAATCGGAGTTGGTGGTAATTAGTTCCCGACCAACCGGAGTTGGTGGTAATTGATTCCCGACCAACCGGAGTTGGTGGTAATTAGTTCCCGACCAATCGAAGTTGGTGGTAATTAATTTTCGACCAACCGGAGTTGGTGGTAATTAGTTCTCAACCAACTGGAGTTGGTGATAATTGATTCCCGACTAACCGAAGTTGGTGGTAATTAGTTCCCGACCAACAGGAGTTGGGGGTAATTGATTCCCGACCAATCGGAATTGGTGGTAATTAGTTCCCGACCAACCGGAGTTGGTGGTAATTGAGGTGGTAATTGATTTGCTGTGTTGCTTTGAATTTGGGTTTGTGGTTTGTGTAATGTGTTGCACTAATACTAAAAAAAAACTTCAACAAAAAGAAATGGGGGTGAAACATCACTTTATTCATTTTGAAAAAACTGCGTTACATATGAATTTTAACTACTGATAATACTTGCGCAGATGCTCTGCATTCCATGCATTCTTGAATTCTTCTCCTTCCAAGGTTTTAATCCTATATGTCCCTGGACAAACAACTTATGTTACTCTGTAGGGTCCATGCCAGTTGGCTTCCAGTTTGTTATGCTTTTGGATCACTTTCTTCAACACATAATCCCCTTCCTTCAAATCACACTTCTTCAATCTTTTATTATAGAACAAAGTTGTTCGTTGTTGATATGCCGCATTTCTGATTGCTGCTTCTTCCCTAACTTCTTCAAGCATATCCAGGTCTAATCTTCTCATCAAGTCACTGATAGGAGAATTGAAATTAAGCACCCTATGCGTGGGTAGACCTAATTCAGCAGGTATGACAACCTCACTCCCAAATGCCAGCATATATGGAGACTCTCTTGTCGTTGTTCGTGGTGTGGTACGATAAGCCCACAGCACAGAATGTAGCTCGTTAATCCAATTTCCCTTTGCATCATCCAGTCACTTTTTCAAACCATTCAGTAGCGTTATGTTTATCACCTCAGTTTGCCAATTGCTTTGGATATGGCCTGGTGCAGAGTGGATCTTCAGTACATTAGATTGATGACAATACGCAGCAAACTCCTTATTATCAAATTGGGTTCTATGGTCGTAATGAATGCATGTGGGAGACCATATCTGCAGATAATATTCTTCCAAATAAATTGATAGACTTTGTCGTATGTCATATCAATGAGAGGCTCAGCTTCCACCCATTTGATAAAGTAATCCACAGCAACCACGTGGTATTTGAATATTCCCTTGGTCGTTGGGAGTATTCCTACCAAGTCTATCCCCCACATGGCAAATGGCCAAGGGGACGTTATGGATGTTAAAAATGCTTAGGGAGTTCTTTGGATGGAATATAAGCGTTGACATTTATCGCACTTCTTAGCATAAGCTACGCAATCAGCTCTCATCGTTGGCCAGTAATACCCCTGCGTTGTTATTCTCTGTAAAAGCGTCCGACCTGCTACATGGGCTTCATAAGACCCTTCATGAACCTCTTCGATCAAATCTTTTACTTCGGAGGGATGGACACATCTTTGTAGCCCTGCTATAATTCCTCGTCTATATAAAATGCTATTGGTCAATACATAACAAGCAACTTTAAACTTCAGTTTCTTGGTTGCGAGTTTATCAGTTGGTAAAGCCCCCTCTTCAGTATAGGCCCTGATGGGATCCATCTAAGATGGTCCCAAGTCGAGGGCAATGAAGTTCATCATCAGATCTTCGTTTATGCTCTGATCAACCAAGATTTCTATTGGGATTATTCTTCGTAGCTCGGTGCGTGTGGCTAATGCTAACCGAGCTAGGGCGTCTGCTCTTGCATTCTCCAATCTGGGTATTCTAAATAACTAAACTGCAGTAAAACTCGATACCACATCTATTGATTTTGCACGACACTTGACCATTAATTCTCCTTTTGCTACATTCACGCCCAGAATTTGATTTACGATTAACTGGGAATTACTAAATACAACGACCTGCTCTGCCTTCATGGTTTTAGCCAGATTTAAGCCCAAGATCATAGCTTCATATTCGGCCTCATTATTAGAAGCTTTAAATCGAAAGCGCAGAGAATACTCCATATCAATCTCATCCCGAATGTTTAAAATAATTCTTGCTCCACTGTCTGTAGTGCACGAAGAGCCATCCACATACAAATTCCATATAGGTACTTCATTATCAAACTCTTGATCAGACAGAGTTCCTCGGTGGAATATTTGATGCTTCCTTTTATCCTCCTCCAACACTTCTCGCTGCTCGTTGATCATCTTCTCTTGCTCGTCTACTGACGTAAGTTGGTCGGGGTTTAAATTTTATGATCCTGTAACATCCACAGGATGGTCTGTATTAAACTCCTGTTCTTCGGAGGCACTTTTCTGAGTAAACTCTACGATAAAATCCGTTACCGCCTGCCCCTTGAGCGACGATCTAGACTCATAAATTATATCACATTCACCAAGTTCTACTGCCCAGTACATCAATCTTCCTGATTTTATTTATTTATACAAAGCTTGTCTTAATGGCATATTGGTGTACACCACTATAGTATGGGCTTGGAAGTATGGCCTCATCCTTCTGCTTGCTTCGATCAGTGCTAGTGATAACTTCTCCAACCTTGGATATCTGATTTCTGCTCCTCGGAAAGCCTTGCTGGCGTAATAGACTGGTTTTTGTACTCCATCCTCCACTCTTATCAACGCCGAGCTTACTGCATTTTCTGAAATTGTCAGGTACAAGTATAGTTTTTCTCCCATCACTGGTCTAGATAACAATGGAGGTGTCCCCAGATATTTTTTCAATTCTTGAAAAGCCTCCTCGCATTCATCATTCCATTTAAAAGTTTTTTGGAGTGTTCTGAAGAATGGGAGGCATCTGTCAGTTGCTCGTGACACAAACTTATTAAGTGCTGCAACTCGCCCTGTGAGACTTTGCACTTCCTTCTTCGTGGTTGGAGATCGTAGCTCCAATAGAGCCTTGATCTTTTCAGGGTTCACCTCAATTCCTCGTTGGTTAACAATATATCCGAGAAACATTCCTTCTCGTACACCGAACATGCATTTGGTGGGATTCAGCTTCATTTGATATTTCTCTAGTTGATCAAAGGTCTGACCTAGGTCAACTAGATGATTAGCAGCTTTCTTGCTCTTCGTCAGCATATCGTCAACATAAACCTCCATGTTATGACTGATTTACTCTGCAAACACCTTATTCATCAGCCGCTGATATGTCGCACCTGCATTTTTAAGTCCAAAAGGCATAACATTATAGCAATAAGTTCCCCTTGGGGTGATAAAATAGGTACTCTCCCTGTCCTCGGGCTTCATTTTAATCTGATTGTAACCAAAATAAGCATCCATGAAACTCAACAATTCATGCCCCGAGGTAGCATCCACTAGTTGATCGATTCGAGGCAAAGGAAAATGATCCTTTGGGCATGCCTTATTAAGATCAGTGAAGTCTACACACATCCTCCACTTTTTATTTTTGTTCTTTACCATCACCACATTTGCTAGCCAATCAAGATATTTGACATCCTCAATAAAAAAGGCTTTTGTAGCTTCTCTACTTCTTCCCGTATGGCTTGGTTCTTCTCAGGACTAAACACTCATCTTCGTTGCTTCACTGACTTGATTTCCTTGTTCACGTTGAGCTCGTGACACAGAAAATTCGGGTCTATCTCCGACATGTCTTCATGACTCCATGCGAAAGTCTGCTTTCTGCGCCTTAGAAATGCTATCAATTCCTGTTTTATCGATACATCCAGTGATGTACCAATTTGAGTTGTTCATTCAGGATGCTCGTCGTCCAAAATGATATTTTCAGTAGCCTCCATGACCTGGCCCTTTACGAGCTAAGACTCGTCGCTGGAGTCTAACGTTTCAATCTCTGCATCTTCTATTTCATCCACTCGATAAGTAGTAGTCTTCTTTCTGGATTCTTCGCGTTCCTCCTGTTTGGCCGATGAATAGTAGCATTCCCGAGCTACTTTCTGGTCGCCTTTCACTACTCCTACTCCAAAGTTGGTTGGAAATTTTAAACATTGATGTACATTAGATGATACTGCTTCGAACTTCTTCAGACCTACCCTTCCCATGATGATATTGTAAGCTGATTGGACATTTTTATCCATTACGAAAAAACGTACTCTTTCTGTTCGACAAGCAGGCCATGTACCGATAAGCATATCTAACTTGATCGTCCCAAGTGGAAAAACCTTCTCGCCAGTGAAGCCAAGGAGGGGCCTATGATATGGCTCCAACTGGGCTAGCTTCAGATTCAAACTGTCAAAGCATGGATAGAACAAGATATCTGTCGAGCTACCATTATTCACCAGTACTCGTGAAATCACGACTTCCTTCATTCTCATCTTGATCACCAATGGGTCATCATGAGGATATAGTACACCTTCCAGGTAGGGGTGGCCATAGGCCCGCCCAGCCCACCCAATAAAAAAATAGGGCTTGGATAAGGTGAATAGGCCCGCAAAGCGGGCTCGGCAAAATTTTATAGGCCCGATTTTTTTTTTCGGGCGGGCTTGGGCATGAGTTCTTAAGCCCGATGAGGCCCGGCCCGAGGCCCGAAATATATATATATATATATATATATATATATATATATATATATATATGCGTGTGGGGTGGGGAGAACTTTTATAAATATAAAAATGTATACCAAGTCTTTTCATGTAGAATGGGAAACTTTATATATGGACTTTGTAATATATGGAGTTTAAAACATATTTTTAATTAAAAAAAATCGTCTTTAAATAAAAAAATAGGTATTTTAATTTAAAAAAAATCTTTTAATTAACATAATAAGTCCCGATCGGGCGGGCTTGGGTAAAGAGCTTTCAAATCTGGGCGGGCTTGGGATTACATAACAAGGCCCGATCTAGGCCCGAGCGGGCTTGGGATAACACTTAATTTTTCAAGCCCGGACAGAGCCCGACCGGGCCTGCCTAGGCCCGGCCCATGGCCACCCCTACTGCCAGGTCGTTCTTAGAGAAACCAATGACCAGTTTGTCTTTATTCACCTTCTTCGGGTGATCATCTTCAGCCAGATTTATTCGCTGAATGTACGAGCAAGCTTGTGCCTCATTGAGGTAAGCTTTTCTCTCCGCAGTTAGATCTCCACCTCCTGTATCTCCACCTGTAATAACATTACATTCAAATGATCCGAAATGGATTGAAAATACCTCACGTTCTAGCTGCCTTGGTCTTTTGGGGAGATCGGGGTCATCTTGGTCATCTTCTGGATCTTCTTCATGACTTCTCTTTTTGTCTTCTTTTGCTCGACGAGGAGACCTAGACCTTTATCTTCCTCGGTTATTGGTCTTTCCACCATTTTGGCAATCAACATACTTAGCCAGTTTTCCTCGTCTGATAAGTGCTTCAATTTCATTCTGGAGAGCTATGCAACTTTTGGTCGTGTGACCATGGTCTTTATGGAACTCGCAATATTTAGATTTATTCCTCTTGTCAGGATCTGCCTTCATTTTTTCTGGCCAATTTAGCTCCTCGTTGTTCTTGATCTCTTCCAGAATGTGGTTTATATCTACTTTCAAAGGAGTATAATTTCCAAATTTCTTCAACTGTTCCAGTGCTTGCTTTGCTTTCGACTGCCTGCTGCCACCATTATTCTTCTGATTCTTCTTCTCAATCTTGTCAGCCTCGACCTTGGTTTCCTTAGTGTCTGTATTCTTCTTTGCAGCCATAGCATCCTCGGCGTTCATAATCTTAGCTTCCTTTGCCATTAGTTTAGCTATGGTCCTAGGTGGATCTTTGGCTAGAGTATAGTACAACTTGTCTGGCAACAGTCCACTCATCAGGGCAGTAATTGCTGTTTTCTCCTCGTAATTAATAATTTCAAGTTTCTCGTTATTGAAACGAGTAATATAGTCCCCGGTGCTTTCACCTGCCTTCTGTCTAACACTCAGTAAGTGCGCTACTCGTTTGACTGGTTTCGCTCTAAAACAGAAGTTCCCTATAAAGAGCTCTGCCAGTTGAAGGAAAGTCGCAATCTTCCCCCGAGGAAGGTTGTTGTACCATATTTGAGCTGATTCGGTAAGAGTTCCTAAAAATGCCCCGCATCTCATCTCGTCTGGAACTGCATAGATGTCGGCAGCAACTTGGTATTGTTTTATATGAAGGGTAGGGTCAGTTTTTCCATCATACTTAGGCGTCACCACTGGAGCTTTGAATTTTGATGGTGTGGGAAAATCCACATTTGCCTGTACGAATGGTGTCCCCTGGACAAAAGTTCTTTGTAGAGGATTCTTGGCCTTAACCATTTCCCCTAATCTGTCCTCCAACCTTTGAATAGAACCTTTCCATGCATCGTTTCCCACCTCGGGCCTATTTATTCGAGCAGCTGATAGAGCTGAGTTTTCCTCTTGGGATCTTTCATTACGGGCTGTTAGTCATGATTGGGCAGAGCCTTCTCCTAGATCAGATGGTCGCTGAGAGTTACTCGACGCAATCCTAGGAGGACTTCTATTCCTCCAAGGGCCCAAACGATCAAAAGGAGAGACTATACTCAACCTTTTTAGAGCACTAGTCCTTTATGGAGATAGAGTGACGTTTCGTTGAGAATCTGTAGCTCGTACTGAGGAAGTCCGACCAGGTTGATAAGAAGGATCATTAGATCTCTCAGTACGATATGATTCGATACATCTAGATCGATATTCCTCTGGGAATAGCGTTCGCCTAGTTCGCGAAGAGGGTAAACGGGTATTTCTCTGAACACTTCGTTGTCCTGATTGGGCCGACACTCCACCTTGAACATTTTGTATAAGTTGACGCATGGTTTCTTGTATGGCCGTTTGGCCTTGGGCTAAATTATCCATTATGCTAGCCAAATCTAAAATATTTGGGGGAATAAATGGATTTGGAGGGATCCCAGCGTTTCGATTACTGAATTTCGGATTATCGCCCATTGATGATGAATTGTTTTGGTGAAAAACGCTAAGCACTGTCGTTTCCCACAGACGACGCCAATCTGTTGATGTAAAAAACTAGATTCGATCTAATTATTTTAATCACAGATAAAAATGAATAAATAAATATAAGACAATGGATTTTTAAAGTGGTTCGGCCTTAGGAGAATGGCCTACGTCCACTGTTTTTGTATTGCTGACTGTTTGCCTGGAATTCTCGATAATAGGTTTACCAAGAGATCCAGAGTCCCCCTCTAATGAGGAGGTTACAATGTATTTATAGCCCTGAGGCTATTCATGTGAAAGGACAACGCATTGTTATCTAGTAGACATATACATCTGTACGATAATAATGAGTATTTATGCGCAGTTGTATTTTTTATTCTCTTGATTTGGATGCTCTACACGCTAAGTAGCTCGGACCGCTTGAGTTGCTCGGTACGCTTGAGTTTCTCGGAGCTATGAGTTGCTCGTAGCTATGAGTTGCTCGGTATGATTAAGTTGCTCGAAATATATGTGTATTTGCCACGTGATTGACACGTGTCTTCAGGTGATTGGTCCATGTCAGCAGACTAAATTTGGTATCAACAAGAAGTATAACGTAGTATACTCACTTGTGCAAAATCATAAATTAATGAAGGAAAATTGTCGTTAAAAGTACCCACTTGGAACATGGAATTTGATTGAAGTATTGTCTAAAAGCCAAAATCCCCCCATAGATAAAATATGAGAAATGGGTGTAGTATATTATAACACATTGTGGCTCTTGGGCTCGGTGCCCTTGGAGTATCCCAACCCTTTGAAGTAGTGAAGATCTAGATGGGCTTGGATTGACTTCCAAGTACATATGCGCGCACCATGGCCTCCTGGACGACCCGACCCAAAGGACCTGCATGGGCTTGGATTGACATCCAAGTCCACACGCGTGCCGCCGCCCACCCGATCGACTCGAAAATTTGGGGCTAAATTCTATTGGACCTTTTTTATTTTCGGAGTCCATCCTTTTGGTGTGTATTTTATTTATTTTTGGCCTAATATTAATTTTATTTTTATTGTTTATTTGTTCTATATTGTTGCGACCGTTTGGACAATTTTAACTGTGTTTTAACTCCCATTTATTTTAGAATAAATTAGTGGTTTGCATTTCATTTTTTCTGTTGAGTTTTTCATACATTTTATTTTTGCCAGTCTGTCCATTTCCTGTCTAAAATAAATAGAGTTATTCCATTATTGGTTTGCCTGTTACTTGCAATTTTGAGTGTTACTATTGCAAATATAGATTGTTGTATCCTCAAAGATGATTGCCGCCGAGTTCGTGAAGCATCGTTATGGGAAAAATCTCGTTTTAAGGACAAAGTGTTCAGCACTTGCCTCAATCGTTTTAATTTTTATTACACTGAGTGTAAGTTTGCATATTTATTCAGATTATCACACACACACACACACACACGCACACACGCATATATATATATATATATATATATATATATATATATATATATATATATATATATATATATATATATAATCAGTAAAATCATTTTGAATAATATTTGTGTAACAACTCACATTTTCTCACGTAAAGGTTAGCGAGGCACGATACACCAAAGATGGGGCTTGTCGATCAATTAATACCATTCCCAGCACAATATAATATAAAAATTGTTATTTTAAAAAGGCCAAAACTTTAAACTTTATGAATATCTCACAGACAATAATTTAAACTCAATCCAACACCAACTAAATAATAAATCTAACAATAAGTAAAGGTCACAACTCCAGCATAATGTAAATAATTAAATAAATCTCGGGCTTATGCCCTTACAAACATTTCCATTTAAAATAACTAAGACTGGAAGGCTCCTAAGATAGAGCCAATATTTTGAAAAGTTGCTAAGCACGGGTTGGTACAGCAACAATCCTGCTATCCCTATTTAGAAATAATTTGGGGGGAAAATATTTAAATTTGGGTCAGAGCTCGAGGTGTGCAAGAATTAACTTATTTAATTTATGATGCAATAGCACAATCGATGCAAAATAAATATTCCCCCTTCGTCACTCACATGCGTTTAACACCTCACCCCTCATCTAAGTGTTATATTGTTCGCATCCTAATAAGTCCCAAATAATAACTATGACAATGTCTCTAATTAATAATAATGGCTAAATGATTTAAGTGTACTAACCACATTTAATTATTATCACCCGTAATATCCCAGTTTCATAATTTTCACATAAATGGCATAAACATCTATTATGCATTAAAGAATCACAATTATCATTTATACCCACATTCTTAGACATTTCAATTTATCTCATATGTAGTTCGAGTTATTATATATATGTCCTTTATATATATATGACACACAAGGGCATCTATCGTTGGTATCCAATTCGTGCTCTATCGACAAGTCCGGAGGAATCCCTTATCATAAGCGAACATCAAAAAATACGCACAAGTTGGGGTCGGGTCCCTACGCATGACACATGTACACGGCCCATACCCAACAGTGACACATGAATGGTCAGCGTCATCATCTACTCTCGTAGGTGACGCCTCCACGTAGTACCTATATGGCCTACACATCATCAAGCCCACCTATGCCGACGTGTGGTATGCGGCCCAAACAGGCGAACCCCCGAGCTGATAGGACGGTCCACTGGTATGTCCACACAAATACATAATAGTACATATTATTATCTCATATAATATGTAAAGGTAAATACTCCATAATTACCATAAAATTCCAACCAAAGTACACATCATTTTTTCATTTATTAATAATTTATCATCTAATAAATTATTAATCCCACTCCACAAATAATTATTTAACCATCTAGTTAATTATAATTTTCCCTGTTTAATGGGGTCACACCCGTATTTTTAATAAATTCTTTATTTTTCCAAACTTAGTTCCACTCACTCACTTGGACTCATAAAAATTCTCACGACTAAAATTCTAGGCCCAATACCCTCATTGATGTTAATATTCGTCATTTAATATGATTGTCCCTAAAATTTCCATTAAAAATTTTCCTAATTAAATTCCTCTTTTAACTCATACACTATAAACAAATCTCCTTTTTATTTCTATACAGTAGCCTCTACCCGCATTTCAGAAAAACTACCCAAAATTTCGGCCCAAACCAAAAAGGAACGGAGTGCCAAAAACACACACACGTCGCTCGAACGAGGCAAGAGGTCCTTCACGCGACATGGTGTGTCTCATTCGAACGAGGCCCTACCTCGTTTGAAAGACGTGTCGTCGTTTTCCACGCCCTATCCTCAATAACCGTTCTTCACAGTTCCAATTTTCAAAACCCATATTTTGTTCATTTGAAACCCAGAAATACATATATACAGAGCTAAACTTCTAAGTTCCCAAATCGGTCCACGATTCATGTACGTTCAAGACTAAATCGATTTAGATATTTTCCCAACCTCTAACTATTATTTGATTTACAATAAATGATTATTTATTATGGTATCTATGTAATTTTCGTTCACAATTTACAAGGACATCCTCCACATCAATTAACCAAATGCCCTACATTAAACCGTCACATTTCTACGAGTACTATCACAAATTTCAGATTCACGATAGCTACTTTCTGGGATAATTTCTACATATCCTTCAATCCTCTACATGCATTGTTTATCATCCAATAAATCAATTTAAATCTAATTCCCATAAATTAAATGGGTCATTACATGCATCAAGAAATAAATTAAAAACATAAATTAAGCAAGAAAATTCTTGCCTTAAAATCTATAAAAGATAAGCCCCTTAATTTCTTCCCTTGTTCCTTGCCTTTTCCCCCTCTTTTGGTATTTCTCATTTTCTCTCCCGTAAATGTTGTTTTAGGTTTTGTGGAATGATAGTGGGGGAGTGGTTACCCCCACTTAAACACTAAATAAAAGGCTAATCCCGAGTTGGGTCTAAAACCCAACTTTTGGACCCCCAAATGAACCTGATCCATAACCCAACTAGTTCAAAAGTTCTCCAACTCATATACCTATTACCCGGACCATTTCTAAATATTTAAAACACTAAACCGAGTCTCTAACGCTTCCCAAAACGTGTCCCAATTATTTTTATTTCACTTAGATATTTTATTAAGTTAAAACGACACGCGCCCATAAATTTATTTGTGTGATTTATTTTCCACTAGCAAGCCCATTATGTACAATTTGAGTTTTATATTTATAAAATCATAAATGTTTACTTAAATTAAATAATTTACTGGCTTAAATTTTAAATCGTCCCAATTTAATTTAATCTCAAAATAAATCTGAAATCATTAAATTAATTTATGTCGTAATATTTTATTCTAAAAATCTAGGGGGTATTACAATTTGATTTAGTCATTAATTTAGAGCTTTATCAAGTCCATCGGCATGTTAGGTTGGTTTTAAAAACGTTGGCCATTACCTTTTTATTTTACTTCCAAAAAATTGGGAAAATAAAATATGAAATGCAATTAGTTCTTGTGATTCATGATGGTACATTAAGACAAGGAATATTATTCATTATAAGATAAATGTTACATCGAAGAAAATCACTATTTTATTTTTACTCAATCTTTAATTTATTGTTAACTTTTCTTTAAAGAAAACACTAAGGGTCCATTTGATATGCATAGTTTATCATGATAAATGTAAAAAAAAATACCAAATGAGTGTTTTGCCCACTTTTATATGCATTTGATAAGCACAATTTCCCATGACAAATGGATCCATAATTTGTCAAGCTCGCCCATGATTTGCCATATTTTGATGGCAAAATTTGCTCACTTCAAACCCAAGGAAAATTTTGTTACACTAAATTTGCCAACTTTCTTTTTGTTAAAATAAAAGCTTTTGTTTTTCTATATTGTTAAAATCAATGATTTATTTTTATATTAGATTTTTTAAAAACCACTATTTATTAATATAAAAACAGTGTTTTATCTAAAAAAAAGTTTACAAAAAAACAGTTTTGACTGTTTTAACAAAATCTGTTTTACATTAAAAAAAAAAACTATTTTGACCCTCTTAACAAAACAATGTAGATTTTAACAAAAAAAAATTGTAATAAAAATTGTTTTTTATTAATAAAAATTGTTTTATATAACAAACACTATTTTTTATTATATATTTTTTTTTACTTTTAATAAAAAACCGTTCTACGAAAATAGTAAATCTTAAGAAAAAGTTTTATAAAAAGATAACTGTTTTATTTTACAAAAACTGTTTTGTTTTAGGAAAAAAGTTTTGTTAAAAAAAACAGTTTTATAAACTATTTTGATGAAAAAAAAGTTTTACGTAACAAAAAATTGTACGTTTCAAAATTGTTTTAGAGTAATTTTACAAAAATTGTTTTTTTTATAAAATAGTTTAACCCTTTTTTTAATGAAAAAACAGTTTTATGATTTTTAAAAACATCAAAATTAGACAAATACTAAAGACAATAAATAAATAAAAAACTAATTTTATATAAAATTATACTGATCCTACAAAAACATTTGCAACGTGAAAAATTAATGCTATCAAAGAGAGACACTTGTGAAATTATAGGATTCGATATGAAAAAAATTGAATTGAATTTTTTTTCCACCGAAGGTATTTGTTCACTTGAATGTCAAATTGACCCTAATAGTAGTGTAATTTGTGCACAAACAATTTTTTGTTTTTTGGGCATAACTATCTAGTTAATAAATTTTTGGGGGTTAAGGACATCGTTATTGTATACCAAATTTTCTAGTGTATAAAAGATTTTGTTATACATTGTACGTAGATTTTTATAATGTACTTGCAAATTTTTATAATATACACATGTTAAGTTTGTATATAACCTAATTTATATGGTATACATTAAAAGGTGAGGGACCTTATTCCCCCCAAATATGTAAGTAGGTTAGAGCCAAAAAAAAATTGTTGGTTAAAGACTCAAATGGAAAGCTCACAGAAAAAGTTGTTTAATTGAAAGAGAATCTTATGTTTTTAGAAATAGACTATTAATCTCATATATATTTAAAAATGTGATCCTTATTTAGAAAGGAAAATAGGACACCCCTCATTCATTCTCAATAATTTAAATTTTTGGAGAGTCTCTTCTCTGTCATTTTTCCTTCCCGAGTCAATCCATGAGAGAGTACACTATAGAATTTGGATTTGCTGGAACTTTATATATTGAATTGTCACTTATATAAAGACAAAAATATCGTTCTATCTTGGGAGACAGACGTTCATCAAACCTTAAACACCGACGAGGTGACGAATCTATCTTAAGAAAATTGTGTGAAATACAAGGCTCGACAATAATTTTCTTCGTATGGTCTGTAAGTTTTTATGTGTCAATTTTATTATTATTTGAACTTTCATTTATGTGAATATATTTCATAGTTGATTAACCAAGAACACAAAAGCACATACATATTTTTTATAACAATCTTAAGACAGATTAGTATTTGTTTTTTGTGATTTTGGATTATATACATATGAATGGAAAAAAAATGGTTGATAACGGCTTTTGTTGGTTCATTAGTATTGTTTAACACTTACAAAGCTTTTGTGTTTGAACTATGCCAATAATTTTTGCACGGTACGAAAAGTGAATTGCAACATTTAATGAATTTGGTTACTTCATCTCTTGGAAGTAGGGGTGTTCGCGGTACGGTAAAAACTCGCACCGTACCGTTTTGTACCGATAAAAAATGGAAATGGTTTACCTTTTCTACTTACCGAAAACCGAAACCGAAATTACCGATTTTTTTTGGGTTGGTTTTGGTTTATACATCTAAAAAACCGATTTACCGAAATTACCGCTTTTAAAATACTAAAACATGAGTTTTCAAATTTATCGTACTAGTATAGCTAAAGCAAAATATTTTATTATTTCATTTGTTTAGTTAATAATTTATTTTTCATATTTATGTAAATCATTATTTTAATTTGTTATTTACCAATTATAAATGCATGAATGTAAATAATTTCAAGAATAAATGTATGTAAATTTAAGTGATGTGAGATCAATTTGTATAAAAATGTTTGCATATAATTATGATTTTTAATATACATTTAAGTGATGTGAGACCAATTAAATATTTTATATATGAGATGAGCTAAAGTTTTTATATAAATATAATTTTTAATATATATTTAACTTTGTGTACATTAAAGTGATTGAGATGGTTAACCGTCTATATAAGTTCTTAAAGTCCCAGATCGGATGAATTGTTATCCCAAAGGGTTGCTAACTCTATATATAAGGAGTACCCACCTTAGTAGAACATAGGCTAGCTGTTAAAGCAAAGCCAATTCATGGCATAGTTAATGCTAAATATTAACAATAAAAATTTATTATTTTTTCGGGACTCAAATTTTGGGACCTGTTAATAAATATTTATTATTATTATTTATTGAAATTTTGGTGGACTTGAGTTTTGGGACCCCTTCAGTTTTTTTTTGTTACTGTTACTACAATAATTTCGGAATTACCGAAAGTACCGGTTTTACCGTGGTTTAGAGTGGTATGGTTTTGGTTTATAAATCATTGTACCGGCCGGTATAATTGGTAATTTCGGTTTTTATAAATAAAAGTTGGTTTGATTTTGGTAAACTCGTTTTACCGACCAAACCGACCGATAATCAGCCCTACTTGGAAGTAAAGATAATAAGTAAGTGGTCACTTTCAAAGAATGAATATTATAGAAATTTTCCTTTTGGTGATTATTACAATCACACTGATACTTAACAGTGGATATACACATTTTTTGGGACTTACAAGAACGGTATATATACGTGGAAAAGATCAAGTGAGGTCCCAGTTTGAGGACTCCGAATGAGGACCATTTTTTTAAAAAAGTAAAAAAAAATATTTTTTTACTGATTTTTTTTTAATGATTTTTAAACATTTCAATAAGATCATAAAAAAATAATCAGGTCAAAAAGATTTTTTTTGCTATTTTAAAAAAATCAGTCAAACTTTATCAGTTTTTAAGTTGTTAAAAACTGACAGAGTTTGACCAATTTTTTTAAAATAGTAAATAAATTCATTTTGACCTGATTTTTTTTATATGGCCCTACTGAAATGTTTAAAAACTATATAAAAAAAAGTTAGCTCAAAAATAATTTTTTTACTATTTTATCAAAATTGATCCGCGCCAGCGGTATGCAAATATAGGTCCTCATGAGATCCGCTCTCTCTCTCTCTCTCTCTCTCTCTCTCTCTCTATATATATATATATATATATATATATATATATATATATATATATAGAGAGAGAGAGAGAGAGAGAGAGAGAGAGAGAGAGAGAGGTTCATGTACACACTAAATTTGCACATCACTTTTTTAAAATAGTAAAAAAAAAAAATTTGAATTGAATTTTTATTTGTAATATTTAAACATTTCAACGGCCCATATAAAAAAAATCAGCTCAAAAAGATTTTTTTTGCTATTTTTAAAAAACCGGTCAAACTTTCGTTGCTTTAAGCACTTTAAAACCTGCGAAAGTTTGACCGATTTTTTAAAAATAATAAAAAAAGTTTTTTTGAACTGATTTTTTTTACATGGACCCGTTGAAATGATAAAATATCACATAAAAAAAATCAACTCAAAAATATATTTTTTAATGCTTTAAAAAAATTGGTGTGCGTCAGCACTGTACAAACTTAGTATCCACATGAGCCTCTCTCTCTCTCTCTCTCTCTCTCTCTCTCTATATATATATATATATATATATATATATATATATATATATATATATAATATTTTGGGACTTTGACGGTTTCTAAAAAATCAAGGCAATAATCATTTTTTGGTTTTAATTCATCACGTTGATAAATAAAATTCCTAATGAGTTTATTGGTTTATATACATTTATACAGATATATTCTAACATTGATGGCCATTCTTAATTGCGTTAATTTTTTTTAGGGGGGTTTGGGAAAAAGTCCTCATAGTGCTCAAAGTGTATAAAAATAGGACACTCCATATAATTTTATAAATTTAGTCCCTGTACTAAAAATACAATGAAAAAAGGTGAAAAATAGTGCCGCTGGCGCGGACCAAAAAAATAAAGGTATTGTACCACAGGGACTAGATTTATAAATGTTATTGTACCACAGGGACTAGATTTATAAACTTGAAAAGCATAGTCCTAAAAATCTAAATATAGGAAGGAACATGACATTTACCTTAATTCTCTATTTTTTTATTACTCAAATTGAACATAACGTTTTAAAGAAAATTGCCAGTGTTGGTATCCAAAATATTTACTTTTTTCCCCAATGAGTCAAGATGTTTTCCATGTATTTTATAGCGAGCAATTTAGAAACGGTGGGATCATTTTAGACTTTCACATGTCTTGTGTACATGTGATGGAAACCCACATGTTTGCCATAACATTTAAATGGGAATATCTTAATATGTGTGATATATACTAAAATGATATGTGAATTATAGTATCAGTTTGAAAATTGGATACATGGGTAGTATATGGAGTGTGATACAATATCTAATCCATAATTTTTTTATTATCTCATTCGAATTAATAATGATAATTTCACTTGGAAAGAATAAAAACAAAATACCTATTTTGGTGCTCTCTTACATAAAAAATAAATAAGTAAATAATGATGTGATTTCACATGTGTAGTGACATGTATTTATGTGCGTTATCACATGATAATGAGATTTAGTCACATCTTTGGTAATGTGTTTATTGACATGTTTTTAGGTGACGTTTTATGCGAAGTGATGTGAAAATAATATATGCAATGATATTATGGCCTCTTGTATGGCTACAAGTATATGTGTGATAGTACTATTTTAGCGTCATTATATACAATGTGTTAAGGAAAAGTATAATACATTGTTCATTAATATTGGTGTGTATGTTAAACATTGCAATGCATGCAATTATTTTGACTCCCGCATTTAACAATTATGTAATGTTAAATCTATTTAGGCATTGTTTTTAAAAATTTACAATATCATGAGTATCAGCGATATAATCATACAACACGTATGTTGATGCCAAAAATTATCCACCTACGTGGACCAATCAGAAGTAAACATGTGTCCTCATACGTGGCCAAAACCCTAGTCAGTAGAAAGTAAATCTGTCGACCAAGGCATGGAATGCCGACCAACACAAAGAAGGTCGACCAACAAGACAACGAAGCGTCATCATACCAAGGGTCATACTACACGTGGTTTATACAACCAATCGTCTCATTTATTATGTAAGGATGTAAATGCTTAATTATATAAAATCATTCCATCCCTTGACATTCCAACTCTTAACCTCTGGGTCACTATAAATACATTGTATCCCTTTCATCAAGGGCATGGTCGAACAGATTATGGGATATTCTTATCTACAAGCTACAAGAGTACCTAGCTTTCTGTAACCACAAAGATCAATAAAATAACAGTGGACATATGATTTGTTATATAGTCGAACCACTTTAAAAATCTCTCTCTTTATTTACCGTTATATATTTTATTTGTGATTAGAAAATTAGATCGAGTTTAGTTTTTTACATCAACAGATTGGATCCGTCTGTGGGAATGAGTTTCTAATTGTTGTTCTCACTTTTACATACTCTTATTCAAAGCACGATGACTGACCCTGAGTTCAGTCTTAGAAATGAAGGTAATCCACTTTTTTCGTATGCTCCGCCCATGACAACAGACCTAACTGGGATTCTGGCTAGTATTGTTAGAGGACAAGAAGCCATGCAAGAAACGGTGAGGCAATTAGCTTAATTACTACAAGTGGATCCCTTGTCCATAAGAGAAATGCCGATGTGACACCCCGCCCAATTAAACATTGGGTGATCAGGTATTTATTAAATTTTCATTCGTAGCATCACTGTCGATTTTTTTTTTAATTACTAACCACCTAAGTGAAATTAGACCGGTGCCAAATTTTATCTTTCGTTAACAAAAAAAATGTACCATGCGAAAAGCTAAATAAAACATTCCCAGTATAGTAGAGTTCAATCCAACACAATATATATGAATGGAAGACTTACCGATAAACCATCGACTAAAAGTTCAAAACCACAAACCACAATACTCAAAAGAACCCAGTAACTATAAAGCCTCAACAGACAACATATCTATACATGGAATATAAAATGAGATCCTACACTAAATCAGAAAGGTAGAATCGTCTAATCAAGATCCTGTCAGCATCTACAGTGCTACAGCTCTGAGTCCCTGGAATGAAATCCTCAAGTCTGGCATCCCTATGGCTGGACACCTAAAAGGTTTTAAAAAATATTTTATAGCAAGAGTTAGTACTCAAAATATTTTTAAAATATTTAGCAAGAATTTATCACAATAAAATTTAGTTATTGATTACACATGTTCGCGTACACTCTCTCTTGAGTTCTCCTTACCTCTCATCTATAGTGCACGCCTAACGTTCTATACTTAGTCTATTGTAGCTACAACTACCTAAGCTATTTAGACTATAGTACTCATCTGAACTTATCTACACGTCTAAGTTCCCGTACCACCCATACAGTACTAAATTTCATTAACACATGTCATATTGTTAATAAATTTCCAAGTAACATTTCACATATGTTAGTTACTGATTTGAAAGTTAAGTCTGACCACTTAATCTTATTCATTAGATGCTCACTATCTAATATTATATTTTTCCCATTAAGCTTTCTCCGCTTAAGTTAATAGCTAGATGTATTCACATCATCTAATTATCTACTACTTCATTCTAGTAGATTATTCATATAGTATATATTTCACACACAATATAGACTATAAGGATAATTGGCCCGGTTTAATCATCGACTCCAATTATCCCAATTTATTTATCTTTTAGATGTATGCACATCTTATAATCATCTACAATTCTACCCAAGTAGATTATTTATATAGTATATATTTCACACACAATATATACTATAAGGAGTATTGACCCGGTCTAATCATCGACTCCAATTATCCTATCATTTACATTGGCCCGGTCTAATCCTCGACTCCAAATGTAAATGAAATAATAGAATATTGGCTCGGTCTAATCCTCGACTCCAATATCATATAGGCATTGTAGGTATTCACCCAACCCAAGTACAAAATTTATAGGTATTCACACAACCAAATTATTCATACTTGTACGTAATATATTTCTCTCTAATATTCACCGTACTTGTTTGCTCTACGAATTTATTTCACTTTCGTATTTATTCGAGTATTCTCTCTACTCTTTATTGGCTCGGACTTATACTTCGATCACCAATTTTTCTTTAGTATACTATAGGTATTCACACAACCTATATATTACTATGCATCAATAGGTATTCACTCAACCCGATAATACGCATTAGTACGTAGTATACATCTCTCACATATTTGTCATATTATTTACCTTACGATCGTAGTATGTTTTTCTCTAATACTCATCGTACAGTTTATTTTATGATTTCTCTCGTTATCGCATCTTCTTGAGTATTTTCCCAACTCTAAGGGACCTAGTTAACCCCTTTGTATTTTCAGTATCTAAGCCTAACTTACTCTACTGGTATACTTATCGTCCATCAGAAGTTCCCGTAAATTATTATTTCACTACCCGATAATTTACGACACAAATTTTATCCCAATTGATTACCGTCTTACTTCCGTTGCTAAGACAAATCTACAAATTCTAATCAGGACTACTGTAGTATTAATAATTCCCCCCAAATCCCTTAGTAAGGTTCTAAAATTTACACGGTAATCGGTTAAAAGAACTAAGTCAAAAAAGGGAAAAAAATTTGTGGGAACCTGACCAAATACCGGATTGATCCTTTTTTTTAAAACCGTATCGATACCCTTTTTTTACCAGTTCGATCCTTTTTTTTAAACCGGATCGATCCCCTTTTCTGTAATTCACTAGCCTCGTCCGTTCATGCATTTTTTCGCCTATGATCTAGTACCAACCTCCATTACTCTACACCAAGGTTTCAACTAAACATTCTAAACCATTTCTACATGTATTAGGAGGGTTCCTAACGTTTTAAACATATTAAAATCATCACAGAATTTGACCAAGAACGAATCAAACTATGAAACTTTATCAAGGCCCTAGTTTTGTGTTCTTCCCACACATTCAATCACAAACCCAGATTTATTTTGTATTTAATGATCAAGTCACCTTTGTTGATTAATCCTCTACATAGGTTAACCCTTTCTACATGCAATTCCTAACCATTATACATCAAATCCATTCTTTCTCTCTCTAAGAACATGGGATTAATCATGGTTATCATTAAATCTCTATGCATGGGCATTATAACTTCATTTAAATGCAATAAAAAACTTGCCTTATAGTTTCCAGGGTCTGATTTTATGTTGTTGATGGTGTATTTGTGTTCTTCTCCCTCCATCCTTCTTCCTTGGATGATTTGGGTGCAACATTCAAGTCCAATTCTTTAAGAATCCCTTCTTAAGCTTTGGAATTGGTTTCCTCCTTCTCTCTAATGGCCTCTTTAAGTTTTGTGACTTATTAACCCTAACCCCCAATTCTAATTACCAGATATAGGGTGCTATTTTTCGTAGGTATTTTAACCTTTATTTTTAAAATGACCAAATTACCCTCAAAAGGTGTCGATTTGGTCTAAAATTGACCCGAGACCCAAACTATACCCCCGGGTACACTATTTTGACTATTTCGACCCATTCGAAATCATTCGTGACCTCTAAATTATCTTTTGAGTCACTTAAAATATATTTCTCATTTATCACCTCAAAATGGTCTGCATGCGACTCCCGGTGAGATAAAATAAAATACCCACATATCACTCGCTATGCCGTATATAAAAAATCCACCATTTTTTTACTATTCATGCACATAGTAAATCTCATAACATAATATTAATCAGTATCTATCTCTCGATTAATATTTAATAACCACTTTTATTATTTAATCACATTAAATTATCTCACACATGTAATTTAACTAAAACGTATTTATCCAATTAATTTATGAATTAATTAAATCATAAATACGTAGAAATACGGGGTATTACACCACCTCCACCTCCAAGATCCATCAGATATAGTTATTCCAGATCTTCACCAGACACCTCTTATCCTCCAGGAGCGAGTTCGTCGCGCAGGTCCACAAAACCCTATAATATCCATTTTTTTCTCCTAAAAGGCCAAGTGTCTTAGAAAGGTTAAGTAGGGCTTCGCCCTTTGATCGTTTGGGACCACGAGCAAACAAAAATCCTCCTAGGGTGTTATCCAGGAACACTCAACATCCATCCGACTAATGTGAGGCTTTAGTCAGATCAAGATCAATCATTCGATGATTTGTACGTTTCGAGCAGACCTGTCAAGAGAAAAGTTCAGCACAGACGCATGGTCAAAATAGTCGAGCTGTTTCGCATAAATCTGAGATAGTCAATCCGTTGTGGAAAGAAGATCGATTGGGTGAAATGGCAAAAGCAAAGAATCCTTTGCAGTGGAGTTTTGTTAAAGGATCCCATTTTGTTCTGGCAATTGTGGATTTTCCTACTCCATTAAAATTTAAAGCTCATGTGGTCACTCCCAAATATGATAGTAAGACTGATCTAATTATCCATATCGAGCAATATCAAGCTGCAGCTGATATTTATTGAGTCCCTAATGAAGTGAGGTGCAGAGAATTTTCAAGTACCATTATGACCCAAATAGGGTATTATAACTTGATGCAGGGATAAATTGCCACCTTCAATTAGCTTGTCGAGCTATTCATTCTGTTTTGGAGCTAAGCCAGTAAAAAGAGTAACCCATCTTCTAAGTGTAAGGCAGCAAGTGGGGGAAAGTACCAGGGAATACATCACACGCTTTAACAATGAAAAGTTGGAGGTGATTGATTATGAGAAAAAAACGACCGTCACTGGTCTTATGAGTGGCTTGCTTCCCGAGAAACTATATTATACTTTGGCCAAAGATCTTCCCAAAACTATGGCTGGCCTCATGGAAAAAGCAGAAAAAATAATGAATGCTGATGAAGCTATGGCCACAAAACAGAGGCCAGCCACGAAGCCTGACACAAAGCCTGATAAGAAGGAGCAAAAGGAGCAGAATCCAAACAAAGAAGAAAAGATAAAAAGTATGGTTACTACACTCGATTGTGTGTTATCATTCACTATATCCTGAAAGAAATCAAGCATAATGAGGATTTACGATGGCCTGAGAAGTTAAGTGCGCCTCCTAACAAGAGGGATAAATCCAAATATTGTGAATTCCATAAAGATTATGGTCATACAACGAATAAGTGCAATGCTTTGCAAAATGAGATAGAATCCCTCATCTGCCGAGGAAAACTCAATAAATTTGTTGATCAGCGCAATGGCAGAGAGCCTAGAAAAAGATCAAATTCACTATGCAAGCCTAGAGATGACATGAAGAGAAATCATGAAGAAGATTATGATGATGATCAAGACCTGCTGAAGAAACCCAAGTAACCAGAACGTGAGGTAGTTGATGATGCAGGAAACTGCACCACCCTTCAAGGTGTTAGTGAGCTCAATTCAATGTTAACAATGGTAGCATGAGTGTATACTGTCTGTATATATATATATATATATATATATATATATATATATATATATAAGAGATTATGATGAGGAGAAGAGGATGAACACAATTATATAAGTGGTTCAGTCAATCAGGCCTACGTCCACTTTGCAAGTGTATGATGTGTATCACTGTATGAGGGCTCTAATGGCCATGGATACAATCTCTCAAGCTTTCTCTCTCTACTGTATATTTGAACAGAGTTTTAACTAGGGTTCCCGATCCCTCATGCATGGTAGAGGATGACCTCTATATATAGTACCTGGGGAGTGTAGTGTACCCCCCATGCATGAGGTTTGCATGTGTGAGCTAGCCTCACCAATAAGGGAGAGCCACCTGTCACTGTCACATGTAAGAATGATGATGAGATATTCTCCCCACGTGTGGGAAATAATCTTGTTACAACTGATTTGTGCCCATGTGTCCTTATCCAAATTTCAACAGATGCTCGGTTGCCATATTAGTGCATGACCTCGGCCTAGGAGAGTCTGAAGTTGACAAGTCTAGTTTGCTTGATGTTTGAGGAACCATATGAGTCTCGGCTTGGTACCAGCCGAGACAGCGAATAAGGTCGGCCCAGGCCGAGACTGGATAGATTTATGATTAGAGCACCTCCTGATGTCATGAGGGGGTTGTCACTTGGGCTTCTTGCGAGCTCGACCCATATCTGGCCGAGGTTAATTGAGGTCCTTTGGAAAGCTTATGGTAATGTCGGCCTCGGCCGACCATGCTATCGCCGAGGGCTGGAATCACAAGCCCAAGGCTTGTCCAGAGTCGGTCATTATCTCGGTCGAGGTTGGTGTCTCTGGGCCGAGGTCACACTTAGGGCCTATCAATCACCCCCCAGCCATTGGTCATATGTGAGAACGGGTGACTAGGGGATTATCATACCACCGAGGCCTGTCTATGACGAGCCAACATTTGTGTGACACTTGTCCGATGCTGAAGTATGCTTGCTTGGTAGGCGTGTGCTGTCAGTCGCCCTTTGGGGCTCCCAAGGCAATGATGGGCCTTGGGAAACGTGCCCATGTATTTAAGGGTTTTGAACCCCTTTTCCCTCCTTCTTCTTCATTTCTTCTCTTCCCTGGCGAATTTTTCTCCTGTAACTCTCTCTCTCTAAAAGACATTTCGAACAAGACACCACTACATAGGCCTCCTTTGGTGGTGGTTTTTCGCGAATTTTCTTCACTTTCCCTCGTCGTTTCATTTCCAGGTATCTTCTCCCCTTCATTTTCTTTATTTTTCGCTTCTGGTTTACATTTTCCGGCGAGTTTCATCATTTTCCAGCGAGCACCATTATTTCAGGCGTACAACATTTGCTTTAAATTTCTAAGTTTGATCTTTAGATTCCTTTATTTTATCAACCAGTCTTGTTTGTAGTTTAGGAAGTTATCCCAAGTTTAGGATCGGCCTCTGATGCTCAGACCTTTATACCAGCTTCTTGAGGAGTTCCCCTCCCTTAGAGAGAAGACCTTAGAAAAGATTAGGCAAATAGAAAGAGCACAGGTTGAGGCTCGTAGGTCACAAGAATTTTCCATTAGACCTATCTTTCCACCACCTCTTAAGGTGATATATCCTGATCCCCCAGAGTTCTTTTATCAGACAGAGGTCTCTGCCGAGCCCATACCGATGTCTGAGTCTGAATCTTCCACTTCAGACCCCATGTATGTGGACTCCTTTCAGGAGGTCATGGAGTTCACACCTCGGCCTGATCAGGCCAAGGTCTCCAGTCGAGCCTCATCTCATAACAGCTCAAGCACCTCAGCCTCTTCCTCGGAGGTTGAAATTATTGAGCCTAGTGTGGCTGTTCCACCCATACTTGACGCCATACCTTTGTCGGCTGTCACAGGGGAAGAGTTCGCTCAGAGGTTTGCTAGTAACCCATCAACGTCTGCTCCGACCGACGTTGAGCTAGATGATGATGGAGATGTTGAAAGCGATGTCGATGTCTCTGAGGCGTCCGAGATCGAGAGCACAGTTACTAAAGTGGACCTTCTCTGCTTCAGATATTTATACTCCATTAGTCCCTCCATAAAGCTGAGAAGACCTCTGAGGGAAGAGAGGGCTTATCACGGTCGAGATGGCGAGATCTGCTTGTATGAGCAGATGTTCAAGTTAGGGTTTCGTCTACCCATCCATCACATTATTAAGTTCATCCTCTCCTACATCAATTTGGCCCATCATAGGGGCCATAATCTTGTGGAGGGCAGTTCACCACTCTGACCTCCCAGTTCAGGTCTTTATTGGCTGTTATGTTCCATCCTCGGCCACAAATCATCTGAGCTACTATCATTTTGTAGCTCGGAAGCCTGAGAAGAAAATGCTCCAGATAACTCAGACTTCAAACCATAACTGGAAGCCCCGTTATTTCTTCGCCTCTGGACCATGGAAATTTGGCCCATGTGTTCCCTCGTCCATTCTTGAGCCGAGGATACCCCTCAGATGGGGTAAGGTCACCATGTCTGCCAGGGCCGACCCTGGTCTAAGTGTTCAAAATCTTCAGAAGGTGAAAGCCCTGCAAGACCAAGGGACACATGGTCTATTCATTAAGTTTGAACATTTGATGACACCCGATTACCTCTCAGGGACGGGTCTAGGTGGAAGTCCCCTTGCCGAGCTTGGTAAGAATTTCTATTTTAAGTTGAACCTCTGAACTCATTCATATCTGACTTCTAACCCATATCTTATAACTTTTGCAGAGCGACCACAAGACATCTCGGACGAGCTGTGGGAAATGGCCGCACCTAGTTTAACAAGGCTTGCCAAGAAAGCTGGCCTGAACGCTCCTCCCCTAGCCCCCTCAACATCAAAGTCCCAGGCTACAAAGAAGATGGCTCCATAAGGTCATGCCCCTGAGGATCAGAGGCCGAAGAAGAAGACTACTGACACTGCCATCCCTATTTCCTGGGCTGATGCCCTGTCAGCCCGCCTGGATCAGTTGAAATTATCTGACAGCATAGTCGGCCACAGTCTCCAAGCCCTTGATGCCGTCAACTCTGTAATGACCGAGGCTGATAAACGTTTATTCAGGTCCCTGGAGACCCCCTTGCTGATCGAGTTCGGCGTTCACAGAGCCGTCCAGGTATAACTTGACCTTTCCTAAAAAATTCCTTAAGTGTAACATCTGATTTTACTTTAGCTTATTTATGATCACAAAACATGCAGGGTCTGGCAGCTATGCATCATTTGTCCAACTGGACTCTGAGGAAATTGCCCCTCATCCAAAAGGGGCAAGAGGCCGAGAAAGTCCAGAGCACTCTGAATGCTAAGGGCCTGAGGTCATCACCTAAGATGTTATCCTCATAATTAATCTCACCAAATTAATGATGTTAAGGGCTTGAGGTCATCCATTATGGGGTCTGAGATCAGACCTCGCCACCACTGAATGGTGTTATGAGGGTCTGAGGTCATCACCTAAGACGTTATCCTCATAATTTCTGATATAAGAATAAAGCAAGAGCCGTCATAGGAACTGATCTTTTATTAATAACTTCTTCATAACAATATGGTACATTTACAAACTATGCAACATCATATGTAATATTTCTTTAGGTGATAAGCATTCCATGGGTTAGCAAAGGGTTCTCCTTCTTGGTTTTCTAGCCTGTAGGTGCCAGGCACAACCTCTTCTGTTACTTTGTAGGGGCTATGCCAGTTTGGGTGAAGCTTATTTGCTTTTTTCAAGGTAGTTTTTTAGCACTAGGTCTCCCACTGCAATGGGTCTTGACTTCACCCTCTGGTTGTAGAATTTTGCTGCCTTCTGTTGGTGGGCTGCTTGCCTGATCTTAGCTTCTTCTCTTCTTTCTTTAATTAGATCTAGGTCTAACCTCCTATCTTCCCCATTTTTATCGGGGTCATAGGTCTGAACCCTGTGAGTTGGGAGTCCCACTTCTGTTGGTATGACAACCTCTGAGCCGTGTGCTAGCATGAACGGGGTTTCTCCAGTAGGTGTCCTTTCCGTTGTTCTGTAGGCCCATAGCACAACGTAGACCTCTTCAGTCCATCTTCCTTTCGCCTCCTCTAACCTCTTCATGATTCCGTCGAGAATTGTTCTGTTCGTGACCTCGGTCTGGCCGTTTGCTTGAGGCCGACCAGGAGATGAGAAGAACTGCTTTATCCCAACTCTTAGGCAGTACTTTTCTAAAGAGGAGTTCTTGAACTGGGTCCCATTATTCGAGATGAGAGTGTTTGGGAGATCGTATCTGCATATGATGTTCCTCCAAATAAACTGGAAGACCTTCTGCTCTGTGATTGTTATCATCGGCTCTGCCTCCACCCACTTTGAGAAGTAGTCGATGGCAACTATCAAGAATCTATAATTATTGATAACTCTTGGCAAGGGTCCTACTAAGTCAATTCCCCATACCAAAAATGGCCACGGAGAAGAGATTGATGTCATAGGCTGATGAGGTTGATGAGGAATAGTGGCGAATCTTTGACATTTATCACACCTCTTCACGTAGGCTGCAGTGTCCTTAGACAAGGTTGGCCACCAATATCCTTGCGTGATGATTCTTTTGGTCAAGGGTCTTCCCCCTATGTGGCTAGAGCAAGAGCCCTCATGAACCTCCTATAAGACCTGGGGAACTTCCGTGGGATGTACACATCTGAGGAGAGGCAATAGAAATCCCTTTTTGTATAGGATGTCTCCTATCACCGTGAACTTGGCAGCCCTATATCTCAACTTTCTCCTCTCCAGCCTGGACTCTGGCATCTCTCCCTCTCTAATATATCTAACGAGGGGGTCAATCCATGAGTCTCCTAGGTTCAAATTATGACAGGGGTTACATACCTCTTCTTCCTCAATGGTTGCCTTTCCCAAGACCTCGATCGGAATGGCCCTTCTAACATCTGTCTTTGTTGCCGAGGCCAGCCTTGCCAATGCATCTGCGTGACTGTTACTTTGTTGAGGCACTCTCTTCAATTTTACCTCTTCAAAATATTCTAACATCTTTCTCACCCTCTTCAGGTACTTCGCCATCCTTTCATCCCTGGCCTCATAGAATCCTAGTACCTGATTGACGACTAACCTTGAGTCGCTGTGGAGTAGGAGTCGCTCTACACGAAGAGTTTTTTCCAATAAGAGACCTGCTATCATGGCCTCATACTCGGACTCGTTATTTGAGGCCCGAAAGTTGAATCTCAAGGCATATTCAATGTTGGCGCCATCTAGAGCCGAGAGTATTAGCCCCGCGCCGCTTCCATTATCGTAGGAAGAGCCATCAACGAAGAGGTTCCAAATGTCTATATCTGATGAGAAGACCCCTTATGTCATAACTCCTTGCTTGAAGAGGTATCGATCCTCTTCATTCTCTCCTACTCTGCTCCAAGCTTTGCCTGAGGTGGCCTCTTCAGAATTTCGGAAGACACCTTGGTTTATCTCTTTGACATCCCCCAGGCCATTCTCTGTCTCGGCCTCTTTCCGATCATGGAAGACGTTTGGTGTCGTCTCTTTCGAATTTCAGAAGACACCTCGGTTCGTCTCTTCGACATCCCCCAGGCCGCTTTCTGTCTCTTCCCATGTGAACTCTGCAACAAAGTCCGCGAGGGCTTGCCCTTTGATGGTTGTCCTAGGTTGGTAGGTGAGGTCATACTCCCCTAACTCGATGGCCCAGGTCATCAATCTCCCGGACTTCTCAGGTTTATGCAAGACCTTCCTTAGTGGGGAGTCAGTGAGGACTATCATGGAATGAGCTTGGAAGTAAGGCTTCATTTTTCTTGAAGCATGCATGAGGGCATAAGCCAACTTTTCCATACGGGGATAATTTTGTTCAGACCCTTGAAGGGCCTTACTGTTGAAGTATACAGGTCTTTGGATCCCATCGTCTTCCCGTATGATGGTCGCGCTGACGGCTGACTCAGAGACTGCCAGATACACATACAACTTTTCCCCTGCAACGGGCCGAGATAGCAATAAGGGTGACCCCAAGTAAGACTTTAGCTGGTTGAAGGCTTTTTCACACTCTTCATCCCATTGGAAGGCCTTTCTTAGAACTTTAAAGAATGGAAGACACTTGTCTGTTGCCCTAGAGACAAATCTGTTAAGCGCAGCCACTCTCCCCGTGAGTCTTTGGACATCCTTGATACTCCTAGGAGTCTTCATGTCAAGCAATGCCTTAATTTTCTCAGGGTTCGCTTCAATTCCTCTCTGGTTGACAATGAATCACAGGAACTTCCCAGCTCCTACTCCGAAGACACACTTCGCCGGGTTGAGTTTCATTCTTTATGAGTCCATAACATCGAAGGTCTTCTCATGGTCTGCTACATGGGTGAAAGATTTCAAGATCTTTGTTAGCATGTCATCTATATACACTTCCATGGTCTTACCTATTTGCTTTTCGAACATCTTATTAACAAGACCTTGGTATGTTGCCCCTGCATTTTTCAGACCGAAGGGCATTACCTTGTAGCAGTACGTTCCTTTGTCAGTAATGAAGGCTGTCTTCTCTGAGTCTTCAGCATCCATGAAGATTTGGTTATAGCTTGAATACGCGTCCATGAAGCTCATGATCTCATGTCCTGCCGTGGCATCTACCATTTGATCTATTCGAGGTAAGGGATAGCTGTCTTTTGGACAAGATCTGTTCAGGTCAGTGAAGTCGACACACATTCTCCACTTCTCATTGGCCTTGGGTACGATGACTGCATTTGATAGTCACTCCGGATATGTGACTTTTCTTATAAACTCAGCCTCTTCTAACTTTTTTACCTCTTCTCGGATGACGTCATATTTCTCCCTGGAGTAGACTCTTCGTCTCTGTTTGATAGGCTTAGCATCTTTGGCTACGTTGAGCTTGTGACTCATCACCTCAGGGTTGATGCCAGGCATGTCTGCGTGACTCCATGCGAAGACACTTTGCCTCCTCCTGAGGAAGTTTATCAGCTCTCCCTTGATTTCCAAATTAAGGGCCTTGCCGACCTGGATGGTTTTTTTCGGTTCGTCCTCATTGAGGACGATGGATTCTACCTCTTCCGCGACCTCTCCCTTCTTCAATTTTGTTCCATCTCTTGGATCAAGGGTATCAATGCTATAAGTGGTGGTGGCCCTCTTATGGGCCTCTCTCTCTCTTCGGTCGAGTTGAAGTAACATTCTCGCGCTGTGGTCTGGTCACCTTGCACTTCCCCTACCCCATAGGGGGTCGGGAATTTTAGCATCTGGTGGACCGTCGATGGCACGACCTCGAACTCCTTAAGGGCCACTCTTCCTATGATGAGGTTATAGGCCGAGAAGACACTCTCGTCCATCACGAAGAAATTAACCTTCCTGGTCAACCTCTTAGGCCACTCATCACCCATCCATACGTCCATCTCATACATGCCCAAGGGGTGAACCTTTTCGCCACTGAAGCCTATCAAAGGGTGATGAAAGGGTATCAACCTTGCTCTACTAAGACCCAGGCTCTTGAAGCAAGGCTAAAACATCACATCTGTCGAGATCCCCCCATCTACGAGGATCCTATGCACCTCACATCCATGCACCCTTGTCGTTATGACCAAAGGGTCATCATGGGGGGCCAAGATACCCTTGAAGTCGAGCCTGGAGAACCCAACTATAAGGGTGTCCATGTTCACTTTCTTCCTCTTCTGCGCTGTATCGAAAGACGTTAGGTTCACAACTTCAAGTTCGGCCACCGACTTGGCCTCTGCCACGTGAGCCTTCCTATCAGCTACTTCAGAACCACCTCCTGCTAATCCTCCGCATATGGTATTGACACCAAACGAGATCATACCTACCCTCTTCACCGGGGTGTTGTCATCTCTCGGAGGAAGATCCGGATCGTCTTCATCATCTCCTTCTGAATCATCGTCTCTTCGGGCTGGGGCGTTGTCACGACATTTATCATTTCTTCTTTTCTTAGGGTCTTCTCTTCCACCCTTGGGGTTCTTACTGTCCACATATTTCCTCAGCTTGCCAGATTTTAACATCTTTTTAATCTCATCTTTTAAAGCGAAGCATCTAACGTGGCCATGATCCTGGTGGAACTCGCACCATAGGTTTTTATTCCTCTTATGTGGTGGGGCTTTCAGCTTTTCTGGCCATCTCAGGGTCCTGTCATTTTTAATCTCGTTGAGGTTGTGCTCACAACTCAGAGTCAGAGGAGTATAGTGGGCGAACTTGTCTTCACCCGACCTCTTCTTCCCTTCTCTCTTCTTTTGGGACTTTCCATTGCCACTGCGATTCTCATCCTCATACTTGGCGGCCATTGCCTCTTCCGCATTCATTACTTTCCCCGCGGTTGCCAGGAGTTCTGCCATAAACCTAGGAGGGTCTCCGCCAGTTTCCACAACAGCTTCCCTTTCTGTAGACCCCCTATGAGGGCAGTCATGGCTATATTCTCTTCATAGTCCTCGACCTCCAACTTCTCTTTATTGAACCTGGCTATGTAGTCACTTTGGCTCTCATCCTTGCCCTGCTTGACATACAGCAGGTGAGTGGTCTTCTTTTGAGGTCTTACCCCAAAGCAGAAGTTATGGATGAACCGTTCAGCCAAGCATTTGAAGTTCTCAATCGAGTTCTTCGGAAGAGAGGTAAACCAACTGTGTGCTGCCCCTGTTAAGGTCTCAGAGAAGGCTCTAGACTTCATCTCATCGGGTATCAAGTAGATGTCTGCTGTCGACTGATACATCTCTATGTGGTGTACTGGGTTGGTGCTACCGTCATACTTGGGAGACACCATAGGAGGTTTGAACTTAGCTGGGGTTGGGAAGCTCACTATCCTAGCCACAAATGGTGAGCCCTCTGAGTAACCCCTCTGCAATGGATCTCTACTTTTAATGAGGTCTCCTATCTTCTCCTCGAGGCGCTGGATGGATTCATTCCATGGTCTTCCGCCTTCGACCTGGCCGAGGTTATCCCCGGTCACTTCCATGGGAAGGGCCGAGGGTTCCCCTGCTGCAGCACAGCGTCGGCTATTGACCTCTTCTTGTTCTCTGGATCTTCTGTCACAGGGTCGGCCTTGGTCAGGCCGACCTGGCCTGTCTCCTCTTTGCGAGCCGACAACACTCCTGGACCTGGATAACCTGTGTCTTAGGTCATTCACTGGACCCAACCTCTCGAAGGCCGATCCTCTGCTCAACCGGTCAAAAGCCGACCCTCTCTTCTGAGTTTCTTCATCTCTTCGGCCGACACATCCTTGACTCTGCCGAAGGGGTCGTACGGTGTTATTCGACACCTCATACGGCTCCCAGTAGTCTTTCGGCGCCTCCTCCGCCTCTATATCGTCATACCTGTCCTCTGGGCAAGGGTTTCCTTGCCTCCCCAGGCGCAAGCGCCTAGGTTCAGCAACATCCCTTCTCCGCTAGGGTGCAGGCTGATCCTTCATCGGTGCCTGGGGTGGTCCCCTAGCATTGAGATGAGGCTGAATTGCCGCCGGGGTGATCATATCCGGTGAGACTCCAGGTGGACTCATCATAGTTTGGCTGAATTGTTCAAATTGATCCTTCATTGCTTGCTGCGTTGCGGCCAAAGATTTTAAGGCTGCTGCCACTTTCACCATTTCGGACTGAGGCGGTGCCTGGCTGGAACTGGGCCCTCCTCCTCCGGGCGGCGGAAGAGGTGGTGGTAATTTTGGTGCCATGTGCTAACAATAAAGAGCTTGAGTAACAAGTGTGCTTAATACCTTACAGGACCTCTTTCAATGGTGAAACAGCTCCACGCCAGGGGTGGTGCCTGATTCACCACCAGAGTCTCCGGTGAGGTTAAACTGAAGAAGAGGAAGAGATATCTTCTCAATTCCCACAGACGGCGCCAAAATGATGATGTAGGAAACTGCACCACCCTTCAAGGTGTTAGTGAGCTCAATTCAATGTTAACAATGGCAGTATGAGTGTATACTGTATGTATGTATATATATATATATATATATATATATATATATATATATATATATATATAAGAGATTGTGATGAGGAGAAGAGGATGAACACAGTTATATAAGTGGTGCAGCCAATCAGGCCTACGTCCACTTTGCAAGTGTATGATGTGTATCACTGTATGAGGGCTCTAATGGCCATGGATACAATCTCTCAAGCTTTCTCTCTCTACTGTATATTTGAACAGAGTTTTAACTAGGGTTCCCGATCCCTCCTGCATGTTAGAGGATGACCTCTATATATAGTACCTGGGGAGTGTAGTGTACCCCCCATGCATGAGGTTTGCATGTGTGAGCTAGCCTCACCAATAAGGGAGAGCCACCTGTCACTGTCATATGTAAGAATGATGATGAAATATTCTCCCCACGTGTGGGGAATAATCTTGTTACAACTGATTTGTGCCCACGTGTCCTTATCCAAATGTCAACAGATGCTCGGCTGCCATATTGGTGCATGACCTCGGCCTAGGAGAGGTCGAAGTTGATAAGTCTAGTTTGCTTGATGTTTGAGGAACCATACGAGTCTTGGTTTGGTACCAGTCGAGACAGCGAATAAGGTCGGCCTAGGCCGAGACTGGACAGATTTATGATTGGAGCACCTCCTGATGTCATGAGGGGGTTGCCACTTGGGCTTCTTGCGAGCTCGGCCCATATATGGCCGAGGTTAATTGAGGTCCTTTGGAGAGCTTATGGTAGTGTCGGCCTCGGCCGACCATGCTATCGCCGAGGGCTGGAATCACAAGCCCAAGGCTTGTCCAGAGTCGGTCATTATCTCGGCCGAGGTTGGTGTCTCTGGGCCGAGGTCACACTTGGAGCCTATCAGTAGCTATGATCAGTTTTGGTTTATTTAATTGTCACATGATTACAGGTGGCGATGTAGGAGGAGGTGAACACACTGCTGAAAGGAAAGCTTACTTGAATGAATCCCAAGCTTATTCCTATATCCAAAGGATTAGTCTGAATGAAGATGATCGACCAAGGAAGGTCAATAAGGACAAACTAGTAATTGGTTTCTCGAAAAATGATCTCTCTGGGGTACTTTATCCCCATGATGACCCATTGGTTGTCAAATTCAGAATCCAGGATATTATCATCGCCAGAGTTTTGAATGATAATGGGAGTTCAACCGATATTATGTTTTATCCTTACTTTCAGAGTTTGAATTTAAAGCTCAGTCAGTTGGAACCCTATTATAGTCCATTAATAGGCTTTTCTGGTGAAAAAGTTTACCCTTTGCGAACAATCAAGCTAGAAGTGTTGATCGAAACTTGGCCAGTAAGTCGCATAGAGAAAATACGTTTCTTCGTGATGGATAAGAACATTTAATCTACCAATAATGTGATCCTCAGAAGGGTAGTATTGAAGAAGTTTGAAGTCGTACCATCAACAGTCCATCAGTGCCTGAAGTTTCTAACTCATTTTGTGGTAGGTGCTATGAAAGGCGACCAAAAGGTGTCTAGAGAGTGTTATTACTCATCAGCCGAGCAAGAAGATCTGATTGAATTAAAAAAACCACTACAACTTACCAGGTGGATACTACTGAGCCTAATGGTGAATCTGAGGTTGAAACCTTAGATCCAATAGATGAAACAGAGTTGGTCAAATGACAGATTGTGGAATCTACTAAAAACATCATTCTGGATGACGACAAGCTAAAAAGGACTATGAAGACTGGCTCAACACTGGATCCCATCTTTAAATATGAGTTGATTATGTTTCTGAGGCAACGGAGACATGTATTTGCTTGGAGCCATGAGGAAATGCCTGGGGTTTATCCTAATTTCCCCTGTCACGAGCTTAATGTCAGTAAGGACATTAAGACGATCAAGGAGAGACGTCGGGTATACAGTCCTGAAAAGAATCAAGTTATCCAATAGGAAGTAGATAAGCTTTAAAAATATTGGTTTATTAAAGATGTGAAGTACCTAGACTGGTTGGCCAATGTTGTAATGGTAAAAAATAAGAATGATAAATGAAGGATATGAGTTTAAATAAAGCCTGTCCAAAAGATCATTTCCTTTGCTTAGAATTGATCAGTTGGTAGATACTACATTAGGACATGAGCTTTTAAGCTTTATGGATGCCTATTCTGGTTATAACGAGATAGAAATGAAACCCGAAGACAGGGAAAGTACAACCTTATTACCCCCCGAGGAACTTATTGTTGTAATGTAATGCCTTTTGGTTTAAAAAAGGCAGGTCCAACGTATCAAAGGTTGGTGAACAAGATCTTTGAAGAACAGATAGGAAAAAATATGGAGGTTTATGTGGATGATATGTTGATAAAGTGGAAAAAAGCTTCAGCAGTTGGAAAAGCATTAGATGAAGTTGAATCTGACCAAGTGTGTGTTTGAAGTACAAGAATGTATGTTCCTTGGCTTCATAGTTAATTAAAGGGGAATTGAAGCCAATCAAGCAAAGATAAAATCTTTGATCAAAATGCAGTCGCCTACCTGTAAGAAAGATGTACAGAGGCTCATTGGAAGAGTGGTAACCTTAAATAGATTTGTGTCCCGAGCAACAGATAGGTGCTTTCCATTTTTTAAAGTGTCGAGAAAAACTTTTGAGTGGAATGCAGAATGTAAAGAAGCGTTCTAGGAGTTAAAGAAGTACCTGGGATCACCATAATTGCTCTCCCAACCAGTTTTGGGAGAGAAATTGTACTTTTATTTAGCTATTTATGAGTCAGTAGTGAGCTCGACATTGGTCAGACATGACAATGGAATCCAAAAACCATTTTACTATACCAGTAAAGCATTAAGAGGAGAAGAAATCAGGTACCCATGTTTGGAAAAATTATCCCTAACACTTATTGAGGCTTCAAGATGAATGAAAGCTTATTTCCATGCGCACACCATAGTTGTGTATATTGATTTGCTTCTTCAGTAAGCTCTCTACAAACCTGAGAAGTCAGGAAGATTGATGTACTGGGTAGTAGAATTGGGAGAGTATGCCATAGTATATGAACCAAGATCTTCATTGAAAGGCCAAACTTTGGCAGATTTCATTGCTGAATTTACTCATCCAGAGGTTCCCGACCAACAGAGCTTACCTATCGAGCTGACTTCGAAAGAAGAGAGCTCAGCTCAAAAGCGAGCTGAAGCAGTTGTCGATCAACCCGAGTTATCCAAAATTCAGGAAATTGTCGAGAAATATGGAGAAGAGAGTAGGAAAATATTCCAGCATTGATCATAGATAGCAAAAAGCTTCAACGATGATGTTCCGTTGTGGAATTTGTACGTGGATGGATCTTCATGTACGACTAGCAGTAGAGCAGGTATTATACTTAATACTCCCAATAATATTGATATTGAGTATGCTCAAAGGTTTCATTTCAAAGCATCAAATAACGAGGCTGAATACGAAGCCTTGATAGTTGGGCTAAATTTAACTCATTCATTAAGCGCCGAGCAAGTAGTGATGTATAGTGATTCACAGCTGGTTGTTAACCAATTACTGAATTTGTATGGAGATGTAACACCCCGCCCGCCCGGGGAGAGCGAACGGAGCGCTAATGTGATAAAATAACTAAATCCAAATCCACAATCAACAAGGTATAGAGCATCTAAATAAACCCACAATCATATAAATCCACTAATCTCAATTCTTCAAATTAAATACAACAACATCTCCCGAATTAAAATTACAACTATCTAACTCGAAAAATAAAATACAAATCTCCAAAGCTCTATAGAACAAAATAAATAATACAAATATTTCCCAAACAATCCTCGCTAAAATCAATCTCCATAGCGCCCCAAAATCCGCACTAACCTTCCACTAAAAGAAAATATGGGGAAGTACACAATACGATAGGAAAGATGCTCAACAAATATATGTTAGCGATGAATAAAACGTAACAACACGAGTACGAATATTCAAATCAAATGCAAATCTCATAAGCATTTATCAATATAATTTCTCAACAACACTTTAACCGGGTCACCAGGCCTCACCACATCCGTATATGCTTTATTAAGCCATATCCCCGGAAACAAGAATTTTGGCGGGTGCCCAACATCCGTGCCATATTAAAATCTCATGACAACGTGCTCATCAACAACATGAATAATACCACATGAATCAAAATAATTCCAACAATTATTTTTCCAGATTTCAACGAATTTAACAATTCAAATATGAGTTCAATTAATAAGAAATCAAAGAGAATGACACTCGCGAGATTTAAGGAGCATATTGTGTAAAACCCCATACCTCAAACCATGATGAGAAACCAACGATCACATCCTCAAGATCAACACAAAATATCTAAAAAAGCTCCTCCAAGAACGTCCAACAAAATAGCCCCAAGAACACCTCTAATCTAAGGTTGGAACTCACAAATCTCAAGGGCCAATGTGTATATAAAAAGAAGAGGAATATAAAATATATTTGCTGCCAAAATTTATGCCAAAAGTATGTTAAAAGGCTTGCCCATGACTTCCTTTTATAATGCAAAGAAATGAAAAGTTGGAATCCAAAAGACTCCTTTAAATAAGGCAAAGAAATGAAAAGTTGGAAGTCAAAATAACTCTTGAAAATTACTTGTTGTTCACGAAATCCGTTTTAACTCTGTTTTCGAAACCATTTGAAATTCTCGCCTTTAAAAATAATAACCAACATATTTGAGCAATAAAAATAATTTTATCAAAAACTTTATTTTCCTATATTTTCCAGAAATTAATTAAAATAGCCCAAAATTACGCGGGTTATTACAGGAGCCAAAGGAGAATTGGTGACGAGGTGTCTTGCTAAGGCCATGGAAGTTATTGCCAAATTTCCAACCGTCCGAATGATCAGGATCCCACAAATTGAGAATGCCCGCTGATGCCGTTGCTCGTCTAGCATCAACAACAAGAATTGAGCTCCGAAGAATAATCCCAATCGAGCTCATGGCTAATAGAAGTATTGATAAAAACCTGATGGTTAGTTTTATTGCTGTAGGTCCGGGACCTTCCTGGATGGATCCCTTAATAGCTTATATTTAAGATGGAACCCTACAATTCGATCCTAAAAAGGTGAAGAATCTCAGATATAAAGCAACGAGGTATGTGTTAGACAAAGGAGTTTTATACAGAAGGGGATTGACGATCTCTATGCAGCGCTGTGCTCATCCAAGGGAGGTGGAAGATTTGATCAAGAAAGTGCATGAAGGATCCCGTGGAGCTCATTCAGCTGGAAGATCATTACTCCAATGCATCAACACTCAGGGATATTACTGGCCAACCACGAAGGCCGATTGTACAGTCTTTGCAAGAAAGTGTGATAAGTGTCAGAAATTCTCTACCGCCCATAGAACACCTAATGCTGCTTTAACACCAATAACGTCACCTTGGCCGTTTGCTATATGGGGAATTAACTTGGTCGGCCTACTGCCGACCACCAAAGGTAGGTTCATATACTTAGTTGTTGATGTGGATTACTTCACAAAATGGGTGGAAGCAGAGCTATTGATTTCTATGCCTTATGATAAAGTGTATTAGTTCATCTGGAGGAATATTATTTGTCGATATCGTTTACCATATGCTTTCATCACAGATCATGGCGCCCAGTTCAATAATGAGGAGTTTGAAGCATAATGTGTCGAGTTTAAAATCCAGAAGTTACATTCTGCACCAAACCATCCTCAAAGTAATGGTCAAACATAAGTGATAAATAAAACTTTACTGAATGGACTGAAAAAGAGACTTGATGCTACCAAGGGCAACTGTATTAATGAGCTACACTCTATTCTTTGGGACTACAGAACAACACTGAGAACATCAACTAGAAAAACACCATACATGTTTGCATTTGGGACTGAAATAATGGTACCAATCGAGATCAGCCAACCTACTCATAGGGTACTAAACTTTAATTCGCCAGCTAGTGACTTAATGAGGTGATTAGATCTTGACATATTTGAGGAAGTACGGGAAGATGCTGCTGTGAGAAATGCTGCTTACCAACACCAAACTAATCGCTTTTATTATAAAAGGGCCAAGACGACTAACTTGAAAGAGGGTGATTATGTTCTTAAAAAAGTTATCCCAAAGAGTAATAAGCTTGAGGCCAACTGGCATGGACCATGCCGTATATTAGCTGTCATCCGACCAGGGACATATCGGATATAGACTTTGGAGGTTGAGGAATTCAAACATCCTTGGAATGCCGAACATCTTCGAAACTATTATCAGTAATTCCAAGGATATCACTTATTGTATCTCTTTTGCTTTTATTTCAGTATCAATAAAAAGTTAATTTCAGTCTCTTTAATTTTTCTATTTTTTTTGGAGTATGATGGTGATATACATCCTCAACACAAAGATAACTTTTGATATTTAGCTTCGACCAAGTCAAAACGGGATTATGACCCTCAACATTTGGTCGGCGATAAGAAAAATAATAACTAACCAAGTCAAAGTAGGATTGTAATCCTTAGCACTTGGTCGGCAAGTAATTTACTTCATGTATGACTTTGTAAAAAATAAAATCACGAACAAGAGGTTGTTTACTTCATGTATGATTTTTTATAAACAAGTCAAGATTAAGAAGTGCAAAACTTCGTACATAACTGAAAAAGTTATAAAAAAGTTTTACCTGACTAAGCTAAATGCAGGAAGACATGTAAGAATTCCTAGATACTGGAATATAAACATACATTCCTCATACACTTGGTCACCAATGATAATTAATGCTAAATTTGGATAAATATATCTAAGTGCATTAGTAGAATCAATGGCATAACCACAGGTAACTAATACTAAATTTGGATTGATATATCTAATTGTATTAGTAGAACCAATGACATTATAATCAGAAGTTAACTGAAAGATTAAAATAGCCATAAGTTGATAAAAACAAGCACATTTTATTCATACAAACTGTATTACATTCAAATGAATTAAACAATACAGGATAATCATTCAACTGGACGTTTTCTCTCAGCTTTGAAAGATGATTGCACTTTTTCCAAACCAGTAGGAGGGTCATTCAGTGTATAGGGAGAATTGATAAAGTTGAAATCTTAAAGTATCTTTCTGTTACTACTGCTCGACCTGTCGGTCAGATGAGGAGGTTAAACTATTTCAAGTTCATCGTGTAACTTATAATCCCCTAAATATTTTGATATCAAGAATTGGGTAATCAACTCAACAGGGATGTAACTAACATCCAACTTGAACGGAGGATGTTGGCGGTCTAAGAAACTATGATCATGCCAATAACAGAGTAAATTACTTGAGTTGATCGAAAAAGGTTATCTTTCTTTCATTGATAAATAAGAAATGTTCCAAATACATCGAAACAAAAATAAAAAGAAGGTCGAAAAAGGTGCAAAATACAAGAGGCCGAGCAAGTCTACACCCTTTTCTCATCCTTCTCCACATCAGGGATCTCTTGCTCGGTATGGGGGATAACTGAAGTATTACCTTAGTTAGCAAGAGGGGCAGCAGAGTGAACAACCAAGGAAGATTTACCTAAACCATCTTCATATTCAATCTCATCATCAAGGTTAGGTGGGGGACCTGTATCATTCCTGAGGAAGAACTCAGATCTTTAGCAATACCAACTTCCTTTAATTTTGCCGACCAACCTTCCTAGATTTTTTTTCTTGGCATATCCAACTTGAACAAAAGTAGTAGAGATAACTTTATCCCAACTCATATTGAAGGAATCTTCCCTGGCCTTCTTCCTCTTGGATTTCTCGGCAGAAATATCTGTGGTAAGCTTGTCTACTTGACCTTAGGGGTGGAAGATTTTAACACGACACGACAACACGACACGAAATAATATGAAATTTCCCCGAAAACATGACTTGTCATGTTTCGTGTCGTGTTCGTTTTCGTGTTTTTTAACACGAAGTACTGTCGCGTTCATGTCAAAAAATTAACATGATTTGAACCCGATTGACATGACCCATTTAACAAAATTTGAATCCAATTGACAGGACCCAATTGCACCTAATTAAACCCAATTAACATGACCCAATTACACCCAATTAAACCCATTTAAAAGTTAAATGAATATTATTCCGACACTTGTCAAAATATCACCCTACCCACATTTTAAATCTTAAAAACCTAATATTTCGTTCAACTTAACATTTGTCTCTAACACTCACGTGACCACATTCATTTTCTCTCTAACCCCAACATCTCTCTAACTCACTTACCCTTGTCTCTCAACAACACTCGCTGGCGCTGCCCTCATCTCTTCCTCATCTCTCGAGACTCGTCGCCACCCTCATCTTCCCACCCCCATCATCTTCCTATCGCACCAAAAAAGAAAAGCCTCTCTGCTCCACTGCACGTTTTCGCTTGAAAAACCGTCCTCATCTCCACTCTAAAATGCATGCAAAGAAGAAATGGAAGTTACCTTTGATACCTCAAAGAAACCAATAGAGATTGAACCAGATCTTGATGAAAATGATGAGGTAAGTTTTGATTAATAATTATTTTGCTTTTGTTCATTTTTTTGCTGCTGTGAGTTTGGTTTTGTTCGTTTTTTTGCTACTGTGTGGTTAGTGATTTTTTTGGTTCTAGTTAGTGAGTTTGGTTTTAAATTATCGTGGTACTAGTTAGTGAGTTTGGTTTTGTTCGTTTTTTTGCTTCTTTGAGGTTAGTGATTTTTTTGTACTAGTCAGTGAGTTTGGTTTTAATTATCGTAGTACTAGTTAGCGAGTTTGGTTTTGTTCATTTTTTTGTTGCTGTGCGCTTAGTGATTTTTTTGGTACTAATTAGTGAGTTTGGTTTTAAATTATTTTGGTACTAGTTAGTGAGTTTGGTTTTGTTCGGTTTTTTTGCTGTGGTGATTATTGAGGAATGAGTTTGGTTTTAATTATTTTGGTATTAGTTAGTGACTTTTTTGGTACTAGGTTACTGAAATATGTTATTCCTTCTTTAGATGGAGGAGAATGAGGAATTTGGAGAGGACAGTTCTTGTAAAGATGATGATGTTTGTGCTGACAATATTCCAATTAAAGTTAAACCAATATAAGACGATTATAAAGTTAATCGTAAAAGAGAATGTTGGTCTCAGGCATGGTTATACTTTGATATGCTTCCAATTGGAGATGACGGTAGAGAAAGGTCTAAATGTAAAAAACGTGGAAGACATTATATCTGTGAAACTAAAATCGGAACCAAAAGTTTGAGAAATCATTTGAAAAAGTGCCCAAAGAGGGATAGGGGTGATATAGGGCAGTTAGTTATGAATCCTAAACAAGGGTCTTTGGCAATGCGTACCACTAAGTTTAATGCTAAAAAATTCAGTGAACTAGTTAGTGAGGTGATAGATGGGGTTTTGTCGCGACGCGAGAGTCACCTACGCACCGGTCGTTTTGAATTTGGCTCACCTGAATTATAAAAAAACCTAAATTACCACTACACTCAACGGGTGAGTATAGCGGTAAGTCGGGTATCAAAAATCCACATAGACGAGTTGCTAGAATTTAATTGGTTTAATATTCCTAAATAAAAGTGTAAAAGATGATTACACACAAAAAGGAAAAAGATGCATAAAAGGGAAATGATTAATCTAGATTAAGAAAGCGAGTAAAAATTATAGGTTGCGTCGAATATCCCTCAGCCGAGTTAATTAGTATAAAATGGTTACATGGGTCTACGAGTTATTACAAATGCGTCTCCTTTCGACAGTTAATTGAACTAAGGGTTGTCATACCCCTAAATCCGCATAAAAGCCTAATTCGATTTTGGCGTCAACAAATATCCCAAAAATTATGCACGCAAGGTCGTAAGCACGGAACATACATGATATGCCCCGTCAAATATCCTAGGCACAATAACTAGGACAACGCACTCGAAATAGACCCGTAAAATCAATCACCAAAGCAAATCAACATGTCAACCCAGAATGAGTTCAATCCGGCACAACCTAGACTAAATTAGCTAGAAAGCATATTAAAAACACGATAAATGAAAGCGGTAAATAAACGCAATAAAGCTACACTAGAAAGCAAGGAAAGAAAGAACGTAAACCTAATTATGAATGCATGTAAATTAACTACAAAGCAAGAATAAAGGAAATACAAGTTATATTAATGGAGAGGGTGAATGAATAGTCAACTTACAAACCAAAAAGGGTGTCAATCCAAGAAGAAATGAAGAAGAACTCTTCAAAAACCCAAACCCAAAGCTAAAACTAACCGAAAATATAATTATTCTAAGTAAGTGAAAATAGAAACCCAAATTCCTTTATATAGTAAGTTACAAAAGAAATAAAGAAAAACGAAAAGAAAAGGAAAAGATCCCAAAATATCTGGTATACGCGGTCGACCGGGCCTCAAACCGCGGTCGACCGCGCCTTCTTGTAAAAGTACACTCTCTTCGATCCAAGGAAAAATGCCAAACTGCTGTCGATCGGGCCTCAAACCGCAGTCGACCGGTACTCTGTTTTTGGCAGCTCTTTGGTCCATGAAGAGGGGGAAAAGGCTGTAAACGAAAACGGCCATAACTTCACCGTCCGGACTCGGAATCGTGCACCATTTGTGGCCACACGAAGCTTGCTCGATGAACTACGCATCTGTGGAAATTCAATAAGCCGAAGATGAAATATGAATTGACTAAAATTCCCTTGAAATAGCGTCCGACGATGGAATTTCTCCGAAATGCAACGGATCCTCACTTTTAGCGTTCCATTGCCTACAAAAGCACAATTAACCCCTACAAAACATGTATATATCCAAATCCAAGGTTGTCTGGTTAATGAGAATAAATATAGGCATTAAGGGCCATAAAAGAGCGAGAATGCATAAAGATCTAGGGTGGAAATATGCAATATTTGATACGAATCACACCTCCTAACTTAAACATTGCTAGTCCATAGTGATGAAACAAGCAGAACCAGTCCACATAAGATAGTACAAGACATATATATGCATCAAAATATAAATGCCACTTTCGTAGTGATCACGATTGTAGCATATGCAATAAGCCGTTAAACCCCTAGGTTACCCTAGTGGACCAGTGTCGTCTCGTGAGGATTTTCAGGGATGAAAGCCACAAACATCAAATGGTTTCCTCAAAATAAGCCCAAGCCAACATGCGATAAGCCCAAAAATACGAACAAGATTTCATACACATTATTAGCAAAATGAACGAATTCAAACAAAACTCCGAATCATTAACATTATAGAATGCACCTCATAAAATTAAAACCTTAAACTGTGGGAGGGGAGCGAGCACATGCAAAGTGTGATTTGGAAAAAACTTAAATAAATCGGATACTAAATAAAGTAAGCATATATTCAATCCTCACGTGCATTACACTCATCAAGTGAATTCACTCGAAACAGGGAGTTAACACACGGAACATGCTGGCATAAAGAGTAAATGTAAATGGAAACTAGTCCGCACACATGTCACAAATGAAGAACGCTATATATGAAATTAAAAATTGTAATATCAATGAAAGATATCGCACATAAAAGGAGGCGAAATGTATTTTCACAGATTATCAAAACTATTTCAACTTTTAAATTAAATTCACCCTAGGATCACATAAGACTTTATAGGGTTATAATGTAGGTACGGGGTTAAGGTATGAAATGAAAGGATATATGTACGGGTTCAAAGTGTTCGGGATAAAAACTTGGTATAATGGGAAAATGTGGGCAAAAGCAAAATTGGAAAACAAGTTCCGAACGAGCATTGAATATATCAATCGGAGAGCAATCAAAACTTATTGAACTATATACAACATATACAACTTTCTCTTTCTTTTTATTTTCTTCTTTTTCTGATGTTTTCTCTTTTGTTTTCTACTTTCTCTTTTTCTCTTTTTCTATTTTTCACTCCTTTTCTTTACTTTTCAAACTCTCCTATGCCTAAATTTCAACCGCAACACGACAACAACATTCAATCTCAAGTAACATTCCAAACAAAGGTATGGAAGGTGTATGTATGGGCCAAAACTCCAATTTAGAGTTGGTTATGGGATTTTGGGTAATGAAACGAACGACTAATATTTAGGCTCGAAGTGGTTGACGAGGATAAACATATAAGGTGAGGTCAAGGTCAATATGGGTGATATAACAAAGATGGACTATGATCATTTCACAAAGTTTACGCAATTCTCGAGTCAAAACAATATATGAAAATCATGATCAAGTGACACATTTCAAGATATAAACTCAATTAATAAACGATCAATGAAAGAATAGAGAGATTACCGACGAATTCAACATTCTCAAAGAGGAAAGAATAGTGTATAACACTCACAAACGACGAAAGGTACAAATCTTACTCGGAGTAAGTATATACAATGCAATAAAAGATTACCGAGTTATAAAAATCTTAAACCAACTCAATAAAGCAAGAAAAACGCATGTGCTCATGGGATTAAAGTTTAATTCATGAAGTTAGTCATAATATAAATAATTGAGACTAAAGTCTAATGATTTCTAAAATCGAGAACATGCATCGTTGAGTTGTTTATTAGATCGGGCAATTATTGAAATTTATCATCGGAAACAAAGGCAAAAAGCCCAAAAAAGGGGAAAAAGAAAGAAAATCTTTTTAAATTTTTTAATTTTTCTAAGAAAGCATACTTAGTAACTAACATGTAAACAAATCAAAGAAACTACTAATGAATGGATATAATATCCTACACCCCCTAACTTAAAACCTGACATTATCCTCAATGTGAATTAAGAACCAAGTTAAAGATAGGAAAATAGCGATATTACCCACAATAGAGCGATTTTCGAAAAGTGCAAGTCCAATAATCCTGCAAAACATGTTAGTACCAAAGCATAACAAAAAGAAGAAATAAAACTTTAACTAATTACACTAAACTATAAGTAAGAAGAAAAAGAAGCTACTATATACAACCTACTATTTAGGCTTTACACTAACTATACACTAGAAGTCTAAATAGTTGAGGATCCACCATGAAAACGATTTGACTTTGGAGGGTGACCGGTGTACCCTAACATACAAGCATGCCTTCCGAAAAATATGAATTTCGTTTGAATAACGGAAGCCATGTGTAAGGAGTAAGAAATGAACCATCGGCAATTAAAAGTTTTGGAGGGACGATGAGGGATTTGGATTGAACGGGTGAAAAAAATATGTGGGGACCGAGAAAAAAGAATATCCTCCCAAGGATTTTGAAATTAGAATAGGAGGTGGCATACACGAAGGAAAAGATGCGATTGTGGAAGGCGACTCGAGCAAGTACTCCTCGTCGGTGAAAAGGTTTAAAACATTAAAGTTTGAAACCGAATCATCGGGTACTTATAACGGTGTGATAACAGAGAATGAAAATGGGGAGGAAAGAAATTCAAACTCAAGAGATGCATCATCATTGCTTAAAGAATGAGTTTCGAAAGAAATAAGAGCATTTTCAATGAAATGTTCTTCTTTGGGGGCCAAAAAAGAAATCATTTCATTACAAATAGATATTAGGTCATTTTCATCCTCACTTTCAATATCTATTACGCAATGGGAAAAGTCGACAATGATTTATTCCAAAGTAGGAACAACGTCTTCATTTGGTTCAAAACATTCTTCGACTTCAAAAGTCTCGGAAGCAAAATCGTCGTCGGATTCAAATAATAAATCCAATTCATGTTCCCACAGACTATTTTCTTCCCGATAATGATTTTCAATTTTCTCATTCTCAAGCACACGTAAGCCCTCACCGAATGTCACAGACTGAGGCGCGAATTCTTGAAAATGGGAACTTTGAATATTACCATCGGACTTAAACTTAAACTCATTATTATAGGAATTTTGAAAACTATTGCAATTAGTTTCAAAATTCCTATTATAAGGAGGTAAAGGCCCAAAATTGTTATCATCATCATCATCATCATCATCATCATCATCATCATCATCATCATCATCATCATCATCAAAATACACGCACTCCAAAGCTTAACTTTTGTAATACTCGCCCAAAATCATTTTAGATGTTGCAATTTTTTGGGATTCTAAGTATTGACCAAACGTCAAAAGTTTGCGAGAATTTTGAGAATTATCATAATGATTACCGAAAGAACTGGAATAAGACATGTTTATCCCAAAAATGGCTCGAAGTGGCGAATTTCACAAAGTAGATGTACGCGCAAAAAATTCAAGCGCTTGTAAGTGCTCAAATGTAGAATTCCTACAAAAAGGTTAGCCAAAAAATACAAATAGAAAGAAAATATTACGAAATACTAAATCAAATAAAGTCTAAAACAAACTCATTCCCTAGCAACGACGCCATTTGATAGACGGGGTTTTGTCGCAGGGCAAGAGTCACCTACGCATCGATCATTTTGAATTCAGCTCACCTGTACTATACAAAAACCTAAATTACGACTACACTCAACGGGTGAGTATAGCGGTAAGTCGGGTATCGAAAATCCACATAGACGTGTTGCTAGAATTTAATTGGTTTAATATTCCTAAATAAAAGTGTAAAATATGATTACACACAAAAAGGAAAAAGATGCATAAAAGGGAAATGATTAATCTAGGCGAGGGAAAATAAATCTAGATTAAGAAAGCGAGTAAAAACTATAGGTTGCGTCGAATATCCCTCGCCCGAGTTAATTAGTCTAAAATGGTTACATGGGTCGACGAGTTATTACAAATGCATCTCGTTTCGAAAATTAATTAAATCAAGGATTGTCACGCCCCTAAATCTGCATAAAAGCCTAATACGATTTTGGTGTCAACAAATACCCCGGAAATTACGCACGCAAGGTCGTAAGCACAGAACATACATGATATGCCCCGTCAAATCTCCTAGGTGCAATAACTAGGACAATGCACCCGAAAGAAACCCATAAACTCCATCACCAAAGCAAAGAAACATGTCAACCCGGAATGAGTTCAATCCGGCACAACCTAGACTAAATTATCTAGAAAGCATATTAAAAACGCGATAAATGAAAGCGGTAAATAAACGCAATAAAGCTACACTAGAAAGCAAGGAAAGAAAGCATGTAAACCTAATTATGAAAGCACGTAAATTAACTACGAAGCAAGAATAAAGGAAATACAAGTTATATTAATGGAGAGGGTGAATGAATAGTCAACTTACAAACCAAAATGGGTGTCAATTCAAGAAAAAATAAAGAAGAACTCTTCAAAAACCCAAACCCTAGGCTAAAACTAATTTAAAATATAATTATTCTAAGTAAGTGATAATAGAAATCAAAATTCCTTTATATAGTAAGTTATAAAAGAAATAAAGGAAAAAGAAAAGAAAAGGAAAAGATCCCAAAATATCTAGTATACGCGGTCGATCGGGCCTCAAACCGCGATTGACCGCGCCTTCTTATAAAAGTTCACTCTCTTCAATCCAAGGCAAAATGCCAAACCGCGGTCTATCGGGCCTCAAACCGCGATCGAACGGACTCTGTTTTTGGCAGCTCTTCGGTCCATGAAGAGGGGGAAAAGGTTGCAAACGAAAACGACCATAACTTCACCGTTCAGACTCGGAATCACGCACCGTTTACGGCCACACAAAGCTTGCTCGATGAAATAAGCATCCGTGGAAATTCCATGAGTCGAAGATGAAATATAAATTGACTAAAATTCCCTTGAAGTAGCGTCCGACGATGGAACTTCTCCGAAATGCAACGAATCCTCAATTTTAGCGTTCCAATACTTACAAAAGCACAATTAATCCTTACAAAACTTGTATATATATCCAAATCCAAGGTTTTCTGGTTAATGAGAATAAATATAGGCATTAAGGACCGTAAAAGCGTTACAATGCATAAAGATATAGGGTACAAATATGCAATATTTGATACGAATCACGAGGCCATCATTTTACATGACTTGCCCTTTCAATTTATTGAATATGAAGGCATTAGAGCAATTTTTCGATACTTATATGAAGATGTCATCACCATCTCAAGGAATACCGCTAAATCCGATGTGTTAAAAATGTATAAAAAGGAAAAAAATAATCTTAAGCACATGTTTGAAGTGGCTCGCGGTAGAATTTCCTTGAAATCTGATTTGTAGTCCTCCATAAACACCGATGATTTTGTTTGTGTTACTGCACATTTTACTGATAAAGAGTGGAAATTGCAGAAAAGAATTCTAAATTTATAATTTATGCACCTCCACATAACGACATTTTCTTGACTGAAAAAATATCATCTCTGTTGGTTGAATGGGGGATTGGAAATAAATTATTTACTATGACATTGGATAATGAATCAAGCAATGATACATTTTTAGAGTTGTTAAAAATTCAACTAAATAGTGAGTGTGCACTTTTGAGTAATGATGAGTTTTTTCATGTTCGATATTGTGCACATGTTTTGAATTTAATTTTGCAAGATGGGTTGAAAGCAATAGATGAGGGGGTGGGGAAAGTTTGTGAGTGCGTGACGTATGTCAAAGGGTCACAAGTGAGAAAATCGAAGTTTATGGATTGTGTGAAATTTATGAACTTAAGCCCTAAGAAATGTTTGCGTCAAGATGTTCCAACTAGGTGGAATGCAACCTTTCTTATGATTGGGAGTGCTATTTTGTATCACCGTGCCTTTGTTCGTTTAGCATTGAGTGATTCTAATTTCACACATTGTCCAAATCAAGAAGAGTGGGGTAAAATTGAAAAAATAATTAGGTTTTTGGAAGTGTTTTATGAAGTTACTTGTATTTTTTCGGAAAACAAATACCCCACTTCAAACTTGTATTTTCCTTCTGTTTCCATGGTTGAATTGACATTAAAAGAAGAAATGAAAAGCTCAAATGGATTTATGAGGGAGATGGCTTGTAAAATGTATGCCAACTTTTCAAAATATTGGTGTGATTACAGTTTGATATTGGCAATGGGGGTAATTTTAGATCCTCGTTATAAGTTACAATATGTCGAGTTTGTATATAAGAAACTTTATGGCTCCGATTCATATCAAAGTGCTCTTGTTCGTGAAAAAATGGTTGCTCTTTTTGGTGAGTATGTGTCAAAATCACATTCTACAACAACTTCTTTTGAGGAGTCTGTTAGTTCTAATCTCACATTAGAGAGGAGCAAAGAAACAACACTTAGTAGAAGCAGAAAAAACATGTTTAAGGTAATTTTTTTAAAGAGTTTTTTTAAACTTGTATTTTAATTAATTGGCTATTATTCTTTACAGAATTGTCTATTGTTGTTTAAATGTAGGAATTTTCTGCATATGAGAGTCTAGAATATGCTTGTGCGCAAAAGACGCAACTTGAAATGTATTTGGATGAGACGAGAAGTGATTTGGAGGAATAGTTGGATGTTCTTAGTTTTTGAAAATCCCATCATTATCGCTATCCAGAACTTACTTGCATGGCCCGTGACATTTTGAGCATTCCAGTCTCAACCGTAGCATCGGAATCCGCATTTAGCAATGGAGGCCGCGTTCATAATCAATATCGAAGTGCTTTAAAAGCTGAGACGGTAGAGGCTTTAATTTGCACTAGAGATTGGTTATTTGGAGTAAAAGTTATAATCGAGTCGATTGAATAATAATTTATATCTTGACATAATTAATTGTTGTATTTATTTAATTGGATTTTACCTAATTATCTTTATAGGTGATGATGAGTTAAGTTTTCATAAATTAACCGAAGATATAATTCAATTGGAGACCAGGGATAAAACCCTAACCGAAGGCTGAGTCGTTGGATTGATTGCAAAGGGTTGTTGCCGTTTTGAGTGCAAAATAAGTGACTATTTTTGTCCAGTTTAAACACTATTTTTATCCAGCTTAAACACTATGAATTGTATGTGTGGCTGTAATTATGTGTGGGTTGTTTTTTTGGCTTTAATATGTCCCTAATGAATCTGTTACGGGGTATGTTGCATTAGTAGTAGATTAACAGATATGATACATTTGTTGGCTATAACAAATATGTTGCGTCTTATATGTGGCTTTTTTTATATATAATTGCATCTGTTTTTTGATATAACAGATATGTTGCATTTGTTGGCTATAACAGATATTATTGGCTATAAGTTTATAACAGATAAATCTGTTATAAAAGATATGTTTTTGGGCTACTCATTGATCTGGCTATAACCTATAAAAGATATGTTTTTGGCTTTACTCATTGGTTTGCCTATAACAGTTTTAAGTTAAGAAATTTAGTTCGTGTTAATTTTGAATAAAAAATTCATTTCGTGTTAAATTCGTGTTAAAAAATGGGTCAAAAAATTCATTGCGTCTTAAATTCGTGTAAATCATATTAATTAAAAAAAATCGTGTTAATCGTGCTAATTAAAAAAAATCGTGTTAATCGTGTCGTGTTTTTACGTGGTTCGTGTTCGTGGTGCTTAAAAAAATATGACTTCATGTCATGTCATGTTCGTGTTAGGTGAAAACATGACCCAATACATGAATTGCCACCCCTACTTGACCTTCAACAACCTTTACCCTGAGCTCAACTTTAGTAACAACCGAGTTAGCTGCAGCCAAAGCATTATCAGCCTTCTACCGAGCTTCTTCAGTTGTTTTGAGTTTTTCTTCCCAGGCCTTTTTTCTAGTTTCCAGAGCCTATTGGGATCGTAGTAAAGACTGCCTCAGACCTTCAAATGCTTTTTCTACTTCTATTGAGGAAGAACGTAGCTGATCGTCCTTCTCCAGCATTTGGTTGTAGTCAACTAAGAACTGCAAGAAAAATCCAAGTTAATGTAAAATTAAAAAGGCATGAATAGTATCTGACCAACGTTAAAAATGAAAATTTACCAAGGCCAGGCTTTGAGAAGACCTTGCAAATAATTGAGATCGGGACATTAAACAGCAGCACGTCTGTGGTCAAAGAATGTACTAGACTTGATCAACTTCTTAGCCAAGCTAGGACTAAAGGCTATGGATAAGCTAGTAGCAGGTGGAATCACGCCGGCCAAGCCCTGTTGATCGACATCAACAACTTGCTCAGCCTGCTTATCAGCAGGACCTATCCTCAATCTCTTCGAAGGAGATTCATCACCTTTATTGGATGGGGGCTTTTTGCCAACATCATTCTTCTTCTGGGCAGCAGTATGAACTGGTTTCTTGGCCCCATCTATAAAGTCATCTTCCAAAAGATTGGGGATTTTTTTCTTGCCCATACTGACAGCAAGTGGAAGATTGGAGTCAAGAGAGGTGGAAGTACCGGCTTCAGTAACGATTCCAGCAGATTCACTAATAGAGGATATAGATACTGGGTCTTTCTCCAAGCCAGTTACTACTGATAGAATGCCAACTGTTGGTCGGGCTATAAAGAAAGTGATGGAGGTATTATATTCCAGCAATATAGAAGCTGATCGAGGGTGATCTTCTCTTGTTCTTTGGTTCAGGCCCCATAAGAATTTTAGTTCTTCCAAATTAAATTCACCCGACTTGGGGGACTTTCTCTTACGATCCTCTGAAACAAAGCAACAAGCTATGATAGTTAGTACACATCAAAATATATATAAAAAAAGAAGAGCAAAAATTAATATAAAACCTATCCCATTCCTCGATTGAGGGCATCTGGGACCATGATAGGCTACTCCACCATCAAGGGGGCATGTTGCCAACTCTTAACTACTAAAGCATGACTCTAATAATCTTTATTGGAGTCAGGAAAGTTCAACACTAAAGCTCCATTAGCTGCTCTGGTTTTCAAATAATAAGTATTTTCCCATGCAATGGACCATTTATAACAAAACATAATTTTTGGAATCCAAATATAGGTCCCATAGAGTTCGTTCAATCTGTTTACACCATTGATAATTCTCCAGGTGTTGGGAGCCACTCGTGCTAGGAAAATATCAAAATATTGGCAAAAATGAAGAAGAAAAGGGTTTGGTGGAAATGAAAAACCACACTCTGCTATAAAAATAGCGGGAATCCAGTGACCTTTATCCAAGGAATATACATCTAAAGGGCCATGGGGAACTTCTAATTCGACCCAAGAAGGAATTTTATGCTATGCCATAAATTCCTCTAAAGAATCATATAAACCATGGTTTAAAAGATGAAAACGAGGAAAAATAAAGAAAAGAAAGAATTTTTACAAAAGATTAAGGATTCAATAAGAACTGTCAAAGGAAAGGAGTAAAGATGGAAAATGATCGCACAAAAACCCAGAGATAGCTGCTACGGTTAAAAAATTTGGGGGTAAGGAAGAACCTAGAAAAGCTCTCTCCTTTTTATAGGTTGCCTTAAAATAGTGAACAAAATGATTAAATATACTAACAATTGATATTTCGATGGCTTCGCTAGTCAGAAAGTTAAAAATACCTATTTACCCTTTGGCGATTTGCTAAAATTCAAATTATTTGCAAAAATGTCATCTTCAAACTGTACTAGTAATTTTTACAAGTGTGGGAGGTCGGATGCCGACTAAGCATCATGAAAATACTCCGAATTACTTCTAGAGTCAAATGCTCCATTCTTTTATGCAAACATCAAACATGGAACATTAGGGGTTTCTGTTGATGCCAAGAATTATCCACCTATAAGGACCAATCAAAAGTAAACACATGTCCTCCTACGTGGCTAAAACCCTAGTCAACAGAATGTAAATATGCCGACCAAGGCATGGAATGTCGACCAACACAAGGAATGCCGAACAATGCAAAGAAGGTCGACCAACAAGATAACGAAGCGTCATCATACCTAGGGTCATACTACACGTGATTTATGTAACCAACCATCACATTTATTATGTAAAGATGTAAATGCTTAATTATATGAAAGCATTCCATCCATTGACATTTCAACCCTTAACCTCCGGGTCACTATGAATACATTGTATCCGTTTCATCAAGGGCACGGTCGAACGAATTATGGGATATTCTTATCTATAAGCTACAAGAGTACCTAGCTTTCTGTAACCACAAAGATCAATAAAATAGCAGTGGACGCAGGTTTTCTTACATAGCTGAACCACTTTAAAAATCTCTCTCTTTATTTAGCGTTACATATTTTATCTATGATTAGAAAATTAGATATAGTCTAGTTTTTTATATCAACAGCGTATGAATTCTAAAATTCCTGGAAATTCAATGAGAGTAAAATAACGAGAGGACAATAATTAATATTGGTATACTTCAATACATTAGATATCATAAATTTTTTTAGATAGTCGTGGCCAAGGCAGTGCACATATATTTTCTTTAGATGTGTTACATTCTCAATGTATTGGAAACTATATTGAATATTATAAAATGCGATGAAGATTGCAAAAAATATGAGAATCTTCAGTTGATATAATAAAGTGATAAATTCCTTTCCATACTGTATAAATTCACTTTGGAATTTTTTTTAATTCCAATTAATGCATTTTCTATGTAATTGTCGAACGTGCTCTTCAATGGAGAAAAATTAGTGTGCTTACAAATATATTTATTGGATTTGTGATTCAAAATTCAGAACTGAGCGATTTAACGACTGATTTAAAGATGGTTTAAAATTAAATCATAAATCCATAGAAATGATCAAAAGATTCATAAACGAGCGGTTTCATGACTGCTTTAAAGAAGGTAAAACCAAATAATGATCTTGTTGGAGACTTTGGTGTAATTTCTAGACTCCGAAACTAGTGAACTGAAAGAAGGGTGTTTTATATTATGATCTTTTTAAAATCCATAATCATAGAATATGATTAAGTGATTTTGAGGCATATATAATACGTGTGACACAACTTGAGTCTAATCATAAGTGCATTTGTTGGCCTATGGGATGATAATGAATGTATCATTACATGTTGAAACCTTTGGAGGTTGAGAATAAATAGAGCAATTTTGTATAATTTCAAACTTACGTTTGAAATTATGGGGGAAACATTGCTTTCTATAAGTTATATTCTCAACGCATTAACCCACAAAAAAAAAAAATCAATGGGACTAGTTGAGAACCTTTATATAAATTATGATAAATGTCGGGGTATTTAAGGCAGCGATTCCTATCCAAAATGAGAACATGACAATAAGACCATTGAATGCGTATTCATTGGTTGTATAATTATATTTAATGTACTGTACTAGTTCCAATATGCATTTGTATTGATAAATGTATATATACACGATTGATTGAACCTTGGTTAATATTTGGTACTTTGATTGTATTCCAAGATTGAAAAATGATTAAGCGTGTGCACGGATATTCAAAAGGAATATAATGGATCAAAGATTTTAAATTATAAATAAGTTATTTGGTATCTTTATCGAGTTACCAAGACAATAATGAAAAATGACCTAAATATTGGAAAAACATATATTTCTCTTAGAGGAAATATATGTTTCTTGAGGCTCGCAACACCGAGTAGATATTATAGCAGAATTGGAGATACTAATGTTTGGAAATCCTCTTAATAAACGTGTGTACCAAATCTATTGTGAAATTTGGATGTATTACCAGAAAGAAGCAAACGGGCTTAACTGTTTTTTAAAAAGGGATATATCCAGTTAAACATTCTAATGCCCATATTGTGATAGTTAATAATAATTGTAAGGGCGCAAAATAAGATGGTAAGTCACAACTTATTATGTTATATACATAATACCATACATAAATTTCTCTCTGTTATAATGATATCATTAGGCCTAATAAAAAATGTTGATCCGCTGATCAGGTAGTAAGGAAAGTTTGTTGTGGGGAATGGTCGAAAGCCTTTTATTAAACCAAGAGTTGTCATGGTGGCAACCCAACCGAGTTGATTGGAGATCTCAAGATCTAGGTTGAAAGGGACAACAAAACTATGTTTGACTCAGTGAGAACTGAGGAAATATCTACTCCTTACCATTATCGATGATGAGACAGTGCACATCTGTCGCGGTAATTAGGGTAAGCTATGCTTTTAATGATCTTTATAACTTGGATAATTGAATATGACTAGTGGGGTATTAGCATGGTACTCTTCATAGAGATCACCTATGTGAGTGTGAAGGGCCTGCTTCTATGAGAATTGGAAAGGCTACAATTCTCTAAGCACTCGCATAACCAAGTGGTGTTCATGGCCAAAACGAACACAAACGTGATAACCAAACTATGTAGAGAAATAATTGTGTGGGTTTCTATTGTCTTAATTTACACAAACGGCTAACAGTTCAAGGCATCACATCTACTAACTAGTCAAGTAAATTCGATAGATTCAAACTAGGGTAAGTTCAAAGCCAAAAACTACTTATCACGATGCAATTATTTTTTGCCCATACATTCTCAAATGTCTGTCTGTCTGTTTTAAGGTAATCTTCCTTTTGTTTATAATTTTCACTCATGTAGGGGATTGTTGGAAATTATTTTATTATAATATAATAATAAATTTTAAATGAGTGAAAATTAAATTTAAAATTATTTTTGATAGACACAATGGTTTATAAAAAGTTTTGTCCATTCATGAAAGATTGTGACTATTCATGAAAGGGTGTGTCTATTCGGAATGGTGTTTACCATTCTATAAATATGACACCCCTCCTTCATTCTCAATAATTTAAATTTTTGGAGACTCTATTCTCTGTCATTTTTCCTTCCCTTTTTGAGTCAATCCATGAGAGAGTACAACATAAAATTTGGTTTCGCTGGAACTTTATATATTGAAGCGTCACTCATATAAAGACGAAATGTCGTTCTATCTTAGGAGACAGACGTTCATCAAACCTTAGACATCGATGAGGGGACGAATCTGTCTTAAGAAAATTGTGTGAAACACAAGGTTCGACATCAATTTCCTTCGTATGGTCTGTAAGTTTTTATGTGTCAATTTTATTATTATTTGAACTTTCATTCATGTGGATATATTTCATAGTTTCAATAAACTTAATTTAAAAATAGTTTAAATAAGTAAACACACACACACACACACACACACACACACACACACACACATATATATATAATACATTCATGCGTATATATTATATACATATATGCGTACATATACTATGTATTTATATCTACACAAAATTCCATGTAAATTATATGTATATTCATATAATTACATACATGTATATATAAGAATATGCGCGTATAATTTTTTTATTTAAACATTGATACATAAATAATAAGCATATACGTTATCTTTGATCATACATACATAATACACAAATTTATACTTGTATTATTATTATGATACTGCATATATAATACTCAATAAATTTAAATACATAAATACATAGAAAATATTAACACTTATATAAGTATCGTGTATGTGATAACGTTATTTAATACATAAATCTAAATATATTGTATAATTTTAAAATACACGGATACACATAATTTTGTGTACATGTGCATATATAATTTAGTATATATATATATATATATATATATATATATATATATATATATATATATATATATATATATATATATATATATGTATGTGTGTAAATATATGAAAATATTTAGACAACTGCATTTTGTTGTTTTAACAAAACACGATTTTAATCACAACTTTTTTATAACTCGTTTTTTAAAACCAATATTGTGTTTTGAAACACATAACATTTTAAAGAAACAAACAGGCCCTTATATTTAACAGTAATGCTATGTTGCTCGAAAGCAAGCCTATGTTAGGAAACCAAGAAGATAAAACTCACTTTGAAATTTTATCAAAACACTTGGTGTGTGAAAAACACCAAAGATCGTGTTTCGAAAATAAACTACGTGTGCAAACTCAAAACGAATCCAACCAAGTATTAACAAGTTTGATAACAAGCATAAACAAGTAATCAAAGCAAAGAAACAATAAGAAGTTAACGAGGTTCATCCAAACTAGGGTTACATCCTCAAATGTGGGATCGTTTCTTTCTTTGATAAATGAAGGAACACCAATGTTACAAACTCACATACTTATCTGTCCAAGAAAGTCAATCACAACCAACTTACAAGAACTAATCTTTAAACCAAAAGCCCTCTCTAAATATCGAACAAGTCATTTTTTTCTTCCCAAACAATCATGAATCAAAAGGAAGCCATCGGAGAGCCAATATACACCACTTGCTATATTTATCGGAATTTCTCATCGATTTTTTTATCGAGTCTCTTTAACATGTTTGTACATTTAATTTTTTATTTAAAAGTATACGCATTTAAGGCAAATAGTTAGAAAGGCGTTAAGAAATTACGATAATAATATCATTTTGTAGATTTAAATAATAAACAAACGATATGAATATAATACTAGCTTGGTATGTATATGTAAGTTAGACTTGCTCCATATTATATATTTACTATGTCTCAAATTAAGGGAGACTATTTAAAAAATAAAATTTGAAGAAAACACGAAAGTCTAATGAAATCAATAATTAGGATCCAAAAGTATTAAGGTATCATTAAACTCGTACATTAATTTTTTAAACTATGACTCTTAATTTAAGATTTCTTTTTAAGATACATGGGCATTTGACATATAGTACCTGATTATATATTAAAACTCCTTAGCTTGAGAATTGCAAATATTGATCCTATAACTTGTGTTTTTTTGATCCTATAACTTATGTTTTTTATAGTATAAAAGTACTTTCTTAATTGCATCTGTATATAAGAATTACGCGGGTTGATGTTTTGCCTAGAGACAACTAGATATTGAGCATTAATAATGAGCTTTGAAACATAATGCTCCTTTTTTTTTTTCCTTTAGTGAGAAAATAATAGAGTTCTGAAGTTCAGCTATACAGAACGAGGAAGTTGCCAACCAAAAAAAAAAAGACTTGGAAAGAGAGAATGTGGGAATAGTGGAAAAAAATAATTAATTATCTTTTTTGTCCTAAATTAAGAGTTTATTATTTTATTTTTGATCGTTTCAAATTAATAATTCACATTTTTTTTACATAATCAGCAATTCAAATTTTTTTGATAGTGAATATATGTTGATTTTGATTATTGATTGAAAGTATCTTTAATCTATATAAAAAGAGAAATTGACTTAAGAAATATAACCACTCATAATAGCTAGCTTCACAAGACTTAAATGGAAAAACCGTGTACCTGCACAAAAATTAGCAAAGTTTGTTTTCTTGAAATTTCAAAAATTACAGATAGTAGTAACATCACAAATTCAATTTAAAGTTTCAATAACGTTTATTTTCTTTAAGAAAAATGCTATCTTCACTTATTTTTTATATACTTTTCTTATGTAAATTAAGGTGACATGATGACACATTGTAAATGAACGACACCTTTAAATGTTATCGATTTTATTGATCCTCGTGCCAGTTTGTGTAAAAAAATTGTACTTTTTAATATACTTTTCTTAAAGATTAAACTTTAGCATTTGAAAAAAGAAAAAGTAGAAGATGTTGATGAAGTACCGCTACTATAAAGGAGGCCAGTAATTCTTTGGTAACCTTTCCAAATGATTATTCCAAAATGGAGAGTTTCTAAGATCTTGTCTCAGTGATAGTCTCTCATTCATACCGTTATATCTATAGATCAACTAGAATTAACGACCCTAGAACACCTACATGCTATAGTATAGTGCCTTGTTTTTGTCAAATCCAATGACTATGTACTATGTTGATGATTAAGAATAATCGATTACCCCTCATACTCATTAAACAGGTTAGTGGGTACCTTAAATGTTGGTTGCCAAATCATTTAACTTTATGAGTTGTTAAAAAGATAAAAAAGAGAGTATTATTTCCCATGCCTATAATAAGAGGCTGGCCCAGAACTATCAATTATAGATACTTAATCAAGCACAATCGCATGGGGAAGAGAAAACGAAATGTGACCACTTTGTTAGGGAAGAAGGGAGATTAATCAAGTGAGAAGATATTCGATTATTTAGAAAAAATGAGACTCTCGTATCCATTTTCATGCGGTCCCTTCCTTCTTTTATATTAAATTCTCACAAAACTTGTTATCAATAAGATATTTTAATGTTATTGTAAGAAAATTTTAATATATTTTAATGTTACTATTGCTTAAGTTATAATTATATATGTAATGAGGGAACCACCTTTGCATTGGGGATACAAATTGATTATCGCTTTAATCAAACATATGGAATGATATAATTGAATTTGTATTAAAATTTGTAGTTGTTGTGTTCTTAGTATATTAATTGCACTTGTATTAGTATTGTGAGAACCACACTTAAATCTCAACTTGTTGGGAGAACTCATTTCCCGTGGCGATGCTCGTGTGCTGTTTATTCTCTTAGTGCGTTTTGGAGGCCAATCTACTTTACTTAAAATAGACTACATATGAGACCCGTCTCTATATAGTCTAGTTAAGTAATGAGCGATATAGCTAGACTAAATGAGTTTAGGGACTAAGTTACAGAGATAAGAGATTCTAAACATCATCTCAACTATTCCAATCTCATGTCGGTGTGCATAGCAAAATGCATCCTAAGCACGTTACTTTGTGTTTAAGACGAAACATACTTAAAGTAGGTATGTAGATGGATGGGGGTTAATAGTTGAGCAAAAGATAAAAACATATACTAGGTTGGACTTATCCCCAATTGTAGCATGGAGAGTCTACATACTCACATGAATCGATTAAAAGTATACCTAATTTAGAATATATTGCTTAATTAGGGGGAGTAGTACCTGATATAGGCACTCACTTCTACAAGGATGGAAAATTAAGGGTTAAGTTTGCAGGTATACCTACTATGACTTGCATCGAGTCGATTCTGGAGGCATCCTTCCAAATTTGGAGAAAGAATGATTCGTAGGTTTTCAGCAACTCTGCTAAAACTTTGAGGGTTGGGGGTAGTTCGCACTCTGATATGGATTACTCGAAAACTTCATGAACACATCATTTGTCATTGAAACACTCTTACAAAGCTTGTACAACTTTGCTAGTCAATTGCTACTCGATTTCCCCCAACAAGGGGACCAGGTTGGTAAATCATTTATTAAATAAAAGGTCTTGAGAGAAAAAATGGCTTTCAAAGGGAAGGAGCCCATGGGTGTCCAACCATGGTCAGTAACTATTAAGCCTTTAAGGTTTAATAACTATTTAATAAATTTTCACAGTCTCAATGTCCACGTGGGCATCATTTTATAAGAAAGTATGTATAATGTATAATCGACCAGACAAATATACAAAGTTACAAAGTATATTTTACACATTCAGTCGGGTTGGACCACCATAGGCTACCGATTATTGGTGGTTCCCTATTGAAACCAACGATGCCCTAATAGAGGTAGAAGTATTTTGGAAGGTACATGTAAGGTTATGCAGTTATATGTTAGTTTAATTGTTAGAATTATTTATTGCATGCTCATCCTTTACATATTAGATTGTCTAAGTGGTAGCTTAATTAATTAAAATAAATTCATATTGTGTAATATTTTGGTTTCATGTTTAGTTTTGTATCTTATGTGGACTTGATATCATTGTTTGGATTATTCACCAGACATATTGGGTCACCGATTGGAAAATAATTTTTTTTATAATATCATGTAGGTTGATTTAGACATTTTATTTAGGTTTTGTGTTTTATCTTATTTACTTGTTATGGTTTTGGGGTAGTGGTATCTTGATTTTGAGTATCTTGGCTTGGGCCAGGCACAAGAGTGTTTTATAATGCGTAAATCGTGTTAAAACATATGCTTTAGGCTTAGAGGTTAGGTTTTCCATTGGTTTAAGTTTGGAGATAATTGGGTTGTGCTTTGGGGTATTTTTAGAGGATTTAGAATTTAGGCCTAAGGGGACGTGCGAGATTATAACTTTAAACCTATGGTGTAACCTCATTAGCAAATTTGAGCACGTCTCATACAATCCCTAACACACATTGGGCGATCTGGATTTGGTAAAGCTTGGAGAAAAGGGAGATTATAGATTGCAAGTGATTCCTGGGATCATTTCATGCAACTTCTTATAACCAATCGAGGCCAGGAATTATGTTATACTCTACCCCTTTGATTTGAATTAATTATAATTAAATTCATATAATTTAATTCAACATATAAAGATATTAATTAAATAATGGAACTATGATGTTATTAGCTGAGCTTAATCAATGGAAACTATGAGAATTGATCTGTTGCAAACATTACACATGAATATCAAGGTTTTTATTTTATAAAATTGGGTGGTAACTAGAAATTGATTGGTTAAACAGAGTTATAGAGAAATTTATGTTAAAATCCATAATTTCTTATGTTATTTGTTGTGATTAAGGTATACTAATTGAAGATTGATGTATAAAAATCACGATTTATGAATCTAGAGTTCTTGAGGAACTACATGTAAAATGGTTTTGTAATCTTGATTTTAATCATTTGCAATTGATGTCTTAAACTATGTTTCTATTGATATATTAACCTTTGGCATGTATTAAGTCAATTGATACTTATTTAGGTAAATTATGTAGGGTTTTGAGTGATTTAAGAACTCATAATTTTACAAAGCAGATTTTGGGGCTTCTTATAGAATTTTATCGAAGAAGTACTTAATCGATCAGATACTCGATTGATCGAGGTAGGATTTTTGAGGAACTCTAAGTTTTTGAGGGGTTCTGGAATTAGTTTGGTTGAGTAATGAACATAGAATTTATATGAATTTACCTGCATGTTTTATGACTATTAGGGAACTTTAGTAGAACTCGTGAGTGCCAAACCATTTCGGGTTGCTTGGGGTATTTAGAAACTATACGCTATTACTAAACCCTATAGGGTTAACCTTAGATTTGTGGGAACCTTTGTATGTCGATACTACATGCATGAACATACCACATATGCATGTTTAGGATCATGGCTAATCAACTAGTTGGAGATTTAATGGGACTCATGTGACGAGGTCGTGTACTATGCCTTGGTTGATTATGTGAATATGTGCATAAGTATATAGTTACCCTATTCAACATGTTAAGGATGTCATAACTCGTACGTCACATTGGGGGTTGGATCCTTTCGTGTAGACATTAGTATGTGGTTACAAGTTTGGTGTAGTGATTTCCCCTTGTGTGTTTTGGGACTTTAGGATATCAGACATCCTTTAGTCATGACTAGTAGATACATGAGATATCCTTAGAGGTGTTGGAATTTGTGACATTTTTTTAAGGGCTCTGTAGGTGCCTTATCATTGATGGCCATGGGTCGGGTGTACCCATGTTGTGAGTGTGATATTTAATAGATTATTTATATCCTATTATTTTTAGTGATAAAATTAACCCTCATCCTCTTAGATTACATGGTAAACTATATACTTGGTTTTTTGGGTTAGCTTTGGCATATTAGTATATGATTAGTGTTATTCTTTAGGCTTTAGGTTTATTTATATATCACACACTTTGAGTACAATTTTTTTAATTATTGTTGATTCTTGTCTTTATTTGGTATTCTCAACACCCCATTCCATGGTCTAAATAATTTCCTTTCAATCTTGAACTTCTCATCCTCCTTCAAACTCTAACCTGAGAACAATATCCCCTTACCCGAGCCTGTTTGACTTTAGTTAACCCTCAAACCCGAGATTCCCCCTTAAAAAATTATAGAGCTTTAAATCCCTTTTCCAATGCACTTGGTCGTGTGCGAATAGAACTTACGGTTCATGAGTCATGGCCAAAAAACCATTTCTACCTGTCTATAGGCAAACTGAGCTTACTTCATCAGCAAGTCAGGCCAACCTACCAGCAGGCATGTTTGGGACCTTGCTATCCGATAGGTCCTTATGGGAAGAATTGTCCTTTCTTCATTTATGATTTTCTTATATAAGTAAATGCTTACCCCATTTGCACAAGACCCTAATTTCAATGCGATAACTATTATTAATTTAATATACATCACTTTCATTACATTCCCTCACAAATTCCCTCACATCACTTTCCTCCACCTTTAGTCACCACTCAGCTGCCATCATTCATACACCAAAAATCAGCCCACAAAGTGTTCAAAAGTGCTTGAATGTTTAATACCCTTTTATGTTGTATTAGTCTCATAAATGCTATTTTGCATATTTTTGTTTTTTCAATTCATTAATAGTTGTTACATCTTATTTCTATCACTAATCATACCTTTTTAATTATCATATATATCTTTAAGTCTATTTTCATAAAAAAGGGTGGGGTTAATCCATAATTCCCAATTTAGAGCGTTCTCATATTTTTTTTAACACTTTTCACCACTACATTTCACCTACTTTCCATAAATCGAAGAGACACCCTAGATTCGAATTATGGATTAGACCCGAACAATGTTAATATTATTAATTACGTGGACTTTGATGCCATTTTTGGCTACGTACTTCCTTACCTATTTCATTTAGTTTCTTTCGATATATTACCATTTAAGTCACATAGATAATATATGTTACTCATGTAGTTAGCTCTCTTGCATTTATTATCTCTTTAATGCAATTTTGGGGTGTCACTCATTTTTTTATCCATTTTATTTATCTTTAACATTTAACTCATATTTGGTTAGCTTATCTCCTTTGAAAGATTCATTCTCATATATTCCATGATGTGGATATGATGATTGTACTCCTCACACAAATGCACACATTTGAACATTCATGTATATATTCATTTTGTTCATTTCGCACACTGTACACACATACACATATTCGCGCAATTTGGAGAAATAGAATATTTAATATAGCCTAAGAGAGACCTACAAGGCGGAGTGGGTGTCTAACATCTTCGCATAGCACTAGTTGCCTTTTAGCTATCTTTTTAGAGGTGGCTCATTCTTTTCCCTATTTTGAGTAATATAGGTTGGAAAATCTGATGTCTATACATTCTTACACCTCACATCATCTAAGAAGAATATTTATATCCATTTTCCCACACCGTACCACATGCGTAGGAGAACTTCCTCCATAAAGTGAGCATGTATGCCACTAACGAAGGGCCGAGATGGCCACAATTATGACTATATTGGGGACATTTCGAGGACTAGACTCTATTTTGCATGGACTTGGTTTTTCTTCTCCTACATCATTTTTTTACATGTGTAGATATTTTTTCACATATACAGTCATCCCCTTCATTTTCTCTTGTATATTATCACATGTTCCATATTTCATGCTCATAATATGTTACCCATTTATATTTATCTTTATCTCATGTACATACTTATCTCTCTAAACATGTATATCCCACATTTTTTATCACATGCTTTACTACATTTGTACACATTTCAAAGCTTTACTCCACCCGTGCATATTTTCATGCTTCAATATGCTTGTATAGAATCCCTACATCGGAATAATGCGGATTCTAAAAAAAATCCAATTTCAGCTAAACCCTAAAACATGCATCTAAGTGATTGAATTAAATATGAAAATCAAACAATCACAAAATCAAATATTAGGAACACCAAATTCAGGAAAAATACCCGAAGGGCAAAACCTTTTATTTCTAGAATTTCAAAAAGTTTACAAGACCATTGACTTACATACAACTTGATCTCCCACAAGAGTAACGCACGATGACTTCATCAAACCTTCAAAGCGTCGGCTAGAAATCAGCAGTGGTTCACAAGCAACTATAACACAAGGACACACAGTCTTCACTGTGTAGGTTATCCTCCCCACAAGAGTAACTTCATTGAGACTCCCTCCACAATAGCACGCAGCTCTACGATTGTAGAGTTCTCCCCACAAATGTAAAGTTTCAACAAACTTGAATCTAGGGTTCCAAAACAATTCACTAAAATACTGGGATATTTTGTGAATTGAAAACAAAAGGTTTAAAACCTAAAAGAATAAGACAAAAATCATTTCTACAGTAGTAGTTTCATCTATTGAAAATATGTAGGTCTTCGTATGAAAAACGGAGTTGGAAAAGCCTATTTATAAAAAAATTAAGGCGGCGCGTCGTTCGAACGAGATCTGATGTCGTTCGAACCAGAAAATTCATGAAAAATAAATTTAATTTTTTATTTCAAAAATTCTTCCTTTAATCTTGGAAAATTCATTTTGACGAAAAAGAACGCCTCAACAATTAAAAAAAATTTCAAACCTCTTTTAAAATTATCCCAACACTTTTAAATGAACTGTAAAGGGACTTAAATACTTTCGCACCGAAATTAACCTTTCAGAGGCTTGAATGTTGAAGAACTTGATATTCGGATCCGTCTTTGATGCTTGAATGTTCTTGAATGCTCTTCGACAGTGTAGCGGTATACGACATACTAAATTTATAACGGACTTATAAAATAATGTCCTTACAAATCCCCCCAAATGTCTATGCCGGTACAAAATAAAAACCCCGAATTATCAAATCAAAGTGCCTATACAAATCTAATATCCCCCATGAACCCAAAAATGGAAAATACTAAAATTTGCAAGTCTTCAAATTTTCTTCAAAAATCTTCAAGATCAAATCTTCAAACCTTTAAGCTTTTCTCATTAGGGTGTGCAACATATGATCATCACTTTTGTACCTACACATATGAGATAAAGCAAATACCTTCATAACGCATCGAGTTTGAAATGATATAAGAATCAATCAATCAATATAATCAAATCTCCCCCATAATGCAAACTCCCCCATAAAATCATAATTCGTTCTCCCCCTTTTTATTATGTCCCTAAATAGACAGATAAAAAGAAACAAACTAAACATGGAGTGTCACGATAAAAGTACATAGCAAATATGAATCAAACTACGCGCATGCAAAGGTGTAACTCAACAAAAAATTCTACAAACTATTTTTGACTTTTCAATTTTTTCAAAGCAAAAATAATGATACAAAAATCACACCATGGATTTATACTCAAACAACCAAGTCATGGAAATGGAATGTATGGTTGTGAACACATTCGATAGGTAAATCAACTCAATCAATCATATCTGCACGATGAATATGTGTACCCCTAGCGAATGAACATCAAAAGTATCCTTAAATGTAAAAATTATTGAATTTAGATGACATCGTCTTATACAAATCAACAAATCAAAGTCAAAGTGATTTTCACACCAATAACGTCCAAACTATTTAGTGCCGTTTCGATAACTTTTCAAAGGACGTGCAAACCCATTGATATAGCCATCCAAAACTCCCTCATATATAATAATGCAATTTTATTTTTCTAATGAGGTTTTAAATTCTGAACTTAGAGAAAACCTATTGGCCCAAATTTTGGCATATTTCATCTTTTATTGCCTTCATTTTTTATGTGGGATCTTTTCAAATGGTGGCTTTCACGACGTGATTATTATTCACTCACAGTCCTTTCCCGTGTCACTCATCATTTTTTCAAACAAAACAAATTCCTCACGAGCAATGGTATTTACGTGCACTACTTTTATTACTCTCGTATTATTGCACTTGGTGCGTTTTAAGGACATGATTGAGATGAAAATACCCAACGAACATGTGATACGACAAGCACAATAATTAAATAAATTCGTGCATGTGTGCAATAAAGGAAATCATGAGTCAAACATGTATGAAGTATCACTTAATTATATTTTAATGACTCCAAACATTATAAAGCACAGAGATGACATGATATATTGTCTCAAAACACTATCAAATTGTCACATGGATAAATGGAATGAAATTGTGACTCGATTATCCTAAGTGTTTATCCATAAATGGTGCTAACAAAATACATAAATCTTTTTGGATTTTCAAAATTTACCAAAAACAAAATATGAATGGTCACTCAAAAAAATAGAAAATCTTTTTGCATTTTTCAAAATTTTCAAAAAGAAAAATAACTACAAAATGATACATCCAGCAATAGGCATATAATGTCAGCATGAGAATCATCATATACTAGCAAATGGTAATCAAACAAATGAATCATCAGTCAAAGCATGTGTGATCAAACGAACAATGCAGTGCTATCAATTAAGCATGGATAGCAAGGAAGACTGCATATAAACTGTTAGAAGAAACCAACAGTACCAAAAATAATATCAGGATGAATCAGTGTACTGTAAACAGAATGGTCAAAGTCAACCTGGTCGCTCAAACAATCTAGGCCCACCGCTCAAACGATAGTGGGTTATCATGAGAAGAGACTTCGCGCGAGAAAGAGCTCTCGCTCAAACGACATGATGTTCTCGATCGAACGAGAAATCCAAAAAATCCTAGTTTGCCCAGAAGGTCATGCAGTTTTTCCCAGTGAAAAAATTATGTGAAAATAGTACCTGGAAAGTGCTGACAAATGCAAAACAGTGCTAAAACAGTAGCGAAACACACAAATGCAATAAATAAACCAATGTGCGCTACATCAAAGTGAGCCGTAACACTAGAAAGAATATAACATGATGCATCGCTAGTGTATGACAAACATATAACACAATCAACCAAACGATCTCACATGGGGTGAATCACGTGCTGTCAAATGAGAATCATGAACAAATAGACCATAAGCCTCTAAATCCGATTTCTTGACCCAAATTGATGTGTAACGGAGTGTGGGGGTTTGGGGAACCGGTGTGACTCTCTTTTTATGTTTCCTAGGTCCATTCAAAAACTTATAGCAGAAACGCCTAAAATGACATTGCCTACCGCAATGTGTGCAAGTGTAAATAGGGAGGTGAGTGTTACCTAAAGGGGGCCTTCTCCTCAGATTACTAGGTGGTGCTCTTTGAATTTGCCTAGGTGGATCTCTCCTAAAAATCCTAGAAGGTTCTCTCTCACGATGTTCCTAGGGGGATCTTTCCTAACAAACTTAGGTGCCTCTTTCTTAATAATCCCAGGAGGCTCTCTCACGCGTGTGGGAATGGGTACAACATATTTTTCAAGACGAATCCCACCCCTATCCTTTTTGATCTCGACGGTACCTAAAATATTATCAAGTTTTTCAGACCTAGACTCCAAATCAAATCTCGCTTTACTTGAATCCTTCAATTTCACCTCAAGTTCATCAATCCTAGATTCAAGCAAACACCTAGAGTCTTCAAAATCTAAAAGTTCCTTTTTCATAGCCTCCATCACACCTCAAAGACTATCTCTCTTACCCTCAATATATCCTAATTTCTCTTTAAGCATCTCCTCACGTTCCCTAGGATCCTTAATCAATGCATTAGTATTATCATTATCTAAAGCACGTTTCTTCAATTCAACTTCAAGTTTCGAGTTTTCCTTTTTTGTCTTTAAAGTTTCAAAATAAAAATCATTGTAGGCACCTTTTAACTCACTTAATTCTTCTTCTTCCTCCTCACTCTTTTCACCCTCACTCTCATCACTAATCACACGGATGGGAAGCTCTCACTACACCAAAACGCTCATTTAGTAACAGACTATTTTTGGTATTATTGATAGTACTATACCATTACTATTTCTCACATTACATTACTGTTAGTAATTTAAGATAAGTGTTAGTAATATTAGTTCAATATTTCAAAATTAATTAATTTAATGAAAAAAGTGGGGAAATTTTCTTCCAACCCCCAAAAGACCCCGACTTGGCTACACCTAAATGAGATACCCCCATCTTCTCCAAATAGACCCCAAAAAACCCCATCTTCTCCAAATCGCGATTTAGGAGTACCTAGGGTTTGGTCGTTTAGTTGGCTTTATAAATGGAGAAGGTTGTTCTCCAAATCGCGATTTAGGGTTTGGTCGTTGAAAGAGTTGTAGTTTGGAAGACCTAGGGTTTGGTCATTTGTCATAATCGCGGTCGATTTAGACCCTAAACCTGTAAGATTTCCTTGAACTCTTCTTAATCTACACTCATATATGTTCATCTTGAAATCTACATCATTTGTTCGGTGATTATGCATAGGTTTGGGATCTGGATGTAAACAATGTTGTATGTGTTTGATTCTTTTTCTATTAATTTCCATTTCATTTGGTGTTGTGCTGACATATAGTGTGCCTAATTTTCTAGGTGAAAGTAACCTTTGATATAATATATTGGTTATTTTTATTAGAAAATTTAAGTAATGGCATGGATTATTTCAGGTTTGTGTTCAAGCATTAGTAATTTTATTTTACAAGTTTGTGTTCAAGCATTAGTAATTGTTAAAAGTTATATTTTCTTTAGCTTGCTATCTAATTCTTCTTTCTTATTCTAAGTCATGATAAATCATGTTCTTGGTGTTTGATGAAACTCCCAAAAGAGTTTAACACATTCTATAAATATCTATTAGCATTGAAGCATCTTTGTTGTTGTTTTGGTGATTTTTAAGTTATTGTTTGGGTTTTTTATTTATTTTTATTAAATTAATGTTAATCAAGAAGTTAGATATGGTTGTTTAACTATATCATTTATATAGATCTTTATATTGGCACTACCACCGTTGGATAGCTTTGCCCTTGTCCATCTGATACTTTTACAAGCCAGAAGAAAAGCCCTGAATTATATTATAGTTAAACAAGAGTGTGGTTGGAGATATGGGATTAAGGTCTATTGAATTTATTAGATTAATTTGATTTTGATAAATAATGAAGAGTAGGGTTTGAGATGTCAGATTAAGGCCTACTAAATTTATTAGCCCTGAACTCTTTAGATTCGGATTATGATTAGGACTTCTATAATTTGGTTTACTAGATGCTTCGCTTTGCTTTGCAGTGGCCATAAAAGAGAAAATTTATGGGCACGAAAGGTATAGATTTGATTCTCTCATTCTCTCATGTCGATTTTTGTTTCTCTGTTTCTCACATTGACTTATGCTGTCCACATTTTTTTTCATTTTGTGTGGTACAGTTTCCCTTATTTTGTTGAATGCTATTTTAAGGTGATGGGGTTACTCGTGTTGTACCCGTCGCAGATGGTTGTGTTATTAGGAGTAGTATCAAGTCAATTTTGATTGTTGGGAAAGACATTATTCTCTTCATCCAGCAACTGATGCGGGTATCTTGTCTTTAATTGTTCTAACTGTACTAAATAGTATTTTTTTTATTGGTGATTGCGAGATTATTAATTTTATTTGTACAGTTTTGTGAGTTTGACTTGACACGAAAGAGTGGTAGGACGATGATTATTAACAAGTTTTGAGAAAACACCTGGTGGTGAAAATGTTACTTTCGAATGCTCTCCTTCTAAACCTTGCATCGCCTGCCTCTACTCCGAAAAGGTCTTCTCTCTTAATTTAAAAGATTCTCATGCCATATCATTTCTTCATATTTATTTGATTATGGATAGAGGTGCAAACAAATCAAGCCTTGTTTGCTAAAATTGAATGTTTAATTACGTGTAGTTTTAATGAGAGACAACATAGAGTTGTTGAGTTTACTAATCGAATGTGTACTTTTATCTACAATGGAAGATGTTTCTAATGTCCACTTCATTCGTTTCATTCCTTATCTATTCTACAAGGCTAGGGGAGATATACATATAACCTAGCTTGCTTAACATACTCTCTAATAATGCCATTATAATACTATAATTTCTTGGGTGTTGGTCCATATATACTCATTTCTTGGGTTCCTCCTTGGTTGCATTATAACGAATGCCATTTTCTTGCTATTTTGCAAATGTTAACAATTCTTACAGACTTGGAGTTGGTCTTGATCATTGTGTTTTTTTTTAATTTTTAATTTTTTAAGTTTTTACTGAAAAATCTTTGCCCATGTTTTGTTAGACAAAGTTATATACAAATCTTTGGACTTCATATTTCTATATGATTGTGGCTATTCTTGGTTGGTTTGTAGATTGTTCTGTTTGACTGATTCAATTTGACATTTCTTCTGTCATGTAAGGCTGAATTGAAGGAGAAGTTGTCAAGAATGTATGAGGTGAAAGATCCGAACTCCATATTTGTCTTCAAGTTCGTGACCCATTTCGGAGGTGGAAAATCAACGGGATTTGGTTTTATCTATGATTTTGTTGAGAATGCGAAGAAGTACGAGCCAAAATACAAACTCTGTCCTGCTGTTGGTTAAACAGGGGCTAAGTTGGGAGCGAGGGAATATTTATGGTTCAGAAGCATCTTCTCTGCCAGAGAGTTGGCTACACAAGTGCATGCCACAAGTCCATGAAATAGTTCAAAGTCCAAACATTGGATCCTCATGATCCTGTCATCGGGTATGCTGCTATTTTTTTGGATTGAAGGTTTATTATGTTTCATTTACTATATTAGGACTTCGATTTTTATCCCTCTTATAAGTGTTACTAATTCTAATTCAATATTTAAAAATGAACATAAAAAAACAAAAAGAAATTATGCCTCCCAAAACTTGAGAAACTATCCCGACTCCCTCGCACCCAAATGAAAAACCTTCTTCTCAGAAATCTATACCTCACCGCGCACCTAGGGTTTCTTGGACTCACGTCCCCTCGCACCCAAATGAAAAACCTATGACCTAGAGTTCCTCAAACTCACGACCTCTTCTCAAATATCATCGCGTGATCTAGGGTTTCACGATTTGGAGTAAGCCTCTGCCTCAACAGTTAGATCAGTTGTTTTGTGTTCTTTCTTGACTATTGATTAGTTAATATGAAGCAACATTAGTCCATTTCCATGTTTCACTCAGTATATTTTTTGAGATATTGTTAAAATCTTTGTTGAATAATATTTCGGGTCTGTATGGTATTCCTTTGCTTATGTTTCTATTATTTATTTTGATTCAATGTAGTTATTTTAAATTCATCCGAGAAAATGAGTACATATAAATGGGATGGATTTTTAAATTTTAATTTGTTGTTAAATATGAAGTAATCTATGACCTCATTATCTTTAAAGTTTATATATCTAGATATTGCATCATTGAATTTTTCAGATAGCTTATGTACATCTTTTTTAACTCAACAGTACCTGTACTTCTCTTAAGCTACAAAAAAAGAAATTAAAAACAACCCAGACCATGGGTGAGTAGATCATGTTATATTCCATTTTAGGAGTGTGACGATGTAGTCGTCTGGATCAAAGAATTGATAGTGGTGTTTTTCGTCAAGTTATATTGTGTCATTTTATAGATAATGAAGAAGAAGAGTACTTAACTGTGGTTGTATTACTTGTTTGATTTGTATTACTAATTAGAATTGAATTACTTGGACTAATAATTTGTGTAACTAATGTGTAGCTTATTAATTCATGATATTTATATACTTGGACTAACTAAATATAAAGTAGAAAATTTATCTCTCATTGGTTTCAATATGTGCAATCAGTTATTGTGAGGATTTGGAGCAGAGCGAAAGCCATTAGTTTCAATATGTGCAATCAGTTGTTCAGATTCAACTACAGGGATTAGAGCTCGAGCTCTGACAAATTTGGCACAATTAGTGGCGTTTCTATCGGATGCTGATAAAAATCGGGCATTATTGAAGGAAATAATGGGTTTTGGTAATGACGTGCCTAATGCACCGGAGGTTGGAATGCACGAACTTTTAAGAAAACAGTGTGTTGATGAGAAGGTTATTATGAGGAAGTTTGTGATTCTTCTAGTATCTAAGTTGATAGCTCTTTTAGGCGGTACCTTTGACGGAGAAGTGCTAAAGACAATGGGCATGGCTTGTTCTGATCCACTTGTTAGCATAAGGAAAGCAGAAATTTCAACTTTATCTGAGGTTGAATCACTTTTACTTACTTGTTGGTTAGTTTTATTTAGTTAATTAATATGAAGATTGAAATATTGTGATGCCGTGTAAATACTCCATCCAAGTTGCATAATTTATTCTTGATGTTTGTTACTTATTTGGACTACTTGACTTGATCAATGTTACTTATAACGTAGGTCCCTTTGTTACGCGATACAGATATGGGTACAAGGTACGTTGATTTAGCCAGTTCGCGGTACGGTAGGGTAGGCTTAATTAGTTCACTATACATGATTATAGTACTAAAGGAACGCCGACAAGAATTCACTAAGAATGCATGAAGTGTATAATCTTTATGTGTTAAAATATTTTAATAAGATACATGAACCATTCTTGTATTATTATCGTTGAAAAGTCATATTTCTTCGCATTTGTTATGTTATTGAAGTCAGAAGTTTCATTATTGTAAATTATAGCTAAAATAATCAATGTTAAAATTGAGAACGCCACATTTAGAGATACGAATTGTGAACCCAACATGTTTTGAGTCGTACGAGCTCGGATCGCGGTACGCGGGTGAGTGTAATTATCCCGGAAACTATGGAATTGATCCAAATAATAGTATACTCATTACGGTCTGGGGACCAATTAGAGACTGCGAGAAAGCAGAGGAAGGGCTGCCGAGGGGGGAGGGTTAGGGGGAGGCAGGGAAGTGGATGTTCAGAGAAAGATAAGAGAGTGCTGAGAAGAAGACAAACAAGGATTTTAAGCCTTGCTTGTATTCACATGTGCCCAAAACATTCCCATCTTACAATTTCTAGCTTGCGCAACAACTATTCCAGATTCGGTGGGAGTTTTATCTATCATGATTTATTCTACAACATGCAGTATAAGCATAATTTTTCTACCCACCACATAGGAGTTTCTTTTGCTTTATTGCTAAAAAGTATTTATGTTGTGCTACTTCTGGCTGATAATAATGGTGCGCCTACAAATTATATTATTTTCTTAACGGGTGCGCCTATAAATTATCGCCTAAATTATAGGCACGCACTCTCTCTTTTATGGACTGGTATATGTATATGTTTATGTATATATATGAATATATTGCCTGTTAGAAGTGTATATATATGTTGAAGGACTCAAAAGTAAATAAAAATAGTAGCTTTCTTACACCACCAAGTAGGAGTAGGAGGCGCAACAGAGCAGCAGCAACAGAATCCAGATTACTATCTGAAGCAATTACTGCTGTGTACACTATTGGCTCACTGATTATTGTTCATCCTTCAGCTGATCTAAAGGGCATTATTCCAGTTTTACACAACATTATCACTTCGGGGAGTTCTGACCCAAAATTCAATAAATAACTGGGCCCGTAATTTCTGTAAAGCAAACAGCCCCTTCCTTGTACATTCAAGCTTGACTAACGATGGACAAGGTCTTCTCTGCTGATGGGAAACTGGCAAAGTGTTATATTCCTCTATTCGTTCAGGTTTGGTTCAACTCATCTTCACTCATGTTTAAATAATTCTAAACCCCCCTTTTCTAACTTCTTGTGACATATTTGAGCAAGTTTTAAAGTACAGAGTTTGCATATATAGAAACTGTGTTTGGAATAATAAATTATGGTTCAATCACAATGTTAAAATATGTAACTTCTTGTCATCACCGAAATAAGGGGAATTCATATGATAATTTCTTGAAGTATTTTTCTATAGCATATAAATTTTGAAGAAATTATGTCACTATTGCATATCGTGTAAAAAGACATAAGTAGTGCTGGGTAGTTTTCAATTTTTAATCACAACTTATTGCTGTGAAGTTTGCTACAAGACCAGCTTCCCAACCTCATTTTTATTCTAGAAACTATTTGGTCAATTCATTCCCTGACAGCCAAATTTGGCTGTGTACTTTCTGACAGCCAAATTTCTCCCTTTGCATATGTTGATGCAGGAACTTGAAAAGAGTGACTGTGCAGCACTTTACAATAATATTATTGTAATGATAGATGATTTTTGTGTTCGGTATACTGCTCTCGTTAATATGTAATGCTCATATATATAATTGTAAATGAACTAGGACTGGGTTTAAACCACATCTTTAATATTCTCACTATCTATTCTTAAAGTTCACAGTTGTATATCAAAAATCACAAAGTGTCTTCATGATCCTTGCGAGCTCATGAGAAGGCAGACATTTCTATTACTCTCCAGATTGTTGCAGGTTCATAGTCACTGTTTTAATGATTTACATTTACCTCCTCAGATTAATAGTCACTGTTTTAACATGATGGTTTAAGGATTCACTCAAATCACTGGCCAAGATCAAGCCTTGTTTCATTTATCTGTTTACACATTTATATTTAAAGATCTCTAAGATTGGGTATATAAGAGACACCTCTCTTGTGGAACTAATTGAACCAATATTTTCGTAATAAACACTAGAAAATTGAGTGACAATCTTTCACCATTAATTTATATAAAAACTTTATGAATACGATGTTTTTGTTCCCTTTGAAATATTGATTCCTCTTCCCTTGCAAGAAGACACGCAAAATGGGAACTGGTCGCAAGCTAAAGTCCCATCGTAGGCCTTGGTTATATGGACATAAAAGTGTTGACTGAATGGCTAGACATAAAATTAGGCCTTGCTTTTATGAACAAGCAATTTCTTTCCACAGTGGCTGGGTACACATTTCTTATGGTACATGCATTATGCCCTAATGAACGAAATTGGCATTTCGTAACTTTACATGTTTTCACTTTCACCTACCTAATGCTAGTTTAATATTTGATTTTATTTTATTTGATTTGTGCATGTATATCAACGACTCACTCCATTTCCTTGATGACAATAGACTCCACTTGTGCAGTACAATCCATAGTGTGGCTGGACATGGACATAGTGTGGCTGGACATGGACTTACCTTTTCACATTTGTGATAAGAAGACGATGCAAGGGTTTGGGAGGTACTGTACAAGAAATAAAATTGGAATGGATTTGTTTTACGGATGATTTTGTTTACAGGATGTGACTAGTGTTAAATGGTGTGGTCTTAGGCTGCCTCAATTCCATTTCAGGTGAGCTTTTTATTAGTATACAACTATAATCACCGATGCTACATATTCATGTGATAGCCACTCAATATACGCAGGCTTTGAAGATGGTGGTTTGAGCGTCTTCACTGCCTCAACACTCGGACAGAGGTGTCGTCTTCACTGCCTGCACTGACTAGTGTTTCAACACTCGGACGAAAAGCTGACGTTGCTCCACATTTGATAGTGTTTTCTTCGTGCATACATGTCTTTTTTAGCGCGTGTATGTATGTGTGTTTGTTTTTTCTAATGAATTGTGATGATTCCATATGTGCTCTCATTTTTGGCTCTCGTCACGCCCCACGTAAGAGGGAGTGAGAATATAATTTAAAGTGAGAAATTATTACATTGCAATGAATATGGGCCCCTCGACCTGTTGCCAAATTATTTCGGTTTGGACTCGACATAAAAGATAGGAAAGAATTTTACACGTGATATTGGTAGTTACATTGTTTTGCTCCTCTTAAAACTGAGTTTCTTTTTTCCTTTGAATTTTATCCAATTGTTGTATAACAAAAGTACAGATCTCCACAATCGAGATCATGATCTTATGAAGCCTGTGCTAGTGATCAACTTGGAAGTAAAAGATAATCACGAGGAAGCGGCAATAGGAGCTCGACTTACGTTAATTTTGTGCCAAGAGGTCCGTGTTCTATTGCTCTTTACAATTGTTTAATTTAAATGATATACATGATTTTTGCTCAGCAATTGTATCCTGTACAAGATATCCATGAATGATTATTATGTGAAGCTTGAAGCAACTGAAAATTAGGAGGACATAATTGATGATATACTCACCACTTTTGAGAGACAGCATCTTCGAAAGCTCTTGTACAGTATCTCTTTCTATTGAAACTGCAATATTGACATGTTTGAGATTAAGTTGCACCCAACAGGTGGTGTAAGATGAATGCCACATTTCTGAATGCAATTTGGAAAAAATGTACAGATTTCGACTGCCAGGGTTCTTGCCCCAATACCAAGACATGCTATGCACTGGACTCCTGGATTCCCAACAACGGTGATACAAACTATTCACTCATCGGAAGATTTTACACATAACATAAGATTTTACACATAACAAGCAAAATATACTAATGTGAAGCGTGATTGATCTCGTTCGGTAAACTCGAACTCTCCTCATCTATGTTGATTCTAATTTCGTAATTCGCGAGTGTAAACGCCAAGACAAGGTTTCCTTTTATTCTCATTTAGTTTTTATGGTTTTGATTCAATTTTTTGTTCAGATCTGATGCAGCTGCATCTGTAGCTATGTTATATTCTCTAAGTAGTAGTTTGTATTAGTATCTCTTAGTTCTAGTTCCTATTCATCTATAGGACTGTTTTAAGAGTAGACACTTAAGTTATTAGTTGAATGAAAGAGTTTCTTTTATATATTGCAATTTTGAGATCAAGTTTTGTATCAATATTATAATTTTGAGAATCTAACTAATTAATTTTTTTACCAAATTAATTTTATATGACTAAATGTTGATATTATAACTAATATGATAATTTTATTTTGTTTGATAGAATGTCATTTTTGGATCTTCATCACGTTTCAAGCGTTGCGGGTTGAGGCATTGATGGCGATGATAATAGAACGAAGGTTGATATTCAACAACAACAGACTTCTTTTTTATATTTCATTTGATTCGTTGTAACTTAATATCTCATTTGGGGATGATTGTATTAGGATGTTATATTGGATAATTTTGTTAAAATAATGTAACTTTCGGGACGATTGTATTATGATGTTTCATTTGTTTGGTGTAAGTTTCTTTTGTAAATAAAGAGTGGAGGCTTATATAAATGTAAATTTTGAATATAATGCCCTTGTTTTTGTGAACTATTTTTGTATATGTTCTTAGGATTTAAATATTATGATAAGAATAATTGAATTTGTTTAAATTCAGGATATTGGATCTTTAATAATATTTTTTTTAAATATGTATTACCATTAGTAACGGAATTTTACCGTTACTAATTCTGAATTTTATCGTTACTATTAGTAACAGAACTTTACCGTTACTAATTCTGTATTTTACCGTTACTATTAGTAACAGAATTTTACCGTTATTAATTCTGAAATTTACCGTTACTAATTCTGAATTTTATTGTTACTATTAGTAACAGAATTTTTCGTTACTAATTCTGAATTTTAGCGTAACTATTAGTAACAGAATTTTCCGTTACTAATTCTGAATTTTACCGTTACTATTAGTAACAGAATTTTACCGTTACTAGCTTCGTGCCCCACGCCTTTTTTCTAACAGAAAAATTGTGTTACTAATATTTTTAGTAACGGTAAAATTGTGTTACTAATGGCGTGTTTTGGTGTAGTGTCTCGACTAGAAGCATAAAAGACTTCTTCTTCCGAATCACTATCACTAAGGGTAGAAACATGAGAAACTAGTTTATTCAATTTCTTCTTTAAATTTGTGGTACACTCATCTAACGTGTGACCAACACCCTCACAACAAGAACACCTCTCAGAGTTATTTTTAATAGAGGATATAAAGCAAGAATTTGTGTGAACTTTCCAATTAAGATTTTCAAAAAGTTGACATCGAAAATTATCTAAACCACCAAAAGCAATTTTTATGAAAAATCAGGATCAAAACACAATAACTTAGTGCAACAGGATCTGATACCAATTTGACGACATGAGAAGTCAAATTGTATAAAGAAAATAAATCCTTGAAAAATCAGGATCATGCGATAAATTAGGGTAACCCGCTCTGATACCAATTTGTAGAATCGCTACAGCAGAATAATGCGAATTCTAAAAAAAAAATCCAATTTTAGTTAAACCCTAAAACATGCATCTAAGTGATTGAATTAAATATGAAAATCAAACAATCACAAGATCAAATATTAGAAACACCAAATTTAGGAAAAATCCCCGAAGGGCAAAACTTTTTATTTCTACAACTTTGAGAGTTTACAAGACTATTGACTTACATACAACTTGATCGCCCACAAGAGTAACGCACGGTGCCTTCGTCAAACCTTCAAAGCATCGACTAGAAATCAGCAGTGGTTCACACGCAGCTATACCACAAGGACACGTAGTCCTAGACACGCAGTCTTCACGATGGAGGTTATCCTCCCCACAAGAGTAACTTCATAGAGACTCCCTCCACAATAGCACGCAACTCTTCGGTTGTAGAGTTCTCCCCATAAAGGTAAAGTTTCAACAAACTTGAATCTAGGGTTCCAAAAAAATTCTCTAAAAGATTGGGATGTTTTGTGAATTGAAAACAAAAGGTTTAAAACCTAAAAGAAAAAGATAATAATCGTTTATGCAATAGCAGTTTCGTTTATTGAAAATATGCAGGCCTTCTTATGAAAAATGGAGTTGGAAAGCCTATTTATAAAAAACTTAAGGCGGCACGTCGTTCGAACGAGATCTGATGTCGTTCGAACCAAATCCCATGTAGTTCGAACCAGAAAATTAGCGAAAAATAAATTTAATTTTTTATTTCAAAAATTCTTCTTTTAATCTTGGAAAATTCATTTTGACGAAAAAGAACGCCTCAACACTTAGAAAAAACTTCAAACCTATTTTAAAATTATCCCAACACTTTTAAATGAACTGTAAAGGGCATAAATACTTTCTCACTGAAATTAGACTTTCAGAGGCTTGAATGTTGAAGAACTATATATTCAGATCCGTCTTTGATGCTTGAATGTTTTTGAATGCTCTTCGACGGTGTAGCGGTATACGACATACTAAATTGATAACGGACTTATAAAATAATGTCCTTAGAGCTTGTACATATATCCATGCTTTACTTTACTTGTATATTCACATGTTTTACTTCACTTGTACGATAACTCTTTATTACATGTCACTGGTATATATTTTCCCTTTTACTTCATTCTTTTGTGCATTCCTCTTAATATACATAATACTTTGCATACATGAATTTTCACATTACATTACACGAGCATTGGGTATTAACCATATATTAGTCCCACACTGGGGAGTCACTTTATGATGGGCTGTCGATTTTGCGGAGAGGGGTTAATCTAAGAAATAGACTCCCAACTTCCATCGGCCAAGTACCCTCAATGTATATTGAACGGTTGCCCCGCATTGTACCATTTGACCGAACTTACGATGAGAGTCATATAGTAGGAACTTATTCACGTACCTAGAGTATATCAAATTCGATCTCATACCTACTGTCACCATGAGGTTTATAGTGAGGCAATTCAGATACAATCGGGTATATAAAATGTCTTCTCCACATGTAACGATGAACGATTATCCCAATAAGAAAGCGGTATATTATGGAAGTCACGCCAATAGGAAGGAACCCTCACAAGAACCTCCTATGCATAGCCTTCATATAGACATTAACCCTATGACTCATATATATATATATATATATATATATATATATATATATATAGATATTGTCGGTTCTAATGCGAAACTCTATCAAAATTTCAGGTCGCCTTACCGCTTGATTTTTTGCTCTTTTACCCATTTTTAAAATAGGACCCTGTCCGTGAGTATGGAAACAAGTTAAACCATGTCTTGTATTATGCACCATGTTATCTCCCAGAATTGGGTCTTGTACAAGATTTCATTTGTATCCTAGACGGAACATAATATAAGTGGAACTTAATAATAATAACTAAACTAAGGAGATTTTTCCTCCTTTCTCCCTTATAAAAAATACCCAAAACGTTATTTTTTCAAAAAATAGAAACCATAATTTTCTAAAAGCAAAGCGCTTACCTCTCATATGTGATCTCATTCCCTCTTGCTTGGCCTGTCGCTTTACTATTTATGATCCTCTAACCGACCACCTCAGAGTTCTACTTTATCCTCACTCTCACCTACTTTAGAAGAAATATTATAATCATATCACCATTATTTCACGGAGAATCTTAATCAAGAAGTCAACCTTCATTCATATTTGATGATTATGCTAGTTCAACTCAGTGCCAAGATCGATAACCTGTAATCAAATGTTAATGAATTACAGTGGAACTAGACTCAAATACCAAAGATTCTCGAGCCAAATATTTTGTCAAATTAGAAAGTCGCCAGCCTTCCTGTCTTTGGTTAGGGAATGCCCGAGCCTATATGCCCCCTGAAGAATACCATCATGCTCAGCACATCTGAATACCTTCGCATATCTAGCCAGTCAATGGGGCTTTTCCTGCTCATCTGCATATTTCAAACCTTGCTTAACAAGGGGCTAATTCCATCTAAGCACGTTCTAGTGGATCCTAAAGAATAAGAAATAAGTATGGTAAAAGAAGACCTCAAAATTATCTCTCGTAATTTAATTAAGTGAAACTCTTTGGTAAGTACGTGACTACCCATACGTCCCCTTATCCTAAAGCTCTTTTACCTGAGAAGTTTAAAATGTCAGATATCAATAAGTTTAGATACAATAGGCCTCCCATTGTACATCTACGCAACTATCATCGAACTACGACTCTGTTAGGTGTAACTAAAGAAATCATCGCTCAAATGTTTTAACAGAGCCTCAAGGAAGTCCCTATCTCTAGAAGAATCCCGTATTCGATGTTGGGAGAATGTCGCGTATGAATCATGGATCAATATAAGTACAAGGAGGAATCGGAAGCGACCCTTTGTGATCTTGAATTACTAAAAAAAGTCCCCCAATAATATATAAACAACTTCATTATCGGTTGTAGATAAAAAGCTGCAATTATAACCAAGCCTCCATCAGATGAAGGACAAGTCAGCATATAGAAGAAGAATTACATTGCACATCAGGAATATCATGGGTAGTCAGTTACATCCCCATTTCAGAGCCTTCCGGGAAGCTGGGTTTGTTTTTAAATAAAGGGTCACTAATCAAAGTGTGAAAGCATAAGCGAAGACAAGGAAATCAGCTAGTTTGTCCACTCCTTGAAAGTAAGAGAAACTAGTTTCTACCATCAACAACATATCCTCCAATCCAACCACTTTATGGGAACTATAATCCCCTCATACTAATGTTAGAAGGGATTACACCAAGCTTCACGCTCCACTCTCCAAATCTTATCAAGCCCTTATCTCCCGTAATCTCATCAAGCCATTGGACCCTCATCCACTACCCGATCCACTTCCCAAATATTTCAAACATGACGCCTACTTTTATTTTCATCAAATCATTGAGCACACCACCTATTAATGTCATAATCTCAATAATATTATACAAGGTCTTATTGACAAAAACACCATCACCAAGTAGGACCCCTTAAGTAGGACTAAACACAACCACTACCCAGAATCATTTACCCCCACACTAAGCTGATATGAACACCATATTAATTGATGACGACTCAAATTTTAATACCTCTACCAAATTAAATCCATAAGCAACCCTGTTTCACCCATTCCTTTAAATAATTCTCTAACTCCCCTCCAAACATGCCCATTCAATTCCATCGTGAAACCGCTTAGATCAGGCCCTTGACTTGATCACTAGAGCTTGTCTAATAGTCCACACTAAATCTGATATATAAATAATGGAATTGATACAAATCCTAGAGTAGTTGAAATAATTGAGAAGAAGTTTCCACCTAAGTTAACTCTTGAGAAAGAAAAATATGCAAAGATAAGATGTCTCTACAAGGAAGCCCGCAAGTGGGGCCATCAGTCCTATGACTGGTTTGTGTCTCTAGAATAATTCATTCTAGACATAATAGTCCAAGGTTTTATAGAAGAAAGCCTCAAGATGGAGAGGATTTGTGAAGCCTCCAATCTCCTATTGTAATGAAACTCAGGGGATACTTGTTCCCATATCAGAACCACTTCAATCCATTATAGGGAGATTTTTATTTTGAAGCACTTGAGGTCGTTGAATGTATATACTTTTAAGTAGCAACTAAATAACTTTTACAGGATTTGGCGATGACTTCGACAATTGAGATGGACTAGAAAATGAGACCGACGGTGAAATTGCTAATATTCCTACCTCCTTTTTATGGGGTAATGTCATTCAAAGAACCCCTATTTAAAATCGATGAAGTCCTTGGTGATCCCGAGGTGGATAATGAGATGAAATTCCTTTTTTACCTCTCATTAATGAATCATATGACCCAATCGGGCTGATGTTACAGAGGTCCAGTTCATTCCATAGATAGTATGCCCATAGACAAGGAGAAACGAGTTGTTGAAGAACCAACAATGCTTGAAATTATAGTATATGAGAGAAATATCCTTCAGAAACTATAGAACACCATGGTAAACATCACGTTATGAGGTATATTCATGTCATCTCAGCTCTATAGAAATTCCCTCCTAAAACTTCTCACGCAAGCCACAACCCCTCTAACTCCATCCCTCGATGAGGCTATCCACATTATTGGTACCTTGACTCCTAAGAGACTCATCTCCTTTATCAACGAATAAATCCCCATGTTTAGTTCCATCCACAATTATTCTTTAAATATCTCAGTTGATTTCCTCCAGAAGACCATTTCGTTGGTGTTAATTGATAATGATTCTGCTCTGAATGTTTGTCCTCTTGGAACGCTCCGATGGTTAAGGATACAAGTCATTTACTTCACTCTCGCATCAGTTGATGTGCATGTGCCTATGAAAATAATCATCGAGAAGTCAAGGGATCAATCCTTCTTACACTAGGACTATCCTAATTTGCCCTCAAGCTGATTTTAAAGTGATCAACATTGTATTTTGTTTCAACATGTTACTTGGTCACCCATAACTCCACAATATTCGAGGTGTTATTTCCTCTCTCCGTCAAACGCTCAAGTTATTTTAGGACAACCAGGTCATCACAATTGTTGGAGATAATGATAATTTATATGGTGTATGCACCAATAATCTGGTCCTAGAGATCTTACATAGTACCAAAGACATACTACTTGTTGGTTTCAAGGTTGACCCACTCCCTCTCCCTCTCCCTCTCTAGACAGTGGATGATTTCAGTGAAAGGGTAAGCCTTGAGGATAGCCCGCATGGAATGTCAATGCACTACACCAAAAGGACAAATTATCACCTTTCAGTCGGCCACCTTGTCACGGTTATTGACTGTGAACAAAAAACATGCGCTTTTAGTCACGGTCAATGACCGTGATAAGTTCGTGACAAGCACAGTTGTCCTCTCTTTCTTAGTCCTTTGTATATATGTGTGTGTATATGTGTGTACATGTGTGTGTGTGCGTATGGTGGTGTGTGCATGCATGTACATTTGTGTGTGTGTGTGTGTGCGTGTGTCTTTATGTTTGTACATGTGTTTGTGTGTGTGGTGGGGAGAGGGGGTGGTGGGGCAGGGGGTATTGGGTTGGGGTGTGTGTGCGCGCATGTGGGTGAGTATGTGTGGTGGGGAAGGGGGAGTGAGGGGGCAGGGGGTGGGGGTGGGGGAGGTGTTGGGTGGTGGAGGTGTGTGTTGAAATTAATTGTTAATGTTTAGGACTTGAAATTAATTGTTGATTTAGGACTTGGAATTAATGTTTAGTTTAGGACTTGAAATTAATTGTTAAATGTTGATTTAGGACTTGGAATTAATGTTTAGTTTAGGACTTGAAATTAATTGTTAATGTTGATTGGGGACTTGAAATTAATGTTTAGTTTAGGAATTGAAATTAATATGTAAATACCGAAATATATGTTGTACCCTTTAAGTATAAATACCCAAATATTGTTGGCTAATACATAATGATTCCCCCTTGTTTAAGAGGCTTAAAGTTCAATTTGAGATTTTTCTCACGGAATAGTCATAATAGGTATTGGAATTAGGACTTATAATTATTAGATGTTGTTGTTTTGGAATTCAGAATTAAGCTGTTAAACATTAATATTACACCGTGACATTTGAAACGGACAAATGGATTAATAAAATATAGCTTTAATTGTATAGCTTTAACAATGATATATTTATAAGACGTGATAAAATGAATAAATGGAGTAGATGAATTAAAAGGAGTATGAGATACACATTTGTTGGTTTGTCATTGTTGTCGCTGTTGGATTATAGTGGACCGATGTTGGGTTGGTTAATTTTGGAAATGGCGTGACCACAGGATTATTTTCCAAATTGGGGGGGGGGGGGAGTTTTCATTTTTTTTCTAAACTTAATTTGTGTCATGAACAATATATTATTAATTCGTATATATATAGTATGTTTCATTTATGATAATTAAATGAAACATACTTGAAATTACATATAGTGCGCAGAGATACTAGCTTTCTAGTTCTTATGAGTACGCATTCAATAGACCCGTTCAAGAGTCATTATCCCTGCAATGAGATATCTTTAATTGTCCCGTTTACACAGTTTGGGACTGCATAATTTCTATATAATAATATTATTCGTGGCTTAAACTTGTTACTTTTGGAGGAAGTTCTGCAGTTGTATCCTAATGTTCTCCGGGTACATACTAGATTGGCAAGTGTGAGTGTTTTTTTAATTGATAAATTCAAATAACACTCACACTTACAAATCTACGTTGTGTACTTGACCTTAGACAATAAGGGATCATTGAGCTGATTATTTTGAAAACTACGCATTCGTCTAATGTGTTGGGGTACCCACCTTCACTGGTTCTCAGGCAACCGTATAAGAAGAAGGTACTAAAGATAACGAAAGTCGTATCTCGAGACTCCCTAAATGGGCATTTCATCAAAAAATGCTAAGGCTTTACCTATTGTGGTTTCCCTAAGTCGTGTGCAGTTAAGAAGAAGATAAATTGGGACTTAAAATATTATTTGTAGAAACGATCACTTGGACTAAGGGGTTTAAGCATGAAGTGAAATCATAGGACAAATATTCTGACTTGACCTTTTATGACAACAAAAGCATCGAGTGCACTAATAGTGGCGAATCTTTCAGCACTTCTAAACTAGGGATATATTTTTGCATGCTCTACACTAAAAATGAGGTATCATACCCAACTGGGAAGGTATTTTCTGCTGATAAGGCTCTGCATATGTTGTTGAAATTTCAAGTATGTGAACATTAAAAATAACACGGGGGGATAGGTTATCTCAAGGAATTTTCCCAAATTTAAATTCGAATTTCAAGAAAGACCTAGATATAATCCATTTATAAAATTTCAAAGTGATTTATATGAGTTGCAAAGACACATACATAATTAAGCAATATAAATTGAAAATCAATCACACAAAAACACAAAACATTGGGCCTACGAGAAAAACCCCCAACCAATGGGTAAAAAATCTAGGTGTGAACTAGCATCTCATTAGATTTGAAAAGTTTAATTTACAAAATATAATAAGTTAATTCACTCTCGTGAACTCACAAGAAATAACTTATGGATTTGCGATTCTCCCCAGTTTCAATGAGAAATCCGATTGAAACTTCATCTATTGGATACAAACTTCATCTATTGGATACAAAATTCTAGTCTTCATTCTAGATCCACACCATACTCCAACTCTGATTATCTTGAGCAACTTTTTTTATATTCTGGTGTGTAGATCATGAGGTTTGATTTTAAATTCATATGTAAACAAGTATATATGTGGATTAACACCTCTCAAGACATCTCACAAATGAAGATCTATAAAATTCTCACAAACTCTCAAATAAACACCCAATTTGAATTAAAGAGAGAAATTAGAGCTCTCTAAGAAAAAAATACTACTCAGAATGTGTATTTAGGAGTGAGAAAAAAGTGTTAAATGATTTGGAGGAAAATATGGCATATTTATAGCAAAAGTTAAATTTCCAAATCCACCGGGCGCACGGTTGAGTTTTCCTGCATGCACGTTTTTTACAATATGACCCAAAAGAAAAAAAAATATTAGGAGCCACGGGGGAGATATCAATTGTGCGTGCGATTTGTCCATAAAAACCACACTGGCCGTGCCGATGACTTATAATCTCTTTATTCAAATGATTATCAACCCAAAACATTTTAAAACCATTTTAACGAGCCTTTTGAAAATCGGACCTTTGATCCCTTATACAAACAAATTCACCACGCAAGGGAATGTTTCAAAAATAAGTTTTAAGGAAGACACTCTCAGTTTTAAAATACGTGAGTGTGGGATATAGCCAAATGATTATAATTTTCACACAACCATGAAAGGCTTCAAATATTTAGAGGTCTCCATGTCTTTAAATAAAAAGTATCCATAGGTAATGGGAAAAAGACACTCTCACTCATCTAAGTGAATCAAACTTTTGAGCTCGACTTTGTGCATGACTCAAATGTTTTTTCACGAGAGATATATAATAGAAAAGGTTACATTTTCAATCTCCCCTTAGTCTATTCTATGGGAAAATTTCAAAAACCCAAAATAACTTTGATTATGACAAGCAATAGTCACTTCACATTAGGCATATAATGATAGAGGCTTGTCACAATACACAAATCCATTAGACCGAATCAATACTCCAATGTAAGATCTTAGTCTTTAAAATAATGAGAGTAATCCTGCAAGATCTCAACAACATGAAATAATTACTCACGACATGCAAATGAAGAAACTTACCCTTCTCGAAAATCCTTCCAAAAATGATAATATAAAAAAATATGAATGATGATATAAAGATATATGAAAAACAAATTATAAAATAATACCCCCCCCCCCTCAATCAAACATATATTCCAACAAAATCAACAATGTATTTTATTGAATCATTTACTTATAAAAAAAAACATAATCAACAATGTATTTTCTCTAACAATTATTGTCAAGATATGACAAGTGAGCAAGTATGAAGTAAGTGCGTGAAAAAATAAGTCTAATATCAATCACAAACTCCCTTAATACCCCCCCAAAAAACTTGCAAAGGAAGAAAAGCTAGAAATCACAAACTCCATTAATATCCAACAATAAAACTATCAATGCAAAGCAACCAAAGCTCCCCCTATTTCAAATATCTCCCTTGTTTGATGATATGCATTCAAATGAACTAATTGATCTATCCCTTTTGTCACAAAATAAGGGAAAGATAATAATGAAGCATATAAAGGCATGAGAGAACGAAAACAGTCTCAATAGGAGATATATAAGGAGAAAGTAATGTATGAAACAATAACACAATGTAATCCAAACACTAAGATACAAATAAGTTAAGGTGAAAACAGAGGAACCTTACTCACGAGGATTTTCCTAGTCATCGAACGGTCGTGTACGCACAAAATCACGCAATGTGCCTCTAAATCACGAGGATTTTCCTAGTCATCCATTTGGACATACGCACAAAATCACGCAATGTGCCTCTAAATCCAATATCATCAAAATTTATGCGCACATGGAACTTTGGGCGTTGCGAACGAGAAATACGTGTTTTTCACTAGATATGCCAGAAATCCACCTTCAACATCGCAAACACCTCCACAAATGATTCACTAGATCAAATACAAAGGATCAAAGGAAGATCAATAGTACAAATAAAAATTACTATAATATACTTGAAAACACAAGATCAAATCATAACGACAAACAATTATGAAAAATCATATATGATCGCATAAACTTGAATGTAGAGTCACTTGAGATTTTTTAAATAAAAATTGTCTATAAATGTTGCGCAAATTAAATATTTTCAAGTCACATTTAAAACACAACAAGAGTAAGATAAGAATCATATTGGCTAGTATGTTTATATAAGTGTAAATTTATAAAAAATGATTAAATTGTTACATTTCTTGTTACATTTAACAAAATTTTATAGTAAAGATGCAATGCGATCATGAGTTCATCTTTAAGATATTTTCCATGTACAAAATCCCTCGGTACAAGTGTTGATCAAATATTTTGAATGCCAAAGTAAAATAGATTTTTTTTTAAAAATGTGCTAAAGCCCGATCTTTTTTATATTGTTGGTTCAGTACTTGGCTTGTGTCTCTTTCTAACACAATGTCTTTTGCTCTTAATTTTCTTTTCTCGTACCTAATTAACACCTCTCAATAATACTCAAATTTAAAGCGGTCGTTATCACTCCAAATCAATCCCTTATCAACGCATACAAAATTATCCATGTTTACTCTTTCATATCAAGATCAAAAAGTGCTTGTGAAACTCATGCAAGATTAATTTTCAGCTTTATATTTGCAAATGCTTGTAAAAATGACAATTATCAACACCGTTTTTGAATTCGTTCGGTGTAATATGAATACAATCTTTTAATTCATCAAAGTCAAACTAAAGTCAATGTTTGTCACTATATTTTTGAAAAATTAACTCTGACAAAACATATTCAACAAATACATCAACAACAAATCATATAAGTAATAAAACATATTTATCATGGGATTTGACCAAAGACACACAAAAAATATAAAGAAAATATAAAAGTATGTACTAACAAATTCAAATGTGAACATATCTAAATAGATATGAACCTCGCGCTCTCAAAGAAATATATTCACTCAAATACACACAAGATCAAACATTATAAGAGATAACATGTTTTTTTTTTGGATTTTTTCAAGAATATATCGTAACAACTAAACAAACAAAAAATACGAGAGAAGTCAATCACACATGGATAACAACACACCCTCACACAAAACAAAGAAACTCAAAACCTTTATGAATTTTTCTTAAAAGAAACATAAGAAAAACAAGAGATGCAAAAAACATGTATATATAAAATTAATGTAACCTTTCATAACACATTTCAAACCTACAAATAAAACACTCATCCAAAATAGGAAAAAGCATAATTCTGAAAGACTACAAAAAAAGAAACTAGCTACAATAAGCAACGAACAATCCAAGTGTAAGGAGGAACATGTCTGATGCCAATGAGAGGTGGGGGAACACTTATTGTTGACTCACCCTTAGAGGTCGAAACACACATACCATCATCCAAAATATTTTTTTTCCAAACACCCCTTGAATATAATTTCTTGGGTTTAGTGAAAACACTTGCCACATCATGAGGCTTAAAATTCACATTGCCTACTTTTTGAAAACTTTACCTTTTCACAAAATTCACATTGCCACATCCAACTAGGTCAAGGTTGAGTTTCATTACCATGATGGTGAGGTAGAGGGCAAGACAATTTTTTTTAAAAAAAAAAAACATCTCCATGTTACCTAAAATCAATATTTTTCTGAAAAATATTTTTGTTTTTCTAATATCTACCACATTCTATAATCAAATCGTTAGTTTAGTTACAAACTCATTCAAATAATTTTTTAAGTCACCAATCAAGTCATGGACATTTGAACCAACATTAGAATTCCTAAGCATGAAATAAAAATCTCTAAGGTGATTGATTTTATGACCATGAGTGCACATATAAGGTTCATGGTAAACCACCTTATAATGACTTTTAGGAATAATTCTTGATTTTTGTTGATTTTTGAACAAATTGTAGAAACACTTTCTCAAATGATCATTTTGTGACCAAATGTGCAATTGTAGTATTGGGAGGGTCTTTTCAAACTTTCTTGAACTTTTTCAAAGTGACTTTTGAAATTATTTGGTTATTTTCTTTCATATTAAAAAAACTAGGAGCAACAAACACATTCTTCTTTAAATCTTTATTTTTCTCATTCACACAAAGAGAGCATTGAATCATTCTAATTAGTTCATGTGTTGAAACACTTTTCACACAAATTGTGTTATGTTGAGAAGAATATAACCCAATTTTACCACTCTTTAAAATGCAATTGTTATTTTGAATTTGGTTCATTTTCAAATGAATTGTGTTAAGTTTCTTTAAATATTTTCAATGTTAACTTCAACCATTTTTGAAAAAATTTCCAAAACGTGAAAATTTAAATGTTTTACCTTTTTATGCCTTAATTCAATGGATTGCATTTTATCTTTTTGACCCACATCCTTTTGTTCATCTATGAGAACATATAAATTCTCACTAGTCTTAATACCAATCATGAAATCACCATTTCATTCTTTTCTCACCAAACACTCACTATTGGAGAAACTCAAAAAATGATTATCCTCACAAAGTGACAAATGCTAATGAGATTAGCCTTAAGTCCTTCATTATAATATACATTGTGTGAAAAGCACGAAGGTGTGATAATTGATTAAATTAATTTGCAAGATTCCAATAAACCCTTATTTAATTAGAGTCTATATAGTCCAAAGTAAATCAACCCCTAAACATGCATCTATGTGTGTGCGCGAGTCAAACCATAAATAGATGAAGCAGGTGACACAAAGTTAAGGAAAAAACCCCTTTTGGGTAAAACCTTTTATTTCTAGAACTTTAAAGGATTTACAAGACCATTAACTTACATACAACCTGATAATCGCCCACAAGTGTAATGCACGGTGTCTTCGTCAAACCTCCAAAGCAACGGCTAGAAATACAATTGATATGCCCAAAGTTCACCTTCCCATTCAGAGACACAAACCTCGGCCTGACTCATAACCGAGGTGGTAGAAGCTCATAGTGACCGACAGTAATATCGTCCCTCATAAGGTCGGCTCTGGCAGACGTTCCAATAACCTCATCATCAAGGCTTGTATCTGGATTTAGACATCCACCCACAACATCGGCCCAAGCCGATGTTACATTGTGTCAACAGAGATTGACTATGCATTTGGGCTCAACTTTTATAGGGTCAGCCACAGTTGACGTTGCCAGCATCACCTCAAATAAGCCCTGCATATAGCCATGAATGCATGGTGTCGGCCAAGGCTGACGTTATGAATATCATCTGAGACCAGCAAAAGACTTAAGATCAATCAAGAAGAACCATGTCATCATCCGCTTCGGTCGACATTACACCTCATACCCAACCTCGGTCGGACATCCTATCCGAGGTCTAGATAAAACATTAATCTCTGACAAGTCAAGGGTCGTACTCCACCAACCTCGTACTCACCCAAGCCGAGGTTGGTATCAAGCTAAGACAGCCGAGCATTGACAAGCGTATGCAAGGGTAGGAACACGCGGACATAATCAGTTGTAACCGAATCAATCCCCTCACATGGGGGAATATTTCATCATCATTCTCTATATGTGACGGTGACAAATGTCTTCATTAGATTGGACAGTTCAACACACACATGCTTATTGCATGCATGGGGGTACATTACACCCCCCACACTATATATACTTGTCTTCTCCTACCTTGAGAAGGATTCGGGAATTACAACCCTAGCTGAAACTCGGTCCAATTATACAGTAGAGAGAGAAAGGTTAAGAGATTGTATCCATGGCCGTTAGTGCCTTATTCTAGTGACTTTACTCACTCACTTTCACAGTGAACGTAGGCCTAACTGGCTGAACCACTTATATATTAGCTTTCATCGTCTTCTCTTCTCTTCTCCTCATCTCTATCTCTAATATTTAATATACTTTTGTGCTGCCATTGTTATCACTAATTTGAGCTTACGAACACCTTGAAGGGTGGTGCTATTTCCAGCATCATCATTTTGGCACCGTCTGTGGGAACGAGAAGCTGCCTCTTCCTCTTTTTCTGCTTATCCTCATCGGGGACTCTGGTGGTGGACCAGGCCTCAAACCTTGTGTGGAGCCGTTTCACCATTGAAAGAGGTCCTTTAAGGTGTTAGGCTCATCTACTTCACAAGCTCTTTAGTTTTAACGTATGGCACCGAAATTGCCACCACCTGGTGCTAAGGACCTAGTTCCATCCAAGCACCGCCCCAGTCCGAAATAGCTGAGGTGACAGCAACCTTGAGGTCTTTGGCTAAAACGCAACAAGCAATGGAGGAGCAATTTGCACAACTCAGTCAAAATATGATGAGACCACCTGGGGTCTCACCGGAGATGATTACTCCGACTGCTGTTCAACCCCATCTTGAGGCCAGGGGACCATCCTCGGCACCACGAAAAGACCAACCTACACCTCAACGGAGGAGGGACGTTGCTGACCCTAGGCGTTTGCATCTGGGGAGGCAAGGACACCCTTGCCCTAAGGATAGGTATGATGATATGGAGGCATAAGACGCTCTAGAAGATTGTTGGGAGCCGTATGAGGTTTCAAATAACACGGTGCGTCATATCCAGCAGAGTCGAGGTTATGGAGGCAGAAGAGGTGAAGGTGCCCAACGAAGAGGATAAACTTTTGATCGATCGAGCAGAGGGTCGGCCTTTGAAAGGCTCGGCCCAATAAATGACCTGAGGCAGAGGTTATCCTGGTCACGAAGTGCCGCTGGCTCTTAAATGGTAGATGGGGAACATCGGCCTCATCATGGCCGACCTCATCAGGGCCGAGACAGGGATCAAGAGGAGGTCAACAACTGACGTTGTGCTATGACTGGGGAACCCTCGGTACACCCCTTGGAGGTGACTAGGGATAACCTCGGCCAGGACGATGTTGCAAGACCATGTAATGACTCCATCCAACACCTTGAGAAGAAGATAAGAGACATCATCAAAAGACGACACCCACTGCAAGGAGCTTTCTCAGAAGGCTCTCCATTCATGGCTAAGATAGTGAGATTCCCAACCCCTTCCAAGTTCAAGCCACCTACGATGTCTCCCAAATATGATGGTAGCACCAACCTTGTATATCATATTGAGATGTACCAGTCTGCGACGAACATTTTCTTAATACCAGATGAGATGAAGTGTTGGGCCTTCTCCGAAACTTTGACGGGAGATGCACACATCTGGTTTACCTCTCTTCCAAAGAATTCAATAGAGAACTTTAAGGGCTTAGCTGAACGGTTCATCCACAATTTCTATTTTGGGGTAAGACCTCAAAAGAAGACCACTCATCTACTATATGTCAAACAAGGCAAGAACGAGAGCCTAAGAGACTACATCGCAAGATTCAATATTAGAAACTACGGGGAATATAGCTATGACCACCCTCATAGGAGGTTGAAAAACTGGAGGTTGAAGATTACGAAGAGAATATAGCTATGGCCGCCCTCATAGGAGGTCTCTATAAAGGGAAGTTGTAGTGGAAACTTGCAGAAGACCCTCCTAAGTCCATGGTAGAACTATTGGAAACTACGGGGAAGGTCATGAACGCTGAAGAGGCTATGGCCGCAAAGTATGAGGATGAGAACGACAGTGGCAGTGGAAAGTTCCAAAGAAAGAAGGACGAAAAGAAGAGGTCAGCTTGATAAATAGAAAAATTGCCCCTAATGTAGATTTTTATGTCGTTGTTACAACTTATTTCTATCAAAATTCCCTTGAACCTACAAAATTATAACGTGGACTAGTGTAGAGGGTAAGTAAGGGAGTCAATACATATTTAAGGGTGAAACACAAAATTGGAGAGGACATATATAAATTCATTTGCATTCTATTAGATATTTTTTTATTTTTGCTTTTTATATTTTTTTTATGGATTTTTCAAGGGATTTTTTGAACTAACTAACTATACTAATTTTTATAACTACTAATTAAGAAGTAAAAGCTAATTTAAGAAAAGTGAGATAAATAAAATTGTCCCAATAAGTAAACTAACAAAATTGGACTCACGAGGGCTTCAAAATTTCATCCCATAAATGGGAGATTAGCCCTCAATAATCATCATTCAAAAATATAAGACAAACAATTGAAAGCAAGTGAGGATTAAAATAAAAGTAAAAGAGAGGAATAGATCAAACCCATTTAAGCCTTGAATTGGAATGGAATCTTCAATTACATCAATACTCTCTCAATTATATATCAAAATTCTCTCAATCTCAATCACTCATGTATTTATTGAATCTAAAATAAAAATTTCAACATAAAAATAAAGAGGATAGTGGATGAATTCATAATGGACAATTAAATAATAAAAGAGATTTGCTAAAAATGCAAATCCTAAAATTATAAAATTGGACATTAGAATTCACCCAAAGAAATAAATTCTAGATCATTACTTTATATTGAGATAAATGCTAAAAATGCAAAATCTCAATATAAAGGAATGGATTAGAATTTACCTCCCATAAGGGATAAATTTCAACTACATCAATCTATTTTGAAATAATTGCTAAAAATGCAAAAATTCATAATAGAGGGGTGGGGTGAAATTTATCCTAAAGATAATTTTCATTACACACCTCTATATTGAGGTATTTGCTAAAAATACAAATACTCAACATAGAGGGGTGGGGAGAATTTTATCACACCAAGCTTAAAACTAAATTTGAGATATCTTTTAAATTAGCCCAAGTCTTCAATTTATATGGTGCACATGGAGGCTAGGGGGTATTTTTGGGAATTGTCTAGGGTGAACATGTGGGAGAGGTGTGAGCACATGAGGTAATGGGTATTAAAAAACAGATTTGGTTTATGAGGGTAATTTGGGTATTGAGGTTAAGGGTGGTTTGTTAGGGTTATTATGTGAAAAAGGGAACAAAGAGGCAAATGGGTTTAATTGGCATGTGGGTATTAGTTTGGTCATTGGTCTTATTTTATGCAGGTGGTAAAATCGTGGCTTGGTTGAGGAGTTTACATGGGAGATGGGAAATGGGTATGGGAAGGTTGGGTTTGGATGGTTGCGATTGGGTCGCGCTGGGTTGCATTTCGGGTTGTGACAGCCTTGGGTCGGAGATGGGGTCGCGATTTGGAAGGTGGTTCAGGTCCGTCCGGTTGTGATCGGGTTCTGTCGGGTATCTGGGTGTCAGGTTGGCAAGTACAGATGGTTGAATGGGGGTCCGAGCAGGTGGCGGAGCAGGATCGGAAATGGGGATTGCCGGAGGTGTTTGGGCGAGAACTCGGGTTAAAAGTCGTTGGTTTGGGTCGGAACGCCAGGGGGTACTCTGGTTCGGAAGAGAGGGGCGCCGCCGGAGTTGGTTCCGGCAGCGGGTTAGGGAAAGGGAAGGGGCGTCGGCTGAGAAAGAGAGGGGTCGGAGTGGTCGCCAGCGGAGAGCTGCCGTCGTTGGGCTAGCGGTCCGGTCTTCTGCGATCGTGACCGGGAACAGAGGGTGTGGCGATAAGGTGGTATAAGGTTTTGTTGTGGTATTGGGTTTTGATAAAGGTTGGTGGGTTTGAAAATGGTGGAAGAGAGGAGAGATAGGGTTTGGTGGGAGAAGATGAAGTGGTGAGGATAGGTTGTAGGTGGGTGTAGGCTTGTTAGGGTGTGGGAGAGGGTGTAGGATAAGATATTTGGGTGTGTTTGTGGTGTAGGAAATAAGGTGCGAGTGATTTAGGTGATGTGTGTGTGTTTAATTTGAACCCCTAAAAAAAATAATACAACTAATTAAAAATGAAATAAAATGACTCAAACTAACTAAGAAAATAAAACTTGAGAAATAAAATAAAAATAAAAATAAAAATCTAACTAACAAAATAAAAATAAAATATTAAAACTTAAGAAAATAAAATCCTAAGCTATTAAAAATTAAAATAATAAAACAAAAGAAATAAAAAAATGAAAAATCTAATAAAATATGAAAACAAAAGTTCTAAAATATAAAATCTAATAAACTAAAAAAATAAACTCTTAAAACTAATCCTAATAAAATCATACTAAAATAAAAGCTAATAAAAATCAAAATAAAATAAAAATGTATTAATAAAAATAAAATAAAACCTAGAAAATACTAAATAAATCTAAAATAAATCTTAAAAATAAAAATGACTGAAACTAAAAATCTAAAAAATGATAAAAAGAAATAAACAAAACACACACGGGGTTTATGGTAGGTTTAGGCTAGGCTTAGGCTCGGGTAAGATTACGGGGTTGGTAATTAGCTCCATAAAACGCGCATTTGCCATGATATATAGCTTTTGACACCGCAAACGGACATTTGACCTATAAGATAAACATTTAAGAACATAAGCCCATATTGTCGGAAATTAGCAACAAAAGTACGTCTATTTGGGGTATAAATTGTACAGTTTTGGGTGCTTATCGCAGCAGACGACAAGTTTGCACGCTATACCCCGCTAACTGTGAGCTGCGAACACATCCTCAACGAGATCAAGAATGATCGATCTCTGAGATGGCCAGAGAAGCTGAAGGCTCCTCCGCATAAGAGGAACAAGAACTTGTGGTGCGAGTTCCACCAAGACCATGTCCATGTGACAGACAAGTGCTTCACCTTAAAGGATGAGATCGAGAAGATGTTAAAATCTGGAAAGTTGAGGAAGTATGTTGCTGGCAAGGCTCCTAAGAGTGGAAGAGATGACCCTAAAAAGAAGAGAAACGACATATGTCAAGATGATACTCCGATAAGAAGAGACGATGACTGAGATGGTGATGATGAAGGCGATCCAAACCTCCCACCAAAAGACGATAATGCCCTAGTGAAAAAGGTTGGTATGATCTCCTTCAGTGTTAGAACCAAATGTGCAGGACTCGCAGGGGGTGGATTTGAAGTAGCTAACCGAAAAGCTCATGTGGCAGAAGCCAAGACAGTGCCCAAAGTAGAGGTGGTAAATCTAGCATCTTCAGAGGAAAATCAGAAGAGAAAGAAGGTGGATATGGACACTCTTATAGTTGGGTTCTCCCGACTAGACTTCAAAGGTATCCTAGCTCCGCATGATGACCCTTTGGTAATTACAACACGAGTGCATGGATGCGAGGTCCAAAGAATTCTCGTAGATGGAGGAAGTTCAGCAGATGTGATGTTCTGGCCCTGTTTCAAAAGCCTAGGCCTTAGCAGAGCTAGGCTAATACCCTATCATCATCCGTTAATGGGCTTTAGTGGCGAAAAGGTCCATCCGTTAGGCATGTATGAGATGGACGTACGAATGGGCGACGAGTGTCCTAAGAGGTTGACCCGAAAGATCAATTTTCTCGTTATGGACGAAATTGTCTTCTCGGCCTATAACCTCATCATAGGAAGAGTAGCCCTTAAGAAGTTTGAGGCCGTGCCGTCGACGGTCCACCAGATGCTAAAATTCCCGACCCCCTATGGGGTAGGGGAAGTGCAGGGTGACCAGACCATAACACGAGAATGCTACTTAAACTCAACCGAAGAGAGAGAGGCCCATAAGAGAGCAACCACCATGTATAACATTGATACACTTGATCCTAGTTATGAAACGAAGTTGAAGAAAGGAGAGGCCGCGAAAGAGGTAGAATCCATCGTCCTCAATGAGGACGAACCGAAAAAAATCGTCCAAATCGACAAGGCCTTAAAATTGGAGATCAAGGAAGAGATGATAAGATTCTTGAAGAAGAGGCAAAGTGTCGTCACTTGGAGCCACGCAGACATGCCTGGCATCGACCCGGAGGTTATGTGCCATAAACTCAACGTGGCAGAAGACGCTAGGCCAATCAAACAACGATGAAGAGTTTACTCTAGGGAAAAATATGACGTCATAAGAGAAGAGGTCAGGAAATTGGAAGAGTCAGAATTCATCAGGGAGGTTATATACCCACAGTGGTTATCAAACCCCGTTATTATGGCCAAAGCCAATGGAAAATGGAGGATGCGCGTAGATTTCACCAACCTAAACAAGTCTTACCCTAAAGACACTTGTCCCTTACCTCGGATCGATCATATGGTAGATACCACGACAGGGCATGAGCTCATGAGCTTTATGTATGCGTATTCAACCTATAACCAGATCTTCATGGATATTGAAGACTCAGAGAAGACAAACTTCATCACCGACAAGGGACATATTGCTATAAAGTTATGCCCTTCGGCTTGAAAAATGCAGGGGCAACGTATCAACGTCTTGTGAATAAGATGTTTGAAAATTAAATCGCCAAGACTATGAAAGTTTAAGTAGACGATATGTTGACGAAGAGCTTAAAGGCCCGCACTCAAGTGGCAGACCTAGAAAAGACCTTCGATACCATGGACTTGTACAGAATGAAACTCAACCCCACGAAGTGTGTCTTCGAGGTATGAGCTGGGAAATTTCGTGGATTCATTATCAATCAGAGGGAAATAGAGGCGAACCCTGAGAAGATCAAGGCTTTGCTTGACATGAAGACACCAAGAAGTATCAAAGACGTTCAGAGGCTCACAGAAAGAGTAGTTGCACTTAACAGATTTGTTTCCAGAGCGACGGATATGTGTCTTCCATTTTTTGAGGTGCTTAGAAAGGCCTTCGAATGGGACAAAGAGTGTGATGAGGCTTTTAATCAGCTCAAGTCATACCTCGAATCTCCCCTGCTATTATCTCGGCCCATAGTGGGAGAGAAGTTGTATGTTTATCTAGCATTTTCTAAGTCAGCTATAAGTGCAGCCATAGTACGGGAGGACATTGGGGTGCAAAGGCATGTGTACTTCAATAGTAAGGCCCTTCAGGGTTTGAACAAAACTATCCTCGAATGGAGAAGTTAGCCTACGCTTTGATACATGCTTCCGGAAAGAGGAAGGCCTACTTCCAAGCCCACTCTATGGTCATCCTCACTGACTCCCCACTAAGACAGGTCCTCCACAAGCCTGAGAAGTCAGGAAGATTGATGACCTAAGCCATTGAGTTGGGAGAATATGACCTTACTTATCAACCCAGGGTGGACATTAAAGGGCAGGCACTTGCAGATTTTGTTTCTGAGTTCACGTGGAAAGAGACTGAAGTTGAGACCAACCCAGTGACCGCAGGGGGATCAAATAGTAACATCTTTCGAGACCCGGAAGAATTTGTGGCTAACAGAGCAAAAAACAAAATAATCGAGAATGAGGAGGGAAGGTACCTTTTTAAGCAAGGAACCCTGTCAGAGGGGAGCTTATTTTTGAAAGAAGACGTATGGAACCTCTTCGTTGATGGGTCTTCTTGAAAAAGTGGAAGCGGTGCAGGGCTGATACTCTCAGCTCTGGATGGTACCAACATTCAATATGCACTAAGGTTTAACTTCAAGGCATCAAACAATGAGTCAGAATATGAGGCCATGATAGCAGGCCTCTCCTTGGCAAAGACCCTTAAAGTTAATCGATTCCTACTTCATAACGACTCAAGGTTAGTTGTCAACCAAGTGTTTGGAGCTTATGAGGCCAAGGATGAAAGGATGGCCAGATACTTGAAGAGGGTTAGAATGATGCTAGAAGGTTTCGAAGAGGTAAAGATGAAGAGGGTACCCTGACAAAACAATAGCCACGCAGATGCACTAGCAAGGTTGGCTTCAATAAAAAGGACAAACATCAGAAGGAGAGTACTAGTTAAGATCCTGCTTAAACCGACCATTGAGTAAGAAGAGGTTGCTATCCCTTGCCTCAACTTGAACCAAGGGGACTCATGGATGGACCCCCTCATCATGTATATCAGCGAGGGAGAACGACCGGAATCAAAGCTAGAGAGGAGGAAACTAAGGTACCGAGCTGTAAAGTTCTCAATAATAGGAAATGTCCTATATAAGAAAGGATTTTTTTACCCCTCCTCAGATGCGTTCATCCCACATAGGTCCCCCATGTCCTACAGGAGGTACACGAGGGTTCTTGCTCCAACCACGTAGGAGGAAGACCTTTGGCCAAGAGGATTATCACACAAAGATACTGGTGGCCAACCTTGGCCAAGGATGCTGCAGCCTACGTGAAGAGGTGCGATAAATGCCAAAGATTCTCCACTATTCCCCATCAACCTCATCAGCTTATGAAGTCAATCTGTTCCCCTTGGCCATTTTTAGTATGGGGGATTGATTTGGTGTGTCCCTTACCAAGGGCTGCGAATTATTACCAATTCCTGATAGTAGTGATTGATTATTTCTCCAAGTGGGTGGCGGATGAGATGATGATTACGATTACAAAGCAGAAGACCTTCCAATTTATCTGGAAGAGTATCTTATGCAGACATGGCCTCCCTAACACCCTCATCTCGGACAACGGAACCCAGTTCAAGAATTCTTCCTTGGAGAAGTATTGCGAAAGAGTTAGGATCAAGAAAATTTTCTCTTCTCCTGGCCGGCCTCAGGAAAATAGTCAAACCGAAGTCACAAATAGAACAATCCTCGATGGGATCAAGAAGAGGTTAAAAGAAGCTAAGGGGAGATGGACTGAAGAGGTTTATGCTGTGTTATAAGCCTACAGAACAACGGCTAGGACACCAACGGGAGAAACCCCATTTATGTTAGCACATGGCTCAGAAGCTGTCATACTAACAAAGCTAGGACTCCCCACTCACAGGGTTCAGACCTATGACCCTGAGAAGAATGAGGAGGAGAGAAGACTTAACCTAGATTTGATTGAGGATAGAAGAGATGACGCAGAGACCAGACAGGCAGCCTACCAGCAGAGAATAACAAATTTCTACAATCAAAGGGTAAAATCAAGACCCATAGCCGTAGGAGACCTAGTGCTGAAGAAGACATTGGAGAAGGTAAATAAGCTTCACCCAAATTGGCATGGCCCTTACAAAGTGATCGATGAGGTTGTACACGGGACCTACAGACTAGAAAACCTTGAAAGGGAACCTTTCTCCAATCCATGGAATGCAGATCATCTGAAAAAATATTACATATGATGTTGTAGTGGTTTCTATGAAAATGTATCAACTTATGAAGAGATTATTAATGAGAAGATCAATTCATGTGTTAATTATTGGTTCATTATGCTTTAATGGTGAAATTTATAGGGGAAACATCTTAGTTTTATAACCTCAGGCCTTAAAACATAATTAACTTGGTGACAAGGTCTGAGGTGAACATTATATTTGGATGTCCTCAGACCTTAGACATCATTAATTTGGTGAAATTTATGTGGGTAACATCTTAGTTTGATAACCTCAGACCTTAAAACATCATAACTTGGTGATAGGGTCTGAGGTGAACATCATATTTGGATGACCTCAGATCCTAAACATCATTAATTTGGTGATATTTATGGGGGGTAACATCTTAGTTTGATAACCTCAGATCTTAAAACATCATAACTTAGTGATAGGGTCTGAGGTGAACATCATATTGATATGACCTCAGACCCTAAACATCATTAATTTGGTGAAATTTATGGGGGTAATGATCGAGTGAAAAAATCGAGCGTCCGTGTAATACGCTAGTCGTTGTTACCGACTTCCAACCTCAATACAAAAAAACTTAAACTTGTAACTACACTTCTTAAGGAGTATAGCGGCGAGTCTGGGTATCGAATCCACAGGGAATTAAGACGTGTGAACGTGACGACAAAGGTAAGGTAGTTTAATCCTAAATTTGATATTAAAAGAAAAGAAAAGAAAAAGATGATTGATGGGTTTAAATTTTTAATTGGTGACGAAATAAAATGTGCACAAAAATACTGAGAATTGTAAAGAAATTAGAGTAGAAAATGAGAGAAAATAGGGTGGAGTACAATCCCTCAAACCTTAGTAAATTACCGTATAGAATACTAGAATTGTAAATTGAAATTTTGACTAAATCCAATCTTTATAGATCCTAAGCATTACATATATGAGGGATCTTGCCCGCATCATATGAAATCAAAGGTAAATACAAAACGGTGAATGGACAAATACACTTGCATAGCGTTCTTAAACATCCCAAGTACCTAGGGCAAGAGAGATTAAAAGATTGGCTATGTTTGTATAATTTCCATACACGATTCGGTCAATATTTAATCTACCCTCTATTTTCTAAATGGGTAATTCACATCGGAATGAGTTCATGTACCCCATCCCTAGAGAATTTAGCTAGACATGATTTTTATAGAAAACAAATTCATAACACTACATGGAATTATGGATGTAACAAACATTGATAACAAATTGCAAAACAATTGAAAACTGAAAATAGAATTGAGACTAAATAAGAGAAGGGAATTTGAAACTTGAATTGAATTGAAGAATTGATACTTGAAATCTGCATTAGATGAACTTGAATCCAGAATACTACTTGTTCTTCAAACATACAAACTAGGGTTTTTCTAAGAATATGAAAAACTAAAAAGAATTTCTAAAAAAATGACTCTCTCTCTAATTTTTGAGTCCCCCTTGGAATGAGTTAGGGCTTGGTCTTTTATAGCACCATGTTGCACGAATTTGACATCAAATTTCGCTTGTGGCACAAGTTTTTACCAGCCAATCACCTTAAAATCTGCATAATTAATGACAGCAATTCGCACAGCCGGACCGGTCTGGTTCCATTTGGTACCGGATCGGTTCTTTTTTTTCTGACCGGACCGGTCCGGTCCCCACCGGATCGGTCCTGTTCCATCCGGATCGGTTTGGCTTCTGGTCCATTTCTCTTCATTATCGCGCAACTTCAAAACATCGTAACTTCTTCACCGTAGCTCGAATTGAGGTGCCATTTTTTCTAGTGTTCTTGTAATTTAGAGCTCTTCAACTTTCTAGTTGGCCCCACCTCCGGACTAAGGCTGAAAAATTACGAAAATACCTTTCAACTCTCTATTTCTTGGTTTCTTTCACTGTTTTGAGTTCTCCTTCGCACTAATTGCATGAAATACCTGTAAAACACATGAGAAATACACAAAACATGAAATACTTTCCAAAAGGGGTTAGTAGAATAAATACGAGACAAATTCAAGCTATTTACACTGCACGAGATCATAAAAATACCAAAATTAAGGGGATAAATGTGAAGAATATGTGCCTAATCAGGTAACATCTTAGTTTGATAACCTCGGACCTTAAAACATCATAACTTGGTGACAGGGTCTGATGTGAACATCATATTTGGATGACCTCAGACCCTAAACATCATTAATTTGGTAAAATTTATAGGGTTAACATCTTAGTTTGATAACCTCAGACCTTAAAACATCATAACTTGGTGACAGGGTCTGAGGTGAACATCATATTTGGATGACCTCAGACCCTAAAAATCATTAATTTGGTGAAATATATGGGGGTAACATCTTAGTTTGATGACCTCAGACCTTAAAACATCATAACTTGGTGACAGGGTCTGAGGTGAACATCATATTTGGATGACCTCAGACCCTAAACATCATTAATTTGGTGAAATTTATGGGGGTAACATCTTAGTTTGATGACCTCAGACCTTAAAACATCATTAACTTGGTGACAAGGTCTGAGGTGAACATCATATTTAGATAACCTCAGACCTTAAACATCATTAATTTGGTGAAATTTATGGGGGTAACATCTTAGTTTGATACCCTCAGACATTAAAATATCATATTTGGATGACCTCAGATCCTAAACATCATTAATTTGGTGAAATTTATGGGAGTAACATCTTAGTTTGATGACCTCAGACCTTAAAATATTATAACTTGGTGATAAGGTCTGAGGTGAACATCATATTTGGATGACCTCAAACCCGAAACATCATTAGTTTGGTGAAATTTATGGGGGTAACATCTTAGTTTGATGACCTCAGACCTTAAACATCATTAATTTGGTATTATGTTACAAGTGAAAAATCATAGTTTAGTGATGAAGACACCGGTGCACGACATATATGAACATTCAAGGCCAAAAGAAGCAAAATTCTTCTCAGAGAATGGTATAGCACAAAGAAGTTAGAATTACAAGTCAAAAGCTAATAGAAAATGTTATCAGAGGTTACAAACCAATATGACCCAGAAATAAAAAAATTACAAATAAGAGCTACACAAAATACGGCCTAAGTGTCTGCAATCTCAGGTTAGTGGCCATGCCCCCACTTCCTTGGCCGAGCTTGGTCACTTCTACCCCATCATCTTGAGGATTAACATCTTCAGTCCTTGTATCTTCTGGTTGTGCAATCTCGACTGGTGAAACACCTCCTTCCTTCTCGACTTCTTGTAAGGCCTAAGCAAATTGAGGATCATCATAGCCCAGATAAATGAAGTCTGAGGCTGCCAGGCTCCCTGACTCCTTCTCTTTCATTACAGCCCATTTTCCAGTGGCCTTAACACCCCTTTCGAGGTATTCTAAGCCAAAGCTGACGAATTATTTAGAGATCTTGTAGTCCTCCAAGATATTCTTTGTGGCGTCCTACAGAGCAGCCTTCACAGCGAAATCAACCTTGTATTGGAGAGAGTCAGCCTGGATATTCAGAGCAGAGTTGTGATCCTTCTTAAGCTTTCCCGTATCCTTCTCCAGCCGCTTAATATTAACTTCAGACTTCTCTAAGGAAGCCTTCAGATGCTCCACTTCAGCATGCAGAGGGCCTCTGTCTTCTGGGCCTCTCTTCCCTTATCAATCAGAAGGAGCTTCCTCAGAGTCCAGTCGACAAACTGGTGTATGGTGAGGATACCCTGTAAAACACATTCAGACACATGAGTTCAAGAGTCAATGAAATTCAAAGCCGATGTTACACTTCAACAACAACAATAAAAGTATTACTTGGATAGATCGGTGGAGGCAGAACTCGACCAGCAGAGGGATGTCCAGAGAACGGCAAAACCGTTTGTCAGAATCGGTCATCACGGAGCCGATAGCATCCAAGGCCTTCATACTTTGGCCAATAAGGCTATCACCGAACTTTAGCTGCTCCAGACGAGCAACTAATGCGTCCTTATAGGATATAGGGATCGTGAGATCCCCCTTTGAGGTTTTCTTCTTCTGCCTCTGATCCTCAGGGGCAGGGTCATTGGATTTCCTTTTTTGGAGGCATCATCCCTTGAAGTGGTAGGAGGAGGAGGAGGCGCATTCAGGCCTGCTTACTAGTTTTGTAAGACTGGGGGCTGCGATTTCCCAAATACCGTCTGATATTCCTTCCGAGCGCTCTGTAAAAATAAAGGTCTAAGTTAAAAGATCAGAGACATAGCAAAATCAGAGGTACAACTTGTGGAAAAAAAATAAAGTAACTTACGAACCTCGGTCAAGGGACTCCCCCTAAGGCCAGTTTTAGAGAGGTAGTAGGGGTCATCAAATGCTCGTATTTGACCAGAAGACCATGCTCCCCCTGATCTTGAAGGTCTTTGACCTTCTGAAAGTTATTCTGGCTTAATCCAGGGTCGGCTGTAGTCAACTTATAAAATACCGCAAGTGCACGGGCTATTATAGAATAGCGAGTGTAAGTATGGGTCGAACCCACGGAGATTTGTTAATTTTTCATTTAAAATAATTGTGACTGTCCAACTGGACTAAATGTGATAGAGAATGATTATGAACTACACTAAATAAAAGCAACTACGATAAATGAGGGTAACACAGATATTTGTAAACAATTAGGAAATAATTAGGATTCGGGATCCATTTATCACGGAGCTAATATTGCACACTAATTTAATGTTTCCATTCCCTTTTTATAACTCAAATTAAACCGACTCTCACCGCGTTTAATTCGTAAGATATGTCGGTTATGATCATAATATTTTTAATGTCTCTAATAGACGGCTAAAATCCCTATTCCCTTAGAAAATACAAGTTTTAAAATTCGCAAATGTATTTAAGCATGGACTATCAAAACAATCAAAGTGCAAGCATAATCCATCGAAAATTACTATTTTCAAATCTCAAAACTTGATTTGACAAAACAATCTTGAAGGTTTTAAAACACACTCTCGTGTCGCTTTAAAATGAATACCGAATCTTTAATAACAATTAAAACAAGTACGGAATAAACAACGATAAAATTAACGTGACAATATTAGCTAACTACGATAAACCTCACCCTACTCCTAATATAAGAATCAAGCTACCATAATGAAAGAGAAATTGCAAGAATAAGTAGAGATCTTCATTAATAAACCAAACTTACAAATAGTTCTCTCACAACAATCTTCAATCCTCTAAGAAAATGATAAAAACTTGGCCCTCAAATTGATTACAATCACTCAAATTTGCTCCACAAAATTCCTCTCTAATTGTCTCCGAAATTATGAGCCCAAGGGTCGTTTTTATAGGACAAGTGCTGAGGTATTTGAGTTGTGGTGGGACTCTTTCTGATTATCCTAATAGTGTTGGTAGCTACCTCTCCACCTCTTTAATCTTTGGATCGTGATAAGGAACGGAATTCCCCCCCACTCGAAAACTCTTATCTTTTCTTGCTGAACACGCATGCCGAGTTTCGTCCAAATTTTTTGAATTTTTTATGATTTCACAAGTGCAAAAAATAGCTTTTTTCGAACGACCGTAAAAATCAGCTTTTTTATGCCTTTTTTGAATTGATCATCAAATTGTACCAAATTCCATCATTATCTGCAAAAATTTCACTAAGCAACTTTTTTCACAAATTAGCACAAGAATATTATAAAATTATCGAATTACCCATTTTTGACTTAAAATTGCCATTTTCAATATGAATTCAATCATTTTCGCATTTTTTTCTCTTTTTAATAAAATAGTTCTAAGAACTTATTAAATACACTAAAATGGGACTAACAAAGTATAAATTTTGGGTATAAAATATACAAAATAATGCACTCATCATCGGCCCTGGAAGCCATTGACACCTTTCCCCGCCTCAGAGGTATTCTCGGCTCTAAAGATGAAGAGGTGGCACAGGCACCAAATTCCCATGACCTTGAGGCGAAGAAGTATCGTGGTTTTTAGTTATGGTTCGAAGTCTGGGTAACCAGCAACATCTTCTTATTGGACTTTCGAGCTAGAAAGTGGTAGTAACTCGGATGATTCCTAACAGAGGAGGGCACGTAGCACCCTGTAAAGACCTGGATGTGAAAGTCTAAATGATGGACTGCCCTCCATAAGACAATTGCTCCAATCATCACCCTCCAGGCATTAGGGGCAATTAGGAGGGAGGCAAGTTAATATGAGATAATATGGCCCTTATTATTGGATGAATGGGGAGACGAAATCATAACTTGAACATCTACTCATATAGGCACATTTCACCATCTCGGCCGCCAAAGGCCCTTTCATCCCACAGAGGCCTCCAAAGTTTTATGGAGGGACCTATGGAATAAAGATGCCTGAAGGCTAGGAGGTCGAGTTTGCTGACAGTGCTCTCTATCTCGGCTGCCTCCGAGGTGTCAACATCGCTTTCGCTACTATCATCCTCATCACGGGCGACGTCAGCTTGGGCAGGTGAAGGAGCACCATCAGGGAACCTCTAAGCGAACTCAGCCCCTGTGGCGGCCGACAGGGGAATAACATCAAGGATTAGGGGAATATCCACACTAGGTCCTACAATTTCGACATCGGAGGAAGGGTGCGATGTGCTAGAACTCTTGTTAGACGAGGCACAGCTTGAAACCTCGGCTTAGTCAGGGGATTGATCCATCCTGATGGAATAATCCATGGCTCCTTGAAAATAATCCACAAACAGAGGGTCTGAGGTTGACGACTCAGACATCAGAATAGGTTCTATTGGGACCTCTGCTAGCACAGATGACTCGGGATATATCACTTTCAGAGGGGGTAAAAATATAGGTCTGAGGGGGAAGGCCTCAGTCTTACAAGTTTCCTCTTAGGGTCGCTCTATCTGCCTAATCTTTTCTAAGGTCTTCTCCCTAAGAGAGGGGAAATCCTCTAAAAGCTAGTATAAAGGTCTGAGCATGTAAGGACGAGACTACTCTTCGTACTCAAGGCCACAAACAAATAAGCTGGCTTAACCTAATGAAGGATCTAAATGATACTTTAGAATAAGAACAAGTATGAATAGTCTTAAATGTCACCGGAAGAAAGCTCTTGAGCTCTCACCGAAAAACTCTTAAATGTCACCGGAAAAATCAAACTCTCATCGAAAAACCCAAGCTCACACCATAAAGTACAAAAATGGAAATTAAAAGGAAGGAAATGGTAGGACAAGGTGGAAAGGATACCTAGATGACCGTGGAATAATAGGAAGGAGATGAGAATCCAACAAGCACCTCGCAGTAGCAGCAAAAGCACTTGAAGAGAATGAAGTTTCAGAGAAAAGCATTGGCGGGAAAAGAGAAGAGGAAATGAAGAATAAAGAAGTAAAGGGGGGTTTTAAACCCACAATCATTTTGGTGCGCGTACCAAGGCTCATCATTGCCTTGGGAACCCAAAGGTACAAACCATGAATGCATGCTAATCACTTAAGCAAGTGAAATGTGTCAAAATAGTATTGGCACACAAGAAAACTTAGACTCGGCCTTGCAAATACCCATCAATCACCTACTCATATAAGTAACTAAGGGCTAGGGGGTGATGGATATGCCCAAAGTGCACCTTCCCATTCAGAGACACTAACATCAGCCTAACTCACAACCGAGGTGGTGGAAGCTCATAGTGACCGACAGTAAAATTATCCCTCTCAAGGTTGGCTCTGACAGACGTTGCAATAAACTCATCATCAAGGCTTGTATCTGGATTCAGACATCCATCCACAACATCGGCCCAGGCCGATGTTACATAGTGTCAATCGATATTAACTAGGCACTTGGGCTCAACTTGTATAGGGTCGGCCACAACCGACGTTGCGAGCATCACCTCAAATGAGCCATGCATATGGCCACGAACGCATGGTGTCGGTCGAGGATGACGTTATGAATATCATCTGAGACCAGTATAAGACTTAAAATCAATCAACAAGCACCATGTCATCATCGGCTTCTATCGACGTTACACCTCATACCCAACCTCGGTCGAACATCCTGGCAGAGGTCTTCATGGAACATTGATCTCTAACAAGTCAAGGGTCGTACTCCACCAACCTTGTACTCATCCAAGCCGAGGTTGGTATCAAGCTAAGACAGCTGAGCATTGACAAGCGTATGAAATGGTTGGAACACTTGGACATAATCAGTTATAACCGAATCAATACCCTCACATGGGGGAATATTTCATCATCATTCTCAATATGTGATAGTGACAGATGTCTTCATTAGATTGGCTAGATCAACACACACATGCTCATTACATGCATGGGGGGAACATTACAGCCCCCATACACTATATATACTTGTCTTCTCCTATCTTGAGAAGGATACAAGAATTACAACCCTAGCTGAAACTCTGCCCAATTATACAGTAAAGAGAGAAAAGTTAAGAGATTGTATCCATGTCCGTTATTCTAGTGACTTTACTCACTCACTTGCATAGTGGACGTAGGCCTAATTGGCTGAACCACTTATATATTATCTTTCATCCTCTTCTCCTTATCTCTATATCTTATATTTAATATACTTTTGTGCTGCCATTGTTATCACTAATTTGAGCTTACGAACACCTTGAAGGGTGGTGCTGTTTCCAACATCATCAACAGTGTGACCCAGAAATACCTACAGGTGTCGGTTCTGATGTCGTTGGCTAGAATCTCCCCCGGGAACTCTAGGTGCGCAGCAATGAAGAAGAAAATGACTTCTCCACAAGGGTTGAACAAACTCAAAGTTGTGTTCTTAGGTTTCAAAAGGATTCACAAAGGATTGGCAATGATGTGTGAATCAAAACATGAGTTTGGGAACTCAAAAAGGTGAAGACTTGAGCTAATAGAACTCTCAAATCGTCTATCCAAGTCTTATGAAAATAACTCCCCCGAAGTTGGCTTTCATAGGAATCCAAAAAGTTTTTTTATTTAATGAAACTCTACCATCGTACAGGTACCCCAAACCGGTTTGCCCCCCGAACCGATTTTGCCTGCGGTTCGGCCTACCATCATACTCGTATAGGTACTTCCAAAGGCTGAAGCAATCCTGACGGTTTCTGATGGTCCACCTTCACCAGCTGGCAGGTAGAACACTTGGACATGAACTCAGCAATGTCCTTCTTCATCCCACTCCACCAGTATTGTCTCCTCATATCCTGGTACATCTTATCCCCTCCAGGATACACCGCAAATCGGGACCCATAAGATTGGGTCATCACTGCATGACGTAATTCTGTTCCTTCTGGAACCACCAACCTCCCATTAAACCCTAAACCTCCATCAAAACTAACAGAATAGGACTCAGCACCCTCGGCTAAAAGTCATACAATTTTCTCCTGGCAAAACGGGTATGTGGTCTGTGCCTGTATCACCCTCGTAACAATCTCGGGTGTGACTGATATCACGGATACGAAAGAACGGGCTACTGCGTCCTGGTGACCAAACTCCTTCCACTTTGCTTTCCAGACGTCCGCTACCTCGTCTACCGGTCTACGACTCAACGCATCAGCATCTACGTTGGCCTTTCTCGGATGATAATGTATATCGAACTTGTAGTCTTCCACACACTCTAGCCATCTGCGCTGACGCATATTCAGCTCTCGCTGAGTGAACAGGTACTGCAATGACTTATGGTCTGTGAACAAACGGAATTTCTCCCCAATAAATAGTGCCTCCATATCCTCAATGCGAAAACGACCGATGCTAACTCCAGGTCGTGGGTGGGGTAATTCTTCTCATGCGGCTTAAGCTTGCGGGAGGCAAAAGCTATAGCCTTCTCCTCCTGCTGAAGTACTCCCCCAAGTCCCCGCAAAGATGCATCGGTGTAAACCAGGTACTCCACGCCCGACTTCGGTAATGCAAGGACTGGTGCTGAAGTAAGCTTATCTTTCAGCTCGTCGAAGGCCAACTGACAAGCATCATCCCAAACATACGGTACCCCTTTGCGAGTCAGATTCGTCAGTGGACCCGATATTTTGGAGAATCCTCGAATGAATCTCCTGTAGTAACCAGCTAACCCCAAGAAACTACGCACTTTTGTCGGTTTCGTGGGCTGTTCCCACTCCCTCACCGCTGACACTTTACTCGGGTCAACTGCTATCCCCTGCTCAGAAGCAACATGCCCCAAGAACTGTACCTCTCGCAACCAGAATCCGCACTTCTCGTACTTAGCATACAACTGATGCTCTCGTAGAGTCTGAAGAACCTGTCTCAAGTGCTCGGCATGCTCCTCCTCGGAGTGTGAATATTTTAAAATGTCATCTATGAAAATGATGACAAACTGATCCAAGAACTCTCTGAATACTTGGTTCATCAAGTCCAGGAAAACGGCTGGAGCATTTGTGAGTCCGAATGGCATCACTCTGAACTCATAAGACCCATATCTCGTCAAGAAAGCAGTCTTTGAATTATTACTCCCTAATACGTAGCTGATGGTACCCCGACCTCAGATCTATTTTTGAAAAAAAGGTTGCTCCCCTCAGATGGTCGAACAGATCATCGATTCGAGGCAACGGATACTTATTTCGTATCGTGACCTTGTTCAACTCCCGGTAGTCCACACATAACCTTAGTGAACCATCTCTTTTCTTCACAAACAAGACTGGAGCACCCCAAGGTGAGGAACTCCTGCGAATGAAGCCCTGTCCTAACAGTAGCTCTATCTGATCTCGTAACTCTCACATCTCTACCGGATCCATACGGTATGGAGCGTGCGCTATCGGTCTAGTACCCGGTAACAAGTCTATGACAAAGTCTATCTCTCGACTGGGCGGTAGGCCCGGTATCTCCTGGAATACATCGGAATACTCCCAAACGACTGGAATCGAGTCCAAAGGAATAACAACCTCCTTAGAGGTATCCTCCTTTATATAATACAAATGAGCAGTCGAACCTCCCTCTGGGCGAGGCATCACCACTACAAACATCTCTTTCCCCGGAATGGAAAAATAATGCTCCCACAAAAGCAATCAATCATGGCTCTATAAGCTGCGAGCCAATCCATACCAATAATCACATCGTGCTCATGCATGTTTAAGACTAACATGTCTACAGGTAATACCAAGCTACCAATCTCTACCCCCACTCCCCGGCATATAAAGAAAATAAGCGACCCACTCCCCAGTGGTGAGTCTACACACGTCACTGTGCTCTCTACTGTGGCTAACAATCCTAAGGCCTTCGGAAAATGTGTAGCTATAAAATAATGCGTCGCCCCAGTATCAAACAAAACCCGACCCATAGTACCATGGATAGGAAACATACCCTCAATCGTGGGTGGTGCCTGTGGAGCTGCTGCCTGGTGGACGTTATATACATGTCCATACTGTCACTGCCCTTGCTGCACTGGAGCTACTCGAATGGCTGGTAGGGCTGGCACCTGGGCTGGAGCTGGGAGGGCAGCTGGAAAAAGTGATCTCGGTGGTTCATTACGGGCACCCTGCTGCTGTGGGGCCCTATCACCCTCTGGGCAATACTGACGCTTATGGCCATGCTTGTCTCACACAAAACATCGGCCTCAGAAGTTACCTCCCTTCTGACCCTGTTGACCGCGGCCCTGCTGGCCATTACCTCCTCGCCACTGGCCCTGATGTGCACGCAGTTGACCCTGCTGTAGGTGTTGGCCTTGCTGATTAGGGTGGCCCTGCTGGCCCTGCCTATAACCCCCAAATCCCTGCCTGGAATCACCTGAACGGAATCTCTTAGCAGGGTCCCCCTGATGGGAACTCTGCTCGTGCTGACGAGTCTGTCCATGAGATGGTGCCCCACTAGCACTATTACCCCCGATCCTGCCCTGCTGGCTGGACTCTCTTGATCTCTTGCTTCCCTGAAGATGGAAGCGGTGATCCTGGCAATGTAGCAATGCGGCATTGAGTACATCAGTGAAAGTTTAAGGGACAAATTTCCTATAAGGTGTTGACGGATCCTCCAAGCTAACCCGTCCACAAACAACATAATCTTCTTGCTCTCAGTGGGTGCCTCATCTGGCACGATGGTGAGAAGTCTCGTGAACTTCTCCTCATACTTAACTACGGTAGAACTCTCCTGTTTCAAATTCAGTAATTTTCGCCTCATCTCAGTCTGCACGGCGGGTGGAAAATCCTTGCGGTCAAACCGCTCCCAAAATGTCTGAATCGGGATTGTGTCCCTTTCTTCCAAGGTAGTAGTGGACTCCCACCACTGCAAAGCGACCCCCACCAGCTTAAAGGAAGCCAATAACTGCTTTTGCACGTTGGTGCACTCATACATACGGAGATGCCGCTGGATGTCTTACTTCCATTGGCTGACTGTAATAATATCGGAGCTACCAGAGAACTCAGGGGGATGCGCCTTCTGCAAATCATCCCTAGCCCTCTCCCATGCAGATGGGAGCTATGCTGGTACTGGCGCCACTGCCTGAATCTGGGGTGGATCCTGCCGAACTACCGCTAGTGTGGCATTCACCGCCTGATCAACAATGGTGGCTACCTCGTTTGCATTCATAGTGCCTTATGCCGGGGCTGCTGGGTGCTCGGCCTGGGCACGCCTATCCTTAGGTGCACGTCTCGGAGGCATCTGAAACGTGAATAAGTTTATTAATCTACGGTCATTATCAAATCTCAAATAGCTAAAGACGTAAACGTAAAAGCAAGAATACAGCAATCCTAAAAATAGGTCTCTATGACAAGAACGTTAAGCTGAAAGCAAAAATAAGTCGTACAGATCCTATGGACACTAGAACCTGATGCTCTGATACCACCTGTGACACCCCGCCTAATTAAATACCGGGCGATCACTACTTTATTAAATTAAATCAAGGTGAACAATTGGTTCATTCTCAGCATCACTGTCGAAAATAAATTTTCCAATTTAACACCCTAATTAATTAAGCTAAGTGTCACAACCATTTTTATAACATTACTTTCCAAATTTTATTTAAAGAAAAATTAGTTATTTATTTATTAACAGCATTCAATAAGTAAGAGTCACACCACAAAAATTCTGCAACATAATCCAATTAATTTAAAACATTCAACATCCAAGATCCCAACATTTAATAATTAAAGTAAAACATCCATACTGAATAAATCCCAAAGAAGCAATACTAGGAGTAACTGAAATACACATGTCCCAATAAAATAGATAAATAGTGGAGAGGGCGACACATGCCCCAATATCTTAGAATAATAGGAATGGAATCAAGTAAATGAAATCGCCTAATCAAGTGCCCTGCAACTCCCACCTAAGCTGCATCACGTTTCTTTCAAGGGATCCTAAGCTAGACGCCCCTGTGGCTGGGCGCCTGTAATATATACATATATACAAGAGAGAAAGAGAAATAGAAACGGGTCAGAGCCCGATAGTGTGTATGATTTAAAATTCGTTTAGCAAGTATTTAAATTGATACAGGCCAGTGCAACAACATATTAGTGCGACACTCTCTTGAGAAATTCTCACCTCTCTTCTAATGTGCACGCCTATCGTTCTAACCTTCCCAACTGTTTATCTTATCATTCATCGCACTAATCTTCCCAATGATTTAACTTATCTTAGATTACTCGTTAGCTTTTAAAACCGAACAATATAATTGTTTAAAAGAATGCTTCCATTTAGTAACACAACTCTCGTTTTAATTTCATTGATTAATAAAGCTTTCCAGCGACATATTATACTTTTCAAACAAGTATTTCCGATTTATAGTCAAGGTTCATTTCGCACTTTCCATAACACAGTAAACAGTTTCAATTCTCCAAATTTCATATATATATATTAAATACTCGTATAATATATATATTCTAACAGCACCCCACATAAAAATTATGGTGCGGGCATACTCTGCTATCCGATCCCCGTATCGCTCACACTAAGGGAAATACAAGTTCGGAATCACTCTCGAACCGTACTAACATATACACAAACAAGATTGAGGCGAAGCATAGATTCCAAGTCTCTAAGAGGTCAGCACATACCCTCACGTTTCTTAGGACTGTCTGAACTATCGATTCGATAGCCTGTACCAAGGATATCTATCTTCTAGGGTACGAGTCAATATCCCCCATAAGGCAACACAGGATAAGATCGTCCCAGCGCGGTAACCTCAGGGATAGCAAGTAGCGCGGGCATGATTTTTCACACATAGATAGTATATGTATACACACAGTCATATAACTATACTATTATCACCGTATTGATTTAGGTACATCTCAAGTCCCATCATTACGACATTTGTATTTATTTCTCATTATTTAATTATGTACAACCGTTCACATCTTTCTTTAATTTTGAGGAACTTTTCCACTTACTACATAACGCTCATGGATTCTATCCTCCAAAGTATAAAATTCAGTAGGTATATGTATTTGCCACAAAGTAACTCTCTTACGTGTCACTCCCCTTTAATATACACTTACATTGTCGCTTATGTAAAGTATTACAAAATATAGATTTCGCCTTACTTCAAAAGTCTCTTATTCATAATGAATCCTACTGGACCTCATTATCTCCCAAATTATTTTAACAAGGATGTTCTTCATTTCGAATCAATTCAACTATTTAAAAAAGGGGAAACTTAAGCCTGCTAGGAGGGGTCGATCGATCGAGGTTTGGGGCTCGATCGATCGAACCTTCGATCGATCAAAGCTCTAGGCTCGATCGATCAATCAAACAGGTATGCGAAAATATGCAGAATTGCAGTTACGGGTTCCATCTTCTATCCTTCACCAAATCCATATTTTTCAATCCCCAAACGTCTCAAAAATTGTACTACTAACATCATATCATCCTACTATGTATTTCCAACGTTAAGCATGTGGATTTCTATCATTTAACAAGGATTAACAGCCCCAAAAGTTAATTAATTATCAAGAACCCTAGAATTCTCTTAAACATGGTTCTAACAAGTATTTCCAGAATTTTCTTCTTATAATCATCATAATTTTCGTGGGTAATTCCTCTACATGGCAAGGGTTTCCAGAATTTATCATTTAAACCATAACTACATGAAATTTCCTATCATAAATCTTTGGTTTTCTTCCATAAAAACTCATTCTAATTACTCCTAAACTAATATGATAGATGCATCAACGAAATAAGCAAGATAAACACTTTCCTGGGAATTTCAGAAGTCTGGTTTGGTGACGAATTCGGTATGGTTGCGTTCCCCGTCTCGCGCAAACGGTTGAGTTTTGAGCCTTGAAATGCCTTGAGAGCTCTCTCCTCTCTTCTCCAATGGCCGTTCTAGGGTTTTAAGTATTATAACCCTAGGAGACAACCTAAATATCTGATATAACCTCTTTAATTTTCGTGGGTTTAATTACCCAAAAATACAAAATGACTAAAATTCCCTCCTGGGGTACTAATTAGGCCTAAAAACGCTCCGAGACCCAAATCAAACCCCCGGGTACACTTTTCTGACTATCTCGACCCTTCCGGATGCGTTGGAGCACTCAAAATGACCATACGAACAACTTATAAAATATTCACTTTTATTTATCAATATTTAGTCCCGACGCGACACGAGCACGTCCCGACTCAAATTTTTGAAATTGTCATTTTATTCACTCGTGACATTCAATATAATCAATATTGTATATTCCTTTGCTCATTAGTAATATTCAAAAAATTTCCATAATTACTAACTCTCATCGCGTTAATAATTATAACATAACAAATTTTCGGATTTATATTAAATAATTCATTCACATTAAATTATATAAATCCCCAAATTAATATAGCATAAAAATACGGGGTATTACATACTTCCCCCCTAATAACGGAATTTCATCCCGAAATTCGGAATGTAAGGCATACCTGGTAAGAACGAACCTGGATATCTCTTGCGCATATCTGCCTTGCACTCCCAAGTGGATTCCTCCACATTGTGTGCTCCCACTGGACCCGTACAAGTGGAACTATCTTCGACCTCAATATCCTCTCACTAAAGTCTAGGATAGCCACCGGTCTCTCCTCGTAAGAGATGTCAGGCTGTAAGTCTATCTCATCTATCGCGATGTGAGTATGGACCATATCATCCCGAAGATATCTTCTCAACAACGAGATGTGGAATACATCGTGAATGCGATGTAAATGCTCTGGCAGTCCCAACCTGTATGCAACCGGCCCAATCCTCTCGATGATGGGAAATGGTCCTGCATACCTCAGAGCCAATTTCCCCTTCTTCCCAAATCTCATCACTCCCTTCATAGGAGATACACGTAGTAGCACTTGGTACCCCACATTAAACTCCCGGAAGAACCGTTTTGCATCGGCGTAGCTCTTCTGCCTGTCCTGGGCTACCCGAATGCGACTCCTGATCATCTCAATCCTCGTGGAGGTCTCCTGAATCACCTCTGGTCCTAGCAACTTGTTATCCCCCACCTTGAGCCAACAAGCTGGGGAACGACAAGGCCTGCCATACAAAGCCTCAAATGGAGCCATGCCAATCGTGAACTGATAAGAATTATTATAAGCAAACTCTACCAGTGGAAGGTGTGGCTCCCAACCTCCTCTAAAATCAAGAACACACATGCGTAGCATATCCTCCAACATCTGATTAGTACGCTCTGTCTGTCCATCTGTCTGTGGGTGGTAAGCTGAACTCAACATCAACTCAGTACCCATAGCCTCCTGAAATCTTTCCCATAAACGTGACACGAAAATATTGTCTCTATCTGACACAATATTCAGGGGCACCCCGTGTAATCTGACGATCTCAGCAATAAACAACTGAGCATACTGACCCGTGGTATAATCTGTCCGCACCGGTAGAAAATGAGTCACTTTGGTCAAACGGTCTACAATCACCCAGATAGAGTCGTGGTCCCGCTGTGATGTAGGCAACCCCGTAATAAAATCCATGGAAATACTCTCCCACTTCCACGCGGGTACTTCCAAAGGCTGAAGCAATCCTGACGGTTTCTGATGGTCCACCTTCACCAGCTGGCAGGTAGAACACTTGGACATGAACTCAGTAATGTCCTTCTTCATCCCACTCCACCAGTATTGTCTCCTCATATCCTGGTACATCTTATCCCCTCCAGGATGCACCGTAAATGGGGACCCATGAGATTGGGTCATCACTGCATGACATAATTTTGACCCAGAGCAGCCCGAATAACTCGGGTCAAAAAAGTACCGACCCTACACGATTGGATCGCAACTCACGATAATGGCGAAGGAGAATCCCTCATTCGTAGATCACGGGTGAAGATCAACACAATCAAACGACAACTTTATTAACAAGTTCCATGGCTTTCACGACATATAAATATTATTATAAAAAAAAGAGAAATAAGAAAGAATAAACGCCCCATGGACATAGGCCATTACTGAACCACATAAATAGTCATGTCGTGTGATCGTTTGATTGGTTTTAATTGTTTGGGATCACTCATTGTAGGATTTTTGAACTTAAAATTGGTGCCATCTGTGGGAAATGAGTTTTCTTTGCCTAAATATGTTATAACCAATAAGCATATATGTCTTACCCGCACAGTGCACCTCTGTAGTTCAATGACAATAACAAAGACGGGATTTCGGTGCCGAGAGTGAGATCACAAATCCACCCCAAAAAGAGTCATAACTATCCTCATGCGCGTTATCTCCCATAAGAGCCAGACTCTGAACGGGCAACGAGCAGTCTAGATCAACTCAGATCTCACGGCTGGTAGATGCATATGAACTGCGACTTTTCCTGTAAGAAGAGGCCACATGCCTCTAAGAGGAAGAAAATGCACGTATATAGCAACGCGTAAAAAGGATGGAACGATATCTCCATGAAGATAACACAAGCACCATGGCTAAATTCCTAGCCCTTAATCGAGTAAAACTCATAGTCGAGGAAGGAGTTCACATCACGATCAGGAGAAATCTGAGAACGAGAGTTGACTAACAAGAAAAGATCAAAATGTATGATATCTTAGGCTAGAAGGGATAGTTCCACTATGGAATTGGCCAGGAGGTCCCTCATTACCCAAATGCAGTCCCCTTTTTAAGGGTAATTGAAGAGCCATAACCACCAAGAAGTTTACAACTCTCTGGTTCAAAATTTATGATAGAAAAATCGACCCCATTGACCATGTACGTCAGTACAGGTCGACCATGACCTTGTGAAATCACGACACTCTTATGTGTCGCATTTTCCCTTTTATCCTGGGGGATGCCGTGCAAAAATAGTTTGAGAAGTTGACACACAGGTCGGTCAATAATTTCAAGAAGCTCACTGAAGCCTTCACTCCTCGGTTCAACACCAGAAGTGCCCATCCTAAGAGAATGGATTCCCTCTGCACTATGAGGAAAAAGCCTATAAAACCTTGAGGGAATATGCTTATCAGTATTGGGAAACTTACAATAAGGTTGGGGACTTCTCCAAACATGTCATTGTGGCCTCGTTAAAGATTAGGATGCCCCAACCGCTTTATGTTACACCCGTCCCTCATTAAGAAAGATGCAGACACCGTTGGCAACCTCATGTCTCGTATAGAAAAGTACGAAAATGTGGAGGATGTGGCTGTCGACACCCAGAATGACAACAAGCGGTCAAGGTCGACCATAAATAGTGATAAGGATAATTCCCCCAAGAGAGGGGGAAAATCATAACGGAGGGTCAAATAATAAGGACAAGGCATATCCTGTTAAAGTAACATCATGAGTCAATTTACAAGATTTGAAGTAAAATCAAGGATCAAAAGTTCCTCAAATGGCCAATGAAAATTGGGGAACCCAACAAAGAAAAATAACACAATCAGAAACACGTACCATAAAGAGCTTGGGCACAAATGGAGAATTATAAGGATCTCAAGTCCTACCTAGAAGAATTCGCCCATGATAGTCATTTGAGTGTCTACATGAATAAAAAGGAGGCCAAAGTCTCCATTGATGTCGAACAGAAGCCAAATAATGTCCTAGAATATGAATCAGTGCATGAGTTTGTTGCCATCCACATCGCCTGAAGTCCGAAGAAAATCTAAGGCAACCCTATTCGAATGGAACTAAAAAGATCACAATAATGGAAGCATTCCAAATAGACCATGCCAAGAGTATAGCAGGCAAGCGTTAATATTGGGAAGACATAAATTAAAAAAAGAACATAGTCTTTAAGGAGGATAACCTGATCAGAGTTATGGCTTCGCATCACGATGCATTAGTAATCAACCTCAGTATTGAAAATTGGGGCGTGAATAAGTTACTAGTTTATTAGGGAAGCTCCTTAAGAGTTATCTACTTTGATTCATTCAATAAACTTAATCTCAAGATGGAGGATTTTAATTAAATGACCATCCCTTTTATTGGCTTCGCTAGAAAGATGAATATGCCACTAGGAAATGTGGTCCTGCCTGTTCGAACTGGGAATATCTCAAAGTTGATCGAATTCCTAGTTGCTGATATTAATTCTCCTTACAACACAATCCTTGGAAGAGGGTGGCTTCATGATATGCAAGATGTCCCCTTAAGTTACCACCAGAAGATCAAATGCATCACCGATTGTGGGATGATGGTAATTATTGTAAACTAGGTTGTTGCTTGACATTGATTTATGGCCGCCATCAGGCCCAAATAAGAGAAAAAAAAGGAGAAAGAGGTTACTGTCGATGCTAATAGTAACCACTCAAGTGTATGCACAACTCGAGCTCAAGATAAGTCAATAATGGAGATTATAATCATAGGAATGTAAATATGAAAGAAGGAGATGAGAGAGATAAAGAACACAGATATGTAAGTGGTTCAGCCAAAGGCTTACTCCACTGTTCAAGAGTGTGTGTTTTTATATTACTAAAAGGCACTCAAGGTTATGAATTACTGTTTACACAAGTTTTCTCTCTCTTCTGTTTACAGTTGGGCAAAGTTTATACTGGGGTTGTAATTGTTCGATGATCCTTTGTAATAAAGATGAAGTGGGTTTATATAGGCTTAGGGTTTCACAGTGTACCCCCAAGTATGCACCTGATGTACATGATGTCAGCTATCCGCTAAGAGAATGACATTTATCCCCTACATAAGTGTGCCATGATGATAAAATATTCCCTCACATGGTCTGGAGATCTGTTATAACGGTATGGTCCACGTAGCCTGATGATGCATAAGTTTTCCACATGATATGTTGATGTCGAATCCAATGGAATTGGCTGAGCCGAGGCTGGAGGATAGTCTCCACTGGGGAGACGACTACGAAGATGTAAATAATGTCTTCAGGACAGTCAAGATGGTCTCGACCTGTATATATAATATGAGAATGACACGTGGCAGGGCCGAGACATAAGAGACAGTTTGGAATAGAGAGTGAACCTTGATGTGTGACTGTCAGCGCTGAAGATGAGGTCTCAGAGGCCGAGACTCCTAGAGGTGGGTATGTGTTACGTCGGCCCACGAGCAGATGAACCTAATGGATGCCGAACGAGGGGGTATTCAATATGAGACTAGACTTATGTATATCAATAACCCCAAAGCTTTAGTATTCAATATTAATGGAAGGCTGAGGGGTATAGTCGTTTGAACCCCTTTGATGATGGGGCTCCTTAGTGCCAGAGGTTGCTTTGAGGGCATGAACATTTCTTTTTGAGGTTGAGATAGTCTTTTCATTGACTTGAACAGACTAGTCCATTAATTGCCCTTAGTTGGACACATGTCATCTGGTTGTAACACCCTGTGCCATCTGAACAACGAGGTGGCCAATCGACGCCTCCAATCTACGCCGGACGTCATTAAATAAAATATCATTCTTAATATGTGACAAATATGAGACATATAAAATTCATTCCACAAGATAATAATGAAATCAATTCCAATAAATAATAAACAATATGGCGATATAAAATCCATCACCATGCTAATCTACAATAAACTGAATCCATAATGAAATATCTGGATAAAAACCGTAACAACTGTGGAACCGAATGGCCCACCAAATCCATAAATTGTGTCTCAAAATAAATGTGAATGAATGGAACCTAAACTGAACTACTAAGCATAAAATATATAAACTCTAGCTACACCTCCAAGATATATCTCCAAACAATCCTATGCAGCTACTCCATCACTAATACCTGAAAAATATTAGTCAACGCACAGGGTCAAAGCACTGAGCATGAATACCGGCTACTCTCTCCAATTAGCCTAAGTGAACCTAGACAATAGCATTATACATGATTAATATCACTGTAGAATATTTTAAATTGAGACTAGTTAATTAATAGCGATGCAAGTAAAATAAACAACATATGCCAACGCCTGAAACTACTACTCAAAGCCCAAGTGCATTTATTCAATTTCCATTAACACCATTTAATAAATTTACTTAACTTTATTATTTTTCTCATTTTTTTATTATCAACCGCTGTGCTCCCGCATATAAATCTTATGCCATTTTAGAAGTGGGACTCCCACCAATTATCACTATTTTAGTAGTCGTACTCCCACCAAATTATCATCATTTTATTATGGGACTCCCGCATAAAGTCTTTATTGGTTTGGTTGTGGGACTCCCACATGTTCCACACCACACCTTTTCCCTCACTATGGCCAGTCAACACACTATATTGTCAACTATGCAGACACTCATGAGGTTCTACGCATGACGCGTCACTATAGCCCGTCAGATCGTTTAACTGTCAGCCTACACATACACGTGATGTCACACACACCCACGACGATATAGCGAGTCGATCCATTTAACTGTCAGTCCTCCACATACTCTCGCCATAAATACATTTTAATACCCATTTTATTATCTTAGTTATTAATTCTTAATTTTTCAATTTATCGTATTTTTATATATCCCACCCTCATTATCGATGTGAGATCCTCATAAACACCATTAGTCCCATACCTAAGGGTCCCCAACACATAAGTACGTCCTACCCTAATTATGGGATGAATTACTATTAATAACTCTCCCTAGTCTTATACCTAGACTAGCAACAAACCCGGAATCACCCATCTGTAAAAATCTACACCCACTAATACCATACCTAGAAAGCGTAAGTCACCACTAAGGCCTACAACTAGTCTCATACCTAGCAAGTATTCTAAAATATAGGAGGGAGCATACTAACAAAATCCATTCGAACCCGCGATGATAAAAATATCAATATCAATCAATCATATACTCCAACAACACATATAAACAATATCACAACTTTTTTCGTGATGGAAATATTTAATTTAATTTAATTAATATAACTAATATGCCCGAAGTGCACCTACCAGCTCAGAGTCTGTAACATCAACCTGTATGACAACCGAGGTAATAATAGCTCAGGATTACCCATCAGTGATGTCATCCTTCACCAGGTCGGCCACAACTGACGTTGCAAGTACCACCATGATCGGGCATGAGCCGAGGTCTAAATAACTCATGGGGTCAGTAATCCATCAGGTCGGCCACAACCTACGTTACAAGTATCACCTCGGTGAGGGCATCATCCGAGGTAAGTATGGACATGGATTATTCATCACCATCACCATCAACATCGGACATAGCCGACGTTACAAGTTTCACCCTAGATCAGCAAGGCCTTGCAGGCTCAACATCAAGTGTCAGGACAATATCGGCCCTGGCTGACGTTCCAGATATCTAACATCGGCTTGCATCCCAGCCGAGGTCATCATATATTCTCTAGCCAAGGCAGGGGTTATACTTCACCAACCTTGTACTCATCCAGGCCGAGGTTAGCAACGACAGCTGAGCATCTACGCGCACATTTATGGCTTGGAACACGTGGGCAAATCCGTTATAACTGAATTGTTCCCTCCACATGAGGTAATATTGAGTTTATCATTATATTAGTTGAGATCAGCCAGATGTCATCCTTACACTGGCTGGGTCTCCAGGCACATGCACATTGCATGCTTGGGGGTACATTACACCCCCAGCACTATATATTGAGGTCATCCTCAACATTGTAAAGGATCGATAATAGTAACCCTAGCTAAAACGTTGTCAATTTACACAGTAGAGAAAGAAAGCTTAAGAAATTGTATCCATGGCCGTTAGTGCCTTATTTCAGTGACATTACTTACTCACTTACACAGTGGACGTAGGCCTAATTGGCTGAACCACTTACATATTGGTGTTCATCCTCTTCTCCTCACCTCCTTCTACATATATACATATGTATATCCTCCCGTATTGCCATTGTTATCACTTGCTTGAGCTTATCAACACCTTACCTCGTGGTGCTGATTACAACATCATCATTTTGGCGCCGTATGTGGGAACGAGAAGACGTAACTCTTACTTTCCTAGCTTAACCTCATCGGAGACTCTGGTGGTGAACCAGGCCTCACCCCTTGCATGGAGTTGTTTCACCATTGAAAGAGGTCCTTTAAGGTATTAAGCTCTCCTTCTTTACAAGCTCTTTAGTTTTAACATATGGCATCGGAGTTACCACCACCTCCTCCACCATCCGATGTTGGAGGACCTAGTTCCAGCCAGGCACCACCCCAGTCCGAAATGGCTGAGGTGGCTGCAGCCTTGAGATCTTTGGCTGCAACATAGCAAGTAATGAAGGAGCAATTTGCACAGCTTAGTCAAAATATGATGAGGCCACCTGGGGTCTCATAGGAGAGATCACTCCGGCAGCTGTTCAACCTTATCCTGAAGCCAGGGGACCACCCCAAACACCGCAAAAGTACCAACTTACTCCTCAACGGAGGAGGGATGTTGCTGACCCTAGGCGTTTACGTTTGGCCCTGAGGATAGGTATGACTATATGGAGGCATAGGATGCTCTAGAAGACTGCTGGGAGCCGTACGAGGTTTCAAATAACACGGTACGTCCTATCCAGCAGAGCAGAGGTTGTGGGGGTAAAAGAGATAGTGGTGCCCAACAAAGAGGATCAACTTTTGATCACTTGAGCAGAGGTTCAACCTTCGAAAGGCTCGGCCTAGTCAATGACCTAAGACAGAGGTTATCCAGGTCAAGAAGTGCCGCTGGATCTCAGAGGGGAGATGGTGAACATTGGCCTCATCACGGCCGACCTCACCAAGGTCGAGACTATGGTCAAGAAGTCAACAACCGACGTTGTGCAGTGGCTGGGGAACCCTCAATTCACCCCTTGGATGTGGCTGGGGACAACCTCGGCCAGTCCGACGTTGTAAAGCCATGGAATGATTCCATTCAACATCTTCAAGAGAAGATAGGGGACCTAATCAAAAGCCGAGACCCACTATAAAGAGGGTTCTCAGAGGGTTCCCCATTCATGGAAAGGATAGTGAACTTAACAACCCCTGATAAGTTCAAACCACCTACGATGTCTCCCAAGTATGATGGTATTACCAACCTTATGCATCATATTAAGATGTACCAGTCTGCAGCGGACATTTATTCAATCCTATATGAGATGAAGTGTTAGACCTTCTCTGGGACTTTGACTGGAGTTGAATATATCTGGTTCACATCTCTTCCGAAGAACTCTACCAAGAACTTTAAGGGCTCGACTGAACGATTCATTCACAATATCTGTTTTGGGGTAAGACCTCAAAAGAAGACCACGCATCTGTTGTACGTCAAACAGGGCAAGAACGAGAGCCTAAGAGACTACATTGCTAGATTCAACAAAGAAAAATTGGAGGTTGAAGATTATGAAGAGAATATATCTATGACTGCCCTTATTGGAGGACTCTAGGAAGGAAAGTTATTGTGGAAGGTAGCAGAAGACCCTCCCAAGTCCACGGCAGAGCTATTGGCAACTACAGGAAAAGTCATGAACGCTGAAAAGGCTATGTCCGTAAAGTATGAGGATGAGAACAAAAGTGGCGACGAGAAGTTTCAAAGGAAGAAAGACGGAAAAAAGAGGTCTGCAGATGATAATTTTACACACTATACTCCTCTAACTGTGAGCTACGAACACCTCCTCAATGAAATAAAAAATAACCGATCCCTGAGATGGTCGAAGAAGCTGAAGGCTCCTTCGCATAAGAGGAACAAGAAGCTATGGTCTGAGTTCCACCAAGACCACGACCATGTGATAGATAAGTGATTCGCCTTGAAAGATGCAATTAAGAAGATGTTGAAGTTCGAAAAGCTCAGGAAGTATGTCGACGGTAAAGCTCCTAAGAGGGAAGAGATGAACCTAAAAAAAGAGAAACGACAGATGTCGAGATGATCCCCCAGCGAGAAGAGACGATGACTCAGAAGGTGATGATGAAGACGATCCAGACCTTCCACCGAAAGATGATAATCCCCCTGTGAAGAGGGTTGGTATGATCTCCTTCGGTGTTAACACCATATGTGGAGGACTAGCAGGGGGTGTCTCCGAAGTAACCGACCGTAAAGCTCATATGGCAGAGGCTAAGTTAGTGACCAAAGTAGAGATTCTGAACCTGGCATCTTCAGAGGCTAAGCAGAAGAAGAAGAAGGTAGATACGAATACTCTTATAGTTATTTTATCCCGACTTGAATTCAAAGGTATCTTGGCTCCACATGATGACCCTTTGGTAATAATAACAAGAGTGCATGGATGTGAGGCACAGAGAATCCTGGTAGATGGAGGAAGTTCAGCAGATGTGATGTTCTGGCCTTGTTTTAAGATCCTAGGCCTCAGTAGAGCTAGGCTGGTACCCTATCATCATCCGTTGATGGGCTTTAACGGTGAAAAGGTTCATCCATTGGGCATGTATGAGATGGATGTACGTATGGGAGACGAGTGGCCTAAGAGGTTGACTCGAAAGATTAATTTCTTCGTTATGGATGAAAATATCTTCTCAGCCTACAACCTCATCATAGGACGAGTAGCCCTTAAGGATTTTGAGGTCGTGCCGTCGACGGTCCACCAAATGATAAAATTGCCGACCCCCTATGGGGTAGGGGAAGTGCAGGGAGACCAGACCTCAGCTTGAGAATGCTACTTCAACTCGACGGAAGAGAGAGAGGCCCATAAGAGGGCAAAAACAACATATAACATTGATACACTTGATCCTAGGGATGAAACAAAATTGAAGAAAGGAGAGGCCGCAGAAGAGGTAAAATCCATCGTCCTTAATAAGGACGAACAAAAAAAAATGTCCAAATCGAAAAGGCCTTAAACTTGATATCAAGGAAGAACTAATACGATTTTTGAAGAAGAGGCAGAGTATCTTTGCTTGGAGCCATGCAGACATGCCTGGCATCGACCCAGAGGTTATGTGCCACAAACTCAATGTGGCAGAAGATGCTAAGCCAATCAAACAAAGACGAAGAGTTTACTCCAGGGAAAAGTATGATGTCATCAGGGAAGAGGTCAAAAGTTGGAAGAGGTAGAATTCATTAGGGTGGTCATATTCCTAGAGTGGTTATCTAATGCCGTCATTGTGCCCTAAGCTAACGAAAAATGGAGGATGTGTGTAGACTTCACTGACTTATACACGTCTTGCCCAAAAGACATATATCCCTTATCTCGAATTGATCAGATGGTAGATGCCACGTTAGGGAATGAACTTATGAGCTTCATAGATGCGTATTCAGGCTAAAATCAGATGTTCTTGGATGTCGAAGACTCAGAGAAGACAACATTCATCACAGACAAGGGGACCTATTACTATAAGTTCATTCCCTTCGGCTTGAAGAATGCAGGGGCCATGTATCAACGTCTTGTAAATAAGATGTTTGAAGATCAGATTGGCAAGACTATGGAGGTATATATAGATGACATGTTGACAAAAATCTTGAAGGCCTGCACTTACGTAGGCAACCTGGAGAGGACCTTTGACACCATGGACTTATACATGATGAAGCTCAATCCTGCCAAGTGTTACTTCGAAGTAGGAGCATGGAAATTTCTTAGATTCATTATTAATCAAAGGGGAATAGAGGACAATCCCGAAAAAATCAAAGCTCTGCTTGAAATGAAGACACCAAGGACCATTAAAGTCGTTCAGAGGTTAACTTGAAGAGTTGTTGCGCTGAACAGATTTGTCTCCAGGGCTACGGACAAGTGTCTTCCTTTTTTCAAAGTCCTTAGAAAGGCCTTTAAATGGGATGAGGAATGCGACAAGGCCATTAAGGAGCTCAAGTCCTACCTCGGATCCCCCCTGCTCTCATCCCGGCCCATTCTGGGGGAGAAGTTGTATGCTCATCTAGTAGTCTCAGAGTCCGCTATAAGTGCAACCATAGTATCGGAAGACGATGGGGTACTTAGGCATGTATACTTCAATAGTAAGACCCTTCAAGGTCTGAATAGAACTATCCTCGGATGGATAAGTTGATCTACGCCTTAATACACGCTTCCAGGAAGATGAAGCCCTATTTCTAAGCCCACTCTATGGTTATCCTCACTGACTCCCCACTAAGGCAAGTCCTCCACAAGTCCAAGAAGTCAGGTAGATTGATGACCTGGGCCATCGAGTTGGGAGAGTATGATATTATTTATAAACCCAGGGTGGCCATTAAAGGGCAGGCACTTGCAGACTTTGTTACTGAGTTCACATGGGAGAAGGCTGAGATTGAGAATAGCCCAAAGATTACAGAAGGATCAAACAGTAATATCTTTCGAAACTCGGAAGAGGTTGTGTCCAGCAAAGCCAGAAAAGGAGTAGCTGAGAATGAGGAAGACAGGTACCTCTTCAAGCAAGGGACCCTGTCAGAGGAGAAGTTCTCTTCAAATGAAGATGTTTGGAACCTCTTCATTGATGGGTCTTCTTGTGAAAGCGCAAGCAGCGCATGGTTGATACTGTCAGCTCCGGATGGTACGGACGTTGAATATGCGCTAAAGTTTAACTTCAAGGCTTCAAATAATGAGTCCGAGTATGAAGCACTGATAGTGGGGCTCTTCTTGGAAAAAGCCCTTAGAGTTGGCCGACTCCTACTACACAGTGAATCGAGGTCAGTTGTCAACCAAGTACTTGGAGTATATTAAGCCAAGGATGAAAGAATGGCCAAATACCAGAAGAGGGTAAGAACGACGCTAAAAGTCTTCGAAGAGGTAAAGATGAAGAGGGTACCTCAACAAGACAACAGTCGTGTAGATGCACTAGTAAGGTTAGCTTCAGCAACAAGGACATGAATCAGAAGGACAGTACTAGTCAAGATCTTGCTCAAACCGACCATTAAGGAATAAGAGGTTGCCAGCTCTTGCCTCAACTTGAATCTAGGGGACTCATTGATGGACCCCCTTATTAGATATGTAAGACAAGGAGAGCTGCCTGAATCGACGTTAGAAAGGAGGAAATTGACATACAAAGCTGCCAAGTTCTCAATAATAGGAGATATCTTGTATAAAAAAGGCTTCCTACGACCTCTCCTCAGATGTGTCCATCCCACATAGGTCCCCCACGTCCTGCAGGATGTACACGAAGGTTCTTGCTCTAGGCACATAGGAGGAAGACCTTTAGCCAAGAGGATAATTACGCAGGGATACTAGTGCCCGACCTTGGCCAAAGATGTTGTTGCCTACGTGAAGAGGTGTGACAAATACCAGAGATTCTACACTATCCCTCATTAACCTCATTAACCTATGACGTCAATCAATTCTCCTTGGCAATTTGTAGTATGAGGGATTGACTTGGTGGGACCATTGCCAAGAACTGCTAACAACTATCGATTTTTGATAGTAGCAATTGATTACTTCTCCAAATGGGTAGAGGCTGAGTCGATAATCATGATTACAGAGCAAAAGACCTTCCAATTTATCTGAAAGATCCTCATATGCAGACATGACCTTCTAAACACCATCATCTCTAATAATGGAACCCAGTTCAAGAATTCTTCCATAAAAAAATATTTTGAAAGAGTGGAGATTAAGCAGTTCTTCTCCTCTCCTGGCTGGCCCTAGGCAAATGGGAAAACTGAAGTCACGAACCGAATAATCCTTGATGGGATTAAGAAGAGGTTGGAGGAAGCCAATGGGATATGGATAAAAGAGATTTATGCAGTGCTATGGTCCTATAAGACAACGACAAGGACACCAACGGGGGAAATCCCATTTATGTTGGCCCATGGTTCAGAAGCCGTCATACCTACAAAAGTAGGACTCCCCACCCACAGAGTTTAGACCTATGACCCTCAGAGGAATGGGGAAGAAACAAGACTTGACTTGGATCTAATTGAGGAGAGAAGGAAAGACGTTGAGATCAGACAGGCAGCCTACCAGCAGAGAACAACAAAGTTCTACAATCAAAGGGTGAAATCAAGACCTATAGCTATAGGAGACCTTGTGCTGAAGAAGACGTTGCAGAAGAAAAACAAGCTCCACCCGAACTGGCATGGTCCTTACAAAGTAGTCGATGAGGTTGTACCCGACACCTACCGACTAGAAAATCTCGAAGGTAAACCTTTCTCTAATCCATGGAACGCTGATCACTTGAAGAAGTATTACATATGATGTTGCAATTGTTTTATTGTAATACATGTGTGATTTTATGAAGAGAATGCTAATGAAAAGAGCAGTTTCGGTGTCAATACTTTGTTTCATCATGATTTAGTGGTAAATTATGAGGTGAAACATCATAATTTAGTGACCTCAGACCTTAATTTGGTGAAATTTATGAGGTGAAACATCATAATTTGGTGACCTCGGACCTTAAACATCATTAATTTGGTGACAAGGTCTGAGGTGAAACATCATAATTTGATGACCTCAGACTTTAAAAATCATTAATTTGATGAAAAGTATGAGGTGAAACATTTTAGTATGATGACCTCAAACCTTAAACATCATTAATTTGGTGACAAGTTCTGAGGTGAAACATCATAATTTGGTGACCTCAAACCTTAATTTAGTAAAATTTATGAGGTGAAACATCATAATTTGGTGACCTCAGACCTTAAACATCATTAATTTGGTGACAAGGTCTGAGGTGAAACACCAAAATTTGATGATCTCGGACCCTAAACATCATTAATTTAGTGAAAAGTATGAGGTGAAACATCATAGTATGACGACCTCAGATCTTAAACATCATTAATTTGGTGATAAGGTCTGAAGTGAAACATTATAATTTGATGACCTCAGACCTTAATTTGGTAAAATTTATGAGGTGAAACATCGTAATTTGGTGACCTCAGACCTTAAACATTATTAATTTGGTGAAAAGCATGAGGTGAAACATCATAGTATGATGACCTCAGACCTTAAACATCATTAATTTGGTGAAAAGTATGAGGTGAAACATCATAATTTAATGACCTCAGACCATAAACATCATTAATTTGGTGACAAGGTCTGAGGTGAAACATTATAATTTGATGACCTCAGACCTTAAACATCATTAATTTGGTGAAAAGTATGAGGTGAAACATCATAGTATGATGACCTCAGACCTTAAACGTCATTAATTTGGTGAAAAGTATGAGGTGAAACATCATAGTATGATGACCTTAGACCTTAAACATCATTAATTTGGTGACAAGGTCTGAGGTGAAACATCATAATTTGATGACCTCAGACCTTACATCATTAATTTGGTGACAATTTATGAGGGTAAACATCATAATTTGATGACCTCAGACCTTAAACATCATTAATATTGGTGAAATTATAAGGTGAGGACCATATTATGGTGACCTTAGACCTTTAAGACAACATCATTATATGACTAAAACAACATTCAAGAGAGAGCATTCATCGAAAGAAGCAAAATCTTCTGAAGAAAATGGTATTACATGAAGTAATCAGAGTTATAGATCAAATATGCCCCAAATTATGTCATCAGAGTTTATAAAAAACTACAGATGAAAAACCAAAAATTACAAGTCAAAGGCTTCACAAGTTAAGGCTTAAGGGTCGACAGCCGCAGACATGTCCACTTAGACAACATTAGTAACCTCGGCCCCGTCATATCGAGGGTTAACATCCTCGGCAGTCTCTATAGCTTCCAACTGTGCAGTCTCTGCAGGAGCAGCGCCCTCTTCCTCGAACTCTTACAAGGCCTGAGCAAAGCGAGAATCGTCGAAGCCCAGACCAACAAAGTCCAAGGCAGTTAAGCTCCCTGTCTCCTTCACCTTTGAAGCAGCCCACTTCCCAGTTGCCTTAATACCTCTTTCGAGATATTCAAAGCCGAAGCTTATAATCTGGTCAGAAACTTTGTAGCTGGCCAAGATCTTCTCATAGGCATCCTCAAGGGCAGCCTTTACTGCAGCATCAACCTTTGCCTGAAGGATGTCATCTTTAGCCTGCAAATAAGAGGTGTGGTCCTTCTTAAGCTTGTCTATGTCCCTATCCCTCTGCTTCACCTTATTCTCAGACTCAGCCAAGGTTGTCTTCAGATGTTTAACCTCTGCATTTAAAGAGGCTTCCACCTTCTGGGCCTCTTTTCCCTTCTCAATAAGGGGCAACTTCCTCAGGGTCCAATCAACGAATTCGTGCATAGACAGAATACCCTACAAAATAAAGTCAGATGTATGAGTTCAAGCCTTAATCCATTTAAAACCGAGGTTACACTTGGAATAATTTTTTTTTACCTGGATAGACCTGTGAAGGCTAAACTCGGTCGCAGAGGGGTATCTAAAGAGCGTAAAAAATTCTTATTTATATCGGTCATCGCTGAGCCGATGGCATCCATTTCCTTTAGACCATGACCTATTAGGATGTCACTGATCTTTAGCATCTCCAGACGAGCAGCCAGTGCATAATCAGAGGAGATTGGGATAGAACGGTCTCCTTTTTAGCTCTTACTCGGCCTCTAATCCTCCGAGTTAGTGGGGGGTTTCCTTTTCTTAGTAGCGTCTCCACTGAAAATCTCAATATACCAACTGTTATGCCTTACTAGCATGGTTTACTATTCCCTATTTTATCAATCTCCCTATTCAACGTGGACACGCTCAACACTTGTAACCCCACTATCTACACATAGGGCAATTTCCCATGCCATTTCCCATCACTGGTCCCACTGGCCATTTTGGGATAATTCGTCTCTCAAAACTGACTTTCTTAGCTCCCAATTTCTATCTCTGTTGTTCCTTTGGCTCCATTGGTCCTATGGAACACGTGGTTGACCTTGCTAGTCTTGGCTGGATTCATCGCCACTTAGTTGGGATTTAATCATATCATTTTTAATAGGTCCCCCCACTGGGTATAACTTCTGGTGATGTTCCATTATTCAGTATTGAATTCAATCTTGCTCTTCGGCTAGATTTTCCGACCCTCCAGACTCCCCTTCTTCTGAAAGCGTTAAAAAATTTCTTAGCGACATTTACCCCAGTCGTCTTCGTCATATTTCTCATCCGCACTTGAGTATTTAACTCACGAGTTCTTCCACACAATGAACTCTTCTTATCTCGATATACCCCTTTATCGTTGGGTAAGGAGTTCATTAAGCAAGTTGACCGTTCTCTCGCGTTGGGCTTTCTTTCTTGCCCATATGAGTTAAGTTTCAAAATTCTATTCATATCTCGGTTAAACATCAAATGGATGATTTCACAGTCGAACCATACTATAATGTCTCATTTTAGCATCACACGTGCTTCTTTATATGTGATGTCTAACTCTCATCACTTCCCATGAGCAAAAATTTTGACCAAAATTTTCAAGTCCTGGGTGTTACTACACTCCACCCTACATAATTACCTTTGGATTTCTTCTTCACAAGAGTCCTTTCGTCTCCCTCACCCTTCACTAATAGTGTTGGGTGTGTTTGGAATGGCACAAACATCATTTATGGCGGTGCTTGGGAAACTATAGCTCCTGAGCGACTTCTTTATTGTTCTCAGCTCGATCAACAATTCTGGTGGGTTCTATATCAATCACCATTTCTAACATCTTCTAAGTCTTCGACTGAGTCCTCCTCCCGCTGTCCATCTAACGGCCATCGCTAGTCGTCCTACAAGGTTTGGGGTACGATGCCTAACCGAACTCGTATAATAATTAGATCACTTATTTTTCCTGCAGGAGCACGCAAGTCGTAATACGTCGAGGAATTCAACATCCGAATAATAGGGCTCTACGTCAAATAATGCTACGTTGAAACGTATAAAGCTGTACAGATCTTAAGGACACTAGAACCTGATGCTTTGATACCACCTGTGACACCCCACCTAATTAAATTTTGGGTGATAAGTCCTTTATTAAATTAAATCAGAATATCCAGTTGGTTCATTCTTAGCATCACTGTAGAAAAATAATTTATTTATTAAACCACCTAATAACTAATTAAGATAGTGTCAAAAAAATTCCATTTTTAATTCAATTAAAACCATTTCACAATACGAAATAATAGTAAGCAACATCACATCACAACTGAACTGAATATAACAAGAATAAATGTGACTGGAATAACTCTCCAATTAAAATATCTCGCTACCATCATTCAAATAAAACTGATACTAACAGTACTAATATAAGTAATTGTAATCTCTGGAATAGAAATTAAATAACTCCAATCCTGGGCGACATACCCTAAATGAAAGTAAACACTACAGATATGTGAATCAATAGAATTGAAGTGTCTAAACAAAGACTTCATCTCCAATAGCAGCTATAACCCATCGAGACATCCATATTCTATGCATGGCATCCCTGATGCTGGACACTTGATGTAAGAGATACAATAGAGAAGAGAATATGCAAGGAAACGGGTCAGAGACCGATTATAAAAGATTTTTAAAAATACCTAGTGCTTAACAAGTGCAATTAAGCAATTATTATGTACATGTTAGCTTCTCGGGCTCTTGCTTGAGAATCTCAACTCTCATCTAGTGTGCATTCCTAACGTACCTTATTATCTCCCTAATTAAGGTTTTTAATTATGATTATATCCCATATCATTTCCCCGTATTTCCCACACAATACGTATGATAAATAAACATGTTCATTTCTCTTTAATATGAATTAGGCTTTCACAGATTTAGGATTAAGTACTCACTTACTTAATTCGATCAGATTTTATTGTTCATATTCATCTATAATTTCACACAATAGATTACATCACAATATATATATTCATCACATTATTATATATAGTAATATGGCACCTCCCAGACACAGCTGTAGTGCATGCATACTCTGTTACCATGTCCTGATACATCTCTCGTTGTATAAAGGACTATTACTTCGGCGTCTCTCACGGACCATAATTAACATAACACATATATTGGAGGCTAGCATACTCCCTAACCAAATAGATCACGCATATACCTACGTTCCCATTCAACCGTCAAAACTATCATTCACACCGATAGCACGTGTTCAAGGTCATATGCTCAGGTACGAATCTAAAATCCCCCCAAATGGGATCATCAGGATAAGATCATCCACAACGCAAAACCTCCACCCCGATAGCAAGCAGCGTAGGTATGTCATCCACACAATAGATAATAATATAGGTATTCCCCCACCTATATATAATAATAATAGGGCACACGTACAACACATATAATAATTTTCATACGTAGTATATTTATCTCTAATATCCTACGTATTTACAGATTATGACTTTACTTCTTACAGTATATTCCCGAGCTTCTCTCATCACTCGAAGGGTAGTCATTTATTTCTCATATAAATTCAGTAGGTAAACATCCACGCCCTACTATTCCATGTCATCACAACTCTCGAATTTCTATGAATTAAAATTATCGTTAATTAGGTTTATTTCTAGACAATCCCTAATTCAGTATTAATTTTTTATTTCATCTCCTAGGGTTAAACCCATACATTACCCTTTTACTACTAGTACTAATCTTAAGTAATCATTTATCCGATTTAAACCCCAATATATATAATTCTTCACCGTAAGTCATTCAATTAACACTCGTTAATTTCTCCCATTCAATCCTACACATAATGATATTTTTCAGGTCTTAAGTATATCTTACTGCCCTTCCCTAAGTCCCATTATGTTCAATTAATTAACACCAAACATTTATAAAATTGGGATTTAAACAAAAATTAAAAAGAAAACAACTCACATTTCCATGGGAAGTCATTCGATCGAAGATTTTAGTCGGTCGATATATCCATCGATCGATCGACATTCTTGGGTTCGATCAATCGATCAATCAGATAATTGCCCAGATTTTCTTTAACAGTAACGGGTTCCATAATTTTTAACCGCCAAAATTATATTTAAGCATCTGCAAATTTATATTCATGTTACCCGAATCATTTACTAACATTTATGGGCAAGTTCTAACTTATCCAAATCATTTAAACATCATCAACATGCATCAATTCACCCAGATTCCGTATTCATTCTCAAAAACTCTAGTTTTGACTTTATCATCAATTAAAAAAAATGTAAATCCCAGATTTCTTCACCAAATAATACTAATTGCCGTGGAGATGATTCTATATTCAAAAAGGGATCAATCTAACACAACTTTTCATTTCAAGGATTCATAAAAAATCATTATAATTCATCTTTAATTCAAGCCACTTTTCTGAATTTTCTAAAAAATCAAACATGTACAATATACATGCTAAAATTTTCAATAGTTAATAACTTACCTCAAATTGATGGTCTTCCCGTTGGGGAAGATAGCTCTACTGGTATTCCTCCATTTTTTGGCCAACTTTCGGCGGTGGTGGCGGTACAGGGTTACTCTTGGCTTTTGGTCTCCTAGGAATTCCTCTTCCTTTCCTAGAGAAGTCTCTCACTCTCCCCTAAGTCTTTTCTTTTGATTTTGTGTGAATGAGACTTAATTGTACCACCTCTACACTTATATAATATCACTCCAAATTCGTGGGTACTATTCACCCATTTTGGAAAATGGCCAAAATACCCCTCTGGGGTGTCTGTTTAGTTCCAAATTGCCCCAAAAGCCAAAGTAATCCCCCAGGTAGACTTTTTCGACTATTTAAACCCTTCCGAACACTTTGGCGTAGTCTAAACGACCATTCAGATGACCCTAAAAATAAGTTACTTTTCATTCCATTTAAATATACCCCCGACACGACTCACATATGCATCCCGACTTAATTACCGTAATTGTCGTATTCATCACTCGCGATAATTTTATAAAATTATAATCATATGTAAAGTCATAATCATATATGTTAATTTTAGTCACAAATAATAACATAAATCACATATTAATTTATTCTCGTGTAATATTTAAATCCGGATTAATTTTCAATTATTTCATAATTAATTCTAATCAACCCTATTTGAAAGTCATTAAAAATACGGGGTGTTACATCTATCTTGTTGCATTTTTTCGTAATTTTTCATGCTTATCTTAGCACACACTAGTTGGTATCATTTTGCTATCGCATCATAGTTGGTATCTATTGTGCTTTATATGGATTAGTTGTTCTTGTGTTTCCATGTTGCTTTGTTGTTCTTGTGTCACTATACACCATGGCATGATATAGTTATTTTTTCTTTATGTTTATCCCATGTTTCATTGAGGGGGAGAATTTGTTTAAATTGTGGAGAAATTAATTATTTTATGAAAATAATCTTTGTCTATTCCTGAACAAAAAGAAGGAGAAATGGTATTTATCACTTTTCATTTGGGGAGATTTAACTTAGGGGGAGACGTCCTTTCTTAGGTAGACATTGTTAGATAAAGGGGGAGGGTTTAATTATGAAATTTACCTTGTCATATTCCCTATGTGCTTCATGGTGTGTTTAAGTGTGCAGGTTTTCATCCATGCGTCAAAGTTTTTAATGCAAGGCTTCTCATAATATGTGTCAGTTAAGTGCCTGTATTTTTTATTTTGGGGTTAAGATTGAGTCTTTTAGATGATTTTGACGACCCATAGGATTTTATTGGGGGTTTTGTCTCGAAATAGCCATACGGAGAGATTTGTAAGGACAAATTTCCAATATGTGTTGTCTTAATTCCAGACAAAACTATTTAAATCATAGGATATAAGTTGTATTTGTGACCTTTCAAGTCTATTACATTTTTGTTGAAGACATGAAAAGCAAGTCGAAGAGATCTCATCCTATGTTGTGTCTCGTGCCATGTTTTATCATCAAGATTCAAAGGATCTCTCAAGTATAAGCGCCTATATTATGTTGAGACCTGGAAAATTTGTATTGGGTGTCAATAAAATGTTATCAACTATTTTAGAATAACTTTATATTTATTCTAGAAAAATAATTTATTTTTCCCAGGTCGTTATAATGACTTTTCCAAGTCGTTCGAACGAGATTTCTTGGTCATTCAAACGAGACATTTAACGAGGTCACTTTTGGCTTGTGTTTCTTTCTTGTTTGAAGTTTCGTTCCTATCTCATTCGAACGAGATGTCTATGTCATTCGAACGATATTGAATGTCGTTCGAACGATCATAGCAGTTTTTAAAAACTAGTATTTTTTCTCTTAACCTCCCACTACTTTTTCATTCACTTTTATAGTGTGAGGGAACAGTTTTTCCAAATGAACTTTTCAAGCCTTTAGAGCAAAAATTTCTCTCTAAGAAGTTCATCCATGTCTAGAACTTTTCTAACATCACAGTAAGAGAAAATTTTAAAAAAAAATCAAGAGTGTTTTTGTTTGCACCAAAATAATTTCATGATCCAAGCTTCTACATAATATATGTATTGAGATCATAGTTTTGGCACCGTGTTTGTTCTATATATATCTACAAATTGTTTCTTGCAGAAGATTTCATATTCGTTGGTGTACATACGGTGGTCTCTGTATGCTTGACGGTAGCAGTGCTCCATCGGCGGACTCCGAGATATAGTTGGACTCTTGTGTTGTCACTAGGCATAGGTGGAAGGAATAAAGAGCATCAATGATTCCAAATTTAGAGCAATACATATAGTACCCTTTTCAAATTCTACCAATTCACCGGTCATTACTTCATTCAGACCATGAATACGAGCATTGTCATCGCCTACTTGTAGTATAATACCGATATTTACAATAATTACTTTTCTATTATATTACTCAATACCTTCATGGAGAATATTGGTGTTGAGTCATTGAGTAAGTCTTCTACGAGTCCTTGTATTAAATTCGTACTTAGTGGACTTGGTGTTGGGTCGTTCGAGGTTTTTCCCGTTGTGGGTTTTCCTCATACATCATGACATTGTGGTTGTGTAATCTTTATCTTGTAAATTCTCACCTAGACGCATGCTTAGGTTTAACAAGATAAGATTGGTTTAATCATAAAATGGTGTTATATTAATTTGGGTAATTTAGTTTACTTTAATTCAAGTTGTAAGTATTGATCTGACAAATTCTTGTTTAGTTTGGTTTGCATAAATAACGTGAATTGAAGTCCTGGTTAAGAAGAGATAATTTTAATTTAAAAGAAAGTTAAATTCAAAATATTTCATAAATCACCCCACATTCACAAGAATTTGGTTTTTAACAAGATTGTCTGTCATAACTCGATAGTGTGATTGAAAAGTAGAATTTAAGAGAAATTGGTAGGATATAACAATAACTTGTCGATTCCCACAGACGGTGCCAATCTGTTAAGGTCTAAATTTAGGTCATGTGTTTAAGGAGTAATCTTAACTTTAGTTGCCCAAACTTATAATCACATATAAATAGGTAATGATAAAGAAATAAAGAAAATGTAAAGAGATGCAATGATTTTTACGCGTTTCAGCCCAAGAATGGTGCATATATCCATCGTGTAATATCACTATACATTTAGGGTTGTAGTACAAGCCTCTTAGTAATAGTTTGTAGGGTATACAATGAAGTAGTCTCTTTCATCTAAGAGAAGTAGTAGTGTATTTATAATAGCTGAAAGTTAAAGAGATGGAATGCCTTTATACATAAGGCATTTACATCTTTACACGATAATATGCAGCTAGATATTTATTCATGCGCATGTGCATGGTGACTGTTGAATATCCCATGTGTATCTGTTTGCATTACTGATGATTCGTCTTCCTAGGTTTGGTCGGATGGGCGGCCGACCAATTGATACCTGAGCCAACCGGGTTTACCCATTATTTGAGGTTCTAATGGTAATGTTGACAAGTATCACTATTTTATTAGTCCACTTGGCCTAATAATTTTAGGCTATCACACTAAGGCAATTGCCTTATGGTTTATGGCCACACCACGCTTCCTTTACGCTACTTTGATGACAAAATTCTCTGAAGGGTCATATTTTTTCTCTCGGCTCCTTCCCGTTGAACATCTTAAGACGTTAATTGATACTCATCAAGTCTTAAACACCCTTCACTACTCTACATGGGGTGTCACCCACTTTTCAAAAATATCAATGTTATTATACACTTTCGTAGTGAATACTCACCAAGTCGTTTGACATCCTACCCGAGGATATTAGTGAGATAGTGTGACAACTAAACTCCACCCATCGACATTAATGAAAAAAGTTTCGACGATGCTGCAATCCTTAACTCCAACGTTGCGGAAGCATGTGAGCATTAAACGGATTTCCCGCTCACCTTACAAGGCTGATCCTAAAGCCGAATTTTCAATAATCGAATATCGAAACATAATTTCAAGACTATACGTCACTCCCATAAATAATTTAAATCCAAAGCTCTAATACCAAGTTATATTGCCACGATCCAGATTTAACAGTCACCTGTGGGTCAACCTGAATCAGTCCGGCTACATTAGTGTGAAGTGATCCGAAAAAACCTAGATAATGTTCACAATCCGTTCTATTTAATTAATTTAACCGAGTGGGCATGCAATTTTATATTCCAGACGTATAAATAAATAAGAACAAGGGCGAACATTAGGCAATGCCCTATGGTTCGTGTAATCATAGTTGCTAACATAAATAGTAAGAATCACTTACCTTCAAAACTCTCTCAAAAGATGGAATACCGCTTAACTTCCCATAATAAAGGGAACGTGGTGAGCCAACACTAGTGGGGTTCCCAATAACAATGCAGTATAAAAATGAAGAACATACAATAACTAAACAGTATAAGCATAAATTTTGTTTTATTTAAAAGCATTTCCTTTAAATTTGAATAAAATCCATTAACATTTATGTTTCATACTTTGCCTTTCCATTACGAAAACCATTCAATTAATAATTTACCAACACATTACCATGTTAACTTAATTTACTCTTTAATCCTTTAAGCCATGGATTTATCAATTATCTCAGCTTCACGATTTCTCATAATTCAGTTATGTATTGTTTAAACCTGAATTATCCTCAAAATTTTATCAATTCCACATCGTTAAACTTCTTTACCCTTTTTAAACTTTAAAGAGCGCTATGTTATGTACTATCTTTTCACTTTCTTAATTGAAGTTCACCAAATCCCATTTGGGTTTACGGACTTGCACCGACTTCCACAAATGCCGCAATATGCTACCCTGACTAGTGGTTTGGGGTCTAAGTTAAAGCCACACCCTGGGGCTTCCGGCCCTCCTTAAACTTTTCTAGTTGCTCTGAGTTTCTTTTCACTTGTTACATCGTTGTAACCAACTTTCTTAGGTTCACCTTTTAGTCCCTTATGTTACTTTAAGCATTTTACCCGATCGAAAGGCCAAAATCCCAGTTAAATACTACCTTGACATCCTTGTTATACACTTGAACACGTTTTATCGTTTAGTCCTTATTACACATTTTCTATGTAATACCAACATCTTTAATTTTACAAAGTCTTATTCCATTTCCATGTTTAAGGACCATTTCTATCAGTTAGTGTTCATTTAAAGTATTGTACAATAAAGCCCCCCCCCCCCCCCCCCCCCCGATCACAAATTACCATATTAGGAGCAAAATTACAATTGCATCCTCTTTGGGATTCATTATGTAAATTACTCATTTTTAAGTTTTACTTGCATTTCATCACTTTAGTCATCAAATATTCAAATATTTATCATTTGAATCTATTTTACTACACTCCACTTTATGCCCCTTAAAAATATATAACAACATTTTTATACTTTCTTTCACCTTAAAATCACATTATTTTATCTACACAACATTCCAAAAATATTACCCCATTACTTTTATATAAATAAATATTTAAACATGTTTACCTTAAGTCCAACATGACAATATGTGACTTTTCACAGATAAAGTATCAACCCTTTTTTTATTTATTATTTGTTTTCATGGAATAATATTTTTTACATTATTTTTACCCATCACTTTCGTAAGAATATAACTCCAATATTCTAAAATTTGTTTAAAAATTATCCAAAGCTTTATAGTCCCATATTTTCATAAGTATCTTCATTAAAAAGTAAATTTTAGCACATTAGTAGCATTTTTATTTCATAAAAATCAACACTTCATGTTGTGAAAATTTAATAACTTGAAAATCACGTGTTAAACCCATTTTCAACATTTATTTCACATGAAATTATACCATAAATTTCAAAAATAATATGTAGATAATTTTATACATGTATAACCCCAAATATATGTACCTAAAATGCATAATATATTTTTAAAATATAAACATGCCATAAAATAAACCCCGCCTCAAGTGATGAAATCCTCCGTACATGATGTAAGAAGTGTGCTCTAAAAACTTTGTTAATCCAAGATTGAGTTCCCGTGGAAGTTCACTTGAAAATCAACTCCTCCATTAAAATACCCCCTTCAAGATAAAAGAAAATCATACCTTCAAAACCTTTTCTTCCTTAACAAAATATTTTGATTTTGACTCCAACAATGATCAAGTGTTTGCACTAAAAATACCAAAATATTCCCTTCTCAAATCCCTTATTCATACCCACATATGTATATATATACATATAAATTTGTTATACCTTAGTTGTTGATACCAAGATATTAACTACAATAGAATACACTTCTCTTTTCTCACTCTCCTAGACCTAACATAAGCCTAATCTCATTTACATAATTTAGGTGGGGCACTTGTCAAGCCTTAGTTGAATCTGAAAAAGGAAAGTTAAATGTTTCGAGAATTAGTTTAATCCCTCTTAAGTCTCTTTTTCTTTTTATAGGTATCCCCTTAGAGTTATTTGAAATAGGGCATGGCTACAGGTATTAGTATGGCTCACGAATTATTTTCTTGTTCTAATTATTGTTATATCCCAATTTTATGCCTATACACAAAATTGTTATTTTAATAAATTGGTTCCACCCGATTTCTCTACAGGTGCTAAGATACACATCCTTTTTTTCCTTTGACCTTACTTGGATAAGGGCCAACCATATCATCATTTAAAACCATGTGACCTTATATATACAACTAGCCAAATCCAACAAGAAAAACACGCACCTTATTCACATTTTGTCCACTTGCCTACAATTTTTGACTCCCATGTCAAACTTTGTTTTCCTCATTTATCTTGTTTATCTCATTCGGTCATTCATTTTGATAGAATACTCACATTAATGGTTATATATATATATATATATATATATATATATATATATATATATATATATATCAACTTTTTTGCCGTTCTTCACACAATAACCCATAAAAGGCTTCTTATAAAAAAAACATATTATCCCAATGCTTCTATCTTAGTTTCTTTAAACAAAAAAAACAGAGAGAATATCATGTCCAAACAAATAGACAAATAATACAATTTATTCTTTTGACACACTATGTCCGGATAAATGAGAACTCCGGTTAAACGTCTTTTAATCCAATTAAAACAATAGATACATAGAACCCTAAAAAAGCCCCTAAAAGTTTGAACCCTTAATAGTAATCTTAAATCATAAGAACAATCATACATTTTGGTAAAACCCCCCAAAGACCTAAAATATTAAAAAAAAAAAACGGATAGAGAGAGAGAGAGTACCTTCAATGTCAAACAATAAATGTTGAAAATCCTTTTTATTTTCACTAACGTGGATGGGTGAGATGATTAAGCTACAAATAAAAAAAACGCAAGCATAGGAGATGATTAAACCGTAGGAAGAGTAAAATCAAACCTCAATCAATATTTTGAGATCTTAAAAACATCACCCATTTGTTCCCTTGAAATAACCTACAAAAAGTAAAACTCTTGAGTAAGAGGTAGATAAAAAAATATATGTACACAGATCGGATGGATAGTCACCTGGATTGTTGCTATTTCAGTTTGAGAGAGAGTGTGTGTGTTATCAAATGACCTTGCTCAGTAGTTTGACGTACACACTATGCTAATAATTGTGTAGAAGTTCAAATTAAAGTGATGAACCTATTGGGCGGGGTAAATGAAAAATAACATCTAATCACAACAGTTTCTTTCTTGCACTGTTGGCGAGATCCTCACCCCTAATTATCCTTCCCCCCATGGAATAGTAAAAACACTTTACTCCTTATATATATGTGTGTGTTTTACTCCTTATATATGTGTGTGTGTGCGCGCACGCGTGTGCATGTGCATGTGCATGTGCATGTGCATGTGCGTGTGCGTAATTTAAATAATAAAACTCATGCCAAAATGCAAGTTGCCTAAAATAATATTTCACCTCATTATAGAAATAGTCTTTATTCAAAATAATTCCTTTCCACAACTCCTAATATTCTTCTTACAAAAAAATATAACTGTATTAAAATAAGGTTTGTAGCCCACCTATAAAAATAACCTTAAAATATACCCGCGACACTTATTATATGTTATTAAATGCGGGTGGTTCACGCACTTTTATTTTATCGTTTAAAATTAATTACCATTTTGCCATTTATTACCCTTTTATGCATGCTCATCACGCATTCTCCAAGCCAAGCCCAAACACGACATGGTAATTTGTATTCATTACATTCAAAGTCCGTATACTACATATAAATTTTGGCATGCAAACTTTTACATTGAACATTCGTTTAAAACATAAATTATTCTTTTTAACACTCATGTGGCTCATGCAACGCAGTGCATGTAACTGATTTATGTAAAACTATCGCGCAACCCAAATATTTAACAACTTCTTTATTTATTAAAATCAAGAGTATTACATTGCCTAATAGAGCAGCTATGATCTGATACCAATTGAAAACGCAAGTGTGACACCCCGTCTAATTAATTACCGGGTGATCAGTACTTAATTAATTAATTTCAGAATATGAAGTTGGTCCAAATAATGAATCACTGCCGAAAACTCAAATTTTAATTTAATAAAAACTAACCACCAAATATTTAAAAAGCGCGATGTCCAAATTTTATCTTGTTACTAACCAATATAAAAAAGAATACCAACAAAATGCCATACATCACAATAATATAAATAAAGTCTAACTGAAGTAAAATAAACGACTAGAGTAAAACACATCCAGATACAATCCCATATAATAAATCCAAAAATGAAATCAAATCTAAGAGAGAATTTAAAACAACTGAATCTCTGTAAATAACAAGAAGAAAGGACGACATATCCAACAGAATAGATAACTAAAAAGGGAAGAATAGGTTGAGTCATCTACAAGCAATTATCCTGCAGCTTCCACATTAGCTACAGCACGACAATTAAATAGAGTCTCCTAAGGTTGGTGTCCCTGTGGCTGAGCACCTAAAATAATGGAACAATAGAAAGATATACAGAACAACAGGTCAGAGCTCAAGTTTAAAACAGTTTAACATAGCTAGTGCTTAAATTGATTCAATTAGCACAATTATTATCTAAGTTAACTTAGCGTACTCACTTGAGATACTCACCCATCGATCTAGTGTGCACGTCTAACGAGTCTAATTACCCAATCTAGTCATGATACCCTGACTGGTTACTAAATACATACTATTATGTTGGGGAGACTCCCTAAATTACCCAAAGCCGACATTCTTAAGATCTTAATATAGTTTTAGAATTTACTTTAGTTTGTTCTCATATTCTTCTAACTGTCCAGCTGTTAATACCATAAGTACACATTTCAAAATATAGTCATCAATAGAAGACACCAAATAGGATTTCGGTATACACACATTAATCTCTTTATGTATACATATCAATTTATATATATAGTATAGCAATATTGCACCCTTGGTTGAGAAACCCTTAGTGCTACACATACTCGGCTATCTAGTCCCATTGCAACGCTCACGCATAGAGGGCAACTGGTTCAATCTCTCGAGAACCAATAAAAATACAAACACCTATTGGAGGCGAACATAGTCCCAAGCCGATGGGCTATGCACATACCTACGCACCCATACAACTGTCATCACTGTCATTCTCACGGATAGCCCGTACCTAGGTTCCATGCTCTAGTGGTACGACTCTAAATCCCCCGAAGGCACACAAGATCCGGTCGTTCACAACGCGTTAACCTCCGTTCGATAACCAGTAGCTAGGTATATCATACACATAATATTTTGAGCAATAATCATGCACATAACTTTTATAAATTCATTGGCTTTCCCGTAGCCTAATATTTGCAGTACGTATAATATATATCCCTTATTATATCCCTTACCTCATTCGTATATATATTCTCCCTTGTATTTTCGCATCTCTCAATTTCTATAACTTTCATTCCTTCCGAGGGTCGACATATTCTTCGCTCACTAATAAATATAGATTTTAAGTTACTCGACATTCATACAAGCCTAACGCTCAATTATATAAGTCTAAGCGGATTTTGAAACAAAATCGGGCCTTAAAAGTCATTTTGTAATCACGTTGGAAGACCCAGGGAATCCCGTTCAAACGAGGTCGTTTGAACGAAAGGACTTTGAACGAACCACTAAACTCGTTAGAAGTGACACTGGAATGTCGTTAGAAGCCTCGTTCGAACGAGGTCATTCGAACGACCTGGGCTGGACTTCTAACGAAATTTCCGAAGTTGTCCACTTCATCACCAATGTTCGTTTTTCCAAATTTTCTCCACTCAAATCTCAACCTAAACCCATTCCAACCCAAGTAAGAGGTTTACAAATTACTCTAGGTCACCCTAGGACACTTCCTAGTATAGTTTTTGGGATCAAATCCTTCTAATCATCATGTAATTTCAACAAATTCCTAAATTTTCCCATAATCATATTAACATAATCCCATAATTATTAATTTATAAAAACTCCATTTTTATTTCGTGCTTAACATCTAATTCACCAAATTTCACATTCCTAATAAGAGGGAAAATCCTCAACATGCAAACCCCTATCAGATTTCTAAAATTCCTACACGATTTTCATCATAGGTAAACCCAATTTGGTATTAGTTGTTCCAAAACCTCTGCATATGTTAACAAGACTAATAATTGCTAAGAGAGAGAGCAATATAATCACTTGCCTTAAAAAGGAACTTCTGATTCGCAGTTGAAAATAGTAGGGGAACAGTCCTCTTGACCCGATCTACACGTTGGTGTACTTTTTGGTGCGAAAGCTTGAGTTCTTGGCTTAGGGCTCCAATGTAGTCTTTTCCTTCTTCCTTGGTTCTCTCTCTCGTTGCCTCTCTATCTTACGTAGATTGAACTAACAGGCCACTAACCCTAACTGCTTTTAAATTAAACCCAATTTTCGTCCATTTAATTACCAAAAAATTCCAAAAGACCAAAATACCCCTCCGGGGTGTCGTTTTGGGCTAAAATGTCTTGGACTCTAATTTAAATACCCGAGTAGTGTTTTTTGACTATTTCGACCCATCCGGACAATCTAGCGCACTCAAAATAGTCATCCGAGTTATACATAAGTAATTTACCTTTTTGACCCCCAAATAACTACTAGTGACGCGACTCTTACGCGTCCCAAATATTTATAACATAACTACTTTGTATCTCATCCCTGGCCAAAATATTATTTCAATAACTACTAACTCTCATCACGTTAGTGATTATTATCATAAAAATTGGATTAATTATAATTTAAATTTTCACCATTCAATTTAATTAATCCCCATTTTCCCATTTTTTCATAATTTCATAAAAATAAATATGCGTAAAAATACGGGGTATTACAGCAAGTGAGTGAACATTAAAAATAACGTAGAGGATGGAGGGGGAGGAATAGGTTATCTTAAAAAAATTGACCAATTTTAAATTCGAATTTCAATCAAGACCTAAATCTAAGCCATTTTTCAAATTTCAAAATGATTTAGATGCATTTCAAGCACATATATACAATTAAGCAATGTAAAACAAAAATCAATCACACAAAAACACACAACACTGGGTATATGAGGTAAAATCACAACCTATAGGTAAGAAACCTTGGTGTGACCTGTCATCTCATTAGATTTGAAAAGTTCATTTTAAATAATATAATAAGGCAATTCACTCTCGTGAACTCACAAGAAATTACCAATGGATATTACGAATCTCCCCCATTCCAACGAGAAATCCGATTGAAGCTCCATCTTTCGGATACGAAATTCCACTCTTCATCCTAAATCCAAACCATTCTCCAACTCTTAATAGCTTCAGCACCTCCTTTTAGATATTGGAGGATAGATCACGTGGTTTGATTTGAAATTCAGATGTAAATAAGGCTATATGTAGATTAAAATCTCTCAAAGCATCTCACAAATGAATATCTCGGAATATCTCACAAATTCTCAAATTAACACTTAATTTGAATGAGAGAGAGAGAGAGAGAGAAGACTTCTATGAGACGAAAAACACCTCATGAGGTGTATTTAGAAGTGATAGAAAATTTGGATGGAAATAAGACCTATTTATAGCAAAATTTGAACTTCCAACTCCATCGTACGCACAATTGAGTTTGCTATGCACATGATTTTAAATAGTGTGATCCCAAAAAAAAAGTCGGGAGCCTTGCGCACGGGGCATATCTTAATCGTGCAAATGATTTTTCCATAAAACCGCATTGGCCCTGGAAACGGCCTAAAATCTCGTCATTCGAAGAACGACTATCAGCCAAACCCGCTTTAAAACCATTTTAATGAACTTTTTGAAAATCAGACCTTGATCCATTTCACAACCAAATACACCACTCGGGGGAATATGATAAAAAAAATTAAGAAATAAACTCTCATTTTTAAAATACGTGAGTGGGTGCAATAGCCAAATTTTTATCATTACTGCAAAAGGATATTCTTCAAAGATAGCAACTGAATACTTCAAAGTTTAAGATGTCATCATGTCTTCAAAGAACAGGTCTCCATAGGCAATGGACAAAGAAACTCTCACTCATCTAAATGAATCAAGATTTTGGTCTCAACTTTTTTCATGACTAAAATGTTTAGTCACAAGATATTTCCAAGTAATATATTATACAAAAGTTATATTTTCACCAGTGGAGCATCTCAACTAGTTTGACCCTACCAACTAACAACCCATCCACTTATTACCTTCAGACTGAATCCATCACTGAATTTCCTGTCTCTAATCTTCATGTAAATGAGACCTCCTTTAAGGAGGTTCTCACTGCTATTTTTTCACATGATAATATCAATTAAATAAGCGTGGAATTGAAGTATCGTGTTGTGATTTATATTGATTGCATTGATCATATTAATCAGACAATTGATGACGATGATTTAATGAGTAAATAATTCTTAAATGATCTCAAAAGAAAATATTTAAACAATATAACCGCGTTCAAACTAATGATGAAGAAATAATTGTCATTAATTTTGGTTTTAGTATCAATCTGCGTGAGATCAGGATAGGATCGACTCCTATCGAGTAAGAACGATCACAATTTGAAGAGCTTTTGAAGGTGTTTGTAGACATCTTTGCATTGTCTTACAAAAATATGCCAAACATTGATCCCAAGATTGTCCTAAGCGAGATTCCTACATAACCTAAATGTAAACTGATCGGGCGGAAAAAGTGTGCTCGTGTGAGGACACAGTCGTCGTGTGTTTCGCCACCGCGATACAAAAAAAACCTAAGCTACTACTACACTTGACAAGCAAGCACAGCGGTAAGTCGGGTATCGAGAATCCACAGGGAGTAATTGAATTTTAGATGTTAATTGTTTTAAAACTTCTGAAAATAAAAGGGTGTAAAATAAATAATAAAAGGTGATGTGTGGTTATGGTGACAAAAGAAAAGAGAAGTTAATGCTAAATTAAAGGAAAGCGAGGATCAGGATCGCATTCCACCACACGGGCTAAACAACTACTAATTAGAATTACGGTTCGAAAACATTTAATCGAGCATATTCAATTAAGCATAAACATCACACAAGAAGGAATTTAACCCAAAGTTGCGAGATTAAACATTTAACTGAAAATGGTCGCACGCGGATTAAATTCGGATTATCGCTATAAACACTAAAGTTGCGTGACAAATAAAGTTAAACGCATAATAATCCAACTTTAATACACGCGGTTTCAATTAAATGCAATTTCACACGAAAACCTAACTTTCGAGGTTCTAAACCCGTAAATGGCGGAACACAATCCCGAACCTATTTATCTACGGACAAATCATGGATTAAACTACTTAAAACAACTAATTAACTAATAAAACAAGAATTAATTAAACTAAACTAATTTATCTAGGCATGGAAATGAAGAACAAAGTAAGAAAAACAACTAAAATAACTATATTAAGGAATAAAAGGTTAAGGTACAACTTACAAAACAAAGAGTACAACCATCCAAAGCAAGAGGGATAGGGTTTAGCTCCCAATTATAAAAGCCCTAAAACTAGAGAAAAATGAAGATATCTAAGCTCCCCTCCTCAAAATGAAGAGATAAGGGCTAAATATATAATATCCCATGGCAAAATTGTAAATAAAAAGGGAAATTGCCAAATATCAGCATGGCCGAATCGATTTGGCCTGCAGCCGAATCGATTTGGCCCCACGATATTTGGCTACTGGTCCAAGCCGAATCGATTCGGTTTTGGCCGAATCGATTCGCAAGCAACAGGTTTGAATCTGTAGCTTTGTCTTGTTTTACGGAAAATGCCGTCAATTCTTCGTTATAGCTTGGAATGAGGCACGGTCGGAGGCTACGCGAAGATAACTCAGAGGACTACAACATCCAAGAAGACATTAGGCTAAAAAACCAAAATATGAAATGACTAAAATGCCCTTGAATGTGACCTTGAGTGAACTTTTCATGTCAAAACCATCCTAAAAATGCCATAACTCCATCGATACAACTCGGAATCATGCACCGTCGGCGGCCACGCGAAGAGAAATCAAAGGGATTCAACTTCCGTGAAGAGCTCGGGATTCAAAACCGAATGCTGGAATTACTAAAATGCCCCCGAAGATGCAAAAGTCGACGAAACAATTTCGGAAAGCGTCTGAACTTCATACTAAGCATCCAAATACCTACAAAAGCTCAATTAACCCCTGCAAAACATGTTAACATAGAAATCGGAGGTTGTCTGGTTAACGAGCATAAATATAGGGATTAAGATACCCGAGGGGGCTAATAAGGCGTAGGTTAACGGGTCAAATACGCAATATTTGCGTCGTATCATAAACCTATCAAGTAAAAGTTGAGGAAACCTCGACCCGAACGATTCTTCAATGGCAAAGACGAAGTAGTCGAGAAAGTGAACGTGCATTTTATTCACATAGTCGAGTATCCAACTTGGATCCCCAACATAGTCCATGCGCCAAAATCTAGAGGGAATGTTCACATGCACGTCAACTATAGATATTTGAACAAAGATTCTCCAAAGGATTTCTATCCTCTAACCAATAATGATATGATCATTGATAACACTGCCAGTCATGCTCTCAAATAGATTCCTATAATAATATTAAGATGCACCCGGATCCTCAAGATAAGATCACGTTCACTTCCTCATGGGGGACCTTTTACTACACAGTCTGGCCTTTCGATCTCAAGAATGTCGGGGCTACATACCAAAGCTAATCCACCATCCTACATGATCTCATCCATAAGGAAGTTGAAGTTTGCATTGATGAAATGATCATTAAATCCAAAGCTCAAGAAAGTCACATCCCCGCCTCAACCAAAATGCGCCTCAACCAAAAAAATGCATCTTTAGTGTCACTAAAGGAAAACTCCTAGGCTTTATGGCCAGGTAAAAAGAAGTTAAGCAGACCCTGTGAAAATAAAAACAATCCTCAATATGCCACTGACTCGAACTGAGAAAGAGGTGTGCAATTTCTTAGGAAAGGTCCAATACATAAGCAGATTCATTATCTAACTCACTTCCATCTACAAAAGCTGCAAAGCTGCCTTCGAAAGGCCCCATTTGATATAACAGTTGCGCCATAGAATGACCAGAAGCAAGTTAAATTCCACATAAGTGACTTGATACAAACATATGTCTTCCAAACGGTTGAGGTAAGTAGATGACCCCATAGTCAAATAAATGGTCATTTAAAGAAAAGATTTTAGAGCAAAGGAAAAATAATGGAAAGGAAGTGGTAATCCTAAAAGTCCCCTTTTAAATCCCCATTGTAGCCAAGACTCCCCATAAAGAAACAAGTTGAGCTATCGAAACTAATACTATAATCATTGTACCTATGATGTAACAAGAGAGTACAAAGGCTAAAAAGCAAATTACTTGACACTGACATGCTGATAGGCAGCGTAACGGGTATACCGATCGGCGCCCCTATTTTGGGGAATTCCCCTTTTGATCCCCTTTTTTTTCAAATGATTTCCCGATAAATTTTCACTTTATAAGTCTATCGGGTCTTTATTTTGTTTGTCCTTATAAAAAAATATTCAAAAATTTTAAATACATTACATACTTTTTATCTCATAAAACCCACAGTGGAAAATTAAAAGTGAATGTAGAATAAGTCACTTAATCAAGATAATCAAATAAAAATGTGTCATTTCATATATACATATATATATACTAGCGGATGCGTGTGCCGAGGGCACGGAGATAAATTTGACCCCATGATAAAAAATAAAAATTAAAGAAAATAAATATTTTAAAAATATAAATTAAAAGATAAAAAATATAATTTAAAAAAATATATAAATATATAAATATTTTTTAAAAAATATAAATTAAATTTTTTAAAATTATTTCCCATAAAAAATAAAAAATAAATAAAAAATATATATTAAAAATATAAATTAAAAAAAATATAAAAATAAAAATTAAATTATTTAAAATTATTTCCCTTTTTAAAAATAATTATTTCCCTTTTAAAAAAACAAAACAAAATCTTTTTTATTTTAAAAAAAGCACTTTAGCATGACATTTCATGCATGGACATGAAAGAGGAAAATATCATACATCCAAAAAGTGAAGATATTTTTCAAAAAAATTCAAAAACCATACTATCATATTATGTGGATATATATATATATATATATATATATATATAAGTTTTCAGGTACATTAATAGAAATAAAAGAAAAATAACAAAAAAGAAAGCAAAATTATTGGGACGCAGCCTAAACTTTCTCATTATCTTACAAACTGTCATCCATTAATACTCCATCCCCTCATCCTAGGGCACGCACCGACCTTCAGCTCCTCTAAGTGCATTAATCGGGTGTTATACTCGATTATCTCGTAGAACCAAAACTGAAAAATAAGAAAGATGAAAAAAACATTCAAAAACTAATAAAACTACAAAAATAATTTGAGAAAAAAGCACAAAAATAAAGTTACCTCCAAGGGATATGGTGCCCCCGTGAAGGAAGGTCGATAACAATGACTAAAGGCAACTCGAGTACAACGATGCCAATGCCAAACTTGGATGAGCATAAAAATGAATCCGCGTAAAGTCTCGCAAAAGAGGCATAAAACATAAGTGGATGTCATCTCCAATTTTCGCCAACAATGTGGTCCCCAAAACGAACAAGATGAATAAACGCGTCATCTATCACACCTGCTGCGCATGTGTTATGTCCACCAATCAAACAATCAAGACCTACCTCAAATTTAGTCGAGATAAATCGTTCCATCGACCCTAACACCGCCTTTATCCTTGCTCATAAAGCGAACAGAACGATACACTACCACCTATGTCCCCTCGCAAAATAAACCCAAAATATGGAAGAACACCCATTGGCATCATTGTCATCTCTCCCTTATGAGATGGAACCCCAAAGAACATAAGGCCGTTGTAGATCACAACGTATTATCCAAATCATCCACCAAATCACTAAAGTCAGCACCTTGCACTATGCTCTGCACCTTCTTAAGAAGGTTCTCCCGTACTCTTCACCATAGTTGACCCTCGACCCTCGAGCTCAGATATCCGAAGAAGATGTCCCCACTTGCAAAGAGCACCCTAAATAAGTCCAGAAATATTCTCAAAAAAATTCGAAAATAGCAGACTTATTCCAAAATCAAAAAAATAAAAATAAAATCAAAGTAATAGAAGCTCAAATATTTTGTAAAAATCTCTAAAAACCTTAAAAATTCTAAAAAAATAACAATAAATCTCAAAGTAATAAAATCTCAAAATCCATAAAAATTCACATATATCATAAAAATAATCAAAATTCGAGGCTACAAAAGCATTCAAAAATCGTCAAAAATGTCCAAACCTCTCAAAAAAAATCTAAAATCTTTAAAAAGACATTCTCATATCATCACAAAGACCTTTCACACTCTTTAGGTCCTTTGAATAGACCTTAGCCCTCATAATTAGGCGGTGATCCCCGTATTGATAGCATACATTTAGGCCCTCTTAATAGATGTAGACCCTCATAATTAGGTCGCGATTCTCGCATTAATCTCATACATCTAGGTCCTCATAATAGACCCTCGTCCTCAGAATTAGGTAACAATCCTCGTAATGGTAGCATACATTTAGGTCTTTATAATAGACATTTTCCCTCAGAATTAGGCTACGATCCTGATATTGGTCGCGCAAATTTAGGTCCTTAGAATAGACGTTGGCCCATATAATTAGGCCGCGATCCCTGTATTGGCCGCATACGTTTAGGTCCTTAGTATAGGCCTTGGCCCTCGAGATTAGGTTGCGATCCCCATATTGATCACATACATTTAGGTACTCAATATATATCTCAGTCCTCAAAATTAGGCTGTAATTATTATATTAGTCACATATATTTAAGTCCTTAGAATAAACCTTGACCTCAGAGCCAGGCTACATACCCCATTAGCATAATCTTCAAGCCCTCAGAATCAGGCCACAATCTCCATAATACATTTTTTAAGACCTCATAATCAAGCCATATTAATCATTTACATACCCTTTAGTGAAGAGTGGCCAATATGTGTGTGTTTTCTTTCAAACCAATTTTTATCAAAAAACCAAACCAAGTTGTGAAAACCCAATTCTTACTTTAAACCAGTTTTATCTTGATTAATTCTAAACATGCATCTAGTGATTAAAGCAAGTAAAGTAAAGTAAATAATACTCACAACGTCAGATGTACGAGGAAAAAACCCAAAACGGGAAAACAACCTCGGACGGCCCAATCCAGACAATCACTATGAACAATGGTTTTACAAAGACATATTAGCCTTACACTAAGACTCGATCCCCACAGGTTTTGACGCTCCTTCTGATCTTTAACCGTTCTTTAATAATGCCCACGCAGAAAATTCGTCTTTCACGATACCTGTCCACAACACACGCGTCCACGTATGTCTCGGTGTCCACCGAATGGCTTTGATTCGTCTACGATGTCGAACAAGAAGTCCTTCTCTTTTCTTCACCACAAAACCCTTTGATGTTCAATGTGTAGAACAAACAACTTTGGTGCAGCAAGATCACTTAAACATATAAGAATGATAACTCGGATCTTTGCAAACTCTAAGGATGTGTTTATGCTTTATAAACCTTAGAAAACATGTGCAAATAAGTTTCTGGTCGAATATTGTTTTCCAGAATGCACACTTATGAAATTATGATTGAAACACTGTTTAAATAGGATTTAAATGCCTCCTCGAAAAATGTGTCATTCGAACGACTTGAGGAACTCGTTCGAGCGACATCCCATCTCGTTCGAACGAGATTGGATGTCGTTTGAACGACAGCGCGAAAGTTTGACTTTTTGTTTAAAACGTCTCTTCAAAGAGAGATCCAAAAATGTCAAACTCTTTTATGAGCTTATCATCATAAAACGTAGTGTAAACCTTTAAAACACTTTTAAAATATTTAAAAACATTTTTTCTTTATAAAAATTACATCCTTATCTTTTATAAAATAATTTTGAGCACCATTAATTATACGCATTCATACTTGAGTGATCTTGGAATGAAATTAACTTTGAAGACGATTAAACTTGCACCAATTAAACTTCAACATGATTTAATTCTTTGAAACTTTGCTGCAACGTCTTTAATTTTTTCAATACGTCATAGACCAAGTGGGATCGTGACACAAATAAACATCTCCCTCTGACATATTACAAACAAAGTTTTGTTCACGGAATTAAGTCAAAACAATACAGGGACTCAATTGAAAATTTATGTCCTTACATTTAGGCCCTTTAAATCAGGATACAATCCTTACCACACGTTATCTAGACCCTTGGAATCATGCCACATTCATCACTTACATACCCTCCAGGCCCTTTGAATCAACCCACAATTTTTATCGCACACTCTCTAAGATCTCATAATTAGGTCATTATCTTCACATATACTACCTAGGTCCTCAGAATCAAACCTGGACCTGCAGAATCAGACCTTTGCCCTCAATATGGTCATAACTCACATAGGGCTCTCAGCAAAGTCCTAATCCTCTTTACAACAACCAATCCCCATGTTGTTAAATTTATAATTATTGCAACTACACATGTTATTATACTATAGCTAATGGAAGTAGGGGTCTAACCCATGAGGATTTGTTTAATTTTAAAGTTAAATTTTCTAACTAGACGAGCGATTTAAAAGTAAGATATAATGATAAAATAAATAAAGCATTAGTAAAGGATTAAGACAAAAAGTTTGTAACAATATGGGAGATATTACTAGGATGTCGGATCTATTTACCATGTTTATCAAATTATGAGAAACTAGTTAAATTCGAAATTCTCTTTTTATAATTCAAAATTCACTAGATCTTTTCGCGTAAATTTCAAAAGATAAAACATTAAAATTTGATTTGAAAATAATTTTATTTCTTTTAGATAGAAAAAATCCCCATTCCCTTAAAAATATCAATTATAAGCATTATAAGTCACATTGAAGCATGGACTATCAAACAATTTAACATAAGCATAACACATAAAAAATAAAGAACATATAATCAGGGAATATAAATGTAAAGAATTAATTTGAAAGGATAAAATATTACTCTCATAATAATTTGTGACATTAAGGAATTTTTATAATATTTAGATTGGGTAGGGAGTTTATAACTAAACTCATTAAACAAGCAAAACATTGATAAAATTGACCTAATCCCAACAATATAATTACGCTAGAAACGCGATTAAAATAAATAAATTGCAAGAAGAAGAATTAATTTCAATTAACAAATGTAACTTGTAAAATCAATGTCTCAACCCTTGAGTAACTTGTATACATAAACCTCTCCCAAATTATACTCATTTTGCCTCACAAAATGCTCAAAATAGAATTAAAAATTCTTGGTGCTCTAAAAAACTAATAATGTTTGTTGAACCAAAGGAACCCTTTTATAGGGCAAAGTGGACAATTTAATCTATCTTAACCATCATTTTAATTAGTAAAAAATGAGATAACGATGACAAAAAATAATTAGTTTTGTGGTTAAGATGAAATTGGCTGTTTAAACTAGTGGGGGTCTTTTCCATTAGCCGAAATTTGATTTGTATTTATTTCCTTTGAAAGTGATAACTTAGTGTGTCAAATACCCTCATTAATAGTTATAGGAATTTGTATTGTACTAAGATTTTTCTTCCATATTTTCTTGGATTTCCCATGACTTTTAATCACATTCCTTTTTTTGGGCTTTTTTATTAAGGGTGATTGGATTGGGCAACCTTGATTGATTGCCTTGACACATGACATCGTAAGGATGGCCATATGCTGGATTAACTGCTGACTGAAAGGATGGCCTTAAACTACGTGGATGGATATAGTCGACGAGGCTTGAGGATATGACTGCTGCCTTGTGTGGAGTCGTTAGAATGGCTCGGAGATTAATGACTGGAATATAAGTCGATGACTTGATCGACTTGGTGGCTTAACTTTGATGTTATTGCCCCAAAAATTAGAGTGTTGCCCCTGGGAATTGAACACAAGACCTATTAACTTGTTTTCGTTTGCCCAAACACTCAACTAACAAATTTTTTTGATTAGATTTTGTCTCTTTTAATATTTAATCGCACTTCTTTAGCGATCTTTTCCATTTTATACTTTAACCCCCAAACTTTAAATTCTTCCTTTAACCTCGAATCTTCACCATATTCTCAGAATATCGATATAATGCAAAAATAAAAAGAATTAATTAACATTTAGGATAATAAAAAATAAAAAATTACCAAATTATTCATATTTGCATTTTAGTCCCCGTACTCTATATTTCAACCATTTCAACTCGAAATTCAATCAAAATTTAAAGAGAACTTTATTTTACTAAGATACACACTTTGAAATTTCTTTTAGTTCCTTAAAAATGTTGAAATTATATTTTTATCCACCGTGATTGCTAAAATTGCATTTTTAACTCGATTTTTTTTGTATTTTCTTTCTCGATTACTAAAATAAATCTAAAAAATTAATAAATATAAAAAAATGATCCTAATAAAGTATAAATTTGGGAATTAAAATGTATAAAAAATGATCTCATCACCCCACCAGGGTTCTGATATAAAGGAGCTGAGGGTTTATCTTTCGACGATCTTTCTCTTATCATAAGCTCACTCATAAAGGGGATTTGTAGACATGCTATTGTAGTACCCCTATACTCCAACATTGGGTACAAACAAAGTTCCTTCAATCCTGGTCCCCTGATCCTCCTGAGAACAACAAAGCCCTCCCCGAGCCTATTTTAGTTTGGTTAACTCTCAAACCTGGAAGACCACCATCATAAAATCATAGATTTTTAAATGATATTTTTAACGGTTCAAATCGTGTGCGAATCGCACTTACGATTTACAAATTATGGACACAAAAAAATTCTGCCAGGATATAGGCAGGACACGTCACTTTCTTATAGGCAAATTGAGATTACTTCATCAACAAGTCAAGCTAAACCCTCGACAGGCAAGTCTGGGACCCTGCCAGCCGGCAGGTCACTCGGGGAAGAGTTGTCTTTTATTCATTTAGGGTTTTCCTATGTAAGGAAATTCTTATCCTATTTTCGCAGGACCTCGATTTCAGTGCGACAACGATTCCGAATTTAGTATACATCACTTTTATTACATTTCCTTATACATTCTCTTACATCAATTTCCTCCACTTTTAATCACCACTCAACCACCATTGTCCATACACCAATAGTCAGCCAACAAAATGTTCAAAACAAAATTCGAAAGTGCTTTAATTTTCAAAACTCTATATGTTTTACTAGTCTCATATATGCTATTTTGCATATTTTAATGTTCTTATTTCATATCTAGTAATTACATCCTATTTATATCACTAATCATACCTTTTTTTACTATCATATACATCTTGAAGTCTATTTTTATAAACCAAAAATAAATAAAAAGGGTGCTTTAAAACACAATTCCCAATTTAGAGTGTTCTCACATTTTCTACACTTTTCACCACATTTCACCTACTTTCAATAAATTAAAAGAGACAACCTAGATTCGAATTATGGGTTAGATTTATACCTTTTTCGTATTGCGAACTATGTGGACTTTGATGCTATTTTTGGCTACATAGGCATCCCAAAGTTATTTAGGGATTCAAGTCCCAACTTACATATTTCAAACTATGAAAACTTGGCTGGTGGTTCAATAACTTGTTTGATAGTTCAAAGAGAATTATGATCAGTACATTTAAGAATTTATTAAACAAGGACACAAGTGAGATTCAAGTCTAGATGATGACTAGATTATATTTGCACAATCTCACAAGTTTTCAATGGGTGTATATATTCTTAATCTCGAGGGTTATGAGGATCAGAATGCTTGCATATTTGTTACTTTGATTGTTTTGCGTGAGATTCAACATTGTTGGATCTAAATCCTGTAAAGTTGGTCAATCTTTTTATAAGTAGGTTCGAGATCATAATTCGAAGGAATCCACGTTCAATAAAGATTTTGATTATGATACTCCCTTGATAGACTAATAAGTTTTATTCTACCAATAATCACGATTAATGGATTATTATATAATGTGGTGGAGTGTCAAATAAGTTAAGTTTGAGAATCAAGGAATAAATAAGAAGTTGATTAAAATCGATTAGTTGCAAATTGATTTGACCAACACGGGGAATTATATTATGTACCATAACAACTTTGTAAATAATAACTCATTATTTCAAGTAATTTTGAGATAGTTAATTGGAGTTGCCCTAATTATTTAGTGAAATTAGTTAAGATTAAATATAGAAAGGAAATAAATTACAAGAACGTAATTTGGGACATCTGAGTATTTATTTGTAAGCCAAATTAATGATTTAATCTTGGGTCCTTAATATAGTCCATTTAGCTAAATAAAAGGCCCAAACTCTCTAAAAATCTAGTTTAGTCCAAGTCGGTGATTTATTTATATATATATATATATATATTGATTTATGCTAGGGTTTTAAGCTTTATATTCATTATTCATGGTTAGAGAGTGAGAGGAAAAATATTATTCATACTTTTGTAAAGAAGTGTAGAGAGAGTGAGGCATATCTCACTCACAACCTAAGGTATTCATCTCCAAGAGTGCCCATACACATAATCTGCTTTACGAGGATCATATACTAGAAGATATGAGGCTTTTGACATGTTTTAGCAATAATTTGGAGGACAAGAAAAAGGGCATTCCCTTTATATGCTTCAAATTTTATTTCCCCTCGTTCGGATCACCAACTAGATCTGCTAAGGTATTGTGATTCGAAACCCTATTTTATGCTTTAATCGTAGTTTTGTTTTTTACTTTTTATTGTATGATCATTCAAAGTTTTTTGGGCTGAAAATTTTTTCCACGTATATTGATCCCCAACATCTCTCTTTTTTATGATTAAGGGATAACTCACTTACCCCTTGTAAGTTTTGTGTTTCTTGGAGGCTTGGGCCTCAGACTGCTTCCCATTTTAGGGGAGTCCTTGATATTGATGTGGGGCGTGCCACCCTTTGGCTCCTTCCTCTTCTAATAATCAAAAGGACTATGGCGAACACGTGGAGGACCATTAGTTAGCCATTCAAGCGAGTTTGTATCACCCTTCTTGTACCCATTTCTTATTCTTCTTCTAATTCTCCTTCCTCAACACTAGTACATTTCTTATTCTTTTTCCTTAACACTCACTATATGAACGAAGGCTTCACCGGGAGAGTTGGGGATTACTACCTCGTTGATGTCAAACAAGCCAAAGGACCTAACAGTCTGGTTAGACTTGACACTATAAGCTCTAATATTGTAGATTAATATTCCATTTGTAATATTCCCCTCATAGCCTAAAGGAATCTCTGGCTCCTTGTTAGTAAGCTTGTATACAAATAAGGTAATAAACGGGGTATATGATAATAAAACAACATTAGACGCAAGATGATATATAATGCTTAGTCGTTTAACTTGTGAAACATTTTTTTAGATAAGTGTAGTTGACTCGATTAAAAGAGGGTTTATACTTTTTTGTGCTCAATTATAAAATAAAGAGAAAGAGTTCACCAATACCACGTCAAAGATTTAAATAACAACGTATAGAACATTATTAAAATAATTTTGACCTATTATCCTTTCTTTTTGGGTCACTTAGGACCATTATAAAGGGACTCTCTCACAGGGATAGGGGAATGCTCTCAGTTTGTAACCACGAATCCATGCTCCCAGTAGTCCTTATCTGAATCTGGAAGATTCACGATTATGGCACAATTAAACTTTATGGCCTTCAAAAAATTATAAATCATCCTTTGTGAGATGAACTTGTAGCAGTACACAATTTCATTTATCAATAAGGTAGTTCTAGAAATCTAGTTGATACGGTTTACAACATTTAAGATCTGTCATAAATTATGAACAACCTATGTTGGAACAATTCTAAAGTATTCACATATATTGAGGAGCAAAGGATTTTTGGTAAATGTGATTCTAGACTCCACAACACTTTGGGTGTAGAGGTAAATGCTATCTCCCACATCATAAGGATTGACAACACCCTGGATAACTCTATAGTTACCCAATTAGGGATATACCTCTATATGAAATCTTTTATGGTGGATTTGTAGGTTATTTCACACCACCATTGAACTAATAAATGAAAACAATGGTGAAACAATATGCTTTTGTCGAATGAAACCCGTTATTTCGATTGCTATACTTCGAAAGAAATCTAGAGTTTTTCCACCCAATGGAAGTTTTTTTTTGGGAAAACCATCTCATTTTTACCCCAAACACACCTTATGATTGCTGCACGTCTCCCAAGGATGGCCGGGTGACTGCGCAAAAAATCACGATTATAAAATCCGATAAATAATGATGAAAAACCTTTGGCATACAAGGCCCAATCTCTAGGAAAGATTTTATCATTGGGGACAATTATGGAAGGAATTTTCATCCATAATCATATGGGAGCCCCCCCCCCCCCCCCCCCCCCCCCCAAAGGAGTGTGTCACCACAATTTTTATTTTTTTGGCACGGGAAGGAAAAATTCAAGGCGGATTAACATCAAAGATAATTTATCAAATGTGAGTTTGAGAAGTATTAATTGTATTGTATAAATAATAAGAACGCCCTCTAGGCAGGCTATGTGAGAATTTGCAAGCGAAACTTATGTAAAATTGTATTCACACATTCTTTCTATTTGATTAATAAAAAATAACTTCCTCTTTGGGGAGTTGTCGAACAACATACATCGAGTCCCTTGAGTGTGTTTTTGTTTGCCATTTGGTTTGTGTGATTGTTTATTTTAGATCAATAATTTTTATTTTTATTGTTACGTGGTAAGGGGTATTCTCGAGCCAACTTTCACACATTGATATTAAGTCTCTTCTCGGTCTGGTCAAAGACAACCATCCACGCTAGGATTAGGGGATTCATGAAAGTATACTAAACTCCACCTTTTGGGTTACAAAACCTAGCTCATCACAAGAACCACTTGAACACCTTTGGGGCTAATATATATGATTTTTTGCATTTACAATATTTATGCTTGAATGTACAAATAAACATCTTTTATATCGTAATATTGATTTTATATATATGTCACAAATTGATAAAGTTATGCAATACTTCTCTCTGTCTCTACATATATATATATTTATATTTGACAAAACTAATCAATTTACATGTGAGAAATATGAGGCCTACAAATAAATGACCCTTAATCTGTTACTAATGAGTAAGATAAAAATTAGGCAGTTTTTGATTTTATCGCTTAAGTCTGAATCCGAATCATTCAGACTTAAGAGAGAACATATAGTGCTTGTTTTTAAACGATTAAGAGACGAACGATTATATTTACCTCTGAATAGTTAAGAGTCTGAATATGAAATTTGAATCAGTATAAATGCATTCATTCAGATATAAAATAAATATATTTTTCAAATTAAATTTTTTAATTTTATATTTAATCTTTAAATTTCAGATTAAGACATCAAATTTAAATGAAAAAACAAACAAAATCTTATATCGGAAAACAAATTTGACTTGTTGACATTCATTTACAAAGTGTAATTAAAAGCATCCGGAAATCCATTTGCTCGTACCAAAGAAACGAACATCTATACGGTCCAACCAAAGTTAGTCAATGCATAAATAAATACATCCTATATAGTTGTCCCTTTTCATAAACTGTTGTTGGTTGTTAATGCAATGGCGGAGTATAGAAATGAAGATAATGGTAAGATTGTGAGTGATGAAGGGGTAATATTGGGAGTAGACGGTGGTACCACCTCCACAATATGTGTATGTATCTCATTTTCCGACAACTTCCCGGACCCAGTCCCAATTCTCGGCCGAGCCGTCGCCGGTTGCTCCAATCACAACAGCGTTGGAGGTATTTTTCATTTTCTTTAATACCCATCAAACCCATTTCATTATCTCCACCATTATGTCAAAATCAAACAAACCATATTTTCTTGTATGGCTTTGTTGACTTTTGATCATTAGTGAATGCCTAATTAGTCTGAGAATGTATGGTATGGGGTGCACATGGCATGATACACAACACACGAAGTCGTGGTCGTGTCAAAATTATGACTTGTGTTAGTCGTGTTATCTTATTGTGTTATTCATGATTTTACTCGCTAGTTGCGTCGCGTCGTGTTTTAATGTGTCGTGATCTGACTTTGTATCGAAATGCTGCTTGTCTTGTCATCAGGGCCGGTCCTAAGATTGAGAGTCTCCTGTGCGAAAATTAATTTAGGGTCTTTCTAAAAAAATATTATACAAAGATATTAAATACCTAAAATGGGCCCCTAGTTAGGTTAGATTTTCGGATAGTTCAATCATTCGTTGTACAAAAACAATTTGGGTAGTTAAAAAAATGGGCGCCTAAAAAATAAACTTATTTTAAAAATTGACATTTTTAATATACATAAAATATTTTTGGACCCATATAATATACATATATAGGTGCATACTCATGGCTAGGGCCGGCCATGCTTGTCGTGTCAAGCTTAAGCACGATCCAAAAATATGAATTGATGAGGATACACCAAGCATGAAAAACACTCCCATGTAATTTACTAAGAGTGTGGTTTATAATTGTAGCTCTTGGCCTATTTTTGGGACACATTGTGAGTGCAATTTGACGCTGTTGAATTGCACTTTGAGATTTATAATAAGAATCACTACACCACCCATGGATTAGGTAAGTTTTTAAGTTGCCAGACCATGTGCGTTATCATTTTGCCTTTCTCGCTTTACATATATTTGCATTTTTTCAGTTAAGTTATGTCATAATCCCTTGTACGTGGATTTTCCCCGTACATATGGAATGGATGTGTTTTTGATTTGGGATATGAAAAGATTTAGTATGAATTGACAATAGTATGTTAAACCACTCTTTCTTCTATTGACTTTAATTACTATAAAGGATTTCCCCTCAATTAATAATGCGTAAGACATAACCCCTCATATTTGACATATCGTTAAAAAAACATCTCATTCATTAATGGACATATCCTCTTATCAACTTTTCATACATAAAATACCTTTGCATTGACCTCAAAGTTAGTTACCAAACGCATTAAATGATAGAATAATACTAACATAATTGCCAAACACTCCCCTTCTTATCCTCACCATTTTCCATATCTGCCACCACCACCACCGCCACCAGTATCTCATTGCCTCCGCCCTTATCTTAAAACCCTTGGGATATTCGAGGGGGAAAATTTCCTTCTAAAGCACTTCTTTTCGAAACAAGGGTAGATGATCCACAGAAGTTCTCCAATCCAAATGGTCATTGGATGGAGTATAAAAAATCCCATCAATATGTTTGGAGTCATATTAGATGCAGGAGTTGGAAGTTCATGTTGGTTTGATGCCTCTAATAACAATGCATTTGCAGAAAGAATTGAAAACTGAATCATCCTATGATAATTTTATATCCACTAAATTTAATCCCCCTGCACGATCGACTTATAACATAAGCGAAGGAGATTCTTGAATGCAATTGAAACACTTGAGCATTGCATACTATTGAATTTAGTAAAATCACGCTACACCAAACCAATCTTCGTGTTGGCCTTCCTAATTTGGTACCAAGTGGATATTAAAGATGGCCCTTTATGATATCAAAATCAAGTGTGAAATCGGAATCGAATGTGAAATCAAATCCAATAACATATAATCAGAATCGAAGAGGGAGGGTTTGGAAGGGGTTGAGCATGGAGAGAGATGAGTGGTGTGTGGGTGGGTGGGTGGGGGGGGGGGGTTGTGAGGGTTTGTGATGGTAGTGGTCCGAGACATGAACACACACATGGATAATAATAATAATCAAACTATATTGTCTCTCAAATTATCTCTCTCAAATGTCATTAATAAATAAATTGATTACAAGAGAGGGCCAAGGGCCTTATTTATAGATAATAATAAACTTAGGGACCAAGTCACCTAATTAAAATAGATGACTAATACCTAGTAATTATCTCTAATAATAATATTGATAATAATTTAGATAATAACTAATATTTATCTACTCATAATAAAATACGAAAATAAAATAAACATGTTAAAATTAAATGGGCCCTTGTGGGGGCTATCCCACTTGCAGGTCACTCTCCCCTTCTTCGAAAAGCTCGTTCCGAGCGCTAAAACCTTGAACGTTGAAGATGCCAGACAAGACATCCCCTTCTTCGAAAAGCTTTACCACGAACTGTATGGGGGATTTATAAAAGCCCGTGATATTATGGACCCTTTTTTATCTTTTATTAGGGTGGAAAAGAAATTTTCAAAAACCTTTGGGGCCCAAATAAAATATTTTAAAAATTGAGAGCTGCTCAAATTTTTCTACACCAAAAAAATCAAGGGGAAAGTACTCTTAGGTCCCTCACAGACAAATTTTAAACATTAAAGGAATTTTGACAAATTTTAAACACGTAGGTCCACTAATTTTCTTATTGTAGAAGTCCACGCTAGTGGTATAACAAGTGGACCTAATAGTAAATTGTCCTTAAATGTTTAAAAATTATTAAGAAGGGACTTAATTATAAATTTCCCAAAAATCAATTGTTGAATCGTTAACCTACAAGCCAAGTGGTTTGTCTGGGCCAAAGTCAAATAATGACCATATGGGCGACCCATTCTCTTCAAAAGCCTTATAACCCAACTTTTCATTTAAAAACCCATTAACACTTGACCCATTGTAAACCCTAGCTTCTTTCTCTTTTACACAAACCCTAGCATCTCCTGCACTCAACCTAACTACTAACGGGCTGCCGGAGGCCGAAAGACCACCGTTCATCGTCGGAAACCATCGCCGGAGGCTGGAAAGGTAGAATGGCCGTTGGTTGTGCTCTGCCGAAGGTTTGTGGGTCTGTTGGGCTGATGTCGGGCCCAAATCTGGGCAAATATGGGTCGCAAGCAATGTTACCAGGCCGAGATTAAACTTAAAGTGAATAAAGGCTTAAAAAGCACAAACAATTTAAAGTTTGACTATGGTTGACCAAAAGATCTAAATGGGAGATTGGATCATTTTTCTCCAAGAACAGTCAAAAACACCTTCACTGGAGTTATACCGGAAGTTCAATCAATGGTTGATTGAAGGGATACTAAGGCTGGGTAAAATCACAGAACCTAAAAGTTGCAGGCTAAAGCCCTAAAACCACCAACTAACCACCTAATGGCAACCCTGGAACCACCAGTGAGGGCTGTCGGAAAATCAAAGCTCGCCGGAAAGTATGAAAATCCAACAGTTACCAGAACAATGAAGAAATGATTGGAAGAAGGAAGAAGAAAGGTACCTGAGGTGAGATTACCCAGAAAAACCCTAGAAACTTGGCCAGAGAAAGCTTTAAATGGTGGTGAGAGAAAAGAGCTAGATTCTACTGGAACAAAGAGAACGCGCGCAAAGAAGAAGTGAGAAATGAAATGAAAAGTTTTCAAATTATTTAAATGCTAGAAATCATTTCGCACAACTTCCAAAGCGGTCATCATTAGGCACAATACCTTAGGCATCACTTACAACCTTTATTCTTGGACAACACGCCATTCCACAAAGTGACTGCCAAGTGTCAATCCAAGGTCTTCATTCAGTTTACTAGACCTGACATGTGAAAGGACGTCTCATCAGCTTCTCTGTCAAAAGATATTTTATCCCTCAGCCTTCCATTCACATTGAAGACTAAGGGCTAGGGGGTGATTCCAAGTATAGCCCCGTCCCAGGACTTGACCCCCTCGGCCGTAGCCGACTAGTGTCAAACCATCGAACAGGGACAACTTTGACTCGGCCTGAGACTCAGCATGCAATGCCTCGTCCTTGGCCTCCTGCGGATTACCTGATGCCTCGTCCTCGTCTTATGACACAATCAATAATTATCAATATCAGTAGTCTTATGACTTTGGTGCCCTTGGCCTCGTCCGTCCCTTGGAAGACGAGGGCTGACCGAAGATAGCACAGCACGGCAGTCATCATATCATTAGAGGATCCAAGTTAACAGTTCGGCCTCGGCATGACCCAGACGACCGACAGTTGACAGCTGGCAGAGCGCGTTGATTGGGGTGCGCGTGGAAGTGTGCGCGTGGGATGCTGCTCCACGTGCACAAAACCGTTATAACCAAATCTCCTTCACACGTGAGGGAATATTTCATCATCATGATCTACATGTGATAGTGACATGTGGCTTAACCTCATTAGCTGTAACATTCTACACATGCTTATTACATGCTTGGGGTACACTACACCCCCAGGCAATATATATACTTGTCTTCTCCAACATTGTCAAGGATCGAATTATTCATGCCCTAGTCCAAGCCCTGGAACTATTTACAGTACAGAGAGAAAGTGAGTGAATTGTATTACTAAGGCCATTAGAGTCCATTTCTTATAGTGATACTCACGCACACCACCACAGTGGACTAGGCCAATGGCTGAACCACTTATATTCATGTGTTGATTCCTCTTATCCTCATCTTCTTCTGCATTTATGTACCTGTTCATACTCCATTGTTTAACTGGATTGAGCTAACATATTTGCATTGACTTGGTGGTACCGTTTTTGGTATCATCATCGAGTACACACCGTACAATAGGTTGCCCCGAGTGCTTGCCATAGCTCGGGACTTTGATACACACACGATTGACACAAACTTGTATGAAAAATCAGGAGCAGACGCTTCTCTGATACCACTTTAATGTGAAACGCAATGGAATTTACATACACATAAACACCCACACGAATAATAATGTATATCGAACCATATTTTCTCTCAAACCATCTCTTTCAAATCTCATTAATAAATAAATTGATTACAAGGGCTTTATTTACAGATAATCTTAAACTTGGAGAACAAGTCTCCTACTTAAAAAGGAAACTAAAAGATACCCTAATTAAAATAGATAACTAATAACTAATAACTAATAATTATCTGTAATAATAATTTAGATAATAACTAATATTTATCTACTCATAATAAAATAAACAGGCTGAAATTAAAATGGGCCCACATGGGGGCTATCCCACTTGCACTTCAAAGAGATACGGGTTTCGTAAAAAGGGGATCCAGTGGGGAAGAGAGAGAGAGAGAATTTGACTATAAATTTAGAATTGGCAAGGTTACATAACACATTAGGCAGAAGGCGTGAGTTGGGAAGCCACAGCCTGAAGTCATTTCTTAATTGGTTGTATATCTTGGAGAGTTTCTTTTGATGGCAACAATTGAAAGATGAAATGTTTTTTGCCGAGGCCAATTGAAGAGAATGTGAGGATATGGCTGACAAAATATCAGCAAAATCATTATAAAGCTTATGGTTTTGATTAAAAAAAATCAGCAAACCATTATGCCAGCATAACGGCCCTCTTGTTCCGATGGAGAGAAGAACCTATGATTCGCTTTTCGGGAAATTTCGAAACGAACAATTTCAACGAAATCTTTCAATTTCTTATTTTACTATGTTCAACGCCATGTATTCCTCTATCCGACGTGAAGGTTGCATTGACTCTAGTTTGTACTGGCCACAGACGGCTCACCTCACTTACAGTTCCCTTAATTGGTCTATGAGAGATTTTTTAGAATGAAGATGTCATAATTGCTTTGTACCATCACGTATTAAATCCATAGTTCTCTTGTGGATTGGCTTCTACCTAACTTAATAGTATCACAACAAACTTTATAGCTCGACAGATGGAGGATTCAATCGAAGAAGGTTTCTGTCAAAACACCTTCTGAGACATTGACCAGGAACGAATGCATAAATGCTGATTTAAACCTTGCCAAGACACAGTTTAGCTCCCAAGCCAACTAATTCAAATAGTTCCTTCCCCCCACTCCCACGTTTTTCACAAGGAAGTAGCACTACTAATAGCAAATCCAAGTGTTCTAATTGATAATCATCTTACTTGTGAAGTTGCGACTGCCCCTCTCCTGTAAGTAGTTTCCCAGCTAAGCCATTTGCCGTACTTGATTATGAGGCGCTTCTAGAAAGGAAACACTAGATGGTTGAGCCTCTTGGTATATAATGATGATGCCGGGGATAATACTTAGTGGGAGTTATCCGTCCTCTGCTTTGGTTCTAAGCATGTTAGGAGAGACTAGTGAATCTTTTTATAACCCAAGGGGAAGTATTTAACACGAGAGTGCGTTGTGAGGGACATATATGTCCTTTGGTGATATACACACACACACAAGGATTTGCACTAATGTTGAATAAGAGATTAGGAGACTGCTGTGAAGAGATTGAGATTGAACCCGGATTTTATTTCCAGGGCAGGGAGATATATTATTAATTTTTTTCCGTGTCAAAATTATGACTCGTGTTATTTTTATCCGTGTCATATCATGTTTAATTGAGTGTGAAAATTATAGTTGCGCGTTTTAAATGAGTTGTGCTCGTGTCATGATAGCATACTGTGTAAGTTCATTCATTAAAACTATAGTGATTGTCATGCCATGTTTCGGGGCAAAATATGACATAAAAACATGAAGTGTCACCATAACAAGGTCAGAATAAAATTGGCTAGTTTTGAATTATCGTCTAAGCGTTGAAGTATGCGAATGCAGATGAAGACGTATTTGATTGTGGTGTAGAAGTAAATGTTTTGCTATTTTGACTAAATAGTTCGCAAATTTCAAGAGTATATAAATTAATCCTGAACTTTAGGGGGTGAAAGTAATTTTCTGAATTCCCGAAACCCCCTGCCCGCGTGCAATGTCACACCGCCCCTGATTGAGGGTTGTGCAGCACACCGAACCGTATCAAGTTGTGTGGATAACACAAAACTAACGGTTAACTAAAATTTGTCTGTTACATTTTCTATTGGCGGGTTTAATGACTGTTATGTGTAGCGATGGCAATGGGACGGGTTTTGGCGGGGACCCGCTCCTAATGGGGAAATTTGGGGTAAATAATGGGGCGGGTTCGGGGTCGGATTTGAAGAAAAAAACCCCATCGGGTTCGGGGTTCGGTATAAGAAAACCCCGAACCCACCCCGTTTAAGGGTATAATTACTAATTTACCCTTATATATATATATAGAGGAATAATAATGTTAAGGGTTCATTTTACCCTCTTCTAGTTCCAGCTGTTCTCTCTCTCTCTACTAGTACTATTCCGAGTTCCCTCGTCTCTCTACTCACCGTCGCTCTGTGCTCTGGCTTCCAGCCACCTTCGCTCTGTTCTGTGCTCCGGTAAGCGCTATGTTACTACTCTGTTTTTGTTCTGCTCACAGATTTGTTAATACTCCAGCAAAAATGTTTGCTCTGCTCACAGATTTGTTTACATTTTTGGATAAAAAATGTTTGCATTCACGAGACCACTTCCTCCCCACCATTTATGGATAAAAAATGTTTGCTCTGCTCACAGATTTTCACAAAGTGATGATGCCTTACATTTTTGTTCACAGATTTCAAAAAATGTTTATTACGTGCCACTCCCTCACAGATTTGTTTATTCACACAAAAAAAATGTTTATTCACAGATTTGTTTACATTTTTGAACGGGTTTGGGGCGGGTTCGGGCCCCCCGCGAGGTTTTTAAATTGGGCGGGGTCGGGGATGGGGTCGGGGTAAACGGGGGCGGGGGCGGGGTCGGGTTCGGGTTTGGGGCAGGGTAAACGGGGGCGGGGTCGGATTGGGTCAAATCCGCCCCAAACCTGCTCCGTTGCCATCCCTAGTTATGTGCGATGCGTTGCCAATAAAGCTTTGCACATTCTTTTGGGTAGGAAATGGATATGGGATCTTTGACGTGCAACATGTTGGTTGCGCTAACACATACTCTTTTGTGGATGGCAAGACGGAATATACACTCACTCATGCTGCTGGCCCACCAACATTGAAGCTGAAGCACCATTGTTCACTAATTGGTCTGATGACATTCTCTGTCTTACTCTGAACTTGACTGTTTTAACTCGACTCTTTTCAGGGGAGGAGAATTGATGCATAATCTACTAATTATTTAGATAGTTATAAAAGGCTATTGAAGCCTGGGGTGTCATATTGGTCCAAGGGGTGATGCCCTTGGTGATTATATTATTAATTAGTATTTATCAGCTATTTTATTATTTATTAATTAACTAGTATTTTGTGATACCCCGCTTATAATAATAACGGGTGGCCAGCCCTATACTAAGATAAAACAGGAATCTCAAGTGGATCATTCTCAGCACCAACTGCCGAATATACCTAAAAGTAACCAACCACCCAAACAGAATAAACGGATGCCAATTTTTTTTTTTTTTTTTAAACATACAGAACAATCAAACCATGTACAACAACGGAAAGTGATCATATACATACCACATGTACAACAAAAGAATATACCCGAATAAGCTATCGGGCAACAAACAATACAATATCAAGTATCTGAAATATAAGAGATATACATCTGTACAACCCTTGGGTGCACACCCGAGTTACAATTTTGGATCCTTAACTAAATTTACAAAAATGAGAAGCGGCTACAACAAAAGTCCTGCAACAGTCCGCACATGCTACAGCTCCATATACACTGGAATGAAAGACTCAACATTGACGTCCTTGCGGTGGGACACCTAATATAATAAATAAAAGAAAGAGAGAGGATATAAACGGGTTAAAACCCGAGGTTTAAAAATAGTTCAGCAGTGAATTAAAATGCATAATTTCATAATATAAAGTGGTGCCGCACTCCCTTGAAACTCAACCTTACCCCTCAACTATAATGCGCACCTAAACGTATGCATTTTAATCTTAAACAAGCTACCCAACTCATATAGGGATAACTCCACCTCAAATCTACACATTTACCCTACTCGCGTATCTAGTTTATCCTAAACATAATCATTTAATCTCATCCTAAATGATTATATGACAATTCATTACTTAATAACTTTCACTAGTTATTTTTTTTTTAACATTTTACACATTATTTCCAAGTCTGTATAATATTAGTCTCACTATTATACAAGATAAATCATTGCTACCAAGTACACATACATAACACCCATAATATATGTATACTAACCATCCCTCAGAGCTTTAACTCAATGGATGCAATCTCTACAATGCTATCATCTTTCAGGGAATTACTCACATACCATCCTGGGTTACCAGTGGTCGGACTCTCACACCGACTTGGTATAAACCAAATCACAAATGCAGGGAAAGCGGTAATTGTTCCTCACCAGAAATAAGACGAATCATACCCAAGACGTCTTACCCCTGATAAATACCACACAATAAATAAATGGACGCTATTACCTCGGGACTATACGCAACCTGCTCCTCGAGCCAGGGGCCTCACCCACATCGCGTAACTTTTCATGATAGCACTAGAGTATGTCCACACAATAGATATATATCCTACACACAAGATATATATATACACATCATATATATACAAACCATCTCATATCCGAATGTATATATCATTAATCCCGGCTACATGTATATACACACCTTACACTAGCCGATAATCCACAAAATTATTCCCAATTCATTTTATGATTCAATCGCTCACTTGAACCTTTATTACCCATCACACATATGACATAAATAGTTACCAATTCACACTTCGCAGGACACGAGCTCTCTCTACTAGCATGTGACACCCCGTCTAATTAAATACCGGGTGATCAGTCCTTTATAAAATTAAACCAGAGTATCCGGTTGGTTCAGATTATGCATCACTGTCGAAAGTCATAAATTTTTATTTAATAAAAATTAACCACTTAATATTTAAAAAAGGTTGATGTCAAAATTTTATCTTGTTATTAATCATCATATGTAAAGGAAAATATTTAATCATCACCATACATCACAATAGTAATAAGGAAAGAACTAACTGAATTTAAATAAAGAACTGGAGTAAACACTTCCAGTCAAAATCCCATACAATAATCCAATAACATGAGATCAAAGTCTAATGATAGAATATAACAACTCTAAATCTCTGACTGTAAAATAGGAGGGACGACATGTCCAACTGAAATAAATGACTGATAGATAAGGAGAAATAGACTCAGAAGCGTTTACTAGCAATATCTTGTAACTTCCACATCAGCTGCAGCTCGGCAAATGAATGGAATCTCCTAAGTCTGGTGCCCCTGTGGCTGAGCACCTAAAGTAATAAAACAAGAAAAGAGAATTGTAGAAAAATGGGTCAGAGCTCGAGCCCGAGTAGAAAACAGTTTAAATATAGCAAGTGCTTAAATTGATTAATTAGCACAATATTATTCATGTTAACTTAGCGTACTCACTTGGGATGCTCACCTTTCGTCTAATGTGCACACCTAGCGAGCCCTACTACCCATATTAGTCTCGATACTCTGCCTGACTATACGTAGTTTAACCACTATGCTTGATAAAATATCTAAATAACCCGAAGCCAATATATTTCTATTATTTAGGAATAGGTTTAAAGATGTCTTAATCATTCTCATAGCATTCTTAATTCTCAACTGGTGACCCAATACTTGTACACTTTAATAAAGTAACCAACATGAAACACAGAATAGGAACTCAGTATACATATATAAAATCTCTCTATGTATACATACAAATATATATATCAATACTGCACCCATGGTTAAGAAACCCTGGTGTTAGGCATACTCGGCTATCTAGTCCCATTGCAAACGCTCACGCTTCAAGGACAACAGGTTCAATCTCTCAAGAACCAATAAAACATATACGCATATTGGAGGCGAACATAGTCCCAAGCCGATGGGCTACGCACATACCTACGCACCCATACGACCGTCACCACTATCGTTCTCACAGATAGCCCGTACCTAGGTTCCATGCTCTAGTGGTACGATTCAAAATCCCCCGAAGGCGCATAAGATATGGTCGTCCACAACGCGCTAACCTCCGTTCGATAGCCAGTAGCTAGGTATGTCATACACATAATATTCCAAGTAATAAGCATGCTCACAACTTATTTAACTTAATAGGCATTCACGCAACTCAATTACCATAATACGTAAGTGATATTAACGTCTCTACTCTCCACGATATCCATTTATATATATAACCTCTCTAGGACTTACATTCTCTCCTAGGTTTCCATACAAGCTCAATACCTCGAGTATCATTACACCTTTAATTCCCTCACGTAGGTTAATACACTCGCTTGGATAAACCTAGGATGATTTCTAACTTGACCGCACCCTAAAAACCCATTTTGGAATCTCGTTAGAACTCAAGGAATTCTCGTTCGAACGAAGTTTCCACTTCGAACGAACTCAGCAACTCGTTAGAAGGCTCGTTCGAACGACCTGGGCAGGTCTTCGAACGAGATGTCCTAACTGGCCCTGTTTTTCCCCAAACTTGTTTTTCTCCAATATACATTCGTCAATCTCATTCCAAACTCAACCCAATCCTAATGTAATTGTTTCTAAACTATTCTAAATTACCATAGGGCACTTCCTAACACAAATTAGAGTTTAGATCCTTATGGAATCAAAGGAATCCAACAAATTACTCAATATCTTATAAACCTCTTTGATATGAACCCAGAAACTTTTAATCCTTCACCCCCCCCCCCCCCCCCCCCCCAAAAATAATTTCGTGATTTCAACATTTAATTACCAACATTAACAGTTCTAAAAGGAAAGTTCTTCTACATGCCAACCTATCTCCAATTCATGAGGTTTCTTTACAAATCAGTCTAATTAAGCCCTAGTTTTCATTACAACAATTTCATTTCATTAATCTAAATCAACAGGAAATAATATATGCTAAAAGAGGAGCAAGATAAACACTTGCCTTGGAATGGATTTCTGATTCTCGGACTAAAATGAGTATGTAGTTGATCCTCTCGTCGCGATCTACACTTTGGTGTAATTCTTGGTGGAAAACCTTGAGTTCTTGGCGTGGTTCTCCAATGGAGTTCTTCTTCCTCTTTGGTTCTCTCTCTCTCTCTCTCTCTCTCTCGTAGGTTGAAACTGGCAGTAACCTCTAACCCACGTACAACCTTTATTTTAATTCCTAATTTTCGTCCATTTAAATTCCCAAAAATATCAAGAGACCTAAATACCCCTCCGGGGTGTCGTTTTGGGCTAAAATGCCCCGGAGTCCAAATATAACATCCGAGTAGTGTTTTCTGACTATTTCGACCCTTCCAGACACACTAGCGCACTCAAAATAGTCGTTCGAGTTATATAAAAATAATTTACCTTTTTAACCCCCAAATATATAAGAGTGACGCGGCTCATACGCGCATCCCGAATAATTATATCTTAACTGCCGTGTATCTCATCCCCGGCCATATTATTATTTCCGAAACCATCTATTACGTTACTCACTACGTAATGTTCAACATAGTTATTACTCAACATGATTTCAACATAATTATTTTTGATAACTTTTAACTCTCGTCACGCTAGTAATTATTACCATTAAGTCGAATTAATTATAAAATAAATTCTCTCTTAAATTATTTAATCCCAATTTCCATAATTTCATAATAAAATAAATATGCGTAAAAATACGGGGATTTACATAGCCCGTATCCATCCTTAAGAAAATTCCTATCATTAGGAGAATTTACGAATGAAATCGGCATAACAAACTCCCAAATATGCCTCAATAATTGACCCGATGTCTCCCCAACCGAACCGATGACCTTTAAAAACGAACCGGTCCGCTGCTAAAACGAACCGATCCGAGGTCTGCAGCCAAACCGATCCGACCTGTTCAGATTCTATTCCTACGAGATTTTTCCTACATCTCAAAACCCCTTTTCTATCAAATTTTAACATCATAGATCAACCTAAATATACTCCCAACCATTTTTATACCATCAAACCCATACATACTCATCAAATGCTAGATTTCAACACAAAAATCTAGGGTTTATCACATCTACACAATATCACCATAATTTATCCACAAATTATGATATAATTCACACACATAAACATTTAGCAAGTTTAATCACTTGCCTCAAAGATGTAGAGTCTGAATCTTCCTCAAAGTTACGGATTTAACCGGAAATTTTCAAAGCTCCAAGGTTTTCTCTCTCTCTCTCTCTCTCTCTCTCTCAAACGATTTTTCCTCAAAATGAGATTGCCTAATAACCCACTTTCTATTAACCCCAACTTTAAATGATAATACACACTCAAAATGACTCGTATACCCCAATTCGAGTCAAAATAACTAAAAAAAAGACCCCGGAACCCAAATAAAACCCCCGGGCAGTCATTTTGACTGTCTCGGCCCTTCCGAGATCAACCGTGCACTCCAAATTATCATCCGAGACTCCGAATATAAAAATCATCTCCCAGCCTCATATAACTCACTCAAATATGCCCCAGTTGAGAAATAAATAATTCCCGCCGCTAATACACACATACGACGTAATTGCATGCAACAAGATTATATTTACCATATCACACTAGTAAATGTACAATTCGCATAAATATTAACTGTTCTACCCAAACCAATATTTATGTTAAGTTCTCGTTTTAATTCTCAATTATATTAAATTACACACACACCCGGTAATTTAATATAAAAATAAATACACGAAGGTAAGGGGTATTACATATTTATCCTATTAGGACCAGGACTTTTAGTTAGTCTTTATATTGAATTAGGATTCATTAGTTCATAAATAGTGATGTGGACCATTGATTAATTAAGCTAGATAGATTTGTGGTGTTTTTTCTCTCATCTTCTTATCCTACATACTAGGACCTTACTTTCTCCTAGAACCATACTACAACTGACTGCAGGAAGTTTTTTGTTTCTGCTACCCCAAAATAGATAAACTTTAGAACACATATTATAAACCCGCATCAACCATTACTCTTTCTAGGAATTGAGTTTTTCTTTGAGTTTGTTGAATGTTAAGGCCATTTTCTCATCTGATAAGTTTCAGCGCAGAAATATTTTTTTATGATTGTTAGGTTACATGTTATGAGTTCTGAAATTAAAAGAAAAAAAATATTACCTCCTATTCTTTGATCAACAGTGCGTTGCCACAAAAATCGATTGCTTCTTTATAATATTTATTTAATTTAAATTAAAAAGAAGTCGAAGAAAATTCTCAAGATGGGATCTAATATGTAATTGCCCCCCCTCCTTTTTTATGCGTTTCATATTTACAGAAACTGCAGCCAGAGATACACTTGAACAGGTTATGGCAGAAGCTCTTTCAAACTCAGGTTTAAAGCGATCTGCTGTTCGAGCTGTTTGTTTAGGAGTATCGGGTGTTAATCATCCAAAGGATCAGGAAAGGATATTAAATTGGTTACGGTTGGTATCTGATCATGTAGATAAATATTATATAATTTATCCATTAAATATTTTTTGTTTATCCTGAGGGTCTTGTCTTTTAGATTTCTTATAAGAGCTAGTTGCTCTTCTTGAGTAAGAGCATTTATATTACGGTTAAGTTTATAACCCACTACATAAAATTTTACAGACTTCTCAATTTGTAGGAAAATCACCTTAAAACAATTACTTCTCAATGGAAGCAGCCTCATTATTTGTCTTTATACCTAGTATCTCCATGTTTTAATTATTCAGCCTTCCTTATGTTAGTCTTCCTCCCTTGGCTGTGAAATCGTATAATGACTAAAAGAATTACCAATTATTTAGTTTCAGCTATAAATGAAGTTGTGTCGAATATAGGTAAAACATCAGGAAAATGGTCCAATCTCAATATTAATGACCCATTTCCCGATCCTATTGAAAAGAAACCAACTACTCAACTCAACAGAGACTTTTCCCAATTTTTGGGATCGGCTACTTGAATTTTATTTTTCCATTATGCTCTGTTTAACGCAATATACTGGGTCAAAACAGATGATATCATGACCTCTGTTATAATGTTCCACGGAGTCAATTTAGGCCTATCTCTACTCCTAACGTTACCATCAATACTAACTAAATCACTCTTATTTATGGGGGCATTTATTGGTTTATATTTGACGTGTTCAAACCATTTAAGTCGAATTTCTCACAATTTATCTTCTATAAGAGCTAATTTTTTCGTTTCACGAATTTGTTTATTTATAATTTTATCCTTTCGAGTTTACCACAAATCCATTTTAGCTTCCACATCTCTGCAACGCTTATTTTCTGCACATTTTGTATTTCAGTTGCCCAACACTCCGTCCCATATAATATGACAGACCTAGTGGGCATCTTATAGAATTTTCCGTTTAATTTCAAAGGTGTACGCCGATCACACGATACGTCAGTAGCACTTCTCCACTTCACCCAACTTGCTTTAATCCTATGAGTAATATCATTATTAATATATCCATCTTTTGGATAATCGAGCTTAAATAATGAAAATGATAATTTTTAGGTATGTCTTGACCCGCACATTTCACCACCTCCCCGTTTGTTCTCCTATTATTAATAAAATTACACTCCACATATTCTGTTTTAGTTTTACTTATTTTAAACCCTCTTATTTTCGGAGTCTGTCTTTACAGTTCCAATCAAACATTAATCCCTTCCTTAGTTTTACCAACTAAAACAATATCATGTGCAAATAACATACATCACGGTAACTCATCTTGTATTTTTCAGGTTAACTCATCCATAATAAGAGCAAGAGATAATGACTTGGTGTTGAACCTTGGTACAAATCTACCGTAATTGAAAATTCACTACTTTCTACAATTCTCACTCTTACTATAGTCATGGCCCCATCATATGTATCCTTAATCACATCAATATATCTACGAGCCACTCATTTTTATGTAAAACACACCTTATTGAAAATAAATTATAAAGTAAAAATATGTATATAGGAATGAATTTGGGTGGGCAAAGGAATCCATGTTGGATAAAGAAATATTCTTATGCACGATTGCTAATAATTGTAAGAATGTTGCAGGCAGGATTGAATAAGTTTTTACTGACTTAAATTGCTGCCATTGCAATTATGAAAGGCTGGTTCTCTTAAATATCCTTTCTAAGATCGTATAAGACATCTTATATAATGGGGCTCTTATATATTAGTCCCATTTAAAAGAGTTTTCACCATATCAGTAATGTAGAAATTATTAAATAAGTCCTATTAGCCTAAATTGAAAATACATATTACAAAAATACCCCTAACATTTAAAAAAAACGCCAAACCCTAAATTATCTATCAACGTCGCCACTGCCACTGCCACCACCACCACTTGTCGCCGACACCACCACCTGCTGTTGACGTCACCTGCCCCTGCCACCACCACCACCACCACATGACACCGCTTCCATCACCATCACCACCACCTTCGGCCTTCGCCACCACCACCTGCTGCCGTCGCCACCGCCACCACCTGACCCGCCACCTCCACCAGATCTTCCACCACAACAACCACCAGATCCACTACCATCATCAGCGCGGTACAACAACCATCGTTATTCTTACAACCATTACTGGTGAGCGTGTGAGCCGGAGATGGAAAATTGGAAAGTGATGGTGTCTTGTTCAAATGGGTTAGATGTGCAAGTTAGGGTTTAATGGGTATAATAGGCATTTTAGTTTAAGATATTGTAAAAATAGGACCAATATAGTTAAATAAAAGTCAATAGGACTTAAAGGAGAGTTGACTAAGCAAATAGCACTAAAATAAAATTAACCCTTATATAATCCATTTTCTTTAATAATATTAAATTTTTTATTAAAAAAATAATGATTTAAGTTAGTTTAACAATTCCCCAAAATACAAAGCACAAAATTAATGTGGGAAAGCATTATGATTTTCTTCTGCTAAAGGAAATTGGAAATTTGGAATTCTAATGCCAAGAATATGTAGGGAGGAAAGTCTAGTCTAAATAAAATAAGAAAAGGATATTTAAAATGTTAAACTAATTTTTAGAGGGGAAAGTCACAGTCTTGTAAATAATTCCTAGATTTTTCCATATATGATATTGAATTCATAAAATCCTTCATAACTTGAAGATTAAGATGAGTGTGAGCTCCCTCTCCCCCTAATTTTGCTGGTTTCAATCACTACTATGTTCTCGTTTGCACTTGTTTTTAAGCTCCCCATGATTAATTATTCAATGATGATTTCTAACAGGGAAACATTTCCGAGCCATGTGAAGCTATATGTTCATAATGATGCAGTAGCAGCTCTTGCAAGTGGGACCATGGGGAAACTTCATGGCTGTGTTTTAATATCAGGTACAGGGAGCATTTCTTATGGGTTTACTGAAGATGGAAGAGAAGCTCGCTCAGCTGGTGGAGGACCTGTCTTGGGTGATTGGGGCAGGTATCTTGTTTTTTTTTTCTCTTCACCCCAAAAAGTTTTACGCTCTCTCTATTATTCTTTTTTATTGAAGTTTACAAAGATTTCCTGATTATATTAAACAAAGATCGTACCCAGTGCACAAAATTTTCGTGATTATACTAATCGTAAGAAAAACTAAGATGATCCATAAATCAAGTTAGTGTTAACAAAACATTTTTTCCTTTTATATATTAATCAGTTTTCATGATAATTTCTTTCTTCCTCTCTCTCTCTCTCTCTCTATATATATATATATATATATATACACACACGCACACACACTCTTATACAACTTAACAAACTTGTGAAGAACAATGATTGTTGTATCCAAAAGCTTTTTATGTATATGACTTTGCAAATTTTGTTATGAAAAATATTCTATTCAAGTGGTCAAGATTATCCCAAGGATATACAAAAGAACTTTTGACCCCATAAGAAATGACTCTTAAGATAATGCATCTAATTGGGCCATTTATATTTTCTGCCAAGGAAGTAAATAGAAAAAAATTATAGTGGATCTTAATTAGAAATGGAGACCTCATGACGCTGAATTTATTGACGCCTAAGATTAAATTCATGCATGAAACTTTGACGAACAATAATTTGTTTTTTGAAAGTTCCTTAGTTATCATTTCTGTTGTATTTGTTAATACTTTGATAGAATTGGATTGACGGACATCTGTGTTTTCTTTGCAGTGGCTATGGAATTGGTGTGAAGGCATTGACTGCAGTTGTGAGGGCTCATGATGGTCGTGGTCTGCAGACAATGCTTACAAATAGTATTCTTCAGTTTCTTAGTCTTTCATCCCCAGATGAACTCATAGGGTATCTCTCAACATATTAATCATTGGTGTAAAACCTGTGATTACATTATTTAGTTAAACGCTGACTATAACCCATAATAATTCATAAAAATCGTATAAAATAATCTGGAAAAGTTGTAAGCAAGTCGGGTTGTAGCTTATGTGAACCCATTGTAGTTAATTAGCTAAACTTATCATCTATAGGGGAAGAATTAGTGAGTAGCGGCTTTACTATAATGTTAGGTGGGATCGCTAATCCCAAGTTTGACAATGTATGTGTATATGCATTCGACATTCGGATACTCAATAATGATGGAAGATCTAAAAATGACTAATTTATAAAATTATTATTATTATTATTGTAAGAGGGTGGTTTAGATTAGATGAACCCCTTTTGGAGTACAGTAATGGTAAGTTAATCAAGAAACACCTTTGACTAAATCTGTAGAGATAAACTCAGTTTGAACTCGCAAGAACTCTCGTGTATAACCCAAGAAAAATAATAAAGAAACTCAGAAGTAACCCGTTTGGAGAGAGAAAAGTGAGCACCCTAGACACACCTTGGCAGGCAGCAAAACACACAAACCACCCTCAAATATCTCTGTCAAGTATTAAAAGCTTCGTAATAAATGACAATGGTGGGTGAGTAAACTCTCTGGTTTGTAATAAATCTCCATCTGATGTATATTCTCTCTAGCAATAACTTCTGAACTCTCAAAAAGAACATTCCTTCCTCAGAGGTGGTTGGGGCCCTTAAATAGCCCCCACACCACATCCCTCACACTTTATGTCACAAACATTAAATGCCTGATGCACTAGTTAGCTCCACATCATAAACATTAAATGCCAAGACATGCCATTTGCCTAACCACTGTGTGTCAGGGGGCTGTCGCCACAGAGGTGGCTCACCAACCGTCTGACAGCCCCAAATACCACAGTGGTTTACTCAAGTGCAGATTTGACATTGTCTAGCTGGCTAGTGACATCACATAAAATAGATGTGACATTAAGTAGAGGGTTGTTTGGTTCACAACTCAATGCTCGATGGAACTCAAGGCTGCTCCGCCCGAGGTTCCACGGTTAGGGTCTTTTGGTGTTTTACCAGGTGTATCTGAGGTGGCCAGAACAAGTCCCAACGGTGCCTCACTTTTCAATCCTCCAAACCAAGTCCCTCTGAAGTTCCCACGACGAGGTCGTTCGATAAAGCATGAAAGCTCTCCCAGGGGCTGCCAAGCCTGGTCTCTCGCGAGTATCGTTCGACCTCACACTGAATGCCATTATAATCGTTACATCATTACAATCGTTATAGCTCATAGTCAATACAAACAAAAGATACAATATGACTAAGTAACACAACAAGCTAAAGTATGAGCTGCCACACTGAGCCACCTCGCTTGAGCTGCTATGCTGAGTTGCCTCGTTGTCTTAATCCCAAACACTGTTGTTAATGGGGGGATTATCTCTAATCTCAAGATTACTTTCAAGCCCCCTCTACATTTGCCCCTTCGTGGAGAGATTTGTTGTCAACTCCAATCTGATTGAGTTTCAACGAAATGGCACTCAGCCGCATCGAAGAACAGTTGACACTTATCACATTTCCGTTGTAGCTCCGTTGCGTCCTGCTTCATTCTAGGCCAGAAGTACCCCTCCCTTTGAATTCTTCTGTAAAGAGGTATTTCAGTTGTTTCGCAGTACTCTTCATGTGTTTTCTTTAACCTCCGCTCTGCTTTTTCTGGGTCGATGGATCTTGACAGCCATCCTCCTGCGTTTCTGAAATAAAGGTTTCCCTAATTTGTAAAGTATTGGGCTAATTCCCTCAGCTCCATCGCTCCTTCCCCAGACTCCAGTTGTTTTCTAATCTCTCCCCTCCAATCAGAGTCATCCTCCATCGGCAGAATTGACTGTACCACCGAGGGGGATGTTCTTTGTTGAATCACGACCGTAGTTGCATCGTCCCTCATGATCATCTTCTGAGCGATGGTGGCATAGGCGTCTGAATGGCGGTTCATCGTTGAGGGATGTCTCTTGATCTTGGTCCGATGGAACTGGTTGAGAAGCCTCTGAATGATTGTTCTGTAAGTCGCCAGACTGAGGTGTTTCAACGCATATTCTCCATTAATCACCAAGTTCGAATCCCCTTTGATGCAAAGTGAACGAATCCCCCTTCGAAGGGCCTCCAGTTCCCCCAGTACTAACGCCTCATATTTTGCTTTATTGTTGGAATAAGGGAAGTCTAATTTGTAAGAAAGACAAATTTTCGTTCCTCATGACAAAATAACCCCTGCTCCTCCTTTCTTTTCCGCTGAAGATCCATCGTACTGCATAGTCCATTCTTTATCGCTTGCGTCTAAGTGATTGGCCTGCAAGTCATCACCCGGAATGCTCTCTTGTGGTGGCTCAGATATCCCAGATTGGAAGATTGCCAAGAGATCTTCACATGCCTGGTTCTTGATTGCGCGAGGGACAACATATTTCAAGTCATATTCTGAGAGAATGAGGAACCACCCAGTTGCCCTACCAATCAATATAGTCTTTGTCAACAAAAACTTAATAGGATCACATCTTGTTACAATATGGATTGTAAAAGACAACATACAATGCCTAAGTTTTTGTGCTACAAAGACTAGGGCAAAACAATGCCTTTCCAAGCCACTATACCTGACCTCTGGCCCGTGTATGATTCTACTAAGGTAGTTGGTTGGTCGTTCTTGCCCATCAACCTCCTGTGCCAAAAGAGCTCCAACGGATCTTGTGGTGGACGTGAGATACAGCTGCAACGGTACTCCTGCTCTCGGAGGGACCATGATCTGAGGCGAAACGAGCAGCTTCTTCAGCCTGGTGAGAGATTCTTAGTGGACTTCCTTCCATTTGAACTTTGTGTTCTTTCGCAAAAGCTGCATTAACGGGTGTGTTATTTCGGCCAATCTAGGCACAAATCTCCTAAGGTAGGAAACTTTGCCGAGGAAAATCTTGAGCTCCTTCGTCGTTCTTGGACCTGGCATCTCTAAGATCGCTCTCTGTTTGTCCTGGTCCATCCGCACCCCCTGTCGATCAACCACAAAACCTAGAAACTTTCCACTAGTTAACCCAAAGACGCATTTCAGTGGGTTCATCTTAAGCTTATACTTCCTGCATCGGGAAAACACCTTCCTCAAATCGCTCAGATGGGACTCCTCCTTCCTCGATTTGATGACCAAATCGTCTACATAAAATTCCACAAATTTGTGAAAGAAGTAATGGAAAATGGCCATCATTGTTCTTTGATAGGTAGCCCCAGCGTTCTTGAATCCAAACGACATCACTTTGTACATGGAGTTGCCCAACGGGGTTCTAAACGCCGTCTTCTCTGCATCTGTAGGGTCCATCTTGATCTGGTTGTACCTTACGTACCCATCCATGAAGCTGTACATCTCATGACCAGCCGTTGCATCTATCAAGCTATTGATGGAGGGTAGAGGGAACTCATCTTTGGGGAAAGCCCTATTTAAGTCTCTGAAATCTACACAGATCCTTATTTGATTTTTGTCTTTCTTTCCCACTGGGACAATGCTAGACAACTATCGGTTTGATGAACCCTGCTGCCAACAAGCGTTGGACCTCTTCCTTGATCTTCAAGTCCAACTCGGGCTTGTAAGTCCTTGTTGCTTGTTTCACCGGAATTGCTGAAGGCATCACGTTTAACTTGTGGCAACTCACTTCTTCATCCAACCCCTCCATCTCCATATACTTCCACGCAAAAACGTCTATAAACTCCCGGATCACCTCAATCAAAGCCTCCCGTTTCTCCGTGCTGAGATCCTTCGAGAGGAAAATGGGCCTTGGCTCTTCCCCTTCTTTCGCTAGATTTAGCTGCTCCAATTCTTCTACTTGTGGCTTTGGTTGGTCCATCATGTAGTCTGGTTCTTCGGCGACATCTTCCACGAACTCCTGTATGTTAGAGTTGTATATCATCATACATTGTACCCGTTGATCTACCAGAAAATATTCATATATCGGGTCAGCCTCCTCTTCGTCTTATGCCATAGCTCCTTCGGCTGCCCGTTAACACCATCATAGACGATAAACCACCTTCCCTTCTTCGGTATCAATCTTCTTGCATTGCCTGCTGGCCGTTTAACTGCCTTTCTCTTCCTTTCCCTTGAAGCCTCCGCCATCCTTCCTTCAGAGAATCGACTCAACACACTTTGCCACGTGACCTCGTGTTCTATCGGGTCCATTCTGGGCTGCATCCTGTCTTTTAGCTGCTTCGAGATTTTCTCCGGTCGAGGAACCACTTGGTGGGCTTTTTCTGCTACCCCTCCGCCACTTTTGCGGTTTTGCCATTCTGGCCGTTCACAGGTCCCATCCTTTCTCTGATCGAGGGAACCCAGGCTCCCTCCATTCTTCTCGTTAGGACTCTGACATCCTCTAACTCCGTATAAAATGCTGCATCCACTAAGTGAGCTTCCTCGATCGCTAAGGGCCTCTTCGTAGCTCTTATAGTCTCAGTTCCTTTAATATTTGCCTCGGCACATTGGTGGTACATTGAGGGAACTAATCCTTGGTTGTGCATCCACACTCTTCCTATTAACAGATGGTAGGAAGTTGTACTCTCTATCACATGGAGCTTGATGTGGGAACTCAGATTTTCCATTACAATCCCAATATTCACGTAACCAATGGATTTGGAAGACTGGTTGTCATAACCTGAAATCACCTAAGGCATGAAGACCAATCTTTCTTCTGGAATGTTGGCTGCGTGGAAGGAACTGACTGCATGATGTTGATGGACGCTCACCCATCCATAAGGGCTCTCGCAAAGCTAACTCCGTTGATGCTGGTAGTCACATATAACGGTCGATTGTGAGGAAATCTCACGGCCCTATCTGCATCGCTGAACGTTATTTCTGACAGAAATTTCCTCACCAACCTGGCCATGGGTCCCTTCCATCTCAGCGAAGGGACTGCGTTCTTCCTCGCGATATCCAGGATCGCTTGGGTTACCTCTAACCTGCTCTCTTTTGGCATTCCCACCTGGTCGAAGAACCAGGCGAACTTTGGAGACCGTGAAACCGCGCAGTACTCCAAGCTTCGGTCCATTTCCTCACCTTCAACGTTGTATATGTCCTCCATGTCTCTGGCACTGACTTTGTCATAGGCTAACACCACATTAGCCATTCCTCTAGTACATTCCTCCAAAGCCTCTTCGAACTCCCCCTGCTCTGTTATCAGCTCATTTGCTTCTCTTTCTGCCTCATTGTCATAGGCCACCACCAGATTGGCCCCATGTGTTGGGAGTGGGTTGTCATTAACATTTTGCGGAGGGATTTGCATTGTCCCCGCCTTTACATGTTTATCAATGATTCTCCTTAGCGTGAAACAGCTTTTCGTCGGATGTTGGATCTTGCGATGGATCTGGCAGTACTTGGGATCCGCTTTGGTCGCCGCATCTGGTTCCACGGCGGGGATGCCCTTAGGTTCATACACAATTCCTCCTTGAACCATGGCGTTGTAACAACTGACAACCTCCTCTACTGTACAAGGTAACAGTGGTGGATCCTCCCTATCTCTCCCAAACTTTCTCTTGTTGTCCCTCTTCGCTAGTTTGCCCCCCTCTGCTCCTTCGGTATATCCCACCTGTGGGGACTGAGACCTCCCTCCCACAGGTTGTATCGGCTGCCTAAACATAATGGGCACCACCACTGGGTTTGGTCGCAACGAGATATTCGTTGCTGCTTTTAGGAATGCTGCAAAAGTTCCCTCGCCTGTCTTGTTAATAAGATGGCAGTTGTACTCAGGAAGCAGTCCTTCCGCACAGATGTGCAGTAGTTTGGACTCTTTGGCTTCCTCTCTTACATCGAGGGACCTTTCCCTGAACCTTCGGACGTACGCCACCACATCTTCCCCTGGTCGTTGCTTCTCTCTCCCCAGTTGGGTCAAGATGAACTCATCTTCTGCTAAAAAGAACTTCTGGACGAACAAAACGTGCATCTCCTCCCACGTGGAAACACTCTTAGGAGCTAGGTGAGAATACCAGGTATATGCCTTATCGGTTAAGGATTTGGAAAACTTCCACAACCTGAGTTTTTTGTTGTTGCAGTGCGCCCCCAAATGTTCAACGAAGCGTTTAATGTGCTCCTTCGGGTTCCCTCCCTTTCCTATGTACTTTTCAAAGATAGGAGGAATATAATCTTTTGGATAAGGCTCATCGTTATATTCCTGAGGGTAAGGCGTCCAAAAATCGTCATAAACCGAAGCTACCTTGGCAGCGGACTGCGAGGAAGCTTGCATGAACTTCAGCATCTCCTTATGCATCTGTTTTCTCATTTCCTCTATGGCTGATACCGTTGCAGGAACAACCAGAGGGACCACGGGTGGGACTCCCGTTGCACCCAGGATAGCCATCATAGTTGGAATGCTCATTACCCCTGGGGTTCCCACCGCTGGAATCACAACAGGGGGTATGCTTGCTGGGGCAGTTCCTATTGGAACTGCGCTTGGTGAGGCCGTTGGGGCTACCCCTGGTGTTACGAAGGAATTGGCGTCCAAGCTACAGGAGTTTGTAAAAGCTCATACAATTTATTCATGAGGAGTGCCACTTGAGCTAGTCCCAACCCGGCACTCGTGGAAGCTTGTGTCACCCCTGGAACGCCTGTCACCATTTGAACTGGAGGTACCTCCACTCGAGAGGCTCCATCTCTAGAAGCCTCCAGCTTCCTTGCCGCTTGTTCTTCATTGTGTTGAATATCATCAAAGTCGAGTCTTTGATTAACATTATCCTGGGTCATACCCTTTGCTTTGAAGAATACCTCCCCATCGGAGTCGCCAAATATAAGAGGGTGGTTTAGATTAGATGGAGGCGTAACCCCCTTTGGAGTACAGTAATGGTAAGTTAATCAAGAAACACCTTTGACTAAGTACACAATCACAAATCTATAGAGATAAACTCAATTTGAACTTGCAAGAACTCTCGTGTATAACCCAAGAAAAACAATAAAGAAACTCAGAAGTAACCCGTTTGGAGAGAGAGAAAAGTGAGCACCCTAGACACACCTTGGCAGACAGCAAAACACACCAACCACCCTCAAATAGCTCTGTCAAGTATTAAAAGCTTCGTAATAAATGACAATGGTGGGTGAGTAAACTCTCTGGTTTGTAATAAATCTCTCTCTGATGTATATTCTCTCTAGCAATAACTTCTGAACTCTCAAAAAAAATATCCCTTCCTCAGAGGTGGTTGGGGCCCTTAAATAGCTCCCACACCACTCTCGAGATAACTCAGTCATTAATAACTGTGAAAGACATTCCTCATACTTTATGCCACAAACATTAAATGCCTGATGCACTAGTTAGCTCCACGTCATAAACATTAAATGCCAAGACATGCCTTTTGTCTAAACACTGTGTGTCAGGGGGTTGTCGTCACAGAGGTGGCTCACCAACCGTCTGACAGGCCCAAATACCACAGTGGTTTACTCAAGTGCAGATTTGACATTGCCTAGCTGGCTAGTGACATCACGTAAAGTGGATGTGACATTAAGTAGATGGTTGTTTGGTTCACAACTCAACGCCCGATGGAACTCAAGGCTCCTCTGCCCGAGATTCCACGGTCAGGGTCTTTTGGTGTTTTACCAGGTGTATCTGAGGTGGTCAGGACAAGTCCCAACGGTGCCTCACTTCTCAATCCTTCAAACCAAGACTCTCTGAAGTTCCCACGACGAGGTCGTTTGATAGAGCATGAAAGCTCTCCCAGGCGCTGCCAAGCCTGGTGTCTCGTGAGTATCGTTTGACCTCACACTGAATGCCATTATCATCGTTACATCATTACAATCGTTCAAGCTCATAGTCAATATAAACAAAAGATACAATATGACTAAGTAACACAACAAGCTAAAGTATGAGCTACCACGCTGAGCTGCCTCGTTGTCTTAATCCCAAACGCTGTTGTTAATGGGGGGATTATCTCTAATATCAAGATTACTTTCAAGCCCTCTCTACAATTATTATCAATAATACTTGATTAACAAAAAAAAAGATTTTTGCATATTTCCAATTATATTCTTGAAACTGAGAAAGCTAGGGGATGTGGGAAATACGAGTGGACAAAACAAAGGCAATTTTTAATTTTTTCAAGTTAAATATTAAATTTAAACCGAATAATCCCAATCGACTAGTTGCACCAATTTTAAACCGATTGTTATATTAAAATAGATTAACCAATTTTGTGTTAAAATAGATTAACTAATTTTATCTTTATCCTAAAGCATGCATCTAGATGATAGGAGGATAAAATAGATCAATCACATAACACGTCGATGTACGAGAAAAACCCACAACGGGAAAAACCTCGGATGGTCCAGCCATGTAAATGTACTATATATGTAATTACAAGGACATGACAGTAGACTTACAACACATACTCGACATCCTCACAAGTCGTGACGCTCTTCGTTCCTCAACCTCCGCAAAGTGACACACAGGAGTCCATTCACGCAATTGCCACAACGTGTGAGTTCACACACGCCTCGGTGTCTATCGACAAGGCTCAACAACCGTCTACGCATCTGGAATACGGACGCGCCGCTTTTTCACCGCAACACCACAAACACGGAGTCCACCGTGTGTAAACAGCAAATACGGAATCTAACGTATGAAATGTACTCAACAACGATGATAATGAGTAAAACCTTGATGCCAAACGAGATCTCAAAGCATATAAAAATTGAAACTGGGACCTCAAAGAGTTTGGGTGAAGCTAGGGTTTGGAAGCTTTTGGATTGTGATTAAAAAGTGATTTTCGCCAAAATTTTTAACTTGAAAGTTCTAAGCGCGCCTATTTATATAAAACACGATTTTCGAGGCGACAGAATCTTTTTCGAACAGAAATAGCATATCTCGTTCGAACGAACAACTCATCTCGTTCGAATCAACTTCTAACGAGCCTCAAATGCTAATTTTTCTGCTAACAGAGAAATCTCGTTCGATATTCGTTTGAACGAACAACTACATCTCGTTCGAACGAAGATTATAAAGTCGTTCGAACGACTTTTTTCAAAAATAAATTTTTTCTTATAAAAATCATTTTTGAAAAATAGCCTTAAACATATAAAACAAACACCCAATGATATATAGGAATCAAACTAAAAATACATCCATACTTTTTTGAGATTCCTCGGATGTAGAAGACGAAACGTGGCACTAAACACGACACGATGATGCAGTCTCTGAAATTTCACTGCCATATCTTCAATCAAACACGTCATAGGCTCGAAAGAACAACATACTCAAGTCCTAATCTATGACTCAACGGTTTTATCCAAACACGGAATAAGTCAAATTATATACAAAAATCTAATAAAATATGTACATGTAACTATAGCATTAGACTTGAAAAACTCATACTATCTATTAGAATTAAAGAATTAGGATATTATTTGATGAATACGGGAAAATGTCAACCGCGTGGAATTGAGCCTAGAACAAAAAAATATTGTAATTGTAATTTTTAATTTTATTTATTTTCGTAATAAGGGAATATTCTATATTCCCATAATTTGTTTTGGCCATTTCATAGTTAGTATGAGGTTTGAAGTTGTATTTTAGTGTCCTAAATAAATAAGAATATTCTATATCATGTAATGTTAAGGAGGAACCACCTTTAGTGACATGACATCGCATGGAGGCCGAAAGATTCTTAATAAGGTAGTGTAGTTATCTCTAGAACCTTATTCCTTCCCCTGTATATATGGTGTACACCCCATTCAATTACCACATATTTTAGAGAATGATAATGAGGGTTTGAGTACTTCTTACGCTTCCATGTCACATCAACATTGCACATGTTCATAACTTAAACTTGCTTTATAGTTTTCTCAAGTGGCCAAGGAAATAATAATTTATTGAAGAGTAATGTTATTTCCATGTATGCTTTCATTGTGAAAAATTGAAAATTTCAAAAATATTTTTTTATTACGAAAATGGCCATAACTAATTATGGAAAATATTTTCTTTTTCTGGCCATAACTAATTATGGGAAATATTTTCTTTCGTAATAAGGGAAATATTTTCTTTTTCTGGTTCGCGCCAGCTGCAGGCTCGAACCATCGCTGGAGATGGAGAAGAAGGTTTTTCGCCGGAAAAATGGAGGTTTTACAGAAACAGTAAATTTATTTGTTTCGATTTTTTCGTCAAAAAATATCGAATTCGGGTGTTGTTTGTTAGATCTTGACGAGTAGATACCAAATACATAAATTTTGTGAATTTTGGATTTGTAAATTTGAAATTACAGACTTTCAAAGGTTTGATTTTTTTTTTTTTAACGGGGTAGTTGGTTGCGAAAGATATTTTGGGGGGTATGTTGGTCATTTTAATGCGCTCAATTGACAAAATAGGACCTTTGACATCGTTGACCCAGTCAAAGAATTTCTTGCATTATTGACCAAGTCAATGGGACTTGTTACCTATTGTTTCATTATTAAATAATAAATAATTATTATCTGGTGTGAAAAAAGTTGGTTTTGCTAAAATATTAGTAATTAATAAAATTATTAGAGCGTGAATTGTATGTATTATAAATCTTGATCTGTACTTTCTTAGCTTTTCTTGTTTGAGTTGAATAAATTAATAAAAAGTGATGTTATAAGTTGGAAATCGTGTTTTGTAAGCGCTCGTTGAGAATGAATATTTACTCGGAAAACCTGATGGACAACTAATTGAATATGAAGGAAGGGGATCCATATGAACAGAAAAAATTCACTTATGGTTTTATAATCTTTCTTACTGGGTTTTAGGTGGACGTATGCAGATTCATCCTGGGCACGCATTGCGGCACTAGTTCCTGTAGTGGTATCTTGTGCAGAATCTGGTGATCAAATTGCAAATGATATCTTACATGATGCCGTGCGGGAATTGGCTCTAACTGTGAAAGCTGTTGTTCAAAGACTTGGCTTAGGCAGCGAAGGTGTGGCCTTATTTACCTAGTGAAATTTTTATTTCATAAAAGAAGAATAAAATTTCTGACATATTACACCCCCATAGAATAGAACCCCAATTCATCCTCATCAACCCCCCTCCCCACAATTTTTTTTTTACCTATTTGTTTATTGGAATTCTACAATTTCAAGTTTTATATTGATATTTGATTTCAGATGGAAATGGTTCTTTCCCTATTGTTATGGTTGGTGGTGTCCTTGAAGTGAACGATAAGTGGGACATAGGAAAAGAGGTTATTAAATGTATTTTGAAGACCTATCCTAGTGCTTGTCCAATTAGACCAAAGGTTAGCATTTTTAATTTTCTACTCATATTACATGTTTTTTCTTCATACAAGTGATAGTAGTTCTCTCAAAATTTTCCTTTTTGTTGGGGGATCACACCAATATTATTTTATAATATGTTATTATTTATAAAAAAACGTAAATGTTATTCCTTTACAAACAAATGTACAACTGTAATTATTGTAAAAATAATATTTGTATCCTCTAAACATTTGTACAAATAATATTTGCATCATTTATGTAAAAATAACATTTACAACACAAGTAAAAAAAAATTTGCATCCTCTTTGTAAAAATATAACATTTCCATCAATTTAAAAAAAAACATTTGCAACCCAACAACAAAAAAGAAAAAATAACATTTACATTCCTTTTATAAAAAAAATAACATTTGCATAATTTTTTGTAAGAAAATAACATTTGCATCCTTTTTGTAAAAAACGATTGTAAAAAAAATGTAGTGTTTTGTCAAAATCACTATTTGTAAAAAAATAACAATACTAAAAAAGAAAAATTTCTATCCTTTTTAGAAAAATATAACATACTTAAAAAACATATTTGTATCATCTTACTAAAAATTATACTAAGAATATAATAGTTGTATCCTCTTTGTAAAAAAAAAAAATTATCCTCTTGCTAAAAAAGTAACATTTGTTTTTCTTTGTAAAAACATAATATTTGTATCCTCCATCAAATAAAACATTGATTTATTATGGAACATTGAATCTGACAAGTTTGCAGCACATCAATATAATCAATTGTACAATGTTATGCGTATTAAAGTATAGTTTTAAACTTATCTATTAGTCCACATTGTTAATCGTATTTTTTAAAATTTTCTAGATTTTTTTCGAAATTTTTTACGCTCTCTAAATAGTGTATCTTTGCGTATCCCCCGGTATCGTGATCGAGTTGAAAATTGAGTGGCCGATACCGGGACCGATACCGGGACTTTGAACCATGGTTATATATCTTTATTGTTTTCCGTAGATATGAATGAGTTCTTATGCTTTGGGAATTTTCTTGGTTCTGTAGGTGGAACCTGCAGTTGGGGCAGCTTTACTGGGCTGGAATCTCTTGATGAAAGAAAGAGAGAACTTCCACAGATGACCAAAATATGCTGTGCAAGTGTTCAGCTATATGTTGAATGTATAAGTAAAACTTGAAGTATTTATTGTAAAACCATTTTTAAGAACACCATAATATTAATCAAGAAAACATGAATTTGATTAAATTTTCATATACAAATGTTCTTAATAAAAGGATCTTGGATCTTCATGATTATCACCTTTAAACGTTACGTGGAACATAAATTGTGTTAAAAAAATATACCTCAATTATTGTCACAACTAGAAATATTGACAGAGTAGTCAACCCTGACGATGTCTGATCGGGCTAAATTTTGGAACACCGCTTCATCTTGTATGTGACAAAAACGTACTCCAATTTTGACGCATTCCAACGGTTAAATCTCCCAGTATGGCAAAACATTATTTTGAAATTTACTCCTATTGAGAATTTAGATTTCTCTTCCTTTCCTATAACTTCGTAGTGTTGTCTTTCAAGAGTGTTTGAATGGTGGAAATCAGTCATTTATTTATTGGCAGGAACATGACCTAAATCTCCAACAGTCACTTAATATCAATCGTCTATCAAGGTAGATACCCAAGAGTCCTTTTGACTCTTGGTATTTGGAGTATCCTTTCGTTAACCAAAGTGACTCTTATAGTTAATATAATTATGGAGCACATAATGGAGAATTATATAAAATAATTGTAATAGTCCCCACTTGATTCATAATTATCATAAAATGCGTAATAATCCTTGAGTCATCCTTAAATGGTTTTTCGTAAAGACCTTTATCAAACAACCCATCAATGCGAGTCATTGAGCTCACATACTAATTCAAGAGCATGATCGCTTTCATGTACCACAACATTAACAACTTATCCAATAAGGTTTATAAATAGGGTTATTCCATAATGGTTCAATAATGTCTTTGTAAGAGATTATGTTTGTCATATTCTTTCATTCACATGCATGTGTACAATAACAACATAAATAAATGATTCTGAAACACTGTATGATATCATATGGTAGTATCAAATTAAGCACTAAAAAATTCACCACATCAAGATTCTATCGATTATACTTTAAGATTTAAGACTCGTATTTTAATCATACTTCATTAATGTCTTTCGTGATAACCCAATCATGTGGATTTTCTATGTTAACACTTGTACAAATGTGTTACATGACACTTGTTTCAGAACTTCTTCTTTAAAATGTATTTGCAGTCAATGTGCTTAGTTACTCACATAATACCTAATGGATCTTAATAGAGAAGATTGCAACGATAATATCATAATATTTCAGCGGCTTGGCAATATTGTCGATAACTCCAAACCCTGAAATTTAAGTTACGTTGCTATAATCAAATAAGTTAAAGCATCAAAGCATGCTACAAATTCAGATATCCATAATAGTCAATGGATTGTGTTGTACTCCTTCATTATATTAGTCGTTAAAGCAAAATAAACATACGTAGATAAGAGTGAAGTTCATACTTTCCATAAAACCAGTAAATCTGAGTTGTAATAACTGACCGTCCAAAAAATGAACAATCAACTTTAATGTGAGCATATAATCTTTCAATATCTCATAAATTCATTCATTACATATTAAAAATTCATGTAACATTTTGTTTATCTACTTTACAATAAATTGAATGTATAAACTTACTCCCACTGATTACAAGTTGTATAAATTGAATATACAATGATTAGAAAATATAATGGTATTACTTCTAAAAATACCACAGGTGGAAAACATAATTAAGTTTATACAATCATTTCTTTATAACATGTGTAAAGTATCATAAGCATAATAGTTTTCACATACACTAAATGTAACTCTCATCATAATGAGTTACTCATCTCATAAGAATTTTACGTCCTTAAAAAACGACGTCCTTCGAAAAGGGGATAAGTTTAATTTATAACCCTTTTCTCATTACACAAAATATTTGATGCAATTCAAGGAGATATCGTAGTCCAGTAAGTTTACTTTTTATGATTTTGTGAAAACAAAACCAAATATTTGTCCTTATGTCAAATTCATATTCATGTAGATACATCACATAATCATTTAGAATACTGGACTCCATTTAGGATCTTCTTAATACCATTCTTTATGATTTTATCTACATTTGTCTCACAGTGATAAATACCATAATTTAATGTTTGATAATTTATTTATTCTTTATTGTTTAAACAATCCAACAACTAAAAGAACGAGTATTGAAGAAAGTTATCGGTAATGGGATAAGTACCTTACCTTCCTTTAAAACCATATTTCATGATTTTCAACTCCCACTAATTTCACCATTCATAGAATTTGACATTCGATTATATGATCTATGTAGGTTCACTTTAAGGGAATTTTCTCATAATCTCTCACTTGGGCCACATAGGTCAGTCGTATGTTAGATATTCTAATACCTTAAGGGCATAACTCGACTATAAATATTTATAAGAGATATTACAAAAATCTTGTCCATAAAAAAATATCATAAAGAGTCAAGATCTAATTTGGTACAAGATTAAAGAGTTTTATCAATAACACTATGATTATGATGCGGGATCAAAATAATATTTAAAAGAAATATATCGAAACGTTATTTTATACAAAAACGTTAAAGGAATACCATAACCTTTGAGAATGATTGAAAAATGTTTAAAAAAATATCCCTCATAATCAAGTTTAGGAAAATATTTTTCAAGAAAATTGGAAACATTGAGGGTTTATGAAAAACAAATGACTTGATTTCCCAAGAATGAAAGAGAAGAAATCATCTTTTCATTTCTAGTTTATTTTGTAAACAATCATTGCATCAAAAGTAAATATATACACAATAAGTTTAACTTGCAAACTCTACTAAGATAAAAACTTGTTTCAAATCATAAAGGATACATATTATCTCTATCATTGTTAGTTCGAGTGTGCAATATGTAAATCGAATTAGTTTGTTTAATTTCGTCAAACTTTATATATATTGTTCTACACAATATTGATCATCAATAGTGGGCTAAAAAAATAATCCAACATAGTAATCGAAAGAAACGAAATCAGATCATAATTTGTTAAAGATATGAGATAAATTGCTCACTACATTAATGCTTTGATTAGACAACACATACGTTAATATCACACTAATGCCTAATGTGCATTTTATTTTTCTCATTACTAACCAATGATTAGAAATTATATAATGCTTGTAGATACTGGAGTATCATACATACATGATATATACTTTAATGTATATGAGATATAGAGTTCATTCAATCAGTCAAAATCAATTCCCTGTAAGGAATAATTGGTTGATGATTAAACTCAATATACTCCACTGTGATAAGCATTAGAGGTTACTACTGCTATCATCTTTTCACTTAATATTCATTTTTATTATAGTTGGGTCACTGTGGTGACTACCAAATATTTCATAATATGAGTATTACATTAAGTAAAGACTTACATACACAAGTTAATAAAATTTTCACTTATGTTCATTGAATATCGCATGAGCAATGAACGAAATTATTCATGTTTGGGTTTTATAAACTTAACTGGTGATATCATGATGAAAGAAATAATGATATCTGCATTTGATGACCATTATTGCCTTCTTAAAATATATATTATCACTTAGTTTTTGCTCAATAATTGTAATTGGACTTGTAGGCTACCGAATCACAATAATTGAATAAACAATAATATGTCCAAAATATGCATGATATAAATGCATCAGTCTAATATTTATCTGTTATGGAATGGAGTACTTTAATGAACACCAATCCTTACATTATATAAATATTAGAGATAAGCATACATGTGTAAAATACCCGTACTACATGAATAAATTATATAATTGTCTATTTCATAATTTGAAATTCACAAAAAAATTATACATAATGTGAAAATTAAATAGACAAGGAGTTCACATGAGATTTTACACGAATAATAGTAAATGAAAAACATGAATCATTTACTTTCATTTTATCACTTATGTATGAGTACCAAATTAGAAATATTAACCCAAATCATTCATGGTCATACTAATGCACAATACGGTTATAATCACAAATACCAAACTAGTGGCATCTGTAAATATGACTCTATAACATTGATATCAATTATTTAATATTTATAAATATTCTAATGTTTGTTTGATTCAAATTTCAACATGTGTTGTGCTGCAATTTAACTTTATAACAAACATTAGGATAATCTGAAATAACTATAATATCTTCACATGTAATCTCGGCATGTATTTGGCCTTTGATTAAACTGAATGAATAGGTACTTTTGAGTCTCAAAATTATAAGTCAGGCATTCAAATAGGCATGCATGCACCGAAATCATAAATCTGGTATCCACACATATGAATTGTAGCGTGTGTTTGGCATTTGATTCAACTTAATGGGAGTAATAGCATTAGAATAAACAATAATTATGATATTTAACTTTATGAATCGTTGGTCTGTGTTTGACACGAGGCTCATTAAAATACGGATATCATAATATTCAATGAATCATTGGCCTATGTTTGTCACGAGACTCAATAAAATACGACTATAATAATATTCAATAATCTGAATCATTGGCCTATGTTTGGCACGAGACTCATTAAAATATGAATATTAATAATAACACAATATTCAATAATATGAATCGTTGGCATGTGTTTTGCACGAGACTCATCAAAATATGAATATTAATAATAACATAATATTCAATAATATGAATCGTTGGTCCGTGTTTGGCACGAGACTCATCAAAAATATGAATATTAATAAAATAAAATATTCAATAATATGAATAGTTGGCTTGCGTTTGGTACGAGACACATTAAAAATATGAATATTTATAATAACATAATATTCAATAATATGAATCGTTGGCCAGTGTTTCGCACGAGACTCATCAAAAAAATGAATATTAACAATAATACAAGTCTAATATCCTACCATATGAAATATGTTGGCCTGTGTTTGACACGAATAGTCAACTAAAATAAGAACATTAGAATAAGGTTTTATAACAGTTCTAGATATACATGAAATATGGGAATTTTTTTTTTGTTTAAAAAAAATGAAAAATGAGTTAACATTATGGAACTTTAGAAAATTACTCCAGAATCTCAAAACATTCGAAGGAATTCAAAAATATTTTTTCTGAAAATCATAAACATTATTTATGTAAAATCAATGCCCCCGAAAAAAAAATTATACTCAATACTTAATGTATAATTAAGTGGCCAAATATAGATGCATACACAATAATCTAATATTTATAATTATAGATTAAGACACTTTAATGTCTTTTCCATTTGACAAAATATTAGTGTCGAAATATCAATTCGAACATTTGAGCTACCAAATATAGATTATGCACAATAATCTAATTTATCGAAATGTTATTGACAAACACATAATCATACATCTAATATTTAAAATTTTATATTAAACCTCTTTGTCAATACAAATAATACATAACATGAATATTAGAAAAACTATGAACAAAGAAAATGACCCTGTGATGGAAAAATTCATAATATTTGGAAAAATTGTAATTTTTCTCAAAAATAGAAAATTTGATTTATGACCACAGGGATGTAGAGAATTACTCCAGGATCACTCTCCAATTCGCGGAATCGTAAAATTAATTTTTAACCGAGAGTTATGAGCATTGACATTATTACCAAAAATGGCAAAAACCCATTTTTAGGGGTCTAAACGATATCAAAACGCAAAACTGGGGTGGGGCCCATTGTGTAATGGGTTTTGTTTATTTCGACGTTTCCATTCAACTATGGTAGTTTTAGAAAATTCTGATCAAGTTTTAACCTTTCAAATTCCGACTAGTGAGTATAGGCGACAAAAGAAAATTGTCACACACAAAAAAAATCCCAGGCACACACAAAAATTGATTTAATGTAGACTCTATTATAGGCAAACACCAATAAAGAAAAATCACGAGATCTTAAACTTTGGCTCTGATACCACATGCAAAACCATTTTTAAGAACAGCGTAATATTAATCAAGAAAACATTAATTTGATTAAATTTTCACATACAAATGTTCTTAATAAAAGGATCTTTGATCTTCATGATTATCAAATTTAAACGTTATGTGGAACATAAATTGTGTTAAAATAACATACCTCCATTATTGTCACAACTAACGATGTCTGGTCGGGCTGAATTTTGGAACACCGCTTCATCTTGTATGTGACAAAAATATACTCCAATTTTGACGCATTCCAACGGTTAGATCTCCTAGTATGAAAAAACACTATTTCAAAATTTACTCTTATTGAGAATTTATATTTCTCTCCCTTTCCTATAATTTCATAATGTTGTCTTTCTAGAGTGTCTGGATGATGAAAATCAATCACTTATTTATAGGCAGGGACAGGACCTAAATCACCAACAGTCACTTAATATCAACCGTCCATCAAGGTAGATGCCCAAGAGTCATTTTGACTCTTGGTATTTGGAGTACCCTTTCATTAACCAAAGTGACTCTTAGAATTAATATAATTATCACTACAACAAAATGGAAAAATTGACACCCTTTCAGCTGCTAGCCTTGTCACGGTCAACGACCGTGACAATTATATAAAGTTGTCACGGTCGATGACCGTGACAAATCTGTTAGCAAAAACCCTTTCCCCTCATTTTTTCCTCACCGATTTCTTTCCCTCCAATTTCTCTCTCTTTCTACGCGCTGCTCTCACTCTCTCTCTCTCTCTCTCTCTCTCTCTACTTTCAGGTTGGGTTTCTCTCTCTCTCTCTCTTCCATTTATATATGTGTGTATATATATATATATGTGCGTGTGTGTGTGCGTGTGTGTGTGTGTGGTGGGGGGTGGGGCTGTTTATGTGTGTGTGTGGTGGGGGAAGGGGGTGGGGCAAGGTGTGTGTGTGTGGGGGGGGGGGGGGGGGAGGAGGCAGGGATGGGTGGTGGGTGGTAGGGTAGGGGGTGGGGCTGCGTGTGTGTGTATGTGTATATATGTGTGTAGTGTGCGTGTTTGTGCGTATGTGCAAGAGAGGGAAATGATGCGGGGTGTGTGACGGGGGGTGGGGCTGCGTGCGTGTGTGTGTGTGTGTGTGGGGGGGGGGGGTTAATTTTAGTAAGTAGTGTCCCTTGTAAACGAATTGATTGATTATTAATTTGTTTTAGTAAATTAATATATGAAAGTAGGATTACCCCTCATTGTAAATTAATAATTGTATACTTTAATTGATGAAAATAATTATTGTAGTAGATGAATTAGAAGTAGTACGGGATACACATTTGTTATTGACATTGCGATTGGATTATAGTGGATTGATGTTGGGTTGGTTAATTGTAAAAGCGGCATGATCATTGGATTATTGTCCATATGGGGGTGGAATTTTCCCACTTTTTTTTCTAAAATTACTCTGTATAACAAACAATATATATATAGTATGATAATTAAATGAAACATACTTGAAACTACATATAGTGCGCATAGATACTAGCTTTCTAGTTTTTATGCGTACGCATTCAATAGCCCTTAGACCCGTTCGGGAGTCATTACCCCTATAATGAGATCTCTCGAATTGTCCCGTTTGGACAGTTTAGGACTGCATAATTTCTGTATAATAATATTCTTAGTGGCTTAAAGTTGTTACTTTTGGAGGAAGTTCTGCAGTCGTATCCTAATGTTCTCTGGGTACATACTAGATTGACAAGTGTGACTGTTATTTCAATTGATCAACTGAAATAACACTCACACTTTCCAATCTACATCGTGTACTTGGAGAACTACGGGGATATGCTGTTGAATTTTTCTCAAATCGTAACAATGTGCATGAGCTGTTTAGTATATTACAGAAAAATACGACCTTGAATGGGATAGGACCACTCACCCTTTAGAGGAGATGGATGAAATAGAAATTTCTATTATAAATTGAATTTGAATTTGAAATTTAAAAATCAAATATAAATAAGACATAATTAAATGAAACATACTATAAATCTAAGTTTTGTTTATACTAATCCATGAATATACGCTTCTTACCTTTAATAGGTGATTAGTTGTGGTAGCTGTGATGGGATATCCGAAATACAAAGAGTGGATGGGTGAGACAAATAGAATGGGGGATGTGTTTCGCAAAGGTGCTAATGAATTTGTGAAATACTCAAAGAGATGTCATAATGATGAAAAGTTTTCGTGTCCGTGTGCTAGGTGTAAGAATGGTAAGGTGTTTGAGTGGAAAACAGTTGAACTACATTTGTTAAGATCGGGTATGCAAGATAGTTATCGATTTTGGAGTTTTCACGGTGAATTGAAAGTTCCTTTTGTTCCCGACCAACCTTCACAATAACCTTCAACAAGTAGGATAGATGTAGAAGGGGACGGCGTAGATCATAATATATTAGAGGATTTAGTTGATGATGCGTACGGGGTTTATGAAGCAGAGGAGAATGAGGTTACTGATGATGTACACGGTTCAAGTGCTCGTGAAGATATCACGCTAAACCTTGATGATGACTACCAAAGTTTAAAATTTAAGGCGACCCAACCGTTAGACTCTGGCTGTGAGAAAGATCAAACAACTTAACATGCCATGGTTGGTTTCACAGTTTGAAGACGCAGTACGGTTCGTCTGACAATAGCATGACATGAATTCTGAAATGGGTGAAGGGCTTACTACCCAAGGAGAATACGCTTCCAAATAGCTATCCTGTTATGAAGAACAATTTGAAAAGTTTGGGAATGAAGTATAAATCGATTCATGCTTGTGTGTATGACTACATACTATACCGAAAGGAGTATGAAAATCTCGATCGTTGTCCGGTATGCGATGAACCTAGATATGTCCAATCTACTAGTAAGGAAGGCACAAGCTCAAAAGTACCTCAAAAAGTGTTGAAATATTTTCTCGTTGGGCCTAGATTAAAGTGAATTTTCACAGTACCATGGATAGCGGAGGCAATGACTTGGCATGCTAGGGAAGAAGTAGGGGGTAATATCATGCGTCATCATATTGATTCTACAGCCTGGAGGAGGATGAATTATGAGTATCCCGATTTTGCTCGAGAACAGCGCAACATTCATTTGAATATATCAACAGATGGTTTCAATCCATTTGGAAATCTAAGCACCAATCAGAGTGTATGACCAGTGATCCTAGCCCTACTCAACCTCCCCCCTTCACAGTGTATGAGACCTGAATTTTCGATGATGGATTTGTTGATACCTGGGCGAAAGGCACCAAGTGATGACATCGACGTCTACCTGGCTCCTTTGGTAGAAGAATTAAATGAGTTGTGGGAAGAGGGTGTGCAATCATTTGACTCTTTTAGAAAAGAAGAGTTTACGCCGAAAGCTATGTTGATGTGGGCAAGTCATGATTTTCCAGCTTATGGCACATTATCCGGTTGTGTAGTACATGGTTATTTGGGATGTCCAATTTGTGGAGAGGAGACTGATTGTCTTCGTCTATACTTTAGCTTAAAAAATGTATACCATTGCCATAAGAGGTTTTTACCCCCGACTCATAGTTTCAGATTTGAGAAAGGTTTCATTTTTTTATTGGGCGGGGTTGAACATAGGCTACCGTCGAGACAACTTTGAGGTTCAGAAATTGAAAGTAAACCTTATGAATGTGCCCCTAATATGCCAGGTAAGAATCCCAAATTTAAGAATGTCAAGCATAAGAAGACCCCAATTAGGAATGAAACTGAGACAAGAAAGGCATGGTCTAGGAGGTCAATTTTAGTTGACTTGCCTTATTGGAAGAATAACCCGGTGCACCATGTATTGGATGTGATGCATGCAGAGAAGAACTTCGCTGAACATATTGTGGGCACTTGCCTTGGGGGGAGTTATTCAAAGGATGGAGAAAATGCATGAAAAGACCTTAAATCGTTGAAACTTAAGCAACAATTATGGTTGAAAGAAGATAGCAGGGGAAGGACATTAATTCCCCCTGGTGCATTTACTTTGACGAGTGGGGAAAGGAAGGTGTTTTTAAACACAATATATAATTTGAAGGGCCCATCTAATTTTTCGTCCAACTTGAAAAGGATTGTGAATTATGCTACTCATGATTTACATAAGTGTAAGTCCCACGATTGACATGTGATCATGCAATTGGTTCCTCTATTGTTTAAGCACTATTTCTCCAAGAACAAGGATTTGTGGAGGGCCATTATGGAAATTAGTATTACCTTCTCACTCTTGTGTGATAAGGTAGTCAATCGAGAACACATAGTGGCCGCAAAATTGGCGGTAACCGAAGCGATTTGTGTGTTGGAGAAGTACTTTCCCCCAACATTCTTTGACATAAGTGTTCACTTGTTGGTACACCTATGCGACGAGGCACTTCTTTGTGGTCCAGTTAGATATCGGTGGATGTATCCGTTTGAAAGATTACGTCAAGAATACGCGATACATTGCAGGATCAATTGCAGAGGAGTACATCACCGTGGAGTCATCAATATATACTTGGGAATATATGCCTGACTTGACCAACGTTGATGACACTGATGAGTTCGTCAATGATGGTGGTCATGTGATGAGAAAATGAGTGAAATTAACGAGTTTGCAACATGAACAAGTAGCTCGTTATCTATTTGACACACATGAAGATGTCGAAGAAAGGAAAAAGTAAGTTTCGATTATTATAATGTTTAGCATTATTTTAGAATATTTTATACATGATTAATTTTGTAATATGCAGAAAATATGAAGCCCGTGAGAACAATAAAAGACGAAAAACAATGGTACAATCAGACAACGAATTTAGGCTGTGGTTGACACAAGAGGTAATTATAATGAAAATGGCAGTTATATAACGTTATATTACACTCAAATTTTATAACTAATATAATTAATTTATCTATATTCTCAGCTTTTAAAGACGGGTGGTGCGACATCAAGGCTTATTCGTCTAGCCACTGGACCCTTGTTCGTGGCATAAGAGTACAAAAAGAATCGATTGAACGGTTACATTTTCGGCGCTAAAGTGTACGAGGAAAGTACAAATGTACAGAACTCGGGCATTTCATACAAGGCTCTTACTTTCTTTCAAGCGAGCGTAAAATATAAAAATCTCGTTGAAGCTGAAATGACTTACTTTGGTGTAATCCGAAATATATTTGAATTGGATTATATAAGCTTCAAAGAGGTTGTATTTTACTGTGACTGGGTAAGAGTTGAGGATAAAAATGCTTGTAAAGTTGATCTTGTCACCAATTTGATCATGGTTGACTTGTCCAAGTTGAAGAGCAACGACCATGTGAGCGATGATACGTTTGTTTGTGCATTTCAAAAGGTTAACCAAGTGTTTTACTTAGAGTATATCAACAACGAGCCGTGATCAATTGTCCAACACGCGCAAAAGCGTCTAAATAGTAGTGTGGATGACTTGGCTGCTCCTACCGAATATCAATCCATTTTTGATAATAACCCGAATTTTAAACAATTTTTCAATTTGTAATAAATATTCCAATTAGTACCGAAACATCCATTTTTAATGCTTTTAATTGATTTGCACTTTATCATTTTCACTCTTGTGTAGTGTGCGTGTGTGGATAGTAGGGGTGGGGGTGGGGATGTTTAACAATAACAATTCATTTTCATTTGTAGTAATTGTACATATTTGTAGTAACAATTCATTTTGATTTGTACATATTTTCTCTCACTCTCTCTCTACTTTCAGGTTGGTTTCTCTCTCACTCTCTCTCTACTTTCAGGTTGGTTTCTCTCTCTCTCTCTCTCTCTCTCTCTCTCTCTCTCTCTCTCTCTCTCTTCCATTTATATATGTGTGTGTGTATATATATATGTGGATGTGTGTGTATGTGTGTGTGTGGTGGGGGAAGGGGGTGGGGCAGGGTGGGGAGGGGGGGGGGGGGAGGGGGCAGGGATGGGGGGAGGATGTTTAACAGTAACAATTCATTTTTATTTGTAGTAATTGTACATATTTGCATGTCTTATTCTAATTCATTTTGATTTGTACTAATAACATTTTGTTACAGCAAATGTCTCCTTCAGGTATTAAGGTGAGGATGATGATGCTGGTTATGATGATGTCGTCTGGGCTCGGTGGTAGCGGAGGCGGCGAGGGCTCCTCGTCCCCTAGGCTCCCCAAATATGGCAAATTGGGGATGGACATCGAGAATAAGTCGGGGCTATTAGCGAGATCCCTTGAGCTAGTAAAGACGATCATCAGTCCGGTGTACATTAGTTGGAAGGAGGTGTCATATGAGCTCAAGTTAGCTGTTTGGGTGGCACTACAGGTAAAGTATTTATATTTATATTTATATGAATATTTCAATTTCAATTTCAATTTCAATTTCGATTTCGATTTCGATTTCATTTTATATTTATATTTATATTTATTCACAACTAACATTGTATTTGTTGGACAGGAACAATTCAGCCTGGATCCAAAGCTACGCGATTCCGTCTTGGAGCAGTTGAGGGAGCAACACAAGACGTGGAAGAAAAATATGCGGACTTGGTACTTTGGGAAGACCCGAGAGTCCGTTATCCGAATGCGTGAATCCGTCTCGCCGAAGGAGCCTATCTCATTGGCACAATGGCAAAGTTTCATTGACAATGAGATCGGGGAGCGACAATTGGCATCTCGCCAATCGGGAGAGAAAATAGGGTAAAAAAGACGGACATGCACTACTCCGGCCAGACGTCGTACACCGCGGTGGAGCATAGGATGATGCGAAGATTTAATTTTTCTATAACTACATAAATATATTATTCTGCATTATTTTACTTTGCGGGGCCGATACTAATTTTACTTTATTTTATTTCAGGGGACAGGGAGTGGCCCTAGGGGTAGGCCACGTAGGCTCGATACTTATGTGGCTCTTCGGATGAAAAAGGGGAAGGATACGGAGGTGTCCCCGAGCGTCGCGACCACGATTGTAAGTAATCTCACAGTTTACTTTTTATTAATTACGTTATAATTTTTTAATTTACTTATTTTAGTAATCACATGTTTTACTTATTTTTCTTATTTAGTCGTTTCAGGCAAAGCTTAAGGAAGTGCATGAGTCGCAGTCTGATGCCGACAAGGCATCTTTGTCCACTGATGCACTCAGCCAAGTGCTTGGCGCTGATCGCAAGGGGAGGACAAGAGGGTGAGCTCGCTGGTGGCCAAATCTAGGATCATCGGATTGGAGACGAGCGACACCAGGTTGGCTCGAACGGTGGACTCGCATGACTCAAAGCTGTCCCGTTTAGAGGCGACGGTCCAAGATATGTTCTCATTCATGAAGCGTTCGTTGGGCGGAGACCGTAAGGGGAAAAGGAAGGAGAAGGTGGTGAAGGAGGAGGTGTAAGAGGACGAGGATGTGGACCTCGCTGCTTCATCGCCGACACGTTTCACCTCTTGTTTTGATGATCCACTTCCCTATTTGGCTCCCTTCGACCGACCGATGTCGACACTTGGTTGGCCGAGCGTGTTTATAATGGACATATTTGATCTCCAGCGGATAGGACGGGGGTTGAGGGACCCGAATATCATCCAGGGTGCACTAGTTCATGGACGTGAGCTTCAAGACATCGAGTCCAAGGTGCTCGTCACACATGTGATGCCCGGGAAGGAGAACTCCCCATTGTGGTTGCGTGAACAATGCGGCACGTGTATATTAGTGGGTGTGTCAATTCGTATATCGTGTGGCCTACTCACCTCCTCAAAGCTAACCTTACCCAAGACAGGTAGTGACATTATTTGAATTGATTTGTTTTTAAGTTGGTACATTTGGAATCATATTTAGATTATATCGTGATGCATATTGTCTCTATTTTGAATGCATATTTGCATTATCTCTATTTTATTTGGATATATGATGCTTGAAAAGGTACAACATTGCTATAACAGGTACAAATATACTGCTGGGCAGTGGCAGTGGCCAAACTGCCCAACAGATTTTTTTTCAATTCTGCCCAGAATTGTCACTGTCATTGACCGTGACAATTTTTTTAACCATTGCCACGGGCTTGTCACGTTCTTAATTGTGACAAACTTGTCAAGGTCAAGGACCTTGACATGACCGTGACAATTCTAACGAACTTGTCGCGGTCAATGATCGTGACAAGTCCGTGACAAAAAAAGTTATCACCCCAGGAATTGTCACGGTCATTGACCTTGACAAGTTGAAGTTGTCAAGGTCAATGACCTTGACAATTCGACAGATTTGGTGTAGTGTATGGAGCACATAATATAGAATTATATAAAATAATTCTAACATTTATTAGTCTTCATTTGGTATATATACGGAATCACATGGAATCTTGGTATTGTCGACAAATCTTAGTGACATAATGTAACTTTTTTGTACCCGAGGATAATTGAGGAATAAAATAAAAATGCCTTCATTTACCCGGTGTTACTAGTACGATGATTTTATGACGTCCATGCCTACCTCTAATGAATTTCAGCATGAGAGTTTTGAGGGAGCCTTGGTGTTGTAGGTCTTAAAAAAATCCCTTCCATTAATTAAGTCCCGTAATAGATAAAATAACACTATTCACAACACAAACTAACATAAATGCATTTTTTACTTCTCACTATTAGACATCATCCAACCATCTCCCATTATTGTCAAACATTTGTCGCTTTCATCGTGAACCACCACCACTGCGACCAACACCCTCACGAATCAATGCCATCACCCTCACGAACCACACTAGACAACCAAACAATGGCAAACTCCACAAATGACATACTCCCTCTGTTTCAAATTAAGTGCCCCAATTCACTTTTTGTATAGATTAATGATACCTTCAATCAATGCCCAAGATCAACACATGTTCAATATCAGGAAATTTGAATCGTTGATTATGTCCAAAAACAAAAAGTGGACTATCAATTTGGGACGGCTCAAAAAGGAATAATGGACTCTTAATTTGGAACAGAGGGAGTATATAGATATGTGTATATTTAGTATATGTATATATACACATATATCTCTGTATAGATATGCACCGGAGATGGAGAGTGAACAAAATCGTGAATATTGAGAAAGAGACTAGAATAAACTATCAGAGTAAATATTTATGATGCATCCGAATATTTATGAAAAAAATAAATGTTATTATTATTTTAGTTACTTAGATATTATTTCATTTATTTAGATATTGTCTAGATTAATATTAGGATTTACCTTTTAATTAGTTATCTATTTCAATCAGGTTATTTAGTTTCCTAGTTTAATTAGAGGACTTGCTCCCCAAGTTTAAAATTATCTATAAATAAGGCCCTTGACCCTCTCTTGTAATTAGAATTATTATGGAGAAATTTTTTATTAATAAGATTTGAGAGGGATGATTTGAGAGAAAATATGGTTTGATTATTATTATTTTTGTTCGCGTGTGTTCATGTGTGGGTCAATTCCGATGCGTTTCACATCAAATTGGTATCAGAGTTGTGTTCGCTCCTGATTTTCCACACGAGTGTGTGTCCAATCGCGTGTGTGTATCAAGGTCACGAGCTATTACAAGTGATTGGGGTAACCTATCGCACGACGTGTACTCGACAACGATCAATGATTCAAAATTGTCCACCACAGTCTTGCCACCACCAACGATGGATGTATTTGATTTTGTGACTTACTTAAAAAAATTTAAATGAACAAATAGAGATTTTAAAGGTAGAGTAGTGGGGAGAATCCATTCCACGAATTCAACAGTTCAAAGAGGTGGGATTTTCGCTTCCCACAAGGTGGTTAAAGTTTGGAAAATCACCGGTCAGACCTTCGATCTCAAACCTCCGATGGCCACTTCCACAACCATTCGACCCCAATTGAACCCTAAAGTGGTTGGGTTAAATGGTGGAACTGCTAAGACTTGTGTAAAAGAAGTGGTAGCTAGGGTTTCTTTTAATGAGTTTGGGGTTTTAAATGATAAGTTGGGCTTGAAGGCTTTTGAAGACTATGTGTTATCCAAGTGGATTGTGTTTGACTTTGATCTAATTTTAAAGGACAATCCACTTGGGTTGGAGTTTAATGGTCCAAAATTTTATTTTTTTGGAGTGAGAGAATTTCGACAACCCCCAATTTTTAAAATATTGAAAAATATTTTATTTAGGCCCTAAAAGTTTTAGAAAAATTATTTTTCTCCACCTATAAAAGAAAAATATTTTGGGTGCCACCTTAAAAGCCCGATTTATTCCAAATATTTATTTACTTGACACGACGATAACAAATTAATGTGAAAGGCTAGAAGATTCAAAAGATCGCGATGATGGCTTGGACGTATTCAATTCAACCCTATACTGTTCGGGACAAACTTTTCAAAGAAGGGGGGAGTGATGCATCCGTATATTTATGAAAAATGTATATTTATTATTATTATTATTATTCTTATTATTATTTTAGTCACTTGGAAATTATTATATTTATTTAGATATTATTTGCTGTTAAGTCCTTGGATTAACAATTTTGGATTATAAACGCCGGCCCAATAAATTTTAAACAATTAGATTCAACATATAAGACCCCCGAATTTCAAAACAAACACACTTCACAGAAATTCAAGCGCCAAAACCCTAATTGTATTGTCTCTTCGATTAAAATCCTAACTGTATCGTCTCTTCGATCAAAACCCCCAAACGATTCTCATTCTCAATCAAATTTTGGTCCAACAACAACATATAAATACCCTTGAGTTCCAAAACAAACACACTTCACGGAAATTCTAACGATCAAAACCCTAAGCGTGGAAGTTCTAACAAATATTTCACATTCTCAATCAAATTCTTCCAAACAACACTAACAGGCAATACATTCTCATATATATGTATTTGATATAATATATGGTGAATTAAATGTAATATTGTATTCTTAAGATTATACCATACACTCTGGTATATGTTGTGTTCTTAGCATTTTGTTTCTGATATCACCTATATGTCCTTGTATTTTGAGTGTTATGTTGTGTATTCCATGTACTATTTTTCTGTCCTTAGATTTTATATAACTTTTTTCTTATTTTATTATGTATTTTGTGTTCTCATATGTATAAATTTGTAGACATTATATATGGATTGATGAAGTCACATTATTCTTGTCCACGATATGAAAAAATATATTTGTTGCCCTGATTTTAAATGCAAAACACACTTTTTACATGTTGAGGACTGCACATTTATGTATTTTATCACTGTATATTCCCTTATGTATCCATCATTTGTTGAGGACTAGGAATATATACATGATTGAAATATGTACATACTCTTTGTATTTCTATAGGTCCTATATTAATTGTGGTCCACGTCAGCGACATTTATTTAGGATTGCGTGTACTCTATGAATTTTGGTCATGTATTTGTATAGCTCCTGTATGATCTGCGTGTACTTTATGAATTTGCGTGTACGTTCAAGAAGTACACGCAAATTGAAATTGATTTGGTTTATATTGTGTGTGTACTTTTATGTACTATGCGTGTACTCTATATAATATATATGTCATCTACATATTTAATAGATCCTATGTTATTGTGGTTCGAGCCAGCGGCATTTGAATGATATTCCTCTCCATATTTAATTATGGTCCGCGCCAGCGGCATTTATTTAGGACTGCGTGTACTTTATGAATTGAGGTCCTGTATTTGTATAGGTCCTAAAGTACAAGCACATTGAAATTGATTTGGTTCAATCCAATGTTCGTGTACTTTTATGTACTATGCGTGTACTCTATATAATATATATAGCATCTCCATATTTAATCCATCCTATGTTATTGTGGTCCGCGCCAAAGGCGTTTGAATGATATTCCACTGTTTGTTGTTTAGGAATCATACCCTCAAGCATGTCAAACTACAAAATTGCTAGTTGCACCTTTGAAGATTTTAACAATACAAAACCTTTCACATTGACAATTAATACTACTTATGATGATGAAATTCATTTTCTGCTTCGCATCATCGATAAAGCTACTTGGGTTTTTTCACTACAATGAATACATTAAGTGCACTTTTGATGTACAAAATCTTCAAGTAACTGAAATGAAAGCGAAGGATTTAGCAAAACGAATTGAGCAGTATTTCTTAAGAGGTTTTGAAAAGGCTGACATGTTTAGCATGGAGCTATGGTATCACTTCTTTTCTGAATATGTTAAGAACAACGAATCTTGGTTTATAACTTGTCAAATAATAGGTATTAGGTATTACCATGTAATGGACGATGGGTATTACTGCGTTTAGCATGTACTTTGTTGAGATTTGTATGAAATGTTTATGAGAATATTACATGTACTTTTGTTAAATATGCACGTACTTTATTATTTGAGCCTGTATTTTATTATAATTCGCATATATTTTATATTTTGTACATGTAATATATCATTATAGGTTTGTAATTTAAATTTTATGTGTTTAGATTATTAGAATGGGGATGAAGATGAGGGAAAGAAAAGGAAAGAACAACAAGAAGAGCTGTTCTAAAGAAAGTTCAAGCAGTGATGTGGAATCTACACGTGGTGTGAATAAACACGACTAGTATAGGTCGAATGTTGTTAGATTTTATCATGATCATTCTGCTATTAAAAAAGTTAATAAATGATAGGCATTTTGAACTGCTTAAGAAGACTCCATTCTGGGAGCTTTTCAATGCCTACTATAACGAAGAGGTAGTAGAAATGTGGCAAAAAAAAAAAATTCGATAAAAATATTCTATCCATTATCAATCTCTATAAAATGGAAACGAGGAGTTTTGAGATGAAGAGTAGTGTTCAAATAAGCCCAAAAGATATAAGTGAAATATTTGGGATCTCAATGGTAAAGGGGCAACAATCAATAAATCTGAAAAAGAGATTGGATGCGTCTACTCCAAAACCTGAATTCCTTGCCCAATATTTCAAAGCTATTTTTTTTTAAAAGTTAGACATAAATAAGGGCTTGAAGAAATCGATAGAGTTGGACATAGATGAGGGCATTACCGATTTAGTAAAACTTGTTTGTCTTCACTTTATGGTGATGTTGTTTTTCTCCAAATCAAACTTCACATTAGGAGAATTTTTCACCCCATATATCAACAGTATTGATGACATGAATAAATATGATTGGGAATCTACTGTGCATGGATTTCTCTTAAATTCACTCAATAAAATAGCAAGTTCAAAGCCTAGCATAACAAGTGGATGTGTCATTTGACTATTGGTGAGCAAAACTTACTAATGCAATCCAATAAAAAAATTAACAAAATTGTTTGAAAACCCGAGTTCACGTGTACTTTTAAAGTACACATTATATTTATAAAGTACACGCGTAATTTCAGGACCATGGTCATTGGGATATCACATCTATTTTGAAAGTACACGCGATATTTATAAAGTACACATGATATCTAGTTATTCCAATGATCACGATGACTAAAATAACACGTGTATTTTATAAATAGTACATGTATTTTGAAAGTCCGCATGATAAATATAAAGTACACGCCTGTACTTTATAAATATCACGTGTACTTTCAAAATGCACGTGATATTTATAAAGTACATGCAATATTCAAATTATAAAATTAGATAATACAATTATTAATATCATGTTTATTTTTACATGATCACAGTATTGGGTATGTAAGAAGTTTGATATCATTCCACCTATTGAAGAAATAGAAGAGAAGACACCAAAATTTATTAGATAGAACTTGTCATCTTTGAAAAATTGGTTAGCGGAGAATGATATCGCTTAAGGAAATTTGAAGATGGAGACTACAAATAAAGCAACCAATAAGGACAGTGCAATGGAAAGTGAAGCTGATATCAACAAGGGCATTCAAAAGAGTAAAATTCAATGTGAAGGGCCCAGTTTCTCTTTGAACATTTCTGAAGCAAGTCCTGCACATACTGATTCATTGCCCGAAAAAGCTACTAAAGAATGTGATGACAATGCATATTCATCAGGTTAGAATGTTCCCCTTAAAAACTTTGTGATTCCTTCAAAAAAGAAGGAAAATGATTAACCAAAAGATACTGGGAATTTTGAACCAATGGATTGTGAAAAGTTTGAGAATGTTGGGAATTATGAGCCAACATATACTGAAAATTTTGAATCAAGATATTCTAATAATGCCGAGAAGGTGAATTTGGATGAACAAAATGCTTCGTTGAAAATTGAGTTGTTGGAAAAAAGGCCCAACTATCTAAAGCAGCTTAAGAACTTAATTATGCACTAGAGGAGGTGAAGACTTTTGAGGTGGAGACTGCAAACCTTACTGTTTTGAATGTATAATTGGAGATGGATAATCGTCAACTTCTGGAAGCACAAGAGGAAATGAAGAGGTCGGAGGTGGAAAATTCCCAACTTTTGAAAGAAAAAGAGTTACTAAATAAGTTGGAGGTGGAAAATGCCCAACTTGTTGAGTTAAACAATTATTTGAATGAAAAACTTATTCAAGCAACAATGAGTGACTCATAAAGAATTAAAAAATTAGAAGAATCATTGAAAAAGCAGGCTGAATCATCAAGAATATTAGATCAAATGAATGCCTATCTATCCGAGAGTAATAAAAATCTAAAGAAAATATATGAAAATTTACTTCAAAAATTGAGAGATGTTGAGCTTGAAATGGTGACGTTGAGGCTAAATCTTGAAGAATCAGAAGTGAAAAAACTGAAATAGTACTTTTGATTAATTTTAAAAGTGAAAACATCATTATCCTTTAAAGTACAAGTAGTTATTTTATAAAGTACACGCAGTATTTGATAAAGTACACGCGTTTTATCAAAAATATACGCAACACTTAGATTAAAGTACACGCATTTTATATTGTAGAATAATGATGTTGTAAGAAAATACACGTAGTTTTTATAAAGTACACGTAGTTATTAATGCTTTTCTTTATCATTCGTATTTATATTTGTATTTGTATTAATAGTTTAATTTATTAGTTATGTTTATCAAATAATACTTACAATCTAACATTCCCTTTTTTTATATATTAGGAAAATACTAATAAAAAACTCATGGACGAAATTTCGACGTTGAGGCTAAATCTTGAAGAATCACAATTGAAAAAAATTGAATAGGTACTTTTAAATAACTTTCAAAGTGAAAACATCATTATTCTATAAAGTACAAGCAGTTATTTTATAAAGTACACACATTTTATCAAAATACACGCAGTATTTTTATAAAAGTACACGTATTTTTTATAAAGTACACGCATTTTTAAAGGACATGATCTTTTTTTTTTATTACGTATAAGCAGTTATTTTATAAAGTACACCCGTATACTTTTATCAAAATACATGTAGTATTTTTAATATAAGTACACGCATTTATCAAAATACACGCAGTACTTAAATGAAAATACACGCATTTTATATTGTTGAATAATTATGTTCTTTGATATTATGTTTATAAAAAAAATGCTTACAATCTAACATTCTTTTTTTTTATATATCAGGAAAACACTAATAAAAAACTCATGAACGAAATTTCGGAGTTGAAGAATGTACAAGCCTCGATAGCAAAGCAAGATAGAAATAAAAACACTATAGGCCACCCATAAAGGATTTCTATTTAGAGAAATATTCGAAGTCAAAGGGCCGCCTGTTATTAGAGGACAGAGAAATAAAAAAGATTCTGATGAAACTGAGAAGATTTGCCCAATTAAAAAACAAAAGTTGAGAAAGCCAGGAATCGACAAGCTAATAATAGCCCAACAATATAAAGAAAATCACTTAAATCTTGAAGCAGTCAATGCCTACAAATACGTCAATGAAGCTGTGAGGAATAAAATTGATGAATTTATTCAAAAGGTTGAACGAGGGTAAACTGTATTATTTTATGATATTGCACTTCACTTATTTATATTTTTTTGGTGCAGAAGAATAATATTGTTCTTATTACACAATTGTTATTGCCTATAGTAAAATGCAGGAAATTTATTTACCAAGGTCTGGTTTCGTATGTCACATGGGAAGATTTTCTTGAAGTCCTCAAGAATCAAGAAATTTCAAGCCAAGTATGTAAACCAAATGTTATACATTCATTAAATTTCAACATTATTATATCCTCACCATTTGAAATGTATGAAAAAGATAATAATGGGCTTCAGTGAAATATTGAGGACAAAATTGTCAAAGGAAGGGTTCTCTGCCACACACACTTTTTCTAATTATTGTTTGGTAAGGAAAATTAAACCGAAAGCTTTTGTGCATCACAATCACATAAATACTATAATTTTTCTTACTGTCTATAATTTTTTGTAAAAGAACCTTTGAGCAAAAATGAAGTCCATAAGAATGACGAGTTATACAAAGACTTATTTCAATACTTGGGCAGTTCTAATATTTTGTTCATTCTACTAAGATATGACATAGGAAATTTCACATTACTTACAATATATAAAGACCAAAATAAAGTCGTCAATATGGATTCTCTTCGACCGGATGACAAGGAACAAAACACATCATGCTTCGATGATGCCAAAAAAAATGGTTAGAGTCTAAACTTAAACTTAGTTATGTTACATGTACTTTTATGATTCACGTGTACTTTATAATATGGATGCTGTGTACATTGTATTAGTTCCAAATAATCACCCAAAGTATCAAAGTACTGACACAATATTATAAAATACACGTGAAATGCACAAATACATGCATGTGTACTTTAATATTCTGCGTGTACTTTTCACTATTCAATATACATATACTTTTTTATTTGTGTACACTAACTATTTATCTTCTTAATAGTTTTTTGTCTCACAAAAAATAATGTACGTATTGAAGACTGAACCAGAAATATTGAAAAAAAAAAACGGTTTCATAACTCAAAGAAGGATTGATGGAGGTACACCATATCAATTTACAATTGATAATGATCCATTGACAGAACAAGAAAAAAGAACAATAAATTTCTTGCTGAAAAGTGATCTCAAATTTGACCTAATAAGAGATCATGAATTCCATAAGCAATATAATGGGTAAGCAAAACTTTATATCTATAAAGTACTAATGTATATTTGTAACAAATTTTATCCATATCATATTAATTTGTATATTTATTTTATTTTAATTTCAGGATTGACTGTGGGTCTTCTGCATGTACTTCATTGAACAAATAAGCATAGACAAGGAACTAGAAAAATCCTTTAAAGACCCTCAAATGCTAAAATATAGAGGAAAAGTACTGAGCGAAATTCTGTTTTCAGAATATTTCTTCCCCATGAAGGACCCTTTGTAAATTGATTCAAATACGTGTAATACCCCGTAATTTTATGGTTTTTAATTGTGGGATTAATTGAATTAAATGTGAGAAGATTTAATTAATAATTATTCCGGAATAAAATAAATATTAACTAGCGATATAAGAGTTAATATTTATTACTGGGAATTACATTGAATATTATTGAGTGAATAAAGTAATATATGATTCTGAATGTGATTCTGGATTTATGAAAATTATCGTGAGAGAGAAATACGACAATTATGGAATTTAAGTCGGGATGCGCGTGGGAGTCGTATCGGGACTAAATTAATAGAATACAAAGTAAAATATTTATACATCACCCAAATGATCATTTCGAGTGTGACAACGTGTCCGGAAGGGCCGAAATAGTAAAAAATGTCTACCCGGGGGTTTAGTTTGGGTTTCGGGATAGTTTTAGGCCAAATCGACACCCCGAAGGGGTATTTTCGTCTTTATAAAAATTGGGGTTAATTAATGGACAAAAATTTGAGAAATATATCTGCATGTACGGGGGGTAAGTTAGGGTTCTTATCTGCAAAAAGAAAAGAGAGAGTCTAAGTGGAAGAAGGAGAAGAGATTTCTAGGAGCTCCAAGACCAAACCCACCTATCTTTCACCAAGAATACGATCAACGTGTAGATCGGGAAGAGACGAGCGCATCTATACCACTTTCATTCAACGATTCAGACCTTCCCAATAAGGCGAGTGGTTATATTTCTTTAATTAGTGCATATATTACACATGTTAGTGTAGAATTGATGATATACACATGATATGATGAAATCTGGGTTAAAATTAAATTATTAATCAAGGTTTTGGGTAGGAAATTGAATGTAGATGAATTACCATATGTAGAGGCTATGAATCTGGTTTAATACATGAGGAAAAATGAATTTAACTTTGGGTTTTGGGTGGACAAAATTATTGATGACGTAAAACTAGGGCTTTAGATATTTGATTAAATTTCGTCACCCATATATGAGATTTAATGAGGTTTGATGGTTACAAGATGTTAGAGATCATCTAAATGTATGTAAAATGGCTTTACGACTATTAATTTTGAGTTGGGTAAGGTTTGATGTGAATAGGGTGAACAAAAATGGGCAAAAGCGCATGTTCCATAACGTAGAGGACGAAGTAGGTAAAGGTCATTCGAACGACCTAGGGAACTGGAAAGTTGTTCGAACGACCTTGTTCGAATGAGAATCCAATGAGAAATCCAACGAAAATTCAGAGTTTAGTTTGTTCAAAGTTCGTTCTAACGAACTCGTTCTAACGACATACTAACGAGATTTCAGAGTGAAGTTCGTTTGAAGTTTCGTTCAAACGAGATTCTGGGCACTTCGAAAGAGATTTTAGATTTTTGGAAATTTATGGGATGAGATGGAATTTGGTGAAAACAATTCGAGAATAATGAACGACTTAAGGTTATGTAGGGCAACCATATCGCTTGAGCTAGTAAAATGAAGTATATAAGTATATAAGGGTAATAGGGACTCCTTAGTGATATCCATTATAAGTAGTGCGATACGATAGAGAGAATAATCATAATTGGGAACATCATGAATATTGTAAAGAATGACAATTCGTACAAATATGGAATATATAGGTGGTGTGATCCTATTAATTATATGTGTCGTGCGTACCTATTGTATGAATCCTTATGTGTATAACATACCTACCATACTTTCTATCACGGGAGGTCTTAGGAAGGGAACAATCTTATCTTGATGAGCCTTCAGAGGGATTTTAGATTGCTACCTTAGGACATAGGTCTGGGAAAGACTTATCTGTGAGTTGATAAGTTTGCGGTTATGTGGGTGTGTAGGTATGTGCGTAGCCCATGAGGTTGGGAACTATGTTTGCCTACATTGTGTGTGATATATGTTGATACGATTCCAGAGTGATTCGGAATTCTTAGTCCTTACGTGCGTGATGTACCGGGACGGATATCAGAGTATGTGTGTGCACCGCATGTTTAGCCTTTTGGGGTGCCGTATTAGTATATATATATATATATATATATATATATATATATATATATATATATATACACACTTGAGATTATTCTACTGTGTTACTTAGTAGATGTGAAAAATCACGATATTTAATATTAATCAACAATGTGAGAACTTGAGTGATTAATGAGTTATTTGAATCCGATTAAACAAGCGTTATACTTACAAGAATGTATTATTTGGGTGTTATGATTGGATACAATGACTTAGGCATTTCAATAAAGGACTTGGGCAAAACTAGATAAGTGGGATTGCATGACTAGGATGGGTTAGGAGTCTACGCTAGGCGTGCACATTAGTTGAGAGGTGAGAATCTCAAGTGAGGGCATGAGGAACTAACATGGACATAATATTTATTGTTTAATGCATTTTAAACACTTGCTGATTTTTAAACTGTTTCAACTCGGGCTCTGACCCGTTTATTGCAAATTTCTTTTCTTTTGTCAAATTATTTTAGGTGCCCAGCCACAGGGACACCAAGTATAAGAGTTCCATTCATTTGACGAGATATAGCTGATGTGGAAGTTACAAGACTTGGTAGTAGATGCCTCTATGACTCTCATTTCGGGCATGTTGCCCCTTTTTATTTATTCAAACAGTCAGATATTGTGGATCTATTTATTTACTCCTTTAGTTGTTGGTTTATTTTGTTAGATTATTGTATTTGGGATTTAGGCTGGAAGTGTTTACTCCAGTCACATTTATTACCTTGGTCATTTTATTTCATATGAGATTCGAATGGTGTATGATTGGTAATTGGTTAATTTGATTTTTATGTTAATTAAAAGATAAAATTTTGACATCAACTTTTTAAATACTAGGTGGTTAGTGTTAATAATAAATTTCGACAGTGATGCATATTCTAAACCAATCGGATATTCTGATTTTATTTAATAAAGGACTGATCACCCGGTATTTAATTAGGCGGGGTGTCACAATACATACTATATTTGTAGTTTTTTTTGTTTTCTATTGGTTATTGTTCCTTGTATGTATTGCTCCAAAATGGCGCCATTGGCGCGGACCGTGAAAGCTATACACAAAACGATAACTTATACAAAATATCCTATGAAAAACATAAAAAAACAAACAAACTTAAAAATCTTATCAGGAAAATTTACAACTGAAAAAACTATTAAATTATACGACATGAACGAAAGAAAATACTTTTTTTAATAGAAAAAAGGGTAAAAGAGATTTTGAAAGAGAAACATTAAAAAAAAATCAAAACATAAAAAGCTTATAAGGAAAACCTTCAAAACTATATATGGCATCATGATGATATGAAAGCTATACAAAAAACGATAACTAACACAAAGTATCCTATATAAGCTTATGTTGCTGCAGACGCGAACCACAATACACAAAAGGTATACACGATGATGATTACACGAATAATTTATTCAAAGTAAATGTTATGAAACAAATTACATGAATTTTAATTAAAAATACACAGTTTATGAACAAAGTACACGCAATATAAACAAAGTATAAGCATGGATGAACAATTTCTTCAAAGTAAATGTTATGAAACAAAGTACACGTATTTTAATCAAAAGTACACGCTTTATGAGAGAAGTACACATAATATAAACAAAGTACATGCATGGATGAACAATTTCTTCAAAGTAAATGTTATGAAACAAATTACACGCATTTGAATCAAAACTACACGCTTTATGAGCAAAGTACGCGCATTGATAAAATAAATAAATTTTTGTAGGACCCTTTTTGTGTTTGTTTTAAGCAAACTCAATTTTCATCAAAATTACTAACTTTTAATTTCGCACCAATTTGTGTGAACCAATTTTATTTTAAACCAATTTTATCATGTTTAATCCTAAACATGCATCTAGCTGATAAAGCAAGTAGAATAAAGTTAAAGTCCACAACACCGGATGTACGAGGAAAGCACTAAAGGAAAAAATCTCGGATGACCCAAGCCAGACAATCACTTTGATATGATTTTACAAAGTACAGACAATAGACTTACTCGATGACTCGATCCCCAGAGGCCTTGACACTCTTCTGATCCTTCAATCGCTCCTCCACAGTGCCCACGCAGAAATCCTTCCACGATACTCGTCCACAACACACGCGTCCACATATACCTCGGTGTCCACCAATACGACTTTGGTAACGTCTACGATTCGAAACGCGTCCTTCATCATTTCTTCATCACAAAACTCGATGAAACAACTTGTTTAATACGGATGAACAAACTCCAGATGGTGCAAACAAGATCTTTATAGCATAAGTGTATGAAATCTCGGATCTTTAAACTCTAAGGATGTTTTTAGTGTTTGTAAACCTTAGAAAACATGTGCAGAAAAACGTAACTGATGTATTCTGTATTTTTGGTTAAAAAATTCTGCGAGGAAACACGCCTTAAATAGAAAAGTTAAGTTGATGCGTCATTCGAGCGAGATGTGGCTGTCGTTCGAACGAGATAGCAATGTCGTTTGAACGACAAAGCCATGTCATTTGAACGACCTCCACATGTCGTTTAAACGACTGTGAATGTTGTTTGAAGTCTCAAAAAGCAAGGTGAGAATTCACACGACTCTAAATAGTAGATATGTCAGAATAAACGAAGTTAAAACATTTTAAAATCATTTTTAATAAAAAATAACATCCTTAAACAATTTTCGAGTCCATAAACATTTATGCATTTATACCTGAGAGATCGGAATATGATGAAGACGTGAAATGTGCACTATAAAACACGACATGATATTTCTCTAAAGCTTGGCTGCTACATCTTCAATGCAATGTTATAGGCTTATGTGGATCGACACTCAAAATGCCATCCTATGACTTAAACTTGTTTTGTTTCGGGAATAAGTCAAATACATACAAATTGACACACTTAGAAATTTATCCTTACAAATCTCCCCTTTTGACTATTCCGGTACAAAACTAAACCAGTTAATGCTAAGACGAACTGTCAAGCCAAATGACACCTAAATCCCATCCCATAAAATCCAAAATAAAAAATTACAAGACAATATCTAGTATATGTAGGACCGCTAAGCATGAAATGTTTGAATGTGATGTACTCTTGAAATATCGAATCGCTGAAGAATACCTACACACATGAAACAAACAAATACCTAGTGAAGTATGGAGGAAAACATGATATAAAATACAAATAAGATACCAATAAGTAAATCAACCACCATTTGTTAAACATGAGCAAATCATTATATAATACCAATTTGTAAACAAAGAAAAATAGATACCAATTTGTGCAAGACAAAACGATACCAATATATAGTCATACTACCAATATGATACCATTTTGAAAACGTAACATATGTTCTCAACAAACAAACCTCCCTTATATCACATACATCTCTCCCCCTTTTTGTCTCGAATAGACAACCTGTGAAAAGATAGACAAACTAATGAGAATAATCAATGAAACATATCTAGATAAACAGATGTATATACCCAGCTAAAAATATTCATGAGATACTAACTCGTAGCTAGTAAACAGTCACATAGAAGAAATCATCAAAATCAGTAATGATGTGACTAAACTAAATGCAGTGTAAGCAATCAAAGCATGAGTGATCAATAAGTACTGCATATGAACAACCCAGAAGTACCTAAACATATTGATATCATCATTAAAACAAATAAGGTACAATATCAGAAGAAACAAAAAATTTATTCCCCTGTCGTTCGAAAGACAATGCCCTGTCATTCGAAAGACAATGTATGTCGTTTGAACCATGCATCTAATGACCTCAAACATCACAAACCAATAGCCCGTTGCACGATAAAAATATCAAACGACCTTCGTGCGACCTATCGCATGACCCATACCTGGCACTTTCCTTAATGTCACGTGAACCTCACGAGAACAAAACTTTGAGCGACAAGGGCTTGTCGTTCGAACGAGGTCCTGATGTCATTTGAATGACATTAAAAATTCTGTATTCTAGTTCGAAAAATGTTGAAGTTCTGTCCAGTGAGAAATTTTCCTGAAAATAACAACTGAAAATACCAAAAAATAGCAAAACAAACTCAAAATAGAAAATATAAATCTAATGAAAATCATATGAGTTACATGCTAACATAGTATCGATGTGCTAAAACATGGTTATAGAATGTATGGGCGTTAACTACAACAAATGGAATTAGAATTCCAACACATCAAAACGATTAAGAAGCTCTGCTAAATATCATCAAACTTAGTTTTAGCCATATGTGACAATTAAAGAATTGAGCTTAATTAACTAAACAAACAACATGCACACAAATTCGGAATTTTTGACGATTCTACAAACAATTATGTCATGACACATTTTTGCTCAACTTAAGGATTCGTGCTGCAAACCCGTTGTACTTTTCAAACCAAACACCCTTATATATTTATTTTCTTTTTCTCACTCTTTTGAGGTTATAATTTCTCTCCTTAAAGAATTGCTATCGGCCCTTTTTGGCATATATTTCTTTTTATTGCCTTAATTTTTTCTTGGGCTCTTTTAAACGGTGGCTTTCATGATAAGGTTATTATTCTCTCCTAGCCCTTTCCCATGCACACTCATCATTTTTCCAATATAAGTAATACAAATCCTTATGAGCAACGGTTCTTACATGCACACCTCGTCTCTAAGTTTAATTGTGCATAGATGATACAATTGGGATAAGAATGTCTCAACAAACTCAAATATGCATGAGAAGTCAAACACTCATATAAGCTCGTGCATGTGTGCAATCATGGCATATATACAAAGTCTAATCAAAATGCAAATCAACTGCGAAACAACCTCATTAATTAATGGTTAAGATCATTCTAAGCATCAATAATTATAACCAAATGTCCTAGACACATGGATAATGAAACGATGGGGGGCTAAGCACACCAATATGCCACATCAAACACGTAAACTCAAAACTCAAACAAATCGACATTCTTTTTGGGTTTTCAACATATTTTGACTCAAACAAAAAAAAAATCTTTTTTGTGTTTTCTCAAAAATATATGAAGCCAAAAATCTTTTTGTATTTTCAAAAATTTTTATCAAAACAAAATATTTTTGTATTTTTCCATAAGACTCAAACAAATGAAAAGTATAATAAAAAATGATACACATGTCATAATACTAGCAAGAATATATCATGAAGCAAACTAGCATATGACAAACATGGAAACATAATCACCCTTTATATTTAGCATGGGAACAATCAAGTGCAACCAAAAAAGAATCATGAAGTTTAATTCCTAAATCCAATTTCCTAACCCAAGTAGGTGTGTAACGACGCATGGAAGTTTTGGTAACCAAAATGACTTTATTCCTAAACTTTCTAGGAGCATTCTTAAGGTCATAACAAAAACATCTAAGGTGACCTTTCTTACCGCAAAAAGTGCAAGTGAAATGACGGTGGAAATGTTTACTTACATGTGGACCTCTCCTAATGTTCCTAGTTGGTTCTCTTACATGATTGGTATTGGCTTTGGGAATGGGAACAATACGATCATCGAAGCCTATACCACACCTATCATATTTGATTTGGACGGTGCCTAACATCCTATCCAACTTTTTTGACCTAGCCTCCAAATCAAACTTAACTCTAGACAAGTCTCTCAATCTCTCCTTTAACTCACTAATCCTAGACTCAAGAAAATTCCTAAACTCCTCAAACTCTAAAATATCCTTTTTCAAAAGTTCCATCATACCACGAAGATTGTATCTCTCACCCTCAACATATTCTAGTTTCTCCCGAAGAGTCTTCTCTCGTGACCTAAGATCCTGAATCAATGCATCATTATTTTCTATGGCACTCTCTTTCAACCTATCTTGCAACTTCAAATTTGCCTTTTTCACCTTTATCATTTCTTCATACAAATCATTGAAGGCAAGTTGCAACTCTCTCACATTTATCTCCTCTTCTTCACAAGCTTCTCCCTCGCTAACATCACCCTCACTCACTTGGGGTTCACACACAACGGCCTAGAAAGTGTCATTCACATGAGAATATTCATGAGAATATTTATCATTGACTCTCACATGACATGCCATGAATGCAACAAAGTTGCACTCAGTGGGGGAACTCTCTCCCTCTTCCGTTTCACTATCACTTAAGGTGGCATTATATGCAATCGATTTATTTCCTTTCTTCTTAAGTCTAGTGGGGCACTCCTTAACCCATGACCATAACCCGCACAACCAAAACACCTATCCAACTCATCCCTCTTATCATTATCACTTCAATTCTTAGAGACGTAATCTTCCTTGTTGTTCTTGAATTTTTCAAGTCTTTTGGCATCTTTCGATTTCTTTTGGAACTTGATAAACTTTTTGAACTTATTTGCCAATAAGGCTACATCCTCAAAGTTAGAGTTGGAATCATCATTAGAAACTTTTGTCTCCTACTTTTGGGCTTTCAAAGATTCTTTCTTCGGCACTTGCTTGGAGGTAAACATGTCAAGCTCATAAGTTTGTAGGTCACCTACAGGATCTTCTAATTTTGTTGATGCAAGTGCACCCAAGGAGTTCAAAACAGTCACTTTCGGGTTAAATATACTCGGCAACAACCTTAGGATGTTCTTTATGACTCGGAAACAACCTTAGCCACAACTAAATTAAACGACGAGTTGATAATGTTGGATAACATAGCATAAAACTCATTAAACGTCTCACTCTCTAATATTTTAATGGTCTCAAATTGGGTGGTGAGATTTTGAAATTTAGACGCCCTAACCGTACTTGTACTGTCGTGAGTAAGTGCAATAATATCCCAAGCCTCTGTTGAGGTTTCACACGTCATGATTCGATCATACTCTTTCGATGTGACATGTGAGGAAATAACATGAAGACCTTTCTAATTATAAAGTGCAAGTCTATGTTTGGCATCAATCCATGACTTGATAGGTTTTAAACTAGTGACCTCTACCTCTCTCATGACGGGTGGAGTCCAACCCTTTTCAATCCCCCAAACACGTTCATTGATTTATTTTAAAGAACTTCTCATTCGCATTTTCCAATAAGCATAGTTTGTGCGATAAAAAATAGGAGTTCTAAAATTATCAAAATTTCCAAAATTCATGCTTGAAAATATACGGGATCACAACACAATAAAATAATATTTCTAGCTCTGATACCAATTTGTAGGACCCTTTTTGTGTGTGTTTTAAGCAAACTTAATTTTCACCAAAATTACCAACTTTTAATTTCGCACCAAGTTGTGTGAACTAATTTCACTTTAAACTAATTTTATTTTGTTTAATCCTAAACATGCATCTAAGTGATAAAGCAAGTAGAATAGTGTTTAAGTCCACAACGCCGGATGTATGAGGAAACCACTAAGGGAAAAAATCTTGGATGACCCAAGTCAGATAATCACTATGATACGGTTTTATAAAGTACAGACAATAGACTTACTCAACAACTCGATCTCTACAAGCCTTAACACTCTTCTGATCCTTCAATCGCTCCTCCACAGTGGCCACACATAATTCCTTCCATGATACTCATCCATAGCACACGTGTCCACGCATAACTCTGGTGTTCACCGATACGACTTTGGTAACGTTTATGATTCGGAGAACGACCTTAACCTTTTCTTCACCGCAAAACTCGACGAAATAACTTGTTCAATATGGACAAACAAACTTCAGATGGTGCAAACTAGATATCTATAGCATATGTGTATGAAAGCTCAGATCTTTAAACTCTAAGGATGTTTTTAGTCTTTGTAAACCGTAGAAAACATGTGTAGAAAAACGTAACTGATGTATTATGTATTTCTAGTTTTGCACTTAAAAAATTGTGAGAGGAAACATGCCTTGAATAGAAAAGTTAAGTCGACACATCGTTCGAGCGAGATGTGGCTGTCGTTCGAATGAGATAGACATGTCATTTGAATGACCTCTACATGTCATTTAAATGACTGTTGTTTGAAGTTTCGAAAACCAAGGTGAGAATTCACACGACTCTAAACAGTAGATATCTCAGAATAAATGACGTTAAAACATTTTAAAACCATTTTAAATAAAAAATAACATCCTTAAACAATTTTCGAGTCCCATAAACATATATGCATTCATATCTGAGAGATCAGAATATGTTGAAGACATGAAACGTACACCATAAAACACGACATGATATTTCTCAGAAGGTTGGTCGTTATGTCTTCAATGCAATGTCATAGGCTTATGTGGATTGACACTCAAAATACCATCCTATGACATAAACTTGTTTTTTTCCGAGAATAAGTCAAATACATACAAATCGACACACTTGGAAATTTGTCCTTACAATTTTTATTTTGCAATTGAAAATTACTATTTATATTTAAAAAGTAATTTTTTACAGGTTTACAAGTATGAAAATCCAAGAAATAGAAAGTCTACACATGTTTTTTACTTCGTTTATATTCACTTATACACAATGACCAAAAATTCTTTACCCTGTTTATATCCAGTAAAACACAATAACCAATAACCATTTATTAAGCTCAACTACTCATGTATCCCAACTACTTCTAGTTAAGGAAATAAATAGCTTTTATTTGTCCTATACAATAATAATATTTGTTCCTTTTTGTACCATTACGTCTTAAGTAAAAATTAGATAATGACTATTCCAGCTGAAAAGTTGCGAGCTAGTTTAGAAAAGGAAGAAAGATAAAAAAAAATCAAGGGAAATTGAGGAAACTCTTTCCTTATATGAAACTACATATGATTAGGTTCAAGCATATATTAGTTAAGGTTGCTCTGAACTTCCCAATCCCATTTATTTATTTGATGTGGATGAGGATCCTCCTCAAATACTTGAAGGCCTCACGTCTTTCTATACACGCGAGGTTACAAAGAAAATTATGGAGTTGAGGGAGAATAAGGCTTACCTGGAAGGCCTTATAGCTGCGGTGGAAGGAAAAATTCAAGTCTACTCGAATTTAATCAACTCTCTTCCTGACGTCACATTTGTTATTAACAGCTTTCCTAACTAGCAGTCTTCCTTATTTTTTTTATAAACTTTTGTTATTAATAAAAATTGTACTTCTTTTTTTGTTTTAATAAAAAAATGTTTTCTTTCATGTGTGTCATGTGACTTATATCATACACTAGTACCCATATAATATATCGTTGGCTCGAACCATGATTCATACATAGAGTGCAAAAATGTAAAATACACGCAAATTTAATAAAGTACAAGTGAACTTTTGGAAAAATGATCATGTGTACTTTATAAAAAATACGTGTACTTTGCTGAACTACCATACAAAAAAAAAAGAAAAAAAATAGAACTAAACACTAAACACTAAATTACATTTATTTATTCAAAATAGTGGGTTATTAAATAATTTTATTCAATCAAATGATGACAATGAAAGAATTAGACAATCATACATAGAGTGAAAAAAATGTAAAATACATCAAATTTAATAAAGTACAGGTGAACTTTAGAAAAAATGATCACGTGTACTTTCTAAAAAATACGTGTACTTTACTGCACTACCATATAAAAAACAAATAAAAATGGATCTTATACCAAAAGGCCCCTCAAACATTTTTGAATACATATTTTGTCCAACCCTTTTACTTTATTTCAAAAAAAGTCCTTCACCAGATAAAAAACATTACAAAAAAGGAACTCTGGTTAGGGTGGGGGTGGGGGGTGAATACTGCTAGCGCGAGATTTTAAAAATAAGAAAATATTAGTTACATGGGTTTTTTAAAGACTTTTTGGAAAATGTAAAAAACTTGGACTAAATGTGAATTAAAAAATGTTTGAAGGCCTTTTTGGTATTTGATACTAAAAAACTAAAACAAAACACCAAACAATAAAATCACATTCATGTAACAACCCTCGCTTTTGAGAACTGATTTTATATTAATTTACTGTGGGGAGTAATTATATAAAATGTTGGAAAATGGAGTAAATATTAATTGAATGAGTTAAAAGTTAATATTTACTAAATTATTGTATATTTACTGTATGTGTAAGTAAATATCATCATGTTGTATTTTATAGTGTCATGTGCATTAAATGACATTTATGGTTTAAATGAAATCGAAACTTGAGGTGATTTATAAAATTGCCGGATGCCAATTTGGAGGGCGTAGTTAGTCCCGAAATGTGCGAGATAGTCTAAATAAGTGCCATATTGTATTTTTATATTTTGGGCACTTTTGACTAGTTTTAACATAAATGTGTAGTTGCAAGTCATTTTAATGTGGTATTAACCATTTAAGTTTGGAATTTTAGACTAATGCCACGATTTAGTCTTGCTAAGCCTTTTATTTCTCTTAAGTGCATTTGTAAACCTAGAGAGATAGAGAGAAGAAGTGAACTTTGGAGAGAAAGAGAAAAATTGGAGATTGAAGTTTGGGATTGCTTCCACCATAAAGAAATCTGAGATTGAAAGCTTAAGGCAAGTTTTCTACTTGCTAATATATGGTTTAAGATGAGTAACTTGTGTGATAGTTGTGTATTAGCATTAATGGAATAAATGTGGAGTTTATGGTGTTTAAAACCAAATGATGGTTCATGTTGATGATATTGTGGACTATAGTAGTTGATAATCATGTAGGATGATTTGGGGTAGGTTAATGTTGTTGGATGTGTACATAAATGGAGAAGATTTGAGTTTTGGGAAAAAACTAGGATTTATAACCCTTAACCCATTCTTGGCAAATTCAGAGGGGCAAATCGATTCGGCCCCTGGGCGAATCGATTCGCATAGGGTCAGCTTACAGGTCTGCTTGGACCGAATCGATTCGGCCAAGCAGAAATCGATTCGACATTTTACAGAGTGCCAGGTTTCTTAGTCCTAACTGATTCGCTTTTTGGGCGAATCAATTCGTTTTCCTGCTGTTTTTGAGTTAATTTTATAACTCAATTCCCATCCATTTTCTTTAAGATTAGTCCCTAGGAACCTTCTTGTATGAAGTAAACTTATAGTCCTAGAGTCTTAGATGAGTTAGATAGCTACCCTAGTTTAGAAATGGATTAAATGGGGCTTATTCCGGGGATGAAAAATTGATGTTAGGGCATTTCTTTTCCTTAGTTAAATTATTAGGGGTTTAGAAGTTGCAAGGTCGTATTGGGAGACTTTAGAGGCTAATTTGAGGTATGATACTCATGGTGGGTTATAATGACACCCTAACATGTTGGGAAAATGAATTGAGAGTTATTCACTCTTTGAGGTCGTAATGATAAAATGAACTACGAATGGCTCCGGATGAAATATGATGATATAAAAAGGAAAATGGTTTCGGTTAAAATGAAATGGAAATGGTAACGACGATGGTAAATGATAATTTACTTAACACACCTCTCTAAATGCTATCATAAGGGAAGTTCACGCATGAGGTGATGTCCCCTGACTAATGAACGCACGGAGACTATAGTCCTTGGCCATATGATGGGTTATTATATGTTTTTTGCGCTGGTGAGGTGATTCTGGGTGTGGTCATGACTCTCCCGCATGCATATGGCCACTTCCTGACGTTGCGTTAGGTGGTCAAGTTGTCTTGTTGATAGGCCCTAGAAGATGATAGTCATTTAGAGGCGCGTCCCGTGGGGAAACTCGGAGGGACGGTCTTAGAATCATTATATTCATAAGAATATAACTATTCTAAATCAAGTGGGACTTGATGGATAACAAATTCCATAAAGAGCACATAATTGTGATTATGATTCCTGATAAGGAACGAAATGATGAAATGTGATAAGGAAGTTAATGGAGATTTTAGTTAATGTTAATCATTCATATTCTCTTGCATAATTGAATTAAATTATGATCATTTAATTGCCTTAGTTTATGCTTTGAACTGTGCAGGTAGATTCTTATCTTTATCTATCATGATTATCTGTTCATAAATGTCATACTCTTTATTCATCTGGTGATCATATAAAATCGGGCCCTGAACCGTTCATATTTCTTGTTGTGCATGAATCTTGTATCCTCTCAGGTGCTTCTCCGTAAGGATGCCCGTACTGACTCCCCCATTTCGGTGAATTTTGGGGAGCCATGATACTTTGCGGATATTACGGGATACTTTGTATAGACGCTTTCAGTTTTGTACTCTAGTTATGATCGGGTCTTTTACACGGGCGTGTGGCCCAAACTTTTGTAACTGTTTAATGGATGTAATATGTAACTTAATGAATTTGTTATACATTGTATGTACCTGTGTACCGACAACATATTCGGTCCTCTTATTGTATACTTGTGGTGTATGTAATATATGTTCTTGGGGGTTTCCACTTTCTTTTCAAATTGGGTTGTTTAAAATGCTTTCTTTAAATTATAAAATAAAATTTTTGGCAACCCGTTTTGTTAATTATTGAGTGGTTATCCCGTAAACTTCTTGTACTGTTGTGATGCTGAGAATGATTCCATCCATGATTCCTGTTATATTAGAGTATCGGGCTGGCCACCCCTTATTTTGGTGAGCGGGTTATCACAATTCATTTATTCATTTAAATGTGTTCTTAAATAATTTTATTCAATCAAATAGTTATAATGAATGATCACGTGTACTTTATAAAAAATACGTGTGCTTTGCTGAACAGCTATACAAAAAAAAAAAAAAATAGAACCAAACACTAAAAAGTTAAATTACATTCAATTATTTAAACAAATGGGTTATTAAATAATTTATTCAATCAAATGGTTACATGGAATAAATTCAACAATCAAACATAGAGTGAAAAAATGTAAAATATGTACAAATTAGATAATGTACACGTGAACTTTAGAAAAAATGATCACGTGTACTTTATAAAAATACGTATACAGTGCTGAAATTCTATACAAAAAAAAATATAAAAATGGGGCTTTTATCAAACATTCCTTCAAACATTTATACACATTTAGTCCAACCCTTTTAGTTTATTTCAAAAAGTCCCTCACCACATAAAAACATTCAAAAAAATGAACTTCGGTTACGGTGGGGATGGGGATGGAGGTTGTGGGTGGATACCACTAGCTCAGACTTTTAAAAATAAGAAAATATTAGTTAAATGGGTGTTTGAGGGACTTTTTGGAACAAAGTAAAAGACTTATACTAAATGGGTGCTCTCATATGTATAAATTTGTAGACATTATATATGGACTAATGAAATACTTTTTTTTGCTGATTATATGAAAAAATACAATATGAATCTAATTTGTACATTTGTAGCCCGAATTTTAAATGCAAAACACATTTTTTGCATTAAAAAATGTTTGAAGGATTTTTTGGTATTTGATCCTAAAAAATAGAAATAAATAATAAAATTACATTCATTTATTCAATTAATTGCATTTTAAATAATTTTATTCTAACAAATGGTTACAATGAATGAATTCAACAATTTTAGAGAATGCAAAAATGAAAAATACAAACAAATTTAATAAAGTACAGGTGAACTTATTTAGAAAAAATGATCACGTGTACTATATAAAAATACGGGTACTTTAGTGAAACGCCATACAAAAAACAAATAAAAAAAATTGGTTTACTTTATGTATTCTATGTGTACAAAAATAAATAAATAAAGTACACTCAAATAGAAAGATATTTTGGTGAGTACAATGTGCGTATACTTTATGTATTCTATGTACACTTTATGAAAATACACGTAAAATACGTTAAGTACACGCAGATTGTAATTGATTTTGGTCAGTACAATGTACGTATACTTTATAAAAACATGCGTGTACTTTACATTGATCCCATTCACGAAAAAAAATAGAAATAAACACTCAACAATAAAATTACATTAATTTATTCAAATGTGAATGTTCATTGATTTTATTAAAAACGATTGTTATAATAAATTAATTGAACGATATTAAGTGGCAATGACTCGTTTTACTACACCTAGAGCAAGTAACTTCCCGTATTTTGAGCTCACCAGTAGATTTTATTCTCTTATTTCTTGGCCTCCCTAGTGGTATATTTGTTAACGGTGGAAGGATTGTAGGATTTTCATGTAATGGAGTGTATAGGGACATCAAATTAGGAAGAGGAACTATAGGTGATGAGTATGATTTTTTGTAGAAAAAGACATATAATAATTCTCAATATGATCCTAAATACTTCTACCTATCTTTTGTACGACAGAAATAATACGAGAACATGGAAAGCATCGTAGCTGCAAACTCTTACAAGAGCAAATACTTATTCTAAGTCAAACGTGGCTCGCACATCTGAATGAACTTCAAATACATGTTGAATTCAGTGGCTAATATTCCACTGTTTACTTTTATTCCAATTTTCAGTCAGTAATTTATCAAAATGATGACACAACTCCTTTGACCTTGTTTCAGATTCAACAAGTTTGTTTGCGTTGAAATTCATAATCTTGATCCTCATTTTGTCCAGCATATTCATTTTCTATAAATGCCTTTCCTCTAGGATCCAAGAGTTGAATGATTCTGCAATACTTGATGCCATGTCACCATAACATTTGACGGTGAAATATGCACAAGACCAATTCTCTTAAGGCAAATTACTAAGAAAATTAGAAACACCATCTCCACCTTCCTTGTTCAGGGCATCAATGTTTTTTTTAAATTCATCAATTGTTACAGCATATGCACAATGCATGAAATCTTGCACAAGCATCTTTCAGAAGTTTCCACCCCCGTATTTTCTCTTTTATATTTCCCTGTAAATGATATATGCAGTAGGAATGTGCATACATTGGAAATACCCTAGAAAGACCTTCAATAAGACCATTGTTCCGATCGGATATGAATGTGATGTTTCGATCTTGATGAGCCAGTGCATCATGCAAATTAATGAAAAACCACATCCAATTATCATCCATGTCTAAATCAACAACTGCACATGCAAGAGGATAATGACCTGCAAATATAATAAAATATATCAGTACATGCACATTATATGATGAACTCAAAAAATGGTGCCGCTCGGGTAGACCATTAAGCACCTAGATATGCAAAAGAATATATATATTTGTAGTGATAGGCTATACAAATGTAAAGTATAAACATATTATGCTTGCACTTTAATTTATATGGGTGTACTTTATTAAATTTTACCAGAACAAAGAAAGAATCCCATAGTACATGCAAAATATTACAAAGTACACGTAAAGTGTAATCAGAAGTTCACATTTACTTTGTAATTATGTGCGTGTACTTTGAAAAGTTTGCCCATAACAAATAAGGAATCCTAAAGTACATGCATGACATTACAAAGTACACGTAACACAAAAGAGAAATTCATGTCTACATTTTAATCTTATGCATGTACTTTGGTATTCTATGTAAATAAGAAAAACAAACCTCAAAGTACACGTATATCACTATAAAGTACACGCATATATTCAAGTGTACATTGTAATGTCTTGCGTGTACTTTATATTCTATCGAAAGAATATAAAAAGAATCCCAAGGTAAAGGCATAATATTGTGCAGTAAACTTCAATGCTTCACATTTACCATTATTCCCATTCTTTGCAGTTGCCAACAAAATCATTCCACGACAACGGCTCTTCAAAAAGGCACCATAAAGAAACAAAACAGGCATGCAGTACGTAAATCCATCAATGGATCCTGCAAACATTATAAAAATTCTTTTGAATAATTTTCTCTCCAGTTCCACGTCAAGAATGCAATGCGATCATGGATTATACTACAATATAAGTTTTCTATAATCATTGATTAGTGCATAGGAAACTTTCTTATCACCATGCAACTCAGCAGCAACCATCTTTTTCCCATTCCATGCATGATGATAACCTATATCAATACCATAGTTCTTCTTCATATCTCTAACTACATCAATTGGTTTCAATAATGGTTTATCCCTTATGTCATCAGTACGCAATGTCGAAACCAATTTTGAGTCCATTATTTTGCTTGACGGACTACGATGTACACCCCTACGAGTTTGCTTATTGTTCATACTTCTTATATAAAAGTAACCATTTACTGTAGATAATGAAGATTGAACTTGCCACATGAAATTCTCATTACTCCTTTTAGAACACTCTGCTGTCACCCGAGTTTATCATTCTTCAAATATATATACTTGAAACCAACCTCAACATCACACTTTCACAACTTATCACAAAACTCAACCATACCTCCTTCGAAACATTGCTCTTCAGGCTAATATATGTCTTCCGATCATTCACAGATAAACTTTTGATGTACTCGGCTCAATGCCTCCAAAATAAACATCATTTTCAACTCCACTACTAAAATCAATCACATTGATTGATGATATATAGTCTACACTTTCTCTACTTGTACCACTGCATTCAAACCTCTTGCCATGCAGCTCGTTCATGAATTGTAATAGTGGTCAAAGCTCTTGAATCAAATACATATATTTAAATAAAATCAGCTTTGAGAATCACTTGAGACCTCAACATACATCGAACATCTTTATCACAAACCAAAATGAATCAACTTTCACCACCAAAGTCGTGCTTCAATGAAAAAGATCCAGCTTTCAAATCCAAAAAACCTGCTACATAACTCATTGCACGTGAAATCTAATGAGAGGCCTTTAAATATTTCAATGCAAGCCATATTATCAAATAACAACACAAGGCAATCCTATAACTTTCCATTATGACCCGCATTAAATTAAAATAGAAAAATTCTTTTGTTAAAGCTCAAGATTAATTAATGCCTCTAGCACGGACCCACAAACACATGACCAACTAAGACATGACTACTCTATTAAGCATAAGTCAACTGTAACAAAGTAAATACACATTAATATTATGCCAAATTAATGTAAAAAAACAAGTGATAATTAATCATTGGAAAATCACGTGTACTTTATATCAATTACGTGTATTTTACTGTAATTTTCCTGTGAGCTATATACATATGACTTTACTGTTGAAAAACATCAAGATTTGTCAATGCCACTAGCGCGGACCCACAAATACATAATCAACTAACACATTAAAAGTCTATTAAGTAATGTGTCAAAAGGAACAGAGTAAATGCATATTAGCATTAGGCCAAATTAATGTCAAAACACAAAATCAGAATTAATTATTAGAAATGCACGTGTACTTTATATCAATTTGCTTGTACTTTACTGAAATTTTGTATGAGGTATTTATAGGAACAACTTGTATATATATAAAGTACACACACATATCAACACACATGAACACACATGAAGACACACACATGAAAACACAATCAAAACATATACATACACAACCTGTTATAAAATCAAAACACAAAGTCAAAATATGTTAATATAAAATTAAAATAAAATTATAAAAACACACAATCAAATCATTCATTCAATATTCGAGATAATTCAGTACATGAATTACACAATTATAGTGATTTGATTAATCGAAAACAAATACATCCACCTATTTTAATTGATCGACATGCAAAACATTTCTTAATAGCAGGCATAAACTTACAAATGATCTAATTAATGCAAAGGTAAATCTAAGTTAAACAAAAGTGGCAAGAATTTATTTCTTCGAACGGATTGATACCTTCTTTCTTTGTGAGAACAAATCTGGTTGAACAGAAGTGGAAAGAAGATAAGGATCCTAAGTTATTAGAGAGAACAAAGCTGCTTGACAGAAGTGGAAAGGAGAAAGAGAAGATGCTAGCTTATTAGAAAGATGACAATCGTTGGTTAGGCCAATGATAACAAAATGAATTAAATGATTGAAAAAGGTATTTATATGAACCTAATCATTTGAAATTTATTTGACCTGATTAGAAAGTCCAATGTGACACCCCGCCTAATTAAACATCGGGTGATCCGGCCTTTATTAAATTAAAACAGGTTTCTCAAATGGTTCATTCTTAGCATCACTGTCGAAAACTTTTTAATTACTAATCCCCTAAGTAAAATTAGACCGGTGCCAAATTTTATCTTTCTTAAAACAGATAAAACAACCATGCGGAACAAAGTAAAAATAATCATGTACTATAACCCAATCAACAAAGTAAAAGTACAACAGAACAAAAGTATTACCGAATAAACCATCGGCTAAAAATCTCAAACAACAATAGAATAACCATTAGTCTGAAACTAACATCTGAGACTAATACCGGAGAACAAGTCCATACCTAGAATAGTGTGAGATCCTGTACTAGATCTGAATGAGAGATATCGTCTAGTCAAAATCCAGTAAGCATCCACTGTGCTACAGCTCCGAGTCCCTGGAATGGAATCATCATACATGGCGTCCCTGTGGCTGGACACCTAAAAGGTTTTTAAAATATTTTATATCAAGAGTTAGTACTCAAAACATTTTGGAAATATTTAGCAAGCGTTTATCACAATATAAAATGCGGTTATTGATTACACATGTTAGGTTCTCGTACACTCCCTTGAGTTTACTCACCCCTCATCTCTTGTGCACACCTAACGTCCTACACTTAGCCTACCTAGCCATATCTTCCAAGCTATCTAGGACTAAGTAATCATCTGAACTTATCTATACTTAAGTTCCATTACCGCCCATACGGTACAACCGTTTCACTAACATGTCGAGTATGTTAATTAATTCTCAGGTAACATTTCATCTATGTTATTTTTCAATAGTTATCATTTAGTTTCACTACTAAAATTACTACAATTCTCACAATTTGTTGACTTCCCACTTGTGTAATTAAGTTTCACTACTTGAATTACTAAATAGATTTTCTCTATCTAAAGGTGCATTTCGTAATTAAGTTTCACTACTTAACTTACCAGTTCAGTATGTATCTTTAAATACATAATATATATTAATCTACTAATACACAGAAGTAGAATATCATCAAGTATATATTTCACCCACAATATATATACTAAGTATCAGTCATTACTATTTTGCCCTTTTTATACACGTAAAGGACTCTTGGTTAGGAATGATTCATCGACCCCAAGGTAAGAATTGGTTCGGAATGATACATCGACCCTAATTATTTATATACACAAATAAAGATCTCTTGGTTCGGAATGATTCATCGACCCCAAGTGAGAGTTGGTTCGAAATTATCCATCGACCCCAACTATTTTCAAAATATATATATATATATATATATATATATATATATATATATATATACACATATTCTGGTTCAGGACTCTTCCATCGCGACACCAGTTCAAGGTTTGGTTCTACATTTCTCATCGACCCCAAACATATAATAACTTTATGTTAGTTCGGAATGTCTCATCGACCCTAACATAATTAATTTAGGTATCAAAATATAAATATATACACATATTCTGGTTCGGGACTCTTCCATCACAACACCAGTTCAAGGTTTGGTTCGGCATTTCTCATCAACCCCAAACATATAATAACTCTATGTTAGTTCGGAATGTCTCATCGACCCTAACATAATTAATTTAGGTATCAATCTCTTGACCTAATAGATCAAATAATTCAGTAGGTACACGCCCGACCTATTAATTATATACGTACGTAATATTTTTAATCTCATATATTTGCCGTACAACATTCGCTTTACGATTTATCTCATTAATCGCATTTATTTGAGTATTCACATAACTCTAAGGGTCCTAGTTACCCCTTACATATAATTTCAGTAGTTATTGCTTACCCTACTGGTCTATTACTTAAATTGAATTTACTTCGCCCCGTAACTCAATTTTCGAAGTCCCCGATACTCTACTAAATCGGATTATTCTCCTCGGTTCGTAATCCAAGCCCTACACCCAATGGCCTTATCGGACCTCAACAATATACCTATTGGTCTTATTCTCACTCCCATATAAGTATAATGTAAATCCTAGAATACTCATTCATTCCCGAACTCAACGAAGAATTAAACACAAAAATTTTGGGAAACAGCTTGCGTCGATCGATCGATGGCTGGGTTCGATCAATCGACATAGTCGATCGATCGATCGATCGAACAGGGACAGACGTAGTTTGTCTTCTTCATTAAGATTTTCCTCCATTAACAAATCTTCAAACTCCGTTATAGTCCACCAAACTTTGACCCAATGATCCTAACATATTTTCACATATACTAGGACAATTTCTAACGTGTCAAATACCTTAAAATTCCAATTCCTTTAAAGAAACAGTGAATTAAACCCAGAATTTCTTGAAACCCTAGTTATGGTGTTCTTCCCATATTATCATTCAAAATCCAGATTTTAATCCGAAAAATCATCAAGTCTAATCTGAATCTTAATCCTCTACATAAGGTAAAACATTCTACATGCGATTCCTATCCCAACATGTATAAATATCATCTTTCTCCAATCAAGATAATGATTTAAACAAAACTATTCAAAAACCCTACACATGGGTATTATAACTTTATAATTTTTGCAATAAACAACTTGCCTTATGATCAGTAGGGTCTGATTTCATGGTTGTTGTTGATGATTGATGATCTTCATCCTTCAATCCTTCTTCCTCAATCTCCTTTGAATCCTTCCCAATTCTTCCTTTTGCCTTGAGAATGGTTTCTCTCTTATCTCTAATGGCTATGGTGTGTTTTCATGGGTTTTCTAACCCTAACCCCTCTATCATACGGCTGATATAAAGCTCTCAATTTCGTAGGTCTCCATACCCTCTCATGTTAAAAGACCAAAACTCCCCCGAACGGTCTCGGTTTAGTCCAAAATTACCCCGGGACTCGACTAGTACCCCCGGGTATACTATTTTGACTAATTTGACCCTTCCGGACTCATCGATGACCTCTAAATTATCATTTGAGTCACTTAATAATTATTACTCGTTCTCACCCCAACACGGTCTACACGCATTAAGTAACTATTTACCACTCGCACTAAGTAAATATAATGAGGCAATATAAATCGGTAACTATCTCCCGATTGATATTCCAAAATTACAATTTTTAATAAATCCCATTAAATTACTCCTCTTACGTAATTTAAATTAAGCTGTATTTTCTCATTTAATTCTCCAATTTAATTAAATGAGAAAATATTCAGAAATACGGGGTATTACATCCAAAATGTCCAGTCAAGGGACTAGACCGTAAAAACCTATTATTTAAATTATTATTTGAATTTATCTTTTAATTAGTTATCTATTTTTATTAGGTTATTTAGTTTCCTAGTGTAATTAGGAGAATAGCTCCCCAAGTTTAGGATTATCTATAAATAATGTCCTTGGACCTCTTTTGTAATTAGAATTATTATGGATAAATTATTTATTAATGAGATTTGAGAGAAAATATGGTTTGATTATTATTTTTTTTTTGTGTGTGTTTAAGTATGTGTTTATTCCACTGTTCTAAAAAACCCGCCTAGGCTCCGCCTAGGCACGCCTAGGCTTAAGGCTTGGGCGAAACGCCTCGCCTTAAGTTTTTTACGCCTTATGCTTAGTAAAACTCTTAAGGGGCAATTTTTTCTAAAAAAAACAATACTTTAGTGAAACGATATCGCCTTTTAAAGAATTTTTTAACTAACCGGGCCATTATCTCATCCAAAATAATCAAATAGTATTTTAATTTTCATATATTCAGACATATTTTTATGATATGTACAATTTTAGTATTTTAATAGCCTTGTTATAGTGTAAAAATATTAAAATATATTAATAAGGCCTAAACGCCTTTTCACGCCTTTTTACGCTTAAACCCGCCTAGGCTTCTAAGGCTTGAGGCTTGACCTCCACGCCTCGATCACGCCCCGCGTTTTTTAGAACCTTGGTTTATTCCTCTACATTTCACATCAATTTGATATCAGAGCAGTGTGTACTCCTATTTTTTCACACAAATGTGTGTCCAACCATGTGTGTGTATCAACGTCACGAGATATGACAAGTGCTCGGGGCAACCTATTGTACGACATGTACTCGACAACGATCAACTTGATCTTTGCTTTTGAGAGTGTTTTGGTTTGAATCCACATATCTTTGTTCAATTCAATAACATCCACATTTGAATTGGAGATCTATCATGTAACAACCCTCACTTTTAGGAGACTGCTTTTATATTAATTTACCACATAAGGTAATTATATAAAATGTTGGGACTGGAGTAAATATTAATTAAATGAGTCGAAGGTTAATATTTACTGGGTTATTGCATATTTACTGCATGAGAAAGTAAATATCATTCGGTTGTGTGTTCTATGGTGTCATATGATTTAAATGACACTATGGTTTAAATGAATCCGGAACTTGACATAATTTATAAAATTGTCGGATGCCATTATAGAGGGCGTAGTTAGTCCCGAAATGTGCGAGACAGTTAAAATAAGTGCCATATTTTATTTTTTGGTTTCGGGCACTTTTACCTGGTCTTAACTTATATGCATATTTGGGAGTCATTTTAATGTGGTATTAACCACTTAAGTTGGGAGACTTGTGTTAAGCCCCGATTTTAGTCTTCTAAATCCCCTAATTTCCCTATTTTATGTCTTAAACATAGAGAGAAAAGGAGAGAAAGAGAGAAGAAGAGAAAAGTGGAGAAAGAAGAGAGAAAATGAAGATTGAAGATGGGTTGTTGCTACTACACAAAGAAACCTGAGATTTCAACTTCAAGGCAAGTTTTCTACTTGCTAATATGTGATTTAAGATGAATAATTTGTGTGATAGTTGTTTATTTGCATTTATATATCAAAAATGGAATTTATGGGATTTAAACCCTAACCTTAGTTTTGATGATAAAATGGTGAATTATAATGGTTATAAATCATGTAAGACATCTTTGGGTAGATAAAGGTTGTTGGTTGTGTTCAAAATGGAAGAGATTTGAGATTGGAAAAATTGAAATCATCATTTGGGTTTGGTTTTTAGAAGAAGAAAGAGCCCTAGGTCTGCTATGACCGGTCGAACGCGGTCCCAGGACCGGTCGACTGGGCCTTCGTGGGAGGGCATACTGCTTTCCTACAAAGGCATAAATATCGTGTGCGGTCGACCGCAGTCCCCTGACTGGTCGATCCGCCCCTCCAATCTGAGCTTTCTGCTTATCTTTTTAGGCAAAATTTTGGAGGCGTGGTCGACCGCGGTCTTAGGACCGGTCGACCGGTCCCCTGTTTTTTCATCCTTAAACCTTATTTTATTTCCTAGATTTATTCTCTTCAATAGGTACTAGGAACCTTCTTGAATGAAGTAAATTTAGAGTTTTAGATTCCATGATGGGAGGGGTAACCATCCTAGATTAGATATGCGTTATGTGGGGACTTTTTCGGGGATATGCCAATTGATGTTAGGGCATTCTTTTCTTCTAGTAATTAGTATGAAACTAGGAGTTGTAGTGTTATAATTGGGAGACTTCATAGGCTCAATTGAGCTATGTTAGTATTGATGGTTTATAACAATACCGCAAAAAGGGTGTTGGGAGAATAAATTGAAAGATTATTTATTCATCGAGGTTACAACGATAAGATGTATTAAGTATGGCTCCGGGTATAATATGAGGTATTTACAATAATGTAAGTGATTATGGTTTCGAATAGAATGAAACATATATATATATATATGTGGAAAAGAAAATTAAATGGAAATGGTGATAATGATGGTAAATGATAATTAACTTAATCATGAATATGGTAAATGTTAATTTACTTAAACACACCTCTCTAAATGACATCATAATGGAAGTTCGTGCGCTTGGTGATGCCCCCTGGCTAATGAATGCAGGGTGGATATAGTCCTAGGACATATGCGCGATTATGTTATATTTTCTGCGCTGGTGAGGAGATTCCGGGTGTGGTCTTGACTCTCCCGCAGGCATATGGCCGCTTCCCGACGTCTTGCGGTATAGGTGCCCAGGCTGCCTTGTTTGATAGGCCCCTGGAAGATGATGGTCATTTAGGGGCGCACCCAGTGGGGAAACTCGGAGGGGCGGTCTTAGAATCTTTATATGCATAATAATATAACCATTCTAAATCAAGAGGGACTTGATGTATGATAAATGCCATAAAGAGCTTATGATAATAATTATATTCCTGATAAGGAATGGAATGCCACAAAAGCATATAAACATGATTATAATTCTTGATAAGGAATGGAACTATGAGATGAATCAAAGTATATAATGGAAGTTTTTAGATTAATGTTATTTATTCTTATTCTTTTGCATAACTTAATTAAATTTGTTGATTAATTAAAATGTCTTAGATTATGTTTTTAAATTGTGTAGATAGATTCTTATTTCTTTTAGTCATGATTACTGTTCATAACTGTCATACATTTTATTCATCTGGTGATCATATAAAATCGGGCTCTGACCCGTTCGTATTTCTTGTTGTGCACGCATCTTGTATCCGCTCAGATACTCCGCCGCAAGGACGCCTGTTCTGACTTTCCTATTCCGTTGATGTTGACTAGCCGTGATGCTTTGCGGGTATTACGGGTTTTATTGTATATCCGCTTCCATTTTTGCACTCTAGTTAAGATCAAGTCTTTTATTCGGGCGTGAGGCCCAAGTCTTTGTAATTGTTTAATGTAATGTATTATATAATTTATTAAAATTGTTCAACATTGTTGTAGAGTCTGTGGACCGACAGCATATTCGGTCCTTTTTCTGTATTCGCGTGGTTACTATAGCATATATATATTCTAGGGGTTCCCACTTTCTTTTCAGTATTGGGTTATTTAAATTCTTTCTTTAACCTTAAAACAAAACTTTTGGCAACCCGTTTTCTGAAATATTGGGTGGTTATCCTGGATACTCTATATTTTATTGTGATCCTGAGGATGATTCCATCTGGGACTCCTGTTATATTGGAGTATTGGGCTGGCCACCCCTTATTTTGGTGAGAGGGTTGTCACATATCACTCCTAGATTTGAAATTGTATGTGCTTTAATTCATTAGTGGAATTGGAGCATGGTGTGATTCCAAGGAGAAGAGTGGAGTTCGCATTCGCTTCGTGGAGATCAAGTTGTATTTCTATATTCTATGGGGAAAAGTTCAAAATTCCATAGGTAACTACTCGTGAGTGTATTCGTGAGAGCTACCTTCTTTATTTGTATAAAACTCTATTCAAGTAGAAATAAAAATAGCAGTGCGTAGAGGTTTTTATACCCCTTTGTGTGTGTGTGGGGGTGGGGGTGGGGGGTACTCATAAAATATGTCTTCTGAATGTTTATAATTGTTAATTATTAAATTGCATCTATATCCAGTGTAATTAGTTAATTGAGATTATGTGTTGAATTCTAATTATTCTCTCTTAAGTAGCCTAATTGATCTTGTTGTGTGGATAATTCAAGACATACATCATATCACCTAGTTAATTCATGTGCTGGGATAATTGAATTTACAACCAAACTTGATTTAATTAAAAAATTGACCATAATCTGCAATCAAACCTATTCACTCCCTGTAGGTGTGTTTTAAGTTGAACACTTACTGTTTAGACACACACCCTTACTAGGTGTCATATGAGTTTCTCAATTTTGTGAAAACTTGCCTATTTTAATATCGAGTGGCCAATCCTTTACTAAAATATAATAAGAATCTCAGTATGGATCATTCTCAGCATCACTAACGCAATAATAATATAACATAAAGAATAAGAACAATCCATGAAATCATAATAACTGGAATGACCATCATGCATACATAAGTAATAAGAGTGAAACGAATAAACCATTAATCACTAAACAACATCCATAGTAAAAATTGAATAATAAC